>OY757025.1:51419464-52619464 GCA_963580285.1 Lucinisca nassula | reverse complement strand
TGTGTGTGGGGGGGGGGGGGGAGGGGGGGGGGGGGCTTAAATCGATTTTTCGCGGCCGCAACCCTCGCCTTTACTTATCCTACTTTATATAAAACGTGTGATTTACGAGGGTATACATTATATCCCCAATGTTTCGCTTAAAACAGAGAATATGGGTGGTCGTTATAAACCGCGTCATTATACTGTTTGCAGCAGAGATAAAAGAAAAATGTCACTAATATTAATAATTCTAATACAGCGCGCCTACATAGGCAATGGAAAATAACTGTTTTATTCTGCAACAAATCACAGCTCGAAAGTGCGTGACCAGTGACGTCATTAAAAAACTGCCATTTTATGACGTCACTAGTCGATTTCCTTGACGGTCATTTTTTCGCATCGAAAAAGTAAGAAAAGGATATAAATGCATGTGTTTCAGTCGATAATTTTAGCGGAATGTTTCCTACAATGGCGAAAGGTTGTGAGATTTTGAAGGAAACAACAACATCATTGCCGATTTTCAGCGTGTTAAAATCGAAATAGATCAGCTCTAGTCTGCGATTCGTTGAGTAATAAATCACAGTTTGTCGGTCAGGTGTAAGTAGACAAATCACGCGCGCCACGCCCTCGTGATTTGATCTACTTTACAACTGACCTCCAAACTGTGATTTGTTACTCAACAAATCACTGGTAGAGCTGATCGAATTCTTAAGTAAAATGACAATGATGCCATCATGTGCCATGAACAACAAGACCGTGCAACAGTTACCATCTCGATTATAAATATGATACGGAAAGCTGAACACTATAATTAAATTTTATTTCTGCACACAATCTATGTTGTGATAAACACACTGGAAAATATCTTAATTGTTCCCAGAAAAACAGTCATTTTAGGACCATAAATAAAACACATATGTTTGTAATTCCAGGCGAGTAAGAATCAATGAAAGTCGTCGTTGACTGGTCTAGAATGACAACTTTATCAAATCTTGAAAATGATGTTAACTGTATGCAACACGCTGAAAAGTTAAACTTCGGAGCTGTGGACTGATGTCGTACAACGAAAACCGATATCATCTATTTTAGCACGGTCATGCTTCTTGTGCATACACGACGAGACTTCGCTGTTTGCAAACATTTCGGAAACATATTGAAAAATTTACAATAAAAAAATCATGTTTTGAACCGACACAACTGTATACCCATGTAGAACCCAAGATTTTCTATATAAAAATGGACCCCTGTCCTCCATTATTCTTGACCTTTTGGATCATTGATCCATTGTGGAGTTTTGAAAATATTTGAAGGTCGCTAATGAGGCCTAATTGGCCGAAACATGCTAGTATGGCCCAGAAAAAAAATCTTGTACCCCCATACTTTTCTGTTCTGCAGTGTATCCTTTGCTTCCAAAGGATAACCTTGTTTTCAAAGGATAACCGTTTTTATAGAACATATTTATCGTCACTATAGCTGGTGTTAAATGAATGTGTAGCGTCCGTAAAAGTGTCACTGTCCTTCATCATAGTGTTAATTGTATTTCTTGTCCTTCGGGATCATTTACTCTATTGTGGATTTTGAAAATATTTAAGGTTTACTGATGAACCTTAATTAGTTAAAAGTAGCTAGTGTGATCCAGAAAAATCGTGTACACTCCAAATGTTCAGTTCTACGGCGTGTTCTTTGCTTACAAAGCATATCCCTTTATAGAACATATTAAAATGTTCAAAATTATATAGGCGTGATTTCGTTATGCGTGTAGACAAGCTTCACGCAAGAAATAGCGCGCCTTGTTACTACGACTGGATAGAAGCCTCTCTGGTGTAGTGTTACGCTACTCGCCTTGCAAAGCAGGGATCGCAGGATCGATCCCGGGCTTCTCCAGACTTTCGGATGAGTCTTTAAACCGAGGTCCCGTCTCCGTATGACCTTAGCTGTTGGTGGGACGTAAAACTCAATCACTCACTCACTTCGACTGGAAGAAAGTGAAGAAATCACGCGTCTTGCTATAACGACTGAATTTGCATGTGCAATGGAAAAACATAAAATTGAGATTTAGCATGTGTCCGCTCAAATAAGCATTCCAGGAGCCGGCGAAAGTCACATATCAGGCTATTTCAACTGGTCGCGAGGGTTAGTGCGGGAATGTATTTATCTTACTGACCGAGTTTCTTATTCTCACTAGTCAGCAAAGCAATCTGTCTAGCTTCGCGACATACGTTTTGTTTACCGTGTAATACATACAATTTTAAAAATAACATTATAACCTTGCGTATAGGAGAAATAATGATTGGTCCTGAAAGCAAAATTGATAATGTGCGCACTGAATGGAACTTGCTTTGTGAATGAACAATAACAAGTGTCTGATGATCAAGAAAGCGCAAATGAAACGCATGCAGCTGTGACAAATAACTGCCTGTAGTCTAATGACTGTGATCCATCTGTCACATTGAGACCGCAGTGAAACATCATTTTTATGTCGATGTGAATGAAAGTACCAAATAATTGTTCTGAACTCTAGTAAAACCTATGGGTGCGGTTAGGATCCCGCAAGGATAGCTTTATGTTCAAGCTGGCGTATTCGGCCTTCCTGCTATGCGAACCGGTTGATAACGTCTGTTCGTTGGTTAGATGTGCTTCGCTATTCCCGCAACCTGTTATTTCGCTTTAGCGACCGTTACAGCATTAAGGATTGGTTTGATAACTTCCGCATGTAGCCAGGTCTAAAGGGTTACCGCAAAGAATGATACGAACAAATATTACTAACATATAAAACGTTTTCATTCATCATGTTGACGGTGTTGAAAATACGTGAAACGAGCACCCCTCTTGCCCACACAAAAGCGGGGTTCATAGCAAGGGGAGGTATACCTATATATCTTATTTTCAAGACAGACTGTAGGTACTGGTAAGAATCACTTAAATGAGACGGTTCTGACAAGCAGGTACAACCTTTGTCTGGAGTATACATACGGAAAATATCGCACATTTTCAGCAGAAAAATGTATGTTTTGGAAAAATATTTAAGTGTACTATTTTTTTCCAGCTAACTAAAAGATCGTAGGCATTGTAATAAGGAAATTATATATGTGTCCGAATGTAACCATTATCCCGCTGTCCGTGCATCACAATGTTTGATGCCGACTCTATAACGAACTCCACGAGGTCACAAAAATGGTTTAAACGCATTTCAACTTTTCAATTCAAATGATTAGCTTAAAGATTGTACTACTTTGCACAAAAGGCAACCGCTGAGCAAATATCATTACGAGAACACGCCTATACAAATACATTGTAAACTTTACCGCCGAAAAAACAAAAATGTTTAAGATGAAAAATTGTGATATTTTTCTTATTTCTGCGCAAAATATAGATTATGGGTACTCGTTAGAGCCGCCGCGATGAGGCGGTTCTAAAGAGTACCCACAATTTATATTTTAGAGCAGAAATAAGAAAAATACGGCCCCCGCCCATAGGGGCTTGAATAAATATATGGGCTGCATGATGCTTTCACGCAGAGCTGAAACCGACCCGCACACGAGTACTGGTAAACCTTTTAGAGGATCTAAGCCTGCCGAGGCGAAGCGGTGTGAGTCGGCCCGTCCATGCTTATAAACCCTAGTTTCATTGGGCGACAGGGCTTGAGATGTCATTTCACCTCGATGTCGGGTAAAAGTCCCACAAAATTGGAAACAACATCTCCAAAATGACCTTTACAGTGTTGACGGGAACGTTAAACCTCAAATCAAACAAACAAACAAAATAAGAAAAATAAGGTTTAATTATTAACAGCTAAACTCCTTAATCAGGGTTATCGGTACCATAAACTACGCAAAGCCTTTTCAAAATTTTATAGACGCCATTCTGATTTAATTTCAAAATTCAATATTGGACTTAAATCTCTTCTGCAACAAGGTCTATCGGAACCCGAATTTTATGGTGACTTAGTATATAAATTCAGAAAAATATATAACCGCAATGACTTCAGCACCCAATTTCGTAAAATCATTCTTCGATATAAAAAGATTGGGTACAACATGGATGTTATACGACAGACTGCATGCATGGTAGTTAACCCAATCACGGTTGGCAACTTTGCTCCCTCTTTAATTGCACGCCGGTGGGTCAGGCCTCAGATTCTATGACGGCTCCAACGTAAAGGATTATTGAGAATTAGATAGATCTAATTCAAGGTAATGTTGGATGGTGCCTGATGCTCTTTCTCTGGTCGGGCCCATCGTAGTCTAACTGTTGGTTTTCTTTTGCTCCAGCATTTCAGTGGTTTCTTGCTGTCGAGTCCTCACCGTTGTCTCACCTCTGTGGTTCTTTGATTTCTGTGTTCACGGAGATGCGGACTGAACAAATTATTTGTCTAAATCGCGACGGAAGTAAGGGCGAGGATTGTGGCCACGTAAAATCGATTTAAGCCCCCCCCCCAGTGGAAACCATTACACTGACCGTTCCAAGGCGGTTCTTCTGTGGCGGTTTATTTATGGTGTTGTTTGTTACTTACTGGGTGTATCACTTGTGTCTTTTTATTTTGGATGGCCATTTTGTGGGAAAGTAACTGTCCTTATGGCCTTCCTTTGTTTAGGTTTCCATTATGGTCTGGTCGCTTAATGTTTGTGTTTCTTTCCCTTTGGTGTCTTTGATGGGTGGAGTAAGTTAATTGTATCGATTCCTGATCTTTGTTTTACTTCTACTTTACCCCTGTATACCCCGGTTTTATTATATAAAAGTGGGGTTTAATGGGGTCAATATTATATAGGTGTGTTTTCGTGATGTTAAGAAATACGTTTGCAAAGCTTGACGCTATCCGAAAGAAAATCGCATTAGATCTGCCCTAGAACTTGTCGGTTAGAACCGCACTTTGTGACTTTACTATATGCTGCTATGTTTTTATTTTGCTCCTTGAAAGTAATCATGAAATTAAGGAGTGTACTAAGAGTCTAATCCGCAATAAACTTCATGCGCTGCCTTATGTAATAAACATTGGCTGATGCATTGATAGAAAACACATAATATCACAAATGAACTAAAAGTCTTCACAGCCCAATAATATCCTTATTTTAGGAAACTGGCTGCATGGTATTTCCTGCGAAAGCAAAATGTCATTACAGAACTATTAGTTATATGAATTCATACCAAATAAATATAGAGGCTCATAGTATTTTTTTGAGAAATGTGAACATCTAGTTAACATGTCCGTGTACTGAACACCCCTCAAATCCCCACTGTATATAGAGAAAAATGAGTTTACTTGGGTATACAATTATTTATCAGACAAACGTTTGTCTGTAGCAAATATACGTAAAAATGGCTATTGACACCAGTTTGCCCACAGCCAATACGAGGGATGTTCGAAAAGCTGTGCTTATTGTCCTCTAGCTCCTTCACGAAAACACACCTATATAATTTTGACCCCCTCGAACCCCATTTTTATATAGTTAAACTTGGGTTTGCAGACGTAAACCTTATTTTTCTTATTTCTGATCTAAAATACGGATTGTGGGTACTCGTTAGAACTGCCTCGATGAGGCGGTTCTAACGAGTACCCAAAATCTATATTTTGACCGGAATTAAGAAAAATATCACATTTTTCATGTTAAAATTTTCAGTTTTTTCGGCAATAAAGGTTACAATGTATTTGTATGGGCGTGTTTTCGTAATGCGATATCCACGTGGGGCACGATCAAAACCAACACATACTTGTATAGGGCTATTCAATATCTACACAGCGGTGTATAAATGAACATGTTAGACTAAGTGTAAGACATAAAATTGCCATTTGAATGCACGCAGTCATTGACCACTGCAGTAAAATGGTTGGTAGAAACGTCTACTGAAAAGATGAAATACGGGCTTACATCAAAGCTTGCTCAAAATTTGGGATTTCTTTGAAGAAGCGGATGACTGAAATTTCTACTGCTTTTCGGCCTTCTTGTGAGTCTTGTGACACAGTTCGGCGGCGGAAAAAGTAATTTTGAGTCTGGTGTAGAGTCCATCAAAAATGCACCGAAATCAGGTAGGCCTAAATCTGCATCTCTTAAAGAAATTGTTTCCACGATAAAGGAAATCATTGAAGGAGATGCCATTTTTACAGTTCGTGATATTGCACGAAAGGTAGGCATATCACTTTCAACGGTTCACCTCATTTTGAAGAAGCATTTGAAAGTCAGAAAGATTTCTGCTAGATGGTGCCACATCTTATGAGTGAAGAGCAAAAGAGGCAAAGGGTTAAAGCTGCTTCAAATGTTTCCAAAATATGAAAAAAAGCAGTTTGCCAATGTCGCCACAGGTGACTTAACCAAGGTTTATTATTTTGAGCCCGTCAGAAAGGTAAGCAATAAGAACTGGGAAACGCCCAATAATTTGCCAAACGTTCTTTGAGTACAAAGAAGGTTTTGTATGCAATCTTCTTCTCTGGTGAAGGTGTTGCAATAAAAGTGCCGATGAAAAAGGGCAAAATCATTACCGGAAAGTACCACAAAGACGTTGTACTAAAGAAACTGAAAAAATATTATCAGCAAAGACGCCCTGCCACTGGTTCTAAACATGTCCGTCTTCTACATGACAATGCAACCGCTCATACCTGCGCAATAGTTGCGGTGTTTTTGAAATAAGAAACAAACAGGTGTTTTGTCTCACCCCCGTATTTCCCAGACCTTGCCCCAAGTGATTTCTTTTTGTTTCTGAAGTTGAAATCATTC
Organism: Lucinisca nassula; assembly: GCA_963580285.1. Lineage (NCBI taxonomy): Eukaryota > Metazoa > Mollusca > Bivalvia > Lucinida > Lucinidae > Lucinisca > Lucinisca nassula. The sequence continues at coordinate 52,612,775 of OY757025.1, read as the reverse complement.
CTTGCTGGGCGGAAATACCAGTCCCGACAGGCACTCAGTAGTAGCTTATTACTGTGCCCAAATCAGCGTACCGTGGCGCCTTCAAGAAGTGGGTACATCGGCTGAAACTTTGCATTTCTAGCCACGGGAAGTACTTCGATGGCATGAAATGAGCACTTTTGAGTTAACTTTAATTTTGAAGTCTCCAGACAGAAATAAGCAATTCTATTCGAACATCCCTCGTTTACGTTAAAATAACTTTTTGCGAGAAATTGCTATTGACAAACGTTTGTCAATAGCCATTTTTACATGAAATTATTATTGTCAAACATTTGACAATAGCCTGTTTTTTTTTTTTTTTTTGTTTTTTTTTTCTGCTCCAAGATAAAGGTTGTGGTTACACGTTTGTACTGCCTCATAAGTGGCGAGTCTAACGAATACCGCAAACTGTGTTTGATGTGTAAATAAGACAAACTATCACACATTTTTCAGCAAAAAAAAATAACCGTTTTTGAGGTATGATTGAAAGCACTATGTCACATTGATTTGTTATCCCAATGATGTGAGCTTTTCGCGATAAAATTATCTGTGCGAAATATCTTTTGAATAGTTTAAATGAGTCATTATATAGTCCATACCCATTTCTTGGGTTCAATAGACATGCATAATGGCCCCGCCCATCGGGGCTTGGAGACATAGATTGGGCTGCACGATTCTTCCACGCAGAGTTAAAATACTGAATACTGGTAAACCGGTACTGGTAACAATGAAACTCAAATCAGCCACCGCATAACGCGGCGTGTAATCTTGTACTGTTTGCTCAAACTAAAGGAACTATCATAAAAGTAAACAAGCAAGGCATTCCTAACTGTCCCAAGCTAATGGACAGGGGGTTCTTTGTGTCATACATGAAAGCTAATGGACGGAGATGTCTATGTGTCATACATCAGTTAAAGTATATTATGCGGAAACAAAATATTTGTACGACCGTAATTTGTCCAATGGAGTAAATGTTCCGTAAACAAACCAGACGAACACTGGCGTTTTGGAAAAATGTACATATTTCGTTTCTTTTTAAATTATGATACATGTAAAATTCAAGCTCATTACGCAATAACGCCTATACAAATACATTGGCACCTTTATCGCCGAATAAAATGAAAATTGTATGAAGAAAAATTGTGATATTTTTCTTATTTCTGCTCAAAATATGGATCGTGGGCACCCGTTAGGACCGCCGAATCGAGGCGGTTCTCACGAGTACCCACAATCTATATTTTAGAGCAGAAATAAGAAAAATAAAGTATACGAAACCCCAGTTTTACTACACCAACGATCATCAACTTTACATAGACACCACCGAGTGCTGGAACCATAGTTTGCCCAAAACTACAATGATTCAAATGAGAAGAAAATATCGAGTAAGATGTTCAATCTGACTATGGTCGCCGCTTATGTAGGGATACATCTATCTTTAGTTTTTCATTAAAGTGTGTAACAGATCAAATCATCTTGAGTGTTAAATAGAATATGTATAAATATATCCTTAAGTTAATATTTAAGTTAAATGAAAATATATGACTGGGTGTTTTCACGGAAGGAACTCCTTAATTGTACCATTTTACAACATTAAACCCTGTTTGGACGGTCTCTTTCGGCGGTTAGGCTTGAGGTGTCATTTAATCTCTATATCGGGTATAGGTGCTGCAAAATGGGAAGCAGCGTCTCCAAAATTACTATTTTAATGTTGACGGGGACGTTAAACCTCAACACAAACGAACAAAACCATTTAACAAACGACCACAAGAAGTCTTTATTTCCTTCTCATGCATATATACGATGGACAATAATACAAACGACAACAAGAGTACATGTACTAAAATACAAACGACCTTTATACAAACGTATTTATCATAGGACGTCGCGTTTGAGAGTGTAATAACGCAATGTAATATTTTCGATAATCCACTGGTGGATTAAATATGCAAATTAGCTATATACGTCCCGTAACGTTAATGTACGACGTCCTTAACGACGTCGCGTTTACTAATGGCGGAATATTGATTTTTTTTTTGTAAACAATCTTGAATAAAATGCGTTTTAAATGTCATATGATAAATAGAATCTTGCATTCGTGCTCATGTATTATCGAATTTATTACACTCGTTGTGAAAAGGGGATAAAATGCTCGGCAAAGCCTCGCATTTTATCAATTTTCCTCAACTCGTTTAATAAATTCAATAATACATGAACACTTATGTAAGATCCTCTATTTTACGCATGAAGGATGATCCAAGATGAAGCTATGTCAATTTTCATGGAGGAGTGCACGTGCTATTTGTCGTACATGTACGTTAAACGGTGTAAACAGCTTTCAAAGTTCCACGAAGGGAGTGCCTCTACGAAACTCCATACAGAAGACTTGTCGTCTCGTGTTTTACTTCCTAGAACAATTTACTAGCAGGAGTCGTCAATAAAGTGAACTTAAATACCGCAAAACAATTAAGCTGAATTATTCACCTCAAGACATTCCTAATTTGTAGGCAGAATGGTACAGTCAGCTGTTACATGTATTGCTCACATGGCATGATCACTTGTCAACTGTTCTAATCATAACAGGCTAAGCCTCAGTCGTTCAGGATTAAGGGAATGGGAATACCAGATTTTCCGCCTTTTTCTAAGGGAGACAATTTTCGGGGCTTCCTGTTTGCTTTTCTATAAGCCATGTCCCACTAAAAAAAAGGTCTACTCTTAAAGGAAAGAATTTGCTTCTCAGGAGCAAATTCTTTCCTTTAAGAGTTGACCTCTACTGATGTGAGAGACAAAAATACTTTTGCAGGAGTTTCCTCCCCTGAAGGTGTTCCCATTCCCCTTAATTTTAGCTACAAGTGTCAGAAAAAAAATCACCGTGGTCTATATGATTGCAACCTTGATAGAAAAAGACATGAAAAGGTGCAGAAAAACACGTGATGGGTGAATATTAGTTTCCAGACACAAGATACATAAAAAGAGTGCGTCCCTTCTTCAAATTTCAAGAGTCTAGCTTAAATAGCTTCTGCGCAAACTGTCAATGCTACCATCACGAAAACAAGCCTATATAATTTTGACCCACTTGTACCCCACTTTTATATAGTAAAACTGAGGCTTGCAGGGATTAACCTTATTTTTCTTATTTCTGCTCTAAAATATTGTTGGTACTCGTTAGAACCGCGTCGATGAGGTTAACGTGTACCCACAATCTATATTTTGAGCAGAATAAAGAAAAATAACATATTTTTTTCATCTTAATTTTCGATTTTCGGCGGTAAAATTTACAGTGTTTTCGTAATGAAAACAGAAAATAGGTGAAAAATGAAACTGCGCATGACAAATCCAACACTAAGATCTGTGCGACTTGCAATCAAACAGACATCCATTCATCGGATTAATGAGCCCGTGTAATAAACGCCCAAAAGTGGGATTTGCGGGGATAATCATTATTTTCCACCTTTTTGGGCGCAAAAAAATAGATTGTGGGTACTCGTTAGAACCGCCTAATGGAGGCTAGAAATAAGAAAACTACCTTCATCTGAAAACTGCTAGTTCTAGAGTAGAATCGACGCCATTTCAACACATGGATGTGTTTCCGTAATGATTGTTTTTTTTTTTTGTTTTTTTTTTTATTTATTTTTATTTTACGGTTTTTTCAAGATTATTTCACATATATCCAGCCGATCGTTAATCAGAGGTAGGCGAATACCGGACTACCCGGAGAAAAAACACCTGGCTTTCCGTTGCAGAAATTCGCGTCTCACACGTGACCCGGGTGAGGCTTGAACCACAGCGCTCTTACCCACTAGGCAACGGAGACTAGTTGTTACCGTACTGATAGTAAGAATGATTGCTTTCTCTCTGGATTGTCCAGAAACTGTTGAAGATTAGTGCGATCTGCGAGGACGAGTGCGGCATGCTGTTCCCAGTCCTTGCTGATCGCAGTAGAAACTATGATATTCGTGGATTTGCATCCAGTATCATCACGAAAACACGCCTATAATTCTGACCCCTTGAACCCCACTTTTATACAGTAAAACTTGGGTTTACAGGAAGTGAACCTATTTTGTCTTATTTCTGCCCTAAAATATAGATTCTGGGTACTCGTTGGAACCGAGGCGGTTCTAACGAGTACGACAATCTATTTTTTTGAGAAGAAATAAGAAAAATATCACATTTTTTTATCTTAAAATGTTCGTGTTTTTTTTTTTTTCGGCGGTACAGTTTAGAATGTATTTGTACAGGCGTTTTTGTAATGTCGGTTTAAATATTCCTCCCACTGCTCTTCCTTTCGGCGTCATATCTGAGTTTGATATCTTTAAACAACCTTAGAAAAAAACTACATGTACATAATCAACTATTATCGACAATTCCAAGGGAATCTAAGTGTTAGAAATTGTATTTGGCAATAATGTGCCTTGCTATTCTCATAAAATGTCTTTGCTATTTCGAAATTAAGACGTTTTGTGGCAATTTGTATGTTGTGATACAAGGGACAGGAAATCTAAATGGTTTTATCATTAATTAATGATTCCTTTGAAAACTAATATCGGAAGGTCTTGATCTTGTGTGATCCCATTCGGGAAATAACTCTCTTATTTCTCTCTGAGTGCAACAATAAATCTGCTTTTTTATTAAACGAATGACCCAGATATATTTTTTTTAATTCTATTCCGTATATAGTTTGAAGGTGCTCGTTTTGAACAGCCTCTATGACTAGCGAGTACCCAGAATCTAATGAAAATCTTGACTATCCCGTAAACCCCACTTTTCTCTACATAAAGTAGGGTTTATAGGGAAATTCTTTACACGCACGTGTTAACTTGATGCGAGACTTCCCTGGGCGGTTTATGAATAGCAACAGACCGGCGCTCTTCTTAGACAGGTACACCAACTGATCGGATATGAAGGCTTGTCTGAGTCTCCTGTTTGCGCAGTTTTACTATATAAAAGTGGGGTTCAAGGGGGTCATTATTATAAAGGCATGATTGCGTGGTGTGCCAACGATGATTCGAGTCATGCCTTGGCGTACATCTTGTAAAACACAGTTTCTAAGTCATGGCTCATTTGATTGGCCCTCGTTAGTGTCTTTGTTTCTGAGAGAGAATAAATGATGAAAGCTGAAGTCATTAAGTGTAATAACAGCAGGAAACAGCCTAAGGCGATTCGCAGAAAACTATTTCTGCTTTCCTGATTTCGAACAAAACTTTAGGATAAATAGTGTTAAGTTCTGAAGAATCGAACTTAGATATCGATAAACAGATTTGTCGCAATTAAATGTCACCATTTTAAAAGGGCAAATTAGCCTCATCAAGATTAAGAATTTAATGCTCTGGTTTATCGACTTTATATTGTCGTTGAGATAACTTGGGCTTTCGGGCTCTTGTACCACCACAAATTCAAGCTCTTGCATCACGAAACACGCCTATATAATTTTGACTCCCTTGAACCCCACTTTTTATATAGCAAAACTGGGGTTTACAGAAGTAAACCTTATTTTTCTAATTTCTGCTCAAAATAAAGATTGTGGATACTCGTTAGAGCCGCCACGATGAGGCAGTTCTAACGAGTATCCACAATCTGTATCTTGAGCAGAAAGAAGTAAAATTTCACAATTTTCATCTTAAAATTTTCAATTTTTTAGCGATAAAGGTTACAATGTATTTGTATAGGCGTGTTTTCGTAATGTGTACCACAAAAGAACTTTCTAAATTATAAACTTCATGTTTTACTTCCGTAAAAAAAAACATGTGATTAAATATTGCGACAATGTCTTTGAAAGACCAGGGAGAAATTTGCTTTGGTCTGTAAGAAATCTAATGACGTTTTAAATTGAAATCAATACGTTTTCGTGCTTCAAAATAGACGCAATGATCAGGAATCGATACAATTAACCCACAGCTGCCATCAGAGAGACAAACGAAACACAAACATGAAATATCTAGACCCCAAACAACAACAGCGGAAAGCCAAAAGGACAATTAATTCCCCACAAAATGGCCAATTGGCTATCCAAAACAAAAAATATAAGCGACACACACACCAAAAGACCAACCATAACAAAAATAAACCGCGGCAGAAGAACCTCCTTGGAGCGGTCAGTGAAACAGATTTCTTTGTGTCGGGGTGGGGTTGGGGGTCACTTTAATCGATTTTACGCGGCCGCAATCCTCGCTCATACTTCTGTCGCGATTTGAACATATAAGCACGAAACAACTGAAATATAATCCAACGGACGGACTCCGGTTGGCCATCTGTGAACAAGGGCAATCAGATATCTAAACAAAAAGACACCAGCAAATTACAAAAGCAAACGAAATATAAACCGCGACAGAAGAACGGCCTTGAAACGGTCAGTGAAAAATATTTCACTGGGGGGGGGGGGGGGTGTGCTTGAATCGAAATTAAGCGGCCGCAATCCTTGCCCTTACTTCCGCGATTTAGACAAATAATTTGTTCAGTCCGCACGAAGGCCTGCTAACTCATCCGTGCAACATCTCCGAGAACACAAAAATCAAACAACCACAGAGATGAAACAACGGTGAGAACTCGACAGCAAGAAACCGCTGAAATGATGGAACAAAAGTAAACCAAACGTTAGACTCCGACAAGTATGGAACAGTATTTAGGTAAAAACTCAATTATGCAACATTGAGATTGCAATATGCAATTTTGATATTCTGTTATGCTATATTTATGGAACAGGATTTAGGTATAAACTCAATTATGCAACATTGAGATTGCAATATGCAATTTTGATATTCTGTTATGCTATATTCAGTTACAATTGTGCAAAATATTCCGCTTCTGCTTCTTCTAGTTCTCATTATTCTCGTTAAGTGGCGCTGTGATCGTTTTTCCGTAAACGTCCGCCTGTATTCGGAAGATACCAAAAAGAATCTGCAAGCGTATTGGTGACACGGAGGAGTGAAAGAAACGAGAGAACTATATTTTTGGCATAAAACGGACGATTTGGGGACATTACACCCTTCCCGATAAAACCATTTACACATAATTTTTATTTTATATGTCAGACCAGGAATCAGCTTTGCTGTGTTTGTTTTGTGTCCAAGTTTTATCTAAATATATCGCAAATGTGTTCAGGCCATTGCACCTCTAAAATATAAATTTGTTGTAAATACTTATAATAATTTTGTATGGCACAGAAGGGCTCCTGTCCAATGTCGTGTAGACCTTGGTGAGACTGCTCCTTTATGATCACCTGAAGCAAACATAGTTACAACTCTCTTTTGTGAAAATGCTTTCAGATGAGAAACGACTTACGTTCCCTCTAACATTTATTTCTGATTTAGGGCATATCCAACGGAATTCTAAAACTTGGCATTTTGGTTCTGTTGTTTGATTTGATGTTTAACGTCACCTTCAACACAGTATAGATCATTTTGGAGACGTTGCTTCCACTTTTGTGGGACTCTTACCCGACACTGAGATGAAATGACATCTCCAAGCCCTGTCGCCCAATGAAACCAATAGGGTTTGTAAGCACCGCTTTGGCTCGGTAGACTTAGATCCTCTAAGCGGTTTACCAGTACTGGTGTGCGGGTCGGTTTCAGTTCATGCAGCCCATCTATTTCTTCAAGCCTCGATGGCCGGGGGTCTGATTCCCAGTTTGTTTTGTCACATGTTTATATAGATGTTCGTAACTGTTTGTGTTAAATGCATTCATTAATTTATAAGAAAATAGAAAACTATCTGACTTTTATACTAGATTTTTGGCTTCAAGTGACAAAACGCAAAGGTTTCCACTTTTTAGTTCACCGTCACGTAGTGACGAGGTGAGCTTTTGGGATCACTTTTCGTCCGTCGTCCGTCGTCAGTCCGTGCGTCCGTGCGTGCGTCCGTAAACAATTTCTTCAAACGACATCTCCTCCTAAACCACTGATCGGATTTTGACCAAACTTCACATGAATGGTGGTCCCCTTTCAAAGTTGTTCAAATGGTTCCGGTCCGTTGCACATCTAGGTCATAGGAGCCAAAAATAGATTTTTTTTTTTTCACCACAAACTTAAAAAATCTTCTTCTCTGAAACCACAAGGCCCAAGTCTTTGATATTTGGTATGAAGCTTCATCTAGTGGACACCTGCCAAGATTGTTCAAATTATAGTGCTGGGACCAAAAATGCCCACGCTCCGGGGCCCTTTGGTTTTACATGGGCTTATATAGGGAAAATCTTTAAAAATCTTCTTCTCTGAAACCGTAAGGCCCAGGTCTTTGATATTTGGTATGAAGCTTCATCTAGTGGACCCCTACCAAGATTGTCCAAATTATAGTGCTGGGGCCAAAAATGCCCCCGCTCTGGGGCCCTTTGGTTTTACATGGGCTTATATAGAGAAAATCTGTAAAAATCTTCTTCTCTGAAACCGCAAAGCCCAGTTCTTTGATATTTGGTATGAAGCTTCATCTAGGGGACCCTTACCAAGATTGTTCGAATTATAGTGCTGGGGCCAAAAATGGCCCCGCCCCGGGGCCCTTTGGTTTTACATGGGCTTAAATAGGAAAAATCTTTAAAAATCTTCTTCTCTGAAACCGCAAGGCCTAGGTCTTTGATATTTGGTATGAAGCTTCACCTAGTGGACCCCTACCAAGATTGTTCATATTATAGCCCTGGGGCCAAAAATGCCCCTGCTCGGGGGCCCTTTGGTTTTACATGGGCTTATATATGGAAAATCTTGAAAAATCTTCTTCTCTGAAACCGCAAGGCCCAGGTCTTTGATATTTGGTATGAGGCTTCATCTTGTGGACCCCTACGAAGATTGTTCAAATTATAGTGCTGGGGCCAAAAATGCCCCCGCCCGGGACCCTTTGATTTTTCATAGGCTTATATAGGGAAAATCTTTAAAAAATTTTCTTCTCTGAAACCGTAAGGGCCATGTTTTTGATATTTGGTATGAAGCTTCATCTAGTGGACCCCTACCAAGATTGTTCAAATTATATTGCTGGGGCCAAAAATGCCCCCGCCCCGGGGCCTTTTGGTTTTACATGGGCATATATAGGGAAAATCTTTAAAAATCTTCTTCTGTGAAACCGCAAGGCCCAGGTCTTTGATATTTGGTATGAAGCTATACCTAGTGGACCCCTACCAAGATTGTTCAAATTATTGTTCTGGGGCCAAAAATGCACACGCCCGAGACCCTTTGGTTTTACATAGGCTTATATAGGGAAATCTTAAAAAATCTTCTTCTCTGAAACAACATGTCCCAGGACTTTGATATTTGGTATGAAGCTTCACCTAGTGGACCCCTATCAAGATTGTTCAAATTACAGCCCACTGGCCAAAAATGCTCCCGCTCCAGGGCCATTTGGTTTTACATAGACTTATATGGGGAAAATCTTGAAAAATTTTGTCTCTGAATTCACAAGGCCTAGGTCTTTGATATTTGGTATGAAGCTTCACCTAGTGGACCTCTACCAAAATTGTTCAATTATAGCCCTGAGACCAAAAATGCCCCAGCCTTGGGGCCCTTTGGTTTTACATAGACTTATATAGGGAAAATCTTTAAAAATCTTCTTCTCTGAAACCACAAGCCTAGGTCTTTGACATTTGGTATAAAGCTTAATCTTGTGGACCTCTACCAAGATTGTTCAAATTATAGCCCTGAGACCAAAAACGCCCCTGTCTCGGGGCCCTTTGGTTTTACATAGACTTATATAGGGAAAATCTTAAAAAATCTTCTTCTGTGAAACCACAAGACCTAGGTCTTTGATATTTGGTGTGAAATTTCATCTTGTGGACCTCTATCAAGATTATTCAATTTATAGTCCTGGGGCCAAAAATGCCCCCGCCCCGAGACCCTTTGGTTTTGCATAGACTTATATAGGTAAATCTTTAAAAAATCTTCTTCTCTGAAACCACAAGGCCCATGTCTTTGATATTTGGTATGGAGCTTCATCTAGTGGACCTCTACCAAGATTGTTCAAATTATAGCCCCTGTCCTGGGGCCCTTTGGTTTTACATAGACTTATATATAGAGATAATCTTTGGAAATCTTCTTCTCTGAAACAGCAAGACCTAGGTCTTTGATATTTGGTGTGAAGCTTCATCTAGTGGACCTCTATCAAGATTGTTTAAATTATAGCTCTGAGGCCAAAAATGTCCCCGCCCCGGGGCCATTTGGTTTTACATAGGCTATGTAGGGAATATCTTTAAAAAATGGTCTCTGAAACCCCAAGGCCCAGGTCTTTGATATTTGGTGTGTAGCTTCATCTAGTGGACCTTTGCCAAGATTGTTCAAATTATAGGCTTTGTTGATATTTGGTATGAAGCTTCACCTTTTTAGACCTCCCTCAACATTATGCACATTGTAGCCCTGGGGTCAATAATGGCCCTCCCAGAGGCCCACTTGTAACTCTATCATATGGGTCAGGTGAGCGATCCAGGGCCATCATGGCCCTCTTGTTTGAGAAAAACACAACGCGCAGCAAATTCTTTCATACCGGAGTGCAGGTGGAAAACCCGCACCTGCTACAATGTAACATATCAAGCGCTGGAAGCCTCTGTGGTGTTGTGGTTATGCTACTCGCCTCATTAACCAGGGATCGCACGATCGACCCCGGCTTCTCCAGAATTTCGGATGAGTCTTTAAACCCAGGTCCCATCTCCGTATGACCTTAGCTGTTGTCGAGACGTAAAACTAAAAACGCACTCACATACCAAGCGCATCCCACCATAAAATAACATCTTTATAATTCTTACCCCCCCCCCACCACCCCCCCCCCCTGTCCAATGTCGTGTAGACCTTGGTGAGACTGCTCCTTTATGATCACCTGAAGCAAACATAGTTCCAACTCTCTTTTGTGAAAATGCTTTCAGATGAGAAACGACTTACGTTCCCTCTAACATTTATTTCTGATTTAGGGCATATCCAACGGAATTCTAAAACTTGGCATTTTGGTTCTGTTGTTTGATTTGATGTTTAACGTCACCTTCAACACAGTATAGATCATTTTGGAGACGTTGCTTCCACTTTTGTGGGACTCTTACCCGACACTGAGATGAAATGACATCTCCAAGCCCTGTCGCCCAATGAAACCAATAGGGTTTGTAAGCACCGCTTTGGCTCGGTAGACTTAGATCCTCTAAGCGGTTTACCAGTACTGGTGTGCGGGTCGGTTTCAGTTCATGCAGCCCATCTATTTCTTCAAGCCTCGATGGCCGGGGGTCTGATTCCCCGTTTGTTTTGTCACATGTTTATATAGATGTTCGTAACTGTTTGTGTTAAATGCATTCATTAATTTATAAGAAAATAGAAAACTATCTGACTTTTATACTAGATTTTTGGCTTCAAGTGACAAAACGCAAAGGTTTCCACTTTTTAGTTCACCGTCACGTAGTGACGAGGTGAGCTTTTGGGATCACTTTTCGTCCGTCGTCCGTCGTCAGTCCGTGCGTCCGTGCGTGCGTCCGTAAACAATTTCTTCAAACGACATCTCCTCCTAAACCACTGATCGGATTTTGACCAAACTTCACATGAATGGTGGTCCCCTTTCAAAGTTGTTCAAATGGTTCCGGTCCGTTGCACATCTAGGTCATAGGAGCCAAAAATAGATTTTTTTTTTCATCACAAACTTAAAAAATCTTCTTCTCTGAAACCACAAGGCCCAGGTCTTTGATATTTGGTATGAAGCTTCATCTAGTGGACACCTACCAAGATTGTTCAAATTATAGTGCTGGGACCAAAAATGCCCACGCTCCGGGGCCCTTTGGTTTTACATGGGCTTATATAGGGAAAATCTTTAAAAATCTTCTTCTCTGAAACCGTAAGGCCCAGGTCTTTGATATTTGGTATGAAGCTTCATCTAGTGGACCCCTACCAAGATTGTCCAAATTATAGTGCTGGGGCCAAAAATGCCCCCGCTCTGGGGCCCTTTGGTTTTACATGGGCTTATATAGAGAAAATCTGTAAAAATCTTCTTCTCTGAAACCGCAAAGCCCAGTTCTTTGATATTTGGTATGAAGCTTCATCTAGGGGACCCTTACCAAGATTGTTCGAATTATAGTGCTGGGGCCAAAAATGGCCCCGCCCCGGGGCCCTTTGGTTTTACATGGGCTTAAATAGGAAAAATCTTTAAAAATCTTCTTCTCTGAAACCGCAAGGCCTAGGTCTTTGATATTTGGTATGAAGCTTCACCTAGTGGACCCCTACCAAGATTGTTCATATTATAGCCCTGGGGCCAAAAATGCCCCTGCTCGGGGGCCCTTTGGTTTTACATGGGCTTATATATGGAAAATCTTGAAAAATCTTCTTCTCTGAAACCGCAAGGCCCAGGTCTTTGATATTTGGTATGAGGCTTCATCTTGTGGACCCCTACGAAGATTGTTCAAATTATAGTGCTGGGGCCAAAAATGCCCCCGCCCCGGGACCCTTTGATTTTTCATAGGCTTATATAGCGAAAATCTTTAAAAAATTTTCTTCTCTGAAACCGTAAGGGCCATGTTTTTGATATTTGGTATGAAGCTTCATCTAGTGGACCCCTACCAAGATTGTTCAAATTATATTGCTGGGGCCAAAAATGCCCCCGCCCCGGGGCCTTTTGGTTTTACATGGGCATATATAGGGAAAATCTTTAAAAATCTTCTTCTGTGAAACCGCAAGGCCCAGGTCTTTGATATTTGGTATGAAGCTATACCTAGTGGACCCCTACCAAGATTGTTCAAATTATTGTTCTGGGGCCAAAAATGCACACGCCCGAGACCCTTTGGTTTTACATAGGCTTATATAGGGAAATCTTAAAAAATATTCTTCTCTGAAACAACATGTCCCAGGACTTTGATATTTGGTATGAAGCTTCACCTAGTGGACCCCTATCAAGATTGTTCAAATTACAGCCCACTGGCCAAAAATGCTCCCGCTCCAGGGCCATTTGGTTTTACATAGACTTATATGGGGAAAATCTTGAAAAATTTTGTCTCTGAATTCACAAGGCCTAGGTCTTTGATATTTGGTATGAAGCTTCACCTAGTGGACCTCTACCAAAATTGTTCAATTATAGCCCTGAGACCAAAAATGCCCCAGCCTTGGGGCCCTTTGGTTTTACATAGACTTATATAGGGAAAATCTTTAAAAATCTTCTTCTCTGAAACCACAAGCCTAGGTCTTTGACATTTGGTATAAAGCTTAATCTTGTGGACCTCTACCAAGATTGTTCAAATTATAGCCCTGAGACCAAAAACGCCCCTGTCTCGGGGGCCCTTTGGTTTTACATAGACTTATATAGGGAAAATCTTTAAAAATCTTCTTCTGTGAAACCACAAGACCTAGGTCTTTGATATTTGGTGTGAAATTTCATCTAGTGGACCTCTATCAAGATTATTCAATTTATAGTCCTGGGGCCAAAAATGCCCCCGCCCCGAGACCCTTTGGTTTTGCATAGACTTATATAGGTAAATCTTTAAAAATCTTTTTCTCTGAAACCACAAGGCCCATGTCTTTGATATTTGGTATGGAGCTTCATCTAGTGGACCTCTACCAAGATTGTTCAAATTATAGCCCCTGTCCTGGGGCCCTTTGGTTTTACATAGACTTATATATAGAGATAATCTTTGGAAATCTTCTTCTCTGAAACAGCAAGACCTAGGTCTTTGATATTTGGTGTGAAGCTTCATCTAGTGGACCTCTATCAAGATTGTTTAAATTATAGCTCTGAGGCCAAAAATGTCCCCGCCCCGGGGCCATTTGGTTTTACATAGGCTATGTAGGGAATATCTTTAAAAAATGGTCTCTGAAACCCCAAGGCCCAGGTCTTTGATATTTGGTGTGTAGCTTCATCTAGTGGACCTTTGCCAAGATTGTTCAAATTATAGGCTTTGTTGATATTTGGTATGAAGCTTCACCTTTTTAGACCTCCCTCAACATTATGCACATTGTAGCCCTGGGGTCAATAATGGCCCTCCCAGAGGCCCACTTGTAACTCTATCATATGGGTCAGGTGAGCGATCCAGGGCCATCATGGCCCTCTTGTTTGAGAAAAACACAACGCGCAGCAAATTCTTTCATACCGGAGTGCAGGTGGAAAACCCGCACCTGCTACAATGTAACATATCAAGCGCTGGAAGCCTCTGTGGTGTTGTGGTTATGCTACTCGCCTCATTATCCAGGGATCGCACGATCGACCCCGGCTTTTCCAGAATTTCGGATGAGTCTTTAAACCCAGGTCCCATCTCCGTATGACCTTAGCTGTTGTCGAGACGTAAAACTAAAAACGCACTCACATACCAAGCGCATCCCACCATAAAATAACATCTTTATAATTCTTACCCACCCCCCCCCCCCCCACCACCACCCCCCCCCCCCACCCCCCAACACACACACACTTGATCCCCACTTTTATAGGGTAAAACTGGGATTGACAGGAGTAAACATTATTTTTCTCATTTCTACTCCAAAATATAGATTGTGGGTACTCGTTAAAATGGGATCGAAGAGGCGCTTCTAACGTGTACCCATCATGTATATTTTAAGCAACAGTCAGAAAAATATCATCACGACTTTTCATCTTTCAATTTTTGTTGTTGTATTTTTCGGCGGTAAAATGTACAAATCTAATGCATCAAAAACATTTTTTTTTTCTAGATTCTGTAAACTTTAATAATAAGTAAATAAATAAATAAATAAATAAATAAATAAATAAATAAATAATGTCGTTAAGTTCCGCCAGGTAAACCTGGGTACGCTGTACGCGGTCTAACTGTAATAAAACAAGAAGAAGAAAAAACTTTGGTGTAGACCTAATACATGGAAATACATGTAAGTACAAAATGGTTTGGATTCAGCCACTCCATTTGCCAAATCGTTACATGTAGAACTTGAAGAAATATGCAGTAGGCTGGTTAAGACAGTCGCAACACTAGCTCAGCAAGGTTTTGCTGGCTGAAGACAGACGGACGGACGGACGAACTGACAGACGACCAGCTAATATTTTCGCGTTGTGATTCTGTTGGATGAAAGCTATCCTGCCCCAGTCTAACTTATGAAGACAGACAGACGGACATATGAATAGGACAGCTGTCATTGTGACCACAGGTGCGTTTCTATGGTTGTGGGTCGGGGCTGAGAATGAGTAAGTACTGTTCATGTTAATGGATGAAGTATTTACATCAGAATTACAATGGGAATTGGGGAACTAGTTGTTGTTTTCCAAATTCCCCGTGTGGTCAGCTGGTGAGGTCCCAGGGAACGAATCCCCGTTGCCGGTGAACAGAGAGACAAACTGGTTTTGAAGGTAAACGGGCGTCATAAGCACATAGGGGTTACCCCACCGCTCTGCGATACGCTGTGCGGACATATAGATACTTCTATAATATCCAAACATTTGAGTTTTGAGTGAGGTTGCAATTAGTAAATAATATCTTTATAAGTAACACCTCAGAAGGATCAGATTTATGAAAATTGTATGAATTAATCAATTTTAACAATAATTGCTCATTTCAAATCCACGGATTCGGTACAGACTAATCCCTCATGGTAATTTATTTTAGTAAATGTTCAACGATAGAGTATTTTCCCCTTCGTCAAACAAGTATTAACTTTTAAATAAAAATCCTGTTTCTCATAAATAAGGAACCGCGCTGTAAAATTTATTTTAAAGATGCAAACGTACACATTATTGTAAATATCCGAATTATTGAATAGCTGGATAAAATTTATCGCTGCTGGCTTGAATTTGGCCCCTGGAAAAGCGAATGCGATCTTCTCAAACGGACGCTTGTCATCGGAAAAAATACGGCAAATCCACGGACATTACCGAACGTTACCGTCACCTCAATGACTGGTACCCCGTCTAACCACAGCAGAATCGAAACTGAATAATGCAAAATAGGACGTCCAAATGCCATATTTAAATACAAAGGTCTCAAATTAGAATGTGCATGTTGCATATTCGAATAAAGTAGAAAGATATGGAAAGGTTCATAATGCAAAGTGCGGTTTCAACAATTCATATTGTAATTGCACATTGCATAATTGAGTTTTTACCTTAATACTGTTCCATAGACAAGTCTGTCCACTTATGATTTTATCACCCTTTACACTACACGTCCTCATAATCGTATAAAAGAAAAAAAATACGATTTAATAGGCCTACTCCGGAAAATATAAAATTTGTAACCTTTAAAAATTTGGCATTCAATCTCTCATCAATTAAAAGTAATTAACACGTCTAGGAAATCCTGAAAATAAGAATAAAATATCTACATGAGTTTTGAGATATGACGGTTTAAATGTGGATATTTCCAAATATGGTCATTTGAGAGAAAAATATTAGTATTTTCATAAACAACTATAACACTGTAAATGTAACAGCACCATTGTGTAGGTATATTATCAAGGCATGTGTCTGCCAAATATCAATATATTTAGGTAAGACATATGAATGTTATCCATTTTTCTAATACAGGGAACACATTAGGATCTAGTATGATAAAATTGCTCATTTGTACCTCACTAGCTACAAGCAATGCAATGTAACTCCGGAATTCTTAAAGATATTAACTTCAATTTTTTAGCATTTCTTAGCTTTATAGTGATCACAAAATGTATGAAATGTCAAAGGGCTAGGTGAACAAGTTTTAAAGTTGGCGTTTTCCGAATACGCCCTATTGAATGGACATTTCAAAGAGATTCCCTTTATCTTGCATGTAATGTAAGAAATGTTTTTTTTTTCACTTCTGAAGAGCATAAAAATTAAACTTTATGGTCATGTCAGGAAGCGTGCGAAGCTCTCACCTTTCTGCTAGACACTATTTTTACTTAAAATGGGGTACTAAGTTATTTAAACAAATTTTGGGTATTCCAAAGGGTGCAAATTGCGCACCCCTTATGGCTGATCTGTTCTTATGAAAAAGGCTTCATGATGTCACTTTTCGTTAAAATCATTGGAGCCTTTAGCTCGACTTCTAGATATATGGATGATTTATTAAATATTGACAATACCGATTTCGATGGAATGATCAGTGCAATTTTCCCTCCTCCCCCCCCCCTCCCGCCCCCACACACAAACACAGATCTCTGTTAAATAAAGTAAAACCTTCTGATAACAAAGCCCGGTTTCCGGATTTCCATCTAACTATTGAAGATGAGTTTGTTTCCTGCAAAATTTATCATAAACGAAATGGTTTTGATTTTGAGTGTGTACATTTTCTTTCTTGGATGGTGATGTGCCTCGTGTGGCATCCTATGGCGTTTCTATTTCGCAATTAATTCGATTTGCCAGAGTGTCAAGTCCTGTAAATGACTTCAACACTCGTAATAAATTGTTAAACTGCTATTCTTCTTATTCAGGGTCGTCGGTATCATAAACTATGCAAAGCCTTTTCTAAATTTTAGACGTCATTCCGATCCATGTAGTTAACCCAATCACGGTTGATAACTTTGCTTCCCTTTTGCATGCCGGTGGGTCAAGTCTCAGATTCTACGACGGTTCGAGCGTAAAGGGTTTCTTATGCAATGTTGGTTGGAACCAGATGCCCTGCCCCTGTTTGGGCCTATCGGAGTCTAACTGTCGGTTTTCTTTTGCTCCAGAATTTCAGTGGATTCTTGCTATTGAGTCCTCACCGTTGTTTTTTTTTAACAGCCTGTTGGATGCCCGTTTATTCTCCCCGTCAGTCTGGTGTGTAGTGGGTCGGGGAGGACCATCCCACCAACACACCTTACAGTTGTCCTTACAGTTTTTTCAGTTTGTTACATATCAGATAACAGCTATCACAATTTTAGTATTTTGTTTGATTTGGGGTTTAACGTCCCCGTCAACACTGTAAAGGTCATTTTTTAGACGTTGCTTCCAATTTTGTGGAACTTTTACCCGACATTGAGATGAAATGACATCTCAAGCCATGTCGCCGAATGAAACCAATAGGGTTTATTAGCATGGACGGTCCGCCTCGCACCGCGGTTCCTGGACAGGCTTAGATCCTCCAAGCGGTTTACCAGTACTAGTGTGCGGGACGGATTCAGCTCTGTCTGGAAGCATCATGCAGCCCATATATTTCTTCAGCCCCTATGGGCGGGGGCGGGCACAACTTCAGTCAGAGTGGATAACTGAATTGGCAGTGCAGACTATTTTCATTGTTTTATGTATCACAGCCCATCTACTCTCAGACCACTGGAGCTGCCCCAGCCAGGCAGCCCAGTGAGCAATGAGATTATTTCCTCTGGCATATTCGTCTCGAACAGGTCCACTGACTAGAGTTGGGACAAAGTACATACAAGACAAAGAAATAATTTGTACATCGTTTAACAAGTATTTACGTAATTCACTTTACTTCTCACAATTCTAAGTTGAAGAGAAATTATTGAAGAAATTGAAGTCACTGAAACTTTCCCATCTTTGGATCTTTGGCTACGTTACTGACATTAAAGAGCTTTAAGCAGAATATGCAAAATGAATATCAAAAGGATACTATTTTCTATTGGAGAGTATTTTAAGAAAAAAGAGAGAAGAAAACTAAAAGACGAGTTAAAAAAGTGTACACAAAGAAAGGAAAAGAGTCAGGTCAACGAAGCAGGGAGCTGACCAAATCAACCCATAACTGTAACATCAAGTTCAGACATCAAATGATGATACTGTTCCCAAGTGGTTTTTAAAGTTCTTGTATTTGTTTTCCAAAACTGCGATTTTCTTATTTGTTTTATAAAGAAGCATTAGTCTGTGTTTCAATACAGCCAGGCTCAAACTATTTTTGTGCACCTACATGAATATATATAATGTTTCAGTTCCAACAGGATTAGTTGGCTAGCTACAGTTGTTTCATGACTATGCAATCAAAATAGGAAAGGTATTTTTTCAACTTTTAAATTGATATTATTCTCTGAGCACCAGATTTTGAAGTCATGGCAGAGCTTTTGTGTACATTCACATTCCCATAAACGATGACTAATAGTTTCCAATTTTTAGAGCAAAATGAGCACAGTGGATTGTCTATAATTTTGATTTTATGGAGAAAGTTATTCGTAGGTAAAATATTATGACTGATACATGTTTGAAACCACTGGAATGAAGTGTTATTTGTTATTTTAAATGACCATGAATATATATTTTTCCAGTCTGTTTCATTAAAATAGAAGGTTTTATTCCATGTTAACTTTCCAGCGGCTGTATCTTTGTTGTCATTTAAGATTTTGTACATATCATGAATACCTTTCCTATTTTTCATGTATACAGACAGCCAGAATGGTCTAATAGGATTTACCAATTTTCCATAGAATTTCTTTATTTTAAGTTTTTTCTTCCATTCTGCAACTGCTTGACATATGCTTTGATACTGCAAGAAGTTAAGATTGATGTTGAAAGTGTCTTTTACATCTTGACAAGAATATAAATTGTCATCTGATCGTGTGATGCGATTTATAAACTTTATTCTCTTGTGAAGCATGTTGGATAAAAGAAGTTGTTGTTCCCTATTTTTATATTATTATTGTTAAAGATTGCACTTGCAAGAAAAGTGTCCTTTTCGTTTGGCTGGATTTTTGACAGGAGGCCCACATTTGCTATGAGTACATCTTGCCAGAATTTATTTTTTTATTTTTAATAACAGTATCAACATAATTTAAGTCGCAGCCAAAAAATCTTTCCATGTTTATATATGCTCCTATTATTTTGGTCCAGTTGTGATCTTCAAAACAGAGTCTTCTTATCCAAGTTGTTTTTAGTGAGGCTAGAAGAACTTTAATGTGTATCATCTTTAATCCACCATCTTGATATTCCTTATAAATTACATTCTTTTTAATTTTTGAACAGTTTCCCAAAGAAATGCAAAGAACAGGTCATTTATTTCTTGTAGAATGCTGTCATTTGGATTGGGTAGAGATAAGAATAAATGGTTTAAACATGAGATTAAAAGTGATTTTATCACAGTTATTTTGCCCAATGGCGTCAATGTATCTTCGTTGCCATGCCCTTATTTTACATTTTAAAGACTCTATTTTTGGTTTAAATTGATTTCTATGATTTTGCTTAAGTCTGTATCAAAGTGTATGCCAAGCAGTTTGAATCTGTTATGTCCTTACTGAAGTTTTCATTTTGTTTTGATTGAATCCTGAATGTACTTCTTTTGCCCTATCCATATAACCTGTGTTTTCTGAAAATTAACTTTAAGCCCTGACATTTTTTCAAAATTTTCGAGTTCCTGTAATGTTTCAGTCAATGATGTTTCTGATCCATCTAATATTACTGTGGTATCATCTGCAAACTGTACCAACTTAAAGTCTGTATTATTAATATTAATCCCTTTAATTTTTTCATTATTTCTTATTTTAATTGCTTATATTTCTGCACACAAGATGAAATATATGAAGATATTGGATCACCTTGTTTGCATCCACGTTAAACCATAAAGGGTTTGGAAAAATTCCCACCTTGACTGACCCGAAGAGACGAGTGCTTAAAGAGGACTGATATCCACCTTCTAACTGAAGGTCCAAAGTTAAAGAAATTTAGTACTTTCTGTATACATGTAAATGACCATGATAAGGAGTCAAATGCCTTCTCAAAGTCTACTAAAAGTAGTCCAGAAATATTTTTTCTTCTGCTAAATGCATTTAGTCATATACAACTCTGGTGTTTTCTCCAATATATCTTCCAGATATAAACCCAGACTGACCATACTTATGAGTTTATCTAATACTGTCTTCATTCTGTTCGCAATTCCAGCTGATGCTAATTTGTATATAGTTTTGAGCAAGCATATAGGTCTATAATTGGTAAGAAACTGTCTAGGTTTATTCTCTTTCGGTATTAAAGTAATCATTCCTTGTTGTTGAACTGGGGAGAATTCTCCGATTTCATAGCTGTAATTAATTCCTCTTAATACAAAATTGCCGAATCACCGTTGTTGTTTGATTTCTGTGTTCTCGGAGATGTTGCACTGATGAGTTAGGAAGCCTTCATGTGGACTGAACAAAGTATTTGTCTAAATTGCGATGAAATTAAGGGCTAGGATTGCGGCCGTGTAAAATCGATTTAAGCAACCCCCTCCCCCGAGTGAAATTCATTTCACTGACCGTTTCAAGGCGGTTCTTCTGTCACGGTTTATTTTTGTTATGGTTTATCTTCGAGGGTGTGTCTCGCTTATGTCGTTTTGGCTAGCCTATTTGCCATTTTGTAAAGTAACTGTAAAGTTTTGGCTCTTCGCTGTTTATGTTTCCATTACGGTCTAATTATTTTATGTTTGTGTTGCTTTCCATTTGGTGTTGTGATGGGGAGTGATGGTTAATTGTATCGATTCCTGATCATTGCCTTCACTTCTATTTTGCAGTAAGTTGTCCTAGCACCATATTTCATTAATTTCGGGCTGTTTTGAACGCAAAGAAAAGCGTGAGCTTTGTCAGCAATC
Organism: Lucinisca nassula; assembly: GCA_963580285.1. Lineage (NCBI taxonomy): Eukaryota > Metazoa > Mollusca > Bivalvia > Lucinida > Lucinidae > Lucinisca > Lucinisca nassula. The sequence continues at coordinate 52,591,420 of OY757025.1, read as the reverse complement.
AGGAGAATTTACTGCGCAGCGGATAGAAGATATTCTGTCCACGATCAGAAGTGGAAATAATTTACAACAATGCAGTCCGTATCGTATTAGTCGGTTAGTGTATATCTATCGCAACTACAACTACCCAAAATCTCAGGTGCGGCTTAACTTTTTTTTTGACCAGTTTATAAGAAATAATGAATGAATTGCATCTGGAACGGGCTGGTACATGTACATGTATCGACCTTTGTCATTGAACATGACAGTTTAAATCGCGACTGTTAGAACTGATGACAAAACAATTGTCGCGCTATTGCCAATTTGCCAGAGGCTGAAGAATAATTGCTACGGCATTACGATTTTCGCATCTCAAAGTGGCTACTTGTCATTGGTTGGTTGGTTGATTTGAGGTTTAACGTCCCCGTCAACACTGTAAAGGTCATTTTGGAGACGTTGCTTTCAATTTTGTGGGATTTTTACCCGACATTGAGATGAAATGACATCTCAAGCCCTGTCGCCCAATGAAACCAATAGGGTTTATTAGCATGGACGGTCCGCCTCGCACCGCGGAGTCTGGGTAGGCTTAAATCCTCTAAGCAGTTTACCAGTACAAGTGTGCGGGCCGGATTCAGCTCTGCGTGGAAGCATCATGCAGCCCATATATTTCTTCAAGCCCCTATGGGCGGGGGCCGTATTTTCATTGGAAAACACGTGATAGTTTTCTTATTTATACTGCAAATATAGGTTGTTTGTGCATTATGGAGGCGGTTCTAACGAGTACGGACAACTTATACCATGAAGGAAAATTAAAAAAAAAATAATGTATACCCGTAAATCCCAGTTTTCTCTTTATAAAATGGAGTTTAGAGGGGTGTTCATTTCACGGACTTGTTAACGTGATGGTATATTTGAGCATCCGCACTACTGAGGGCTTTTTTTTTTGGTTTTGGTTTTACGGCCCTTTCAAGCTTATTTCACTTATATCGAGCCGATCGTTAATCAGAGGTGGGCGAAAACCGGAGTACCCGGCGAAAACCCACCTGGCCTTCCGTTGCAGAACTTTGCGTCTCGTATGTGACCCGGGCGAGGCTCGACCCACAGCGGTGAGAGACCTAATGATCAATAGTCAGCGCTCTTAACCACTAGGCCACGGAGGCCCGTACTGAGGGCTAATATATCACTCAAGAGAAATACAAAAATAAAAACAAACAAACAAAAATCACCAACAACAAAACAAAACAAAAAAAAAAAAAAAAAAAACGCTACACTCGAATATAAAACCAAGATTTTAATATGAAGAATAGTGATAACCTGCAAAAGCTAGGTTTCATTTTTCTTCCATTTTGAATAGGTTTATTTAATGTTACTGTAGGAATCAGGCCCGTGACCGCAATCTGTAAAAGCTCCTCCCACGCATGAACAAAAACAAACAAAAATAAATAAATAAATAAATAAAAATAAAAAGCATTTTACTGATGTTCTTAGGTGGCTCCTCTGTTGTGGTTATAGTCTTTCAAAACGCAGTGAGACATGACTGCACTTTTAATTTTGGACTAGTCCGTGGTTTAGGAAAGTCGCCTTCGGCTGGGATTTTAAATTGGGCGATATAGTTTTACTGAGATTCGTACTGCCTCATATTAACCACTTGGCCACGGCTTTTACATAATGGCATTATCAAAAACGTATTTATAATTTTAAAATCCCCGTGAAATAAGGAATCCGAAACCTGCTTCCCCTAAAACATGACATAGTTTTGTCACGCTTGAACGTTGAACTCTCAGAGGTCGTTGATAAACTATAATAAGTGTTATATTTCGTCTTTGCATGTCTGTAATGCTATTACCTTTTTATTTTTGATAACCATTTTGCCATTCTGTTGGAAAGTAACTATCCTTTTGGCTTTCCGCTTGTGACGTTTTGTTATGGTGAAGCTGATTTACATTATGAAAACACGCCTATACAAATATATTGCCAATTTTTTTGACTAACAAATATAAATTATAAAATGAAAAATTGTGATATTTTTCTTATTTATGCTCAAAAACATAGATTGCGGGGACTCGATAGAACGGCCTCGACTCGATAGAACCGCCTCGACGAGGCGGTTCTATCGAGTACTCACAATCTATCTTTTTAGCAGAAATAAGAAAATAATGACTACCCCCTTAAACCCCAGTTTTACTATATAAAAGTGGGGTATGAGGGGGTCAAAATTATATAGGCGTGTTCTCGTAATGTGTTGGTACATGGTTCCCTTTGGTGTCTTGGATGGGAGGTGTGAGGTTATAGTATCGGTTTCTGGTAGTTGCCTTAACTGCCTTTTTTAAATGGTCATCAGTATGCTACAAGCTTGAATGCGATATAATCACTTTTCTGAAAGATGAATTTACGATAAAAGGTACCAATGCTTGTCTACAAAATTGAAAACAGTCGAAATTAAAAAAAAATGCCATACTAGCAAACAGTAACGTTAATGTTATTTGGCGATTTGGCGTATCTATCGTAATTTTTTGTCTGTTTTAGTCAAACAATTTTTATTTATTTATTTTCATTTTATTTTAGCATTATGGTATTTCTGATACCCCATAAACAGCTGTTAATATTTTTCGCTTTGTCAACACAAATTTTTCATTAGCTAAATTGCTATTTTATGATTTTGACATATCGAACTATATAAAATATCTTCTTAAAAATAACTAGAATACGTCCATATCAATTTTGAAATCAATCCTGAACATGTGTTGACAATGGAAGGTAAACGCACTGGGATATTCATTGGTAAAGCAATTCGTCAACTGAAAACGTATGCCAGGCCCTAAGTGGCGCCATTTAAATTGTCTCCAACGGATGACGTCACGTATCTTAGACAGCCGCGCGCGTGTTTGTGTGTGTGTGTGTGTGTGTGTGTGCGTGTGTGTGTGTGTGTGTGTGTGTGTGTGAATTCGGGTTTAACGTCGCTTTCAACAATTTTTCAGTCATATCACGACGGTGTCTGGTAGTCGTAGAAACACTTTACATTTAAATAGAAGAGACGTTTTAGATATAGCAAAATTAATATGGAGAACAACGAAACTTTCCGATGTTGCGTTATAATTCTTTGGAGTGTTCATATGCTACAGTGAAAAGGTGGGTGACGGAAATTAAGCGCGGCAGACAGAACCTTGAGGGTGGACCCACGTCCTGGAAGGCCTGTCAATGTTGCAACCCCAGAAATGGTCAATAATGTCCATGATATTGTCATGACTGACAGACGGGTCACAGTAGAGTTAGTATACTCGGTAAAAAAAGTTTTGTCCCTAGGCAGAGAATGGGCTGTAAAATATCACAGGAACGATCGATTTTCATATAGTATATACCAGCCTCTTCAGCAGCCACAGCCCGTCAATACTGATTAGGTTTGAGTCTTATGAACCTGTCAGAAAATGCTACAGAGGCTGCCAAATGTTGTAAGGGTCAGCTTTCAAAACGTGCAAATCGTAATTTAAGCGTTAATGACTATTGTAAACAACGGGGTCTAACTCAGTAATTGCTGGGCAGATTTTTGTGAAATTTTCATTGTTGATATTGCAAGACTATGCCAAAAAGGGATCAGAAAGGTGTTTTGTCTTTTGGACCTTAACTCCTGATACAGAGGCTGCAGACCCCCAGAAGACGTTGTCAAAAAGGTGAAAAAAATGGCTGTAATTGGGTATAACTCAATAGCTAATGATCAGATTTTTGTGTAATTTGTATCATTTTGATGCACAGTCTGTACTTGAAAAGGGCACGAAACCATTAGCCCCTTTTAGACCTTAACGGCTGGTACAGATGCTGCAAAATGCCGGAGGGGGTTAAAAACGCCGGCAAAAATGACAATCGTTTTGAGAGGCGGCTTGATATTGTTTACCGCATTCATTCATGCGGTATTCGTTCGTTCGTTCGTTCGCTCGCTCGCTCGTTCGTTCATTCGTTCGTTCGTTCGTTCGTTCGTTTGTTTGTTTGTTCTTTCGTTCGTCTATTCGTTCGTCCGTTCGTTTGTTCGTTTATTTATTCATTCATTTCTCAAAAAGGTCAGTTTTACCGACAAACTCATTAAAATTTCACTTGCATGCTTTTTGTGATTTTTCAAAATGTTGAGTTCATCAATGTTTTTTTTAATCGTGCACTTTTGTGAGCATCGCTTTAAAACAGATTTGATAAACTTGTTACCGTAGAAACACCATAGACTTTGATCACGATGCCACCTCGTTACCGAAAACTGTCAAACTTAGACCGGGCTAGGGCACTTGGGCAGCTCCAGGCAGGGCAATCTAGTCGACGTGTTGCCATAGCGTTTAACACAAATCGCAAGACTATCGACAGGATAAGGCAACGCTATGCAGCTTCTGGGGATGTCAAGGACCTCCCGCGCTCAGGAAGACTCAGGGCAACAACCCATGCCGAGGATCGACTGATCACCAACAGCACTCTAAGAAGCCGCTTTACCAATGCCAAAATGACGACTATGCGGATTCGACGACTACGAGGTGCTGGGGGCATAGCCGTCTCTGTTCAAACCATTCGGAACAGAATCCATGCTGCTGGGCTGAAATCACGTGTTCCTGCGAAGAAGCACATTCTTTTACCGAGGCACAGAGCAGCTCGTCTTCAGTTTGCTCGGAATCATGTGCGATGGAATAGACAGCAGTGGCGAACTGTCGTGTTCTCAGATGAGAGTCGGTTTTGCCTACATCATATTGACGGACGTCTACGTGTCTGGCGTCGGAATGGGGAGCGTCACGCGGAAGCCAACGTGCAGCCACGCCATGCTTACAATGGAGGAAGTGTCATGGTCTGGGCTGGTGTGACGGCAGATAGGCGTACCAACCTCGTTGTGGTTCCAGGAATTCTTACCGGTCAACGCTACATCGACGAGATCCTACGTCCCCATGTTGTGCCTTTCCTTCAGCAAATGGGAAACAACGCCATCTTTCAAGATGATAATGCCAGACCACATCGGGCAAGAATTGTAGACGCCTATCTGCAAGCCAACAACGTCAGACGGTTAGACTGGCCAGCAATGTCGCCTGACTTAAGCTGCATTGAACATGTCTGGGATGTCCTCGGCAGAGCCGTCCAAACGAGGATAACAGAGCACAGCACTATGGCAGATCTTCGGCGCTTCCTTGGAGAGGAATGGCATCCAATCCCTCAAGCCACCATCCGGAAGATGGTCTTCTCTACCAGAAAACGACTGATTGAGTGCAGAGACAATCGCGGAGGTTATACCCACTACTAAAGAAAGACAAAGTTCAAACTTATTGAATAGTGTTTCACATGTCAAATGAATTTCAAATGTCAGAATAGTGAAATAAAGTTGCTGATCTTCATGCTTTGTTTAAGACCAGTGCCACGTATCAGTATATGCATAAAATGGAATAATGTCGTATCAACGTTGATTCGATATGACAATGTTTCAATCAAAGGATGCGGTGGTCTCGATGAGTCGATATTTCATGTTTGTCGTATGCCGATACGTGGCTAGTCCTTTGTTACGATTTGCACGTTTTGAAAGTTGACCCCAGTCGCACTCCGCAGCCTCTGGAGCATTTACGATCGCGTCCTTCTTACCTAAACCTAATCAGTATTGACGAGCAGTGGCTGCTGAAGAGTTTGGTATATGCCATATGAGAATCGACCGACCCTGTGATATTTTACAGCCGATTGTATACATAGGGACAAAACTTTTTTTACCGAGTATATTTCACGAGGAAGAGTACATTTAATTCTAACAGAGGATCTTGAAATGAGAACGCTTTCGGCACGATGGATACCAAGAATTCTGACAGTTGATCAGAAGCACACTAGGCGCACATTATCGCGTGCTATTCTTAATTTTTTTAGGAAGGTCCTGCAAACGTTATTCAGTGATTTGTCACTATGGATGAAACATGGGTCCATCAGAGTACAAACATCAATCGAAACAATAGAATCATCCTGGCTCACCCCGCCATCGAATGCAAAGACTGTTCCATCAGCTAGGAAGGTTATGGCCTCGATTTTCTGGGATGCAGATGGTATTTTGCTGATGGATTATCTCCAAAAGGAACAAACAATCAATGCTACACACTATGCTTCACTGCTGATGCAGATACGGGAAAATATTAAACTTAAGCACCGCGGAAAGCTCACTAAAGGTGTGTTATTATCCCCTCGCACAACATAGTTGAGAGGGGGACATAGCATTTGTCCCGTACGTACGTACGTACGTACGTAAGTACGTACGTACGTACGTACTTTGTCAGCGCTCTAGCGCCTACATTTCTTGACCGATTTTAATATAACTTCACACAAATATTCTTTATGACAATACCTCGAGCGAGTTCGACTTTCAAGGTCATGGCCTCAAGGTCAAGGTCACTGTGGCTATTTTTAGAAAAACTTTGTCATCGCTCTAGCGCCTACATTTCTTCACCAATTTTAATATAGCTTCACACAAATGTTCTTTATGACAATACCTCGAGCGAGTTCGACTTTCAAGGTCATGGCCTCAAGGTCAAGGTCACTGTGGCTATTTTTAGAAAAACTTTGTCATCGCTCTAGCGCCTACATTTCTTCACCAATTTTAATATAGCTTCACACAAATGTTCCTTATAAAACATCTCGAGCGAGTTCGACTTTCAAGGTCATTACTTCAAGGTCAAGGTCACTGTGGCTATTTTTAGAAAAACTTTGTCATCGCTCTAGCGCCTACATTTCTTCACCAATTTCAATATAACTTCACACAAATGTTCCTTATGACAATATCTCGAGCGAGTTCAACTTTCAAGGTCATGACCTCAAGGTCAAGGTCACTGTGGCTATTTTTAGAAAAACTTTGTAATCGCTCTAGCGCCTACATTTATTCACCAATTTCAATATAACTTAACACAAATAATCCTGATGACAATATCTCGAGCGAGTTCGACTTTCAAGGTCATTACCTCAAGGTCAAGGTCACTGTGGCTATTTTTAGAAAAACTTTGTCATCTCTCTAGCGCCTACATTTCTTCACCAATTTCAATATAACTTCACACAAATGTTCCATATAAAAATATCTCGAGCGAGTTCGACTTTCAAGGTCATGGCCTCAAGGTCAAGGTCACTGTGGCTATTCTTAGAAAAACTTTGTCATCGCTCTAGCGCCTTCATTTCTTCACCAATTTCAAAATAACTTCACACAAATGTTCCTTATGACACTATCTCGAACGAGTTCGAACTTCAAGGTCATGACCTCGAGGTCAAGGTCACTGTAGCTATTTTCAGAAAAACTTTAGCTTCGCTCTAGCGCCTACATTTTTTCACCAATTTCAATATAACTTCACACAAATGTTCTTTATACAAATATCTTGAGCGTGTTCGAATTTCAAGGTCATGGCCTCAAGGTCAAGGTCACTGTGGCTAGTTTTAGAAAAACATTGTCATCGCTCTAGCGCTTACATTTCTTCACCGATTTCAATATAACTTAACACAAATGTTCCTTATGACAATATCTCTAGCGAGTTCCACTTTCAAGGTCAAGGTCCCTATTGCTATTTTTAGAAAAACTTTGTCATTGCTCCAGCGCCTACATTTTTTCACTAATTTCAATATAACTTCACACAAATGTTTCTTATGACAATACCTCGAACGAGTTCGACTTTCAAGGTCAAGGTCACTTTGGCTATTTTTAGAAAAACTTTGTCATTGCTCTAGCGCTTGCATTTTTCACCAATTTCAATATTACTTCACACAAATGTTCCTTATGACAATATCGCTAGCGAGTTCCACTTTCAAGATCAAGGTCACTGTGGCTACTTTTAGAAAAACTTTGTCATCGCTCTATCACTTACATTTCTTCACCGATTTCAATATAACTTCACACAAATGTTCCTTATGACAATATCTCAAGCGATTTCGACTTCAAGGTCAAGGTCACTGTGGCTATTTTTAGAAAAGCTTTGCCATCGCTCTAGCGACTACATTTCTTCACTGAATTCAATATAACTTCACACAAATGTTCCTTATGACAATACCACGAGCGAGTTTGACTTTCAAGGTCAAGGTCACTGTTGCTATTTTTAGAAAAAAATTAGTTATTGCTCTAGCGCTTACATATTTTCACCAATTTCAATATAACTTCACACAAATGTTCCTTATGACAATATCTCGAGCTATCTCGACTTTCAGGGTCAAGGTCACTGTGGCTATTTTTAGAAAAACATTGTCATCCCTCTAGCGCCTACATTTATTGATGGATTTTTATAGAACTTCACACAAATGTTTCTTATGATAATATATCGAATTGCTTTGACTTTCAAGGTCATGACCTCAAGGTCAAGGTCACTGTGGCTATTTTTAGAAAAACTTTGTCATCGCTCTACCGCCTACATTTATTTACAGATTTTAATATATAATTCACACAAAAGATGCTTATGATAATATCTTGAGCAAGATCTTCTTTCGCGGTCATGGCCTCAAGTCAAGGTCACTATGGCTATTTTTAGAGAAACATTGTCATCACTCTAGAACGTACATTTATTGATGGATTTTTAAACAAATTTTACACAAATGTTGCATATGATAATATCTCAAGCAAGTTGGACTTTTGCCATTTCAATTTTTTCCACACACGAAGTTGTCTTGTGCGAGGGGATTTGTATCGCATGCGATGCCTTGTTCTATTAGGACAATGCTCCTGTTCACAAGTCTGTCATTGCTATGGCTGCCATTCACTTATTCTTTGAGCACCAGACTTATTCACGTGATCCCGCTCCATCAGACTTTCATATGTTTTCCAAAACTGAAAACGGCTATTTCAGGCATCCACTTCTGTCCGATGAGGACGTCATATATGCAGTGCATGACATTTCGAACATCCAAGAAAAGGAGTTCTATAAAAGTGGCATTGGCAAACGTGTATAGATACTGATATGTATTATGTTGAAAAATAATACAAAATGTCCGACAAAATTCAAATCCTTCAATATGAGGCTCACAATATATTAATCAGCCCTCGAAGTCTGAGCTGCTACTGTGAAAATAACAATGTATTGTTATTTTTTCACAGTGGGAAATACGATATGGAAACAGAGATATATCGCGGGCTCAGCTAAGTGCTCAACCAAGCCTCTTTCACATATCCTAACACGAATCCTTACTGGAGTTAAAGATGGCCCTCATAAATATTGTGACACTGCATTTGCCAGGTGTGGTGTGAATCAGATGTGGACCTTGAAAAATTCCAAAGAGCTTTTAGAACATCTTAAGTCACAGTCTATCTCTCAGTAAACAGCATAAAATCTTTCGATTTCTCAACACTCTACACAAGTATTCCTCAAGATAAATTGAAATCTAAACTCTAGGAAATCATAAATCATTGTTTCCTTTCACAAGAATGGTAACCGTCGCTGCTAGTATCTTGTCCTTGGCTACAAAGACACATACTTCGTTCGAGATCATTCTGATGCACCACAACAGTACACTAACTGTGATGTCATAAAGATGCTGGAATATCTAATTGACAATATTTTCGTGGAGTTCAGTGGCCTAATATTTCAGTAAACTATTCGCATACCAATGGGTACTAATTTTGCACCGTTGCTTGCCGACTTGTTCTTGTACTCGTATGAGGGGGAGTTTGTACAAGGTCTCCTCAAAGCAGGCAAGAAACGCCTTGCACAACTATTCAATTTCACCTAGATATATAGATTATTTATTGTCTCTAAAATGCTAAATAAATTCGCAGAGTACTTAGAATTCATCTCATATCATCTATCCACGTGAACTTGAAATTAAGGAAACAACAGAGACTGCAACCTCCTCCTCATACTTGGATTGTTATATCTATATTGACAACGGGAAGCTTATTACTAGGCTTTACGATAAACGAGATGACTTCAATGTTCAATCAATTGTTTCAATTCCTGAACATAAAATCCCGTCTGCACCAGCATATTGTTATGCCAGAGGTATCAACAAACCAAACTGGTGTCAACACTAAAGAAGTTCTATGGGAGGCACCATGATCTTGTGGATCCGTACAATATAGCCATTTTCAGAATTATTTCTGATGTGTTTGCCAATGGAAAGCCATAGGAAGTCCTCCAAAATCTCGGAAAAACCCTTCTCGGCATTTACTCCTTTTCTTGGTTCAGGTCGATAGGCATGGTGGGCGAAGCTTGCTTACCAAGTAATGCTTACTATCCTAGGCCGCCTGGTTACACTCTTCTGGAGTCAATGTATGTTGGTCTGAACATTTATATTTGCCATTCATCTATGGATTAATGATTTTGTACTACGACCTAAATTACTTACATTTTCACAGTCTGAAAATGTCATTTTGTTTGTTTTAGATATGCACTGATTTCACTGCTAAGTATTAAATAATACAAGTAAGTTATCTAACATTTACTAGAGAATAAATAACACCAGGTGACATGCAAAGTTTAGTTGAACTCCTACGGTTGACGAACGCAGTTTAAGTGACCCCCTTCTTCGAGTTTCACTTACTTTGCTCGTGACCCGATGTTGTTGATACTCAATTCTAACACAGCGCGCCTGTATAGGCAATGGAAATAACTGTGTTTTATTCTACAACAAATCACGGCAAGGAAGAGCGTGACGAGTGACGTCATTAAAAACTGACAATTTATGACGTCACTAGCCGATTTCCTTGACGTTAGACGGTGTAACGTCATTTTCCCACAGCGAAAACGTTAGAAAAGGATATAAATGCGTGTGTTTCAGTCGATAATTTTAGCGGGATTTCTTCTAACAATGGCGAAAAAATATGAGATTTTGAAGGAAACAACAACATTATTGTCGATTTTCAGCGTGTTAAAATCGAAATAGATCCGCTCTAGTCTGCGATGTGATTTGTCTACTTTACAACTGACCTCCAAACTGTGTTTTTTTACTCATCAAATCACAGATAGAGCTGATCTATTTCTTAAATGAATGCTAAATAAGTTGCATTTATTTAAGAGAATTTTTTTTTTCTGCTGTTCATGAAAGTACGAACGCAGTGGGTCGAGTGCAATGTAAATGAACCCAGAAGGGGTTCATGTTACTTTGCTAGTGACCACTGTCGTTCATTCGTTCATGAAAAGCAGAACAATTAAGAGTATTTTGAATCTTTACATTATTTTTCCCTTAATGATTGGCGAAAAAAAAATTATTGGGCAAACTTTTAAAGCTGAAAAACATTTACACGCTGTTTTTCTACAAAGAGCGGAACAGCGTTGACGTCACAAACGCCCATAGAGAACCATGATTGAGACTGGCGTCATTGAAAATCATATGACTCGATGCGTTCATGGAAGTTAAGTTTTCTATAGGCTTGCATTAGACTTTACACTGAAAATGTAAATATTTCTTAATAACTTTACGCCCTATGAGTAATTAACATGTCCGAATGTATTGGCGGACGCCACGCATAGGAACATTGTCAAAACTATTTTTCGGTAAGTAACTTCATGCGTCTTGGTTTACCGTTATTTGAACGCTATATATTCGGTGTATCTTATTGACTTTAGTCCCTGTAACCTTTCATCTCAATCGATACTCGAAATGAGACATAATCAACACGACGGTCACAATAGAAATGTAAATATCGACCTTTAAAAGACAATCTCTGTTAAGATAATTCTAGCACTGAAAGATTTATGTATGCTGTCTGCCTGTTGTTTTGAATACAAAGTAAACTTAAGTTTCCAATATCTTATAAATTTTGGAATCGTTCTGTAGGTTTTTGGAGATCGTCATCTTATCTGTCATGTCCGAGCAGTCAGTACCCTTAACTAGCAAAAGCCATATTATATTGCGACAAAATACAAGTGAAGGCAATGATCAGGAATGGATATTCTTGCACACCAGACAAGGAAATCCGTGATTTTACCTTGGGATAGAAATTTATGTTCTGACCCTGGTGTTCCGACCCAGGCAACTAACATAAATGCGCTTCAATTCTATTCTATTGCCGGAACTACTTCCGCACTACTTTTATTTTGTAAACAATATACATGTGCGAGCTGTCAAATGTTGTGAAAGAAAAAGAATCCAATATGGGGTTCTGTTGTAGATGGGCGTTTCCAACCCTCGGTCATCCCTCGGGTTGGAAACGCTCATCTACAACAGAACCCAATATCAGATTCTTAAACTATTACCTTCCAGGAACAAACATCAACCTTAAACAACGTCGCCGTAACCAAAACATCACAAGCAGGGAGCTGCAAGGACACAAAATTGCCAAACAACTATCCAAAATAAAACAAAAAGCAGTACATACGTGAAAGACAAACACTTACAATAATAAACCATAATACAAGTGGAGGTAATGATCAAGAATCGATACGATCAACCCGCAGCTCCCATCAGAGACACCAAAGGGAAAGAAACACAAACATGAAACAACAGACCCTAATGGAAACATAAATAGCGGAAAGCCAAAAGGACAGTTAATTTCCCACAAAATGGCCAATAGGCTATCCAAAATAAAATGTAAGCGACACAAACACTCAAAGAATAACCATCACAAGAATAAACCGCGACAGAAGAACCGCCTTGCTTGGAACGGTCAGCGGAAACCAATTCCACTTTGGGGGGGGGGGGGGGGGGGGGGGGGAGGGGGGGGGAGTGGGGCTTAAATCGATTTTACGTGGCCACAATCCTCGCCCTTACTTCCATCGCGATTTAGACAAATAATTTGTTCAGTCCGCATGAAGGCCTCCTAACTCACCAGTGCAACATCTCCGTGAACACAAATAATCAAACAACCACAGAGATGAAACAACGGTGAGGACTCGACAGAAAGAAACCATTGAAATGCTGGAGCAAAAGAAAACCCACAGTTAGACTCCATAAGTTTGATTTCCGTTTCGTATTCAAAACAAAGGTTACGGATATTATTTGCAATTAAAGCGTCATTTAAAATGAAGGTGTTGTTGACATTTGTCTTTCAGACAGAGGATAGAATAACTGAAAATGGATATTATCAAGCGAAAACAAGGACACTAGGTACATACTGAAATACCCCATCCACTTTCATGATCATGATACTCCAACAGCCTATGCCTTTGTTGCAAAATCAAGACTCTGCTTTCTTTCAAATGTGGTACTATGCAAGGTACTAGAAGCAAGTGAAGTATTTTTGTAAGGGACAGAAAATGTACCTTGTGGGCCGCGATTGTCGAGGTATACATAACATACGTAATGAGGCATGATGCCGAAAAGTCTGAGAGTGAATGTAAAGGACATTCCACGACTTTTAATTAATTCCATAGGTGTCGTTATATAGATTTACAGACTCAGACACCGTTCAGAAATTTCTGCTTATTTGCCCACAATATGGAATTTCGATTTGTATGCATGCATCAAACTGCAAATCTGTCACAAATATTTACATCTAAAGCTTTTAATTTAATTGAAAAAATAAAAATAAAAAAAGAAAAAAATGAAAGTCTGGGTGAAATATGTAGGCGGTTTCATACTGCGCATTTTTTTTCAAATATTTACATTTGCAGTATATTTAGATGTATTAAGAGTATACGATCTTATAACTGGGTCATAATGTAATTTATACGTCATTGAATTCATTGCCAAATGCGACGTCTCATGAACATAAAGTGACGTCAAAATAAACCACGGTTCACAATTATATGTTGGGTCCATGATGACTAGCCAGTTTCTGTCAGTTATGCCTCATCAATGACCCTCCAATATATTCAAAGCTGATTTAAACAACTTTATTCATCACATCACGAAAACACGCCAACATAATTTTGACCCCTTGAAACCCACTTTTATATAGTAAAACTTGGGTTTACAGGGGTAAACCTTATTTTTCTTAGTTCTTCTCTAAAATATAGATTGTGGGTATTCGTTAGATCCACCTGAATGAGGCGGCTCAAACGAGTACCCATAATCTATATTTTGAGCAGAAATAAGAAAATTATCACAATTTTCCTTTTTTAGGCCGTAAAGTTTACAATGCATTTGTATAGGCGTGTTTGCGTAATGAAGCCTGCCTTAAACAATCAACCGAGTGCAACATTTGCCTGAAGCTATCCCAAATTTCACAAAAAAATCTCCCCATCAGTACTCACGTTTTTTTTTTTTTTTTTTTTTGTTATTATTTTTCATTTCTTATTTCTGCTACAACTTTCACGTGAACAAGTCCGTGAAATGAACACCCCCATAAACCCCACTTTACATAGAGAAAACTGGGGGTGTGTGGGGTAAACATTATTTTTCTTATTTCTGATCATAGACATAGGTTGTGGGTACTCGTTATAACCGCCTCGATGAGGCGATTCTAACGAGCGTACATAACCTATGTTTGCAGTATATATAAGAAAAATATCACGGATTAGAGATGTGAACAAAATGCACAATGTCGCACGGGTGCGTTATCGTCATGATAAACTGTGGGTGCTCGTTAGAGAATCGCCTCGCTGGGGCAGTTCTAGCGACTACTGACCAACTTTTTACATTTATTTGGACACACAATAATCAATGATGTATACCCTTGTATATTGTGCAAGTTATACAAGATTTTTCGGCATTAATTGGAGTTTGCAAGGGTTTTCGCGCAATATAGTTTTAAACGCGATAACAGGCAGAACCACCGCCCCCGCCCATCGAGGCTTCGAAAAATAGATTGGGCTGCATGGTGCATCCACGCAGAGCTCAAACCGACCACACATTAATACTTGTAAACCGCTAAGTGATGCTAGTATATTGAGGCGATCCTAACGAGCGCCATACATTGAGCTGAAATACGAAAACACGCCTATTCAAATACACATGTATATTGTAAGTTTTGCCACCAAATAATAATAACAATAATAATAATAATAAACAGATAAAAATTCTGATATTTTTTAATATTTCTGCTCAAAACATAGATTGAGGGAACTCGTTTAATAGAACCCACAATATATATTTGAGCAGAAATGAGAAACAATAATATATTACAATGTGAACTCCCATTTCTACTAGAAAAAATTGGGGTTTAATGGGGTCAAAATTATTAAAGCGTGCTTTCGTGATGTGAAAACTTTACCCAGGATCATTCTAGCGTTGGTTTTATTTCCTAGTCCTTTGGGACCAGTGATTCCATTGCAGAATTTCTAAAATGTCTGATGGTCACTGATGAGGACTAATTGGCCGAAACGAGCTAGTAGGGCCCAGAAAAATCTTGCACACTCCATAGTTTACAGTTCTGTGCTGTAATTCTTGCTTCGAAAAGGATTACCCCTTTTTCAGAACATTTAACTTCACCAGGGAATGTGTGGCGGCCGTAAAAGTCTCCATGCCCTTCATCATAGTGTTGGTTTTATTTTCTAGTCCTTTTGCATTACGCAAACACGCCTATACGAACACATTGCCACCTTTATAGCCGAAAAAATGAAAATTTTATGATGAAAAATTGTGATATTTTTCTTATTTCTGCTCAAACTATAGGTTGTGGGCACTCGTTAGAACAGCCTCATCGAGGCGGTTCTAACGAGTACCCACAATCTATATTTTAGAGCAGAAATAAGAAAAATTAGGTATAGCCCCGGAAACCCCAGTTTTACTATATAAAAGTGGGGTTCAGGGGTGTCAAAATCATATAGGCGTGTTTTCGTGATGGGATCAGTGATTCCATTGCGGAATTTCGAAAATTTTACAGTTCTGTGCTGCAATTCTTGCTTACAAAGGATTACCCCTTTTTCAGAACATTTAACTTCACCACCGCTGGTGTAAGGGGAATTTGTGGCGGCCGTAAAAAGTCTCCCTGCCCTTCATAATAGTCTTCGTTTCATTTTCTCGTCCTTTGGGATCATTGATTCCATTGCGGAATTTCGAAAATGTTAGAGGGTCACTGATGAGGCCTAATTGCCCGAAGCAAACTAGTCTGGCCCAGACAAATCCTGCGGCACATTCTATAGTTTTCAGTTCTGTGTGTAATGCTTGCTTCCAAAGGATTGCCCCTTTTTCAGATCACTGATAAATGTAAGGCCTTTTGCACCAATAATGCCTAGTCGGGTCCAGAAATCTTGATTTTTATCCTATGAGTGTCTTTCCATTTCGAAAACACGCCTATTCAAATATACTGAAAATTTTACCACTCAAAAATGATTTTGTTTTTCAGATATTATTCATATTTCTGCTCAAAACATAGACTGTGGGAAATCGTAGAACTGCCTCGCCGAGGTGATTCTTACGAGTACCAAAAACTCTATTTTTGAGCAGGAAATAAGAAAAAACAATGTACTGCCATGTGAAACCCTGTTTTACTATTTAAAACTGGGGTTTAAGTTGATCTAAATATTATAGCCCTTTTTTGCCAAAAGCAATGCTTATATTTGTGTCAATTTCAACAGAATGGTTAAGCTTTGCAAAATTATTTTCTTCTTTCTAATTCTTACATCAGGCAGATGATTACATAATGTTGAGACATCGTGTCTTAGATTTATTTGGTAGACATGATTCTGGTAAATGATAAACTCGAATCTAAGGCATTTGATACTGCAGAGTTAATTTGTTGTGTGGCAATGGTGTGTCTCTTATTTTATCACCAAATTTCAATTTCTAATATAATAGAACCAGGTACATGCAGGTACCCAAAATATAATGCCTAAACACGAGTAGGTACTCGGAGAAAATCGGAGACCTGTAAACCTCAGGCGAGAGCAGTATCGCTAGCTTCTTTGCAGTTCGCAGAAATACACGTGATCTTGAAGTAGCGTCTAGCCTTAGCATTTTTATTGACGTTCTTCAAGATTGACGCACGTGCGCATTTCATCATGAAAACACGCCTTTATAATTTAGACCCCCTTGAACCCAACTTCTATATAGTTAAACTGGGGCTTACAGGGGTAAACCTTATTTCTCTTATTTCTGCTCTAAAATATAGGCTGTGGGTACTCATTAGAACCGCATCCAGGTGGTTCTAACGAGTACCCATAATTTAAGTTTTGGAAAGGAATATGGGACATTTCAGATTTTTTTTATCTAGAAAATTCCATTTGTTGCGCCTTGTAAACCAGGTATCGCAGGATCGATCCCGGGCTTCTCCAGACTTTCGGATGGATGAGTCTTTAAACCGAGGCCCAGTCTCCGTATGACCTTAGCTGTTGGTGGGACGTAAAAAACTCCAACACTCACTCGCTCACTCAATTTTATTTTATTTTATTTTTTTATTTTTATTTTTTTTTTTTTTTTTGGGGGGGGGGGTGTAAAATGTTCATTATATTTGAATAGGCGTGAGGGGTCCTTTTGGCATTAGTCGGCTCGTCCTTTCACACTACAAACTCGTATGCTTCATTTCATACAGCCGTTTTCAAAACTATTTCGTTAAGAAGTAATAAACTATGAAGCAAATGCGTTACATTGCGATTTTGTTTGATTTGTTTGATTTGAGGTTTAACTTCCCCGTCAACACTGTAAACGTTATTTTGGAGACGTTGCTTCCAATTTTGTGGGACTTTTACCCGACATTGAGATGAAATGACTTCTCAAGCCCTGTCGCCCAATGAAACCAATAGGATTTATTAGTATGGACCGCGGTTCCTGGACAGGCTAAGATCCTCTATGTGGTTTACCAGTACTAGTTTGCTGGCCGCATTCAGCTCTGCGTGGAAGCATCATGCAACCCACATTGCGATACACTCTACATGTATCAGAGAGAAACCTCCATTTAGTAGTGGATAAGCTATCCGCCTTATAAACCAGGGGTCGCGGGTTCGATCACTGACTTTTCCAGACTTTCCGATGAGTGTGCAAACCCAGGTCCCGTCTTCGTATGACCTTAGTTGTTGTTCGGACGTAAAACTCAAACCCACTCACACTCTATCGACGCATAGAAAATTTCATTTATTTTCCTTTTTCTTTAGGGTGGGGTGATGGTTTCCGGCCCTTTCATGACAGTTTCACTTCTGACGACCCGATTAGTAATCAGATGTGTGGCGAAAACCAGAGTACCCGGGGTAAAACACATTATATATCTTACGTTGCAGAATATGGCGTCTTATATGTGACCCGAGCGAGGCTCAAAGCGCAGCGGTGAGGAACCCATATTAAGTTAATACGTCCTTGTAATGATCACCCCTGCCGACCTCACTACATTTGAATAAGAGACAAGTAGGGTTTACAAGGGGGAGATAGTCATTCATTTACTTATTTTTCCTCAAACACAGACATTGTGAGTACTCGTTAGAACCGCTTCAATGAGGGTTAACAAGGGGTATAGAGCGTAACACAGTCATTCATTTACTTATTTCTCCACAAACACATACATTGTGGGTGCTCCTTAGAAACGTCTCCATGAGGGTCTACATGGGGTATACAGCCTAACACGTAGGGTCTACAAGGGGTGTACAGTCATTCATTTTCTAACTTTCCTCAAACGTATACATTGTGGATACTCGTTAGAATTGAGGCGGTTCTTAGGAGCACCACAATCTATGTTGAGACTGGAAATAGACAGTAAAATTCCGCTTTTATTAAGACCTCCTAAAAATATGACTATAGCTGCTTTCAAAAGCTTACTGAGGTTCCATCTATTCTTTCTTTGTGTTTTCTATACCCAAGGGTCTCCAAATTAGAGACCACCTTTGGGATTGTTTAAAAGTGGTCTTAAAGAGCAACTGTGGGACTGTTCAAAAGTGGTCTGTAAGACCACTTTTGAACAATCCCAAAGGTGGTCTTAATATGAGCGTTTGAGCCTTAAGCTAAGGTCATACGGAGACGAGACCTCGGTTTAAAGTCTCATCCGAAAGCCTGGTGGTCTTAATATAGAAATTTTACTGTATAAAACATTTTCATCAGAAAAAATGCTGGTTCTGGAGATACGAAAGACGTCATTTTATCACATGGGTGTGTAGTTGTACTTAAGCAAATTCATAACATTGCGATACACTCCATCAGACGCTCAGAAAAGCATTCCAAAATGTTTACATATACCAACTAATGACGCATTTCGAAACAAATATGAAAATTGCGGGTATATTTGCGGGTAAATTTTAGAATACTGTAATGATAATAATCATGAACGCATCAAAGGCAACTTTAAAAGGGCCAACCTAAATTATATACTCAGCGAAAATAAAACTTACCCGATTTTCTTTGCCAAATATTTTGCGAAGTGTTCAAAATGCTTGAAGCGCTATATTTTCGTGTAACTTTAGTATGAATGAGCCGTATCATCACACAAGTCCGTGAAATGAACATCCCTCTAAACCCCACTTTATATTGAGAAAACTTGGGTTTACGGAGGTATACATTATTTACCTTATTTCCGCGCCAAGACATAGGTTGTGGGTACTCGTTAGAACCGCCTCGATGAGCACCCAAAACCTGTGTTTGAAGTATAAATAAGAAAAATATCACTAAATTTCATCGGAAAACTTAAAGGAGCCATTTTGGAAATGTGGCAAAAATGAACTACATGTACATCGCACGGGTGTGTTATCGTATTGTAAACCATTGTGTTCCTTCTTTTCACGTGTAAATACGCCACGTGTATGAGACAACAATTCGTTTGATGTGCGATCAATCTCAAACGGCTTGTTTAAGGGTAATGGGAACACCTGTCAGATTTTTTCCCGCCTTTTTTCAAAGGACAGAATTTGCTCCTCAGGAGCAAAACTACATTTGCCTCCCCTGAATGTGTTCCCATTCCCCTTAAGAAAACCAAATTTAACTTTTTTTTTTTTCAACTGCACGTCCCGTTTAAATAACGACCAGTGTAATCAGGCCATAGACATACTCAACGTTGGCCAAACGTTAAGCGCAGTTTGGCGAGCCTTTGGTTGCACAAGGAAGCCGGTGATCGTTTCCGGCAGATTGGCAATGTGAGTATCCGTCCTCACGGCGATACTGCTGGCCACGTGTGACCTCGACACGTTATGACGCTAATGCACTTGTGTCACGCTTCCTTCCAGCCACTGCCACAGGGGAGGTGGTACGGGATTTCAGCGCAAGCAGTCCGTTATAGGTTAAGGGTTAGGCATAGGCCAGTGCATGCCTACAGGCCTTACTAAGTGTGTGCGTGGTTTTTTTTTTTGTGTTGGGGGGGGGGGGGTGTTTTACGGCCCATTCAAGATTATTTCATTCATATAGGGCCGATCGTTAATCAGAGCTGGGTTTTAGCCGGAGAACCCAGAGAAAAACTACCAGACCAAAAACTACCGTCTCGCATGTCTCGAACCACAGCGGTGGCCGGTCGGAGACACATTGATTAAGTGTCAGCGCTCTTAATCACTAGGCCACGGAGGCCCATACCCTTACTAAGTGTATATTTTGACAAGGGCCCATACAGCCGCCCAAGTGAACTGGTGCCGATGTAATTTGCGGTTTAAACGCGCCGACGGGAACCATGTTTTGTTTCCGGAAGAGTCTTGGTTAAACTTTAGTCTCGCAGAAGGTCTTGTATGGGTCTACTGTAGAAGAGGAGAGTAATTTGCTGATATCTGCGTCCTTCAGAGAAGCCTTTTTTGCGGCTGCATGCAGTTTTATGGTACATGTAAATGGAGATTGAAGACGCCTTTTTTAATGTTTTCATCACGAAAACACGCCTATACAATTTTGACCCCCTTGAACCCCACTTTTATATAGTAAAACTGGGGTTTACAGGGGTAAACATTATTCTTATTTCTGCTCAAAAATATAGATTTTGGGTACACGTTAGACGAGTACCCACAATCCATATTTTGTTAGCAGAAATAAGAAAATATCACAATTTTTCATCTTAAAATTTTCATTTTTTTCGGCTTTGAAGGTTACAATGTATTTGTATAGGCATATGTTCGCATGTTTTAACTGAATGGCAATTGGAATGCTCAGGAGTATAAAATCAGATTCCAGCACCCGAAGACGGGCCTCAGTGGCCTAGTGGATAAGAGCGCTTACTCTTAATCATTAGGTCTCTCACCGCTGCGCTTCGAGCCTTGCTCGGGTCACATGTGAGACGCCAAGTTCTGCAACGGAAGGTCAGGTGGTTTTTCTCCGGGTACTCCTGTTTTCTCCCACCCCTGATTAACGATCGGCTCGATATGAGTGAAATAATCCTGAAAGGGCCGTAAAATCAAACCCCTCCCCCCCCAAAAAAAACAACAAAAACACCCGAAGCCTTGCCATTCATTCAACGACAAGCCCAGCATTTGCCTCTTCAGCCTGACAATGCTAGAATGCATACGACATTTCCTGAAGCGTCATAATAAAAACTTTCTCAAATGGCCCGCTAACATCTCACATTGACACCCAATCGTACATATTTGGGATGAATAGGGTAGTCAAGTGCACCGACAGAACCTGGCGAATCTTCAGAACCCAAATATGACGTGTAAACAGTATGCGACAAGGCAGGACCCTATTTATTTCATTGGGTGACAGGGATTGAAATGTTATTTCATCTCAGTTTTGGGTAAAAGTCCCACGAAATTGGAAGCAACGTCTCCAAAACGACATAAATAGTGTTGACGGGCACGTAAAACCTCAAATCAAACAGACAAAACAATAAGAGCCATACCTTTGTTCTCAAACTGGAGCCGCATTATTCGGCGGGCTTACAAGCACACCATTACGGTAACACACACGTGCGACATACGAGGAGCATTTCTTCACTATTTTTCTGATGAAAATCCGTGATAGTTTTCTTATTTTTACTGCTAGCATAGGTTGTGGGCGCTCATTAGAACCGCCACATGATTCATGTTCAGATTATATATATATAACCAACCCTCCAACGGAACACACTGACCTCACAGGGATCATAATTGCGAGGCCCCACAATTTTTTTTTTAATGAAAAAAGCAAAAATATACACGAAAGTTTCACCTGAAAAATTATAGCCATACAAATATGCTAGTTTAATTAACAACCGTTACCTTGATTTCCTACAAACCAGTGATAGTCACGTGGATACCAGCAGAGAAAAGCTACTGTGCTTAGTCACTTTGGACCGATTGACAGTCGACTCCGAAACGTAAAATACTATACACTAGCACATCCACATCCGGGTAGTATACATGTTCCATCTTTTAATATTGCCCCTCGGCCTAATAGGTTAGAGCGCTGGCTCTTAATCATAAGGTCTCTCACCGCTGTAGGTTCTAGCCTCGCTCAGGTCACGTGTTAAACGCGAAGTTCTGCAACGGAAGGTCAGGTGGTTTTTCTCCTGGTACTTCGGCTATCGCCCACCGTTGATTAACGTTGGGCTCGAAATGAATGAAACCATAATTATCAAAAAAAAAAAAAAAAAAAGCGTACAAACTGAAGGCTTCAGTAGATATGGCACACCAAATAGACCGCCGAACATCACATGAACAAGTCCGTGAAGCTCCCCCATAACCCACTTTAAATAGAGAAAACTAGGGTTTTACGGGGATATACATTATTTTTCTTATTACTCCTCCAAGACATAGTTTGTGGGTACTCGTTAGAACAGCCTCAATTAGGCGGTTCTAACGGGCACCCACAATCTATGTTTGCAGTACAAATAAGATAAATATTTGGGAGTAGCCATTTTGGAGGTTGGGTTATCATAATAATAACTTGTGATATCCCATTTTTAATTCATTTATTGTACGTTCTGCAAAAACAAAAAGTAAATATTGTGCATTTATCAAGCAGACTGAGTATAGAAAATGCAGTATTCTATGGCGCCTGATTTGGGTCTTCGCTCTTTGACATTGTCCAGGCTCTTTTTGGGGTTTAAATAGGTATTATACTTATGGTGAAGAGGCGGTTCAACATTTTTACAGGCAACCACATATAAATGAAAAACTGTAAGAATAATTTTTCATGGCCCAATAAACATGATAAAAGGTTTTGTTTTGTTTTTTCAGATAAAAAAATGTCGTTGTTTTTTATTATTATTATTATATTTACTATTACGATAACACAGCCGTGAAACATAGTGTATTTTTTCACATCTCCAAAATGGCTATTTTTCTGATGAAAATCCATGATATTTTTCTTATTTACACTGCAAACTTAGGTTGATGGTGCTCATTAGAACCGCCTCATTGAGGCGGTTCTAATGAGTACCCACAACCTATGTCTTGGAGCAGAAATAAGGAAAATCGTGTATACCCCGTAAACCCCAGTTTTCTCGATATAAAGTGGGGATTAGGGGGTATTCATTTCACGGACTTGTTCACGTGATGCAGTCCATTACGACAAAATATCCGTGTGCCAAAATGTGTATTACAATAATTTTTCAGGTGAAACTTTCGGGTGTTTTTTTAACCCAGTCAAAACATATATTGTGGGCGCCTCATCGAAGCGCTTCCAGAGACACCCTCAACTCATGTTTTTGCTTTTAGCAAAAACTAGGAAATAAAAACAAAAGACGAACAAAAGCTGATTCCTTAAGTTTTTCAAAGGGCTATACCTCTCAGAGTGACGTAACTTGCCCTGAAATTCTGTAATGCTGTTGTAACTTTACGTTTAAAGACTGAAGTTGATGCGTTTGATGGTATTGTAAGCTATTAAGAGAAAACATGAAAATGATGATGGACAGACAGACAGACGGACGGGGACGGACAGACGGACGGGGACGGGCGGACGGACGGACTGGGTATTACTATAATTCAACTGTCAATAACTACAGGAAGTTTCATTTGAATATGTATAGCGGTGAACAACAACAACAAAAAAAAAAAAAAAAGGAAAAAAAATCAAAGGGCAATACTCTCAGAGTATTGTAGCTAGAGTTAGGTAACTTGCCATGCAATTGTGTAATGATATTGTGACCTTTTATTTAAAGTTCAAAGTTGATGCGTTTGATGGTATTGTAAGCTATTAAGAGAAAACATGAAAATGATGATGGACAGACAGACAGACGGACGGGGACGGACAGACGGACGGGGACGGACGGACGGACGGACTGGGTATTACTATAATTCAACTGTCAATAACTACAGGAAGTTTCATTTGAATATGTATAGCGGTGAACAACAACAACAAAAAAAAAGGAAAAAAATCAAAGGGCAATACTCTCAGAGTATTGTAGCTAGAGTTAGGTAACTTGCCATGCAATTGTGTAATGATATTGTGACCTTTTATTTAAAGTTCAAAGTTGATGCGTTTGATGGTTTGTAAGTTATTAAGAAAATCATGAAAAATGTGGACGGACGGACGGACGGAAAGACAGGGTGATTACTTTAGGGCACCCGCTCGCAAAAAATTCGGGGCCCTAATAAGGAAAGCAAAGAAAACCTCTCTTAACCCCAAGTACCTGTATATAAAGTTTAATTTACAGGGATGTTTATTTGACGGACTTTGTGACGTATGACAAATGCATTCATTTCACGGACTGGTTAATGATACATTGACCCATTTGGTACCGGAAACCCCCAAACCGGTACCCTGGCCAGCAGTGCAGGCCCAGATCAGACGCCGCAGAACGCGGCGTCTGATCAGGGCCTACACTGTTTGCAAAAAATAAGCCATTTTCAAAATGAATTTTGAAGAAAACACAACCTGACACCCCTAAATTTTTAAATGGACTATATAGCAAGATTCCATTTCATCATGAAAACACGCCTATATAATTTTGACCCCCTTGAACCCCACTTTTATATAGTAAAACTGGGGTTTCCGGGGGTATACCTTGTTTTTCTTATTTCTGCTCTAAAATATAGATTGTGGGTACTCGTTAGAATCGCCTCGAATATCACAATTTTTCATCATAAAATTTTCATTTTTTCGGCGATAAAGGTGGCAATGTATCTGTATAGGCGTGTTTGCGTAATTTGGTACAAAAAGGGTTAAAGGTTACTCACCTGTGTTATTTACACTCCCATAAATTATTCCAAGACCCGGAAATTTCTTACTAACACAGTCACTTTCTTTATCCATGGTTTAACATTCATTAACCATCATTTCCTGAATGCTAAATGAGTAATTTTTAAGTGTCACTGGTCCACATTTTGTGTCAAAAGTTATAACAAGCATGTAACGATTGAACCATAAAACTTGCAACTAACTTAATTTTTTATTGTAATTTTGTTTCATTGAAGGTATTTCTAAATTGCATTTATGTCCAAATAGGACAGGAAAATGTCTCATCAAATGCTCTTTCACCACTCAGCTGTCACTATTTAAAAGTTGGAGAGTTAAGAAACACGTAATTAAACGTATAGTGAATAAATATGTTCGGTATTAATTGTATATTTCATGAATATAATTTCGTGATAAATGGTAATATTATGTTCAATGCATCCATTGAAAGAAATACAATATGAAATTGAATCCTTATTGCACAGTGCTGTGAAATAAATTAAAATCTTTCTGATGAAGTAATGGTGGTCCTATTTTCGTGTATTACTGCGCCGCGCATGCTTTCTCTTAAGACAATGGTGATGCGTGGTAAGTTTCTATTTCTGAGTGTGCGTTGCATTGAATTCATGGTCAATATGTTTGCTATTGGACATACGCACCAGTAAGAGACAGTAGCTCAGCAGATCTGGCAGGAGTAGACAGAAAATAAATAATTGAGTCTACAATCAGCAAAGCATACAAGATGGCAAATTAGGATCGGAGAAGACTCGGGTTAGCCTGCACATTCTGCGTCTTCGCCGATCGTGCGTGCTTTCTGTAGACGTTATGCGAACAACCATTAGTCAAGCAATCATATAGTTCAAACTGTGTGGAACCTGAAACTGTGTAGTGTTTGTTCAAACAGTGTCCTACATCACGCGAGACTTCTGTTGTGCTCCGGTTTTTGACTTCAGTAAAGACAAGTTCCGCGTATTACATGACCATTGATGTCTTCACCTGAATATATTCTTGTTCCTCAAGCAATCTAATGATTGCCTTCTATGTTTAATACGGTCATGTACGTAGCCCATAGCACTTTAAGTCCTCATTACGAAAACACACCTATACAAATGCATTGTAAACTTTACCGCCATAAAAACGAAGTTTTTAAGATGAAAAGTTGTGATATTCTTCTTTTTTCTGCTCAAAATATAGATTGTGAGTACTCGGTAGAACCGCTTCATCGAGGCGGTTCTAACGAGAACACACAAGCTATATTTTAGAGCAGATATATGAAAAAAAAAGTTTACCCCTGTAAACCCCAGTTTTACTATATAAAAGTGGGGTTCTAGGGGGTCAAAATTATATAGGCATGTTTTCGCGATTAAATTTGAGTCTACAAACAGCAATGCATAGACGATGGCCAATTAGGATCAGAGAAGACTCAGGTCAGCCTGCACATTCTGCGTCTTTCCTGATCGCGCGTGCTTTCTGTAGACGTTATGCGAACCAATATGTAATCAAGTCATTGCCAAGCGATCATTCAGTTCAAACTGTGTGGAACCGGAAACTGTGTAGAGTTTGTTCAAACAGTGTCCTACATCACGCGAAACTTTTGTTGTGCTCCGGTTTCTCACTACAGAAAAGACGAGTGCCGCGTATCACATGACCATTGATGTCTTCACCTGAATATATTCTTGTTCCTCGCGCAATCTAATGATTGCCTTCTATGTTTAATACGGTCATGTACTCAGCCCATGGCGCTTTAAGTCCTCATATTGGTATCTTGTTTGTTTGTTTGATTGATTTGAGGTTTAACGTCCCCGTCAACACTGTTAAGGTCATTTTGGAGACGTTGCTTCCAATTTTGTGGGACTTTTACCCGGCATTGAGATGAAATGACATCTCAAGCCCTGTCGCCCAATGAAACCAATAGGGTTTATTATTGGTATGTACGTCGACTCATATTGGTATCTACGTCGACTCATAACGAAAACACGCCCTTTATAATTTTGACCCTCTCGAAGCCCACTTATTTTTCTTCTTTCTGCTCTAAACTATAGATTGTGGATACTCGTTAGAACCGCCTCTTCGCGGCGAGAACCGCCTGATCGCGGCGGTTCTAACGAGTATCCACAATCTATATTTTGAGCAGAATGAAGAAAAATATCACAACTTTTCATCTATAATTTTTCATTTTTCGGCGGTAAAATTTGCAGTGTATTTGAATAGGCGTGTTATCCTAATGTGTCGGCCCCGCCCACCGGGGCTTGAAGAAATAAATAGGCTGCATGATGCTTCCACGCAGAGCTGAAACCGACCGCACACGACTACTGGTAAACCGCTTAGAGGATCTAAGCATGTCCAGGCAAAGCGGTGCGTGTCGGCCCGTCCATGCTTATAAACCCTATTGGTTTCATTGAGCGACAGGGCTTGAGATGTCATTTTATCTCAAATGTTGGGTAAAAGTCCCACAATATTGGAAGCAACGTCTTCAAAATGATCTTTATAGAGTTAACGGGGATGTGAAACTTCAAATCTATCAAAACAAACACATGATGAATATTTCGTGTCGGCAAACATCTGCTTCGTAGTTTTCCTGTGACATACCTCAACCAGACTTCATATCGGAAATTTGCTACAGTCGGTGGTATTTGAAAACAGATGAGTAATTTTCTCTATCGAAACTGAAGAAATATGCATAATTAAGATTACAATATGTCACCATCATATTTGTGATTTAGTCTAGTTCATGTGACCTTAATCCTTTTGGTACCCAATGGAATCTTCCTCCTTACATGTATATATAGCAGGAGTCCATTTCAAAACTTAGGGGTGTCAGGCTGTGTTTTCTTCAAAAAATATTTGGAAAATGACTGAACTTTTAGCAAACAGTGGAGGTCCTGATCTGGGCCTGCACTGTTCGCCAGGGTAACCCTTTAGTGGTTTCTGGTACTGAAAGGGTTAACAATTTGCATTGCAAAAAGCCAGAAAAACGAATTCTAATTTCCGCGATACGCTTTGTTTTGTTTTCCTCATAAATACCCTGTGGTGTTGCAAGTGCTACTCAGGAGGGGCTTTGAAGAAATAAAAAAAGCTATCGAGTCCATATTACAGTAAAAATGCTTGAAAGTTGGCATCTATCGTTAACACTTCCTAATAATGATCGTGTAAACCTCAAATGTACGAGGGATGTTTGATAAGTTCATAGACTTTTCTCATATTTCCGTTAATATTCAACATATTTTGATAAACTTCTGTACATTATACCTGCATCCATTCTTGAGTCGGCGGAAACGAGCATGGTCTAATTCGAAGTTTCTATCCTGAGCAGACCGATGCCATGACAACGAGAGTATCGCTATGCGGGGGAGGATATTTTGTGGCAAAATCAGATGTATGTATGTTAAACGTTGACTTAAGTTTATCATTTTAAGGCTGTATCTAAATATACGAAAACGTTCGTGCCGTCAGCGTGATGTTCTGACGTCAGTTCAGTAAAATTTCTACGTCATATGTATATCAGCTGGAAAGTTACGGAGAAAAACGCAGTGTTCGTGCTCCTGAAACATGACGTCAACGGGCGACGTTGAAACCAGATCAGGGATTAAATTCTGCGTGGAACTTGGGAAAACACCAACACAATATATAAAATTGATGGAAGAATCTGAAACTGTACGGAACTGCAGTCTTGGTTTAGTATTTAAATGACATAAACGTTTCAAGAACGGACCAGATAGTGTTCAAGATGATACACGATGCGGAAGACCAGTTTCAGTCCGCGAGTAACTACCTGGTATAGTACGAGGGTCCTCGTAAAGGAGCTCATCAGGATTGACAGGCGACTGACCGTAAGAATTTTAGCGGACAGATTTGATGTACATGTGTATCTACTTCTACAATTCACAAAATACTTAAAGAAGATTTGAATATGTCAAGATGTAGTGCGCGATGGGTGCCGAGACTTCTAAAAGATGAGGAAAAGGTGAAGAGTTGCAGCATCTAGGAATTTCCTGGACCGCTACGAAGCTGAAGGCGAGGATTTCCTTTAACGACGGACGAGATATGGCTGTGGCACTTTGATCCAGAATCAAAGGCCCAGTCATCGGTTTGGAAAACGCCTGATACTCCTCCCCCTAAGAAGGCCAAGGTTTCGAGATCCGGAGGAAAACACATGTTTGTGTTCTTCATGGACAGACGAGGAATGAACCTGCAGCACCAGGTACCCGACGGGCAGACAGTAAACGCCGAGTACTATTCAGAGGTGAGTTTCTGTTCCATTTAATGGTGTTTTGATTTATAGCATAATTATATTTATATCAAGAATATGCAATAATTATGGTAAGTACACTGTATATGTTTCATATGCCCATGTGCAATTCCTATAAAAGCAACCCCGTCCTTAATCACTTTCATTTTTCAGGTGTTAAAGACTCGTCTTGTTCGTGCCCTGAGTAGGAAACGCCTAGACCTCCAGCTAGACAGAGCACGGGCCTCTGAGGTTCAGTCAGAGCACATACAATACTTTAAAAGTCACCCACCATACCCAAAATGCCTATCAGCGAGCGTAGCGAGCAGGGTTTGAAACCATTTATTATTTCGTTTCAACCAAATCTTTCAGTTTCTCATGGATTGTGAGCATGCAACGAAATCTTTCAGGACACTATGATTACTGTTGAAAAATACAAACATAACCTTAAATATAGCATGTTTCCAGACGTTTCTTTGTCACCACGTAATGTTGTGATTTAAATTGTTTTTCGGTGACACTACTGCAAATCGTGTGTGTTGAATCCATTATGTGACGTCACAACTGTCACGGACCGAATTTCGAGTAACGTTTAAAGGCCGGTATTCACGGAGAACAATATCTAGGGTCAGCATGATCGAAAACCTGAGAGAAACTCAGGAGCGCGCCTTTGAAGCTGCTCTCTCCGGGCAAACTATTTTGCTGACAGGTCGACAACAAGTTTCTTGTGTTAACCTTCTGGCACCTCAAATTGATTTATGCCGTCGACCTTTTCTGAGAAAGGGTGCGTTTTTATTTTGAGGATGAGGTCTGATAGGTTTTGAGCACTGGGTCTCATCAGTCACTTGATTTTTAGAAAATTGTTACATTTCAACTGGGCTTCTGATCAAGAGTTTGAACCCCTTGAACAATCGCCATTTTTTTTGTTCTTATTATGGGTCACTCCCTCGACCGCGGAATCAAAACCTATGGGTTTAAAGACTGCTCTGCGTTTTTGGCTTCGTCATCTTCTTTGAACCAACGGCGAGACTCTACATGCCCCGTCCTTTTACAATACGAATCACATTTATCCGTCCGGGATCATTTGCAGGTGGATCCTTATTTCGCGGTTTTTGGTCACGCTGACAGTATTGGGACTTGCCCTGCCTGGGCTGTGTATTTTTATTAGAACTAGGGTCTCTTGACCTTGGCCTACAATCTGACGCATTTTCTTTTATTTAACGGGCCCCCGTGGCCTAGTGGATAAGAGCGCTGACTCTTAATCATTAGGTCTCTGACCACTGTGGGTTCGAGCTTGGCTCGGGTCACATGTGAGACGCCAAGTTCTGCAACAGAAGGTCAGGTGTTTGTTTCTC
Source organism: Lucinisca nassula (assembly GCA_963580285.1). Taxonomy (NCBI): domain Eukaryota; kingdom Metazoa; phylum Mollusca; class Bivalvia; order Lucinida; family Lucinidae; genus Lucinisca; species Lucinisca nassula. Next base: position 52,561,108 of record OY757025.1, on the reverse strand, counting down.
CGTGTACTCCGGTTATCGCCCACCTCTGATCGGCTCGATATGTGTGAAATACTCTTGAAAGGGCCCTAAACCCAAAACAAAACATAATAATAATAATAATAATTCTTTTTATTCATAAAAATTTATCCATGACGCCTGCTTTTGCTATTTTTTTACTACACACTGCTCATGATCTTGTAATAAGATGCTTGTTTTGGTGTTTGTAGTTAAACGAACAAAGTCCCAAAATAAACTAATCAATAACGTGGATCTCTAGTGCTTTTGTTTGCTTTGAGGTTTAACGTCCCCGTCAACACTGTAAAGTTCATTTTGGAGACGTTGCTTCCAATTTTGTGGGACTTTTACCCGACATTGAGATGAAATGACATCTCAAGCCCTGTCGCCCAATGAAACCAACAGGGTTTATAAGCATGGACGGTCCGACTCGTGCGCACCGTTTTGCCTGGGCTCTACGCGGTTTACCAGTACTCGTGCGCGGGTCTGATCTCTAGTGCTGTATACGGTGTAGTGGGAAACGCCTTTTTGCGCTAAACGCCACAAAGCAGAGCCAAAGGCGCCTGAGCTCTCACCCTTGTTACCACGACGATTACGAAACTCACACCTAAGCGCGACTTCTATTTCCTGTGGATTGATGTTTGGGCAAGCAATTTTTTCAAGATTTAAATGTCCGAATATTGTTCATACGTCAAGCCGCATGCAAATTTCTGCGCTTCTTTCCACAATTTAATTGTAAGCATTTTTGCTTTTTGTGAGCCTGTCCAATTAATTCCCTCCGCAATTTGCTCGAAATGTAGTATGTAATCGGACCACTCTGTCGTAGAAGTTCCATGAAACTCGTGATAGCTCAGTGGTTAGTGCACTTTCCTCTGATGCTAGAGGTCCCGGGTTCGATCCCCGGCAGCAGCGATAAAATTTCGGTGTCCGAACACGCTCCATTGGCATCATTTGCAGGGATGAATGTCATAAAGTGCACCGTCCTTCGGATCGGTACGTTAACTGGAGCACCCCCCCCCCCATGCAGGGAGAACCATCCCCTGTGCAGGTTAAAGATCCCTACCGTAATTACATGATTACTGTGTAGGCTTTCATCCTGCAAACCTAGAAGCCTCCGCGGTGCAGTGTTTACGCTACTCGCCTTGGGGTCGCAGGATCGATCCCGGGCTTCTCCAGACTTTCGGATGAGTCTTTAAACCATGGTCCCGTCTCCGTTTGACCTTAGCTGTTGATGGGACGTAAAACTCACACACTCACTCACTCATCCTGCAACCTGGAGTGTATGCAATGTACACCTGCGGTAATGGTCAAATGTGACCGACGCAGTATCAGTAGATAATAGAGCCAAATAAATTATAGTCTGCATAATCATTTGCGCGCCCATTGTATCAGATTGAAATGGGTGGCCTATCATATGGCCTCGTATAATTAACAAGTGTTTCAAGGCCAGATACCGTTCCCCTCTGTTCCCTGTTATAATTCAAAGGCATAGGAACGGAAGACTTTTATTTGTAGCTGAAGACATGTCAGGCTCATCACGTGAGCAAGTCCGTGAAATAAAGACCCCTCTAAACCCCATTTAATATAGAGAAAACTGGGGTTTACAGGGGTAAACATTATTTTCCTTATTTCTTATCCAATGCATAGGTTGTGGGTACTCATTAGACCCGTCTCACCGGGGCGGTTCTTAAGAGCACCCACAACCTATGTTTGGAGTATAAATAAGAAAACATCACAAATTTTCATCAGAAAAATTGCCTTTTTCGAGGTTTTAATAAACCATATCGAACGGGTGTGTTATCGTAATGTGTCTGTCAGCGCTAACGTATACGGAGTCGTTATAGTAACCCTGACTGGTCCAACCCGACGGTCCGGGGTAGTTATAAATCGTTGATAACGGGGTAGCTGACCCCATCGGGGTATGCATGTGATGAGGGGCTACTTTGAGTGGGGGACCCGTCAATGTAGTCGAATACATCAGTGTCTCAGATTCATTTCACCATTGTACTGCATGTCCCTGAATGGGGTGGGTATTTGCCTATGGGCTTGGCTAAACGGGCCTCATACTGCACATATAAAACATGGGTTCGTCCCAAACTTGAATATGCATCACTATTTTAGCACCCTTATTTTTATTTGGAGACCCGTCGTGAGCAATCCTCCTTAACCTTCTTCTACAAGATACATTCTGGTACAGTATCAATTAACAAGGATAGCTACTTGACCCATGCAACAGGTGTCAACCCGGACAAGGGCATTAAGAGCAAATAACTCGCAGTATCGTAGGTACTAGTCCTTTAGTGATGCCCTGAAAAACTCTTTCTTCCCTAGAACTATTCCTCAGTGGAACAGTCTTCCATCTTCTGCGGTGATTGCCAAGACCGCAGAGAAGTTCAAAGCCCGCACGGTATAAGATATAGACTCAGAGGTATGCGTTTGAGGATACCTGTGTGCGTTCGGATTGTAAATAGTTTCAAGAGCTCATCCAGTGATGATTTTTTTTTTTATGCTAAATTCTAAATTTAGTCACCCACCTAACTGAGGTAATGGCCAAATGTGACCGACTCAGTATGAGAAGAGATAGATCGATCGATCGATAGATAAAAGACACATTCAGCAGGTGGTGAAGGTGCAGAGGACAGCTGCTCGATGGCCCTGCAGACAATTTTGGAATAGAAGTAGCGCCGATGACATACAGTGGCCATCCCTAGAGGCCCGTCGTGAGCAATTCTCTTTAAATTTCGGAATCAAGGGCGAGGATTTCAGTGTCCACCCAATCAAAGGCATCAAAAGCAAACAACTCGTAGTATCGTATGCACCAGTCATATAGCGATGCCCTGAAAAATTCATTCTTTCCTATGATACCTCTGGATGAGCCTTTAAAACTAATTACAATTAAAGGCTCATCCAGTGTTTTTGTTAAAACTAGTCTAACCTGAGCCGCTCACCAAAAGGAGGTAATGTCCAAATATGACCTACTCAGGATAGATAGATAGATAGATAGATAGATAGATAGATAGATAGATAGACAGATAGACAGATTGATAGATAGATAGATAGATAGATAGATAGATAGATAGATAGATAGATAGATAGATAGATAGATAGATAGATATGACTACTAGATAGATAGATTTTGCCTCTGATGCTAGAGGTCCCGGGTTCGATCCCCGGCAGCGGCGATAAAATTTCGGTGTCCGAACACGCTCCATTGGCATCATTTGCAGGGATGACTGTCATACAGTGCACCGTCCTTCGGATCGGGACGATAGATAGATAGATAGATAGATAGATAGATAGATAGATAGATAGATAGATAGATAGATAGATAGATAGATAGATAGATAGATAGATAGATAGATAGATAGATAGATAGATAGACAGACAGACAGACAGACAGACAGATAGATAGATAGATAGATAGATAGATAGATAGATAGATAGATAGATAGATAGATAGATAGATATGACTACTAGATAGATAGATTTTGCCTCTGATGCTAGAGGTCCCTGGTTCGATCCCCGGCAGCGGCGATAAAATTTCGGTGTCCGAACACGCTCCATTGGCATCATTTGCAGGGATGAATGTCATACAGTGCACCGTCCTTCGGATCGGGACGTTAACTGGAGGCCCCCCTGTGCAGGGAGAACCATCCCCTGTGCAGGTTAAAGACCCCTACTGTAATTACATAATTACTGTGTAGGCTTTTATCCTGCAAACCTGGAGTGTATGTAATGTACACCTGCGGTAATGGTCAAATGTGACCGACGCAGTATCGGTAGACAGACAGACAGACAGACAGACAGACAGACTTTCCATGGGCATAGGGATTCCATTTTTTGTCCAGCTAAGGACGGCTAACCTTATTCATGTCACCCTTGCAAATTACAAAAAAAAAGCTTGTTCATATACAACATAAACCTCTTAAAAAGTGTTACATTCGTTACAAAACACAACTTATCTAAAAACTTCTATTACCCACCATACTGTTGTGTCACCACTGAACTCCTCTTCCTACACTGGACGGCCGGCAATACCGGCTTTTAGCCAAGGCAAATTCGTTTTTCAAAATACGAAATTACAAACGCATCTTTTTCGTTAAAACGAATAGTCTATACAAATCTTCAATTTTTTAAGAGCGTATGTTGTGCTTTTCGATTTTGTCGATTTCCGAATAAGAAAACATAAACAAAAGTAAATGACATATTATGTGACGTCACGCAATGGAGTTAACAGAGTACAAACATTGCAGGCAGTGCTGTGAAAAATCTAGTGATGGCGACTTATACGATGGCACTTTGAAAGCATTGTCGATTACAAACTGTAGATAAATGATTCATCTATGGTTATATCAAGTGGACATGGTAAGATTTTATGTTCCACACAGTCGTCTATGTTTTTCTCGATTTTTCAGGTGGGTAGGGTTTCAGACCCGGCTCGCTACGCTCGCCATATGCACAAATAAGGCGTTTAGTCTTCTTGATCAGCCGATTTATTGCATTGATGTAACGTCAGACGCCCGTGGACAGAGTTATCCTTCACCAAGATAATGGCCCTCCCCATACAGCGTTTATGAACCCTTCTGGAAATAGCCATACTTGGATTTGAACTCCTTGATCACCCACGATACAGCCCAGATCTCGCGCCCATGGACTTTCGTGTGTTCTCGGAGGTGAAAGATAAGTTACGAGGAAAAAAAGTTTGACAATGTGCATTTCTTGAAGAAAGAGACAAAAAGTATTGTATCAACATTTGATAGCATGTGGTATAGTGATACATTCGACAAGTGGATAATGAGACATACATGTAGGAAGTGTATACGGCTCAGTGGCGATTATTTTGAGCAGATATGCTAAATATAAAGGGTTGAATAACGTGACGACGTCATCAGAAATTGTTTGTGACGTTTGCCACCCCCGGGTAGCGATTAGTGTCCTTGTTGTTTTTGTTATAAAACATGAACCAATCACTATTTTTACATGAAAATTATATCACATGTGCGGAATGAATTGCTCATTTCCATAGTGTTCTTTATTTTCGCATCTCTGCCTCCAAATTGTTTTCACAGGAAAAGTCTACGAACTTATCGAACAACCTCGTATATTGCAGTAAAAGACCACATTCAAGAAGATGCTAAATGCAGAAAACACACAGAAAGAATGCCTGAAACCTTTTAAATATGTTTTCTAAAGGAGTATGTCTTGCCGCAGATTCTATGAGACAGTAGCTCAGCAGATCTGGCAGGAGTAGACAGAAAATACATAATTGAGTCTACAAAAAGCAAAGCATACAAAATGGCAAATTAGGATTAGACAATTTTCTGTATCGAAACTGAAGAAATATGCATAATTAAGATTACAATATGTCACCATCTTATTTCTGATTTAGTCTAGTTCATGAGACCTTAACATTTTGCATTACGAAAACACGCTTATACAAATATATTGTAAACCTTACCGCTGAAAAAATCTTACATTTTAAGATGGACAATTCTGATATTTTTCTTATTTTTGCTCGAAACAAAGACTGTGGGTACTCCATCACGAACACACGCCTATGTTATTTTGACTCCCTTGAATCCCACTTTTATATTGTAAAACTAAGGTTTGCTCTAAAACATAAAAATAAGAAAATTCTGCTCTAAAACATAGATGAGGCGGTCCTAACGTGTACCCACGATCTATATTTTGAGCAGAAATAAGAAAATTATCACAATGATCCATCTTAAAATTTTCATCTTTTCAGCGGTAAAATTAACAATGTATTTGTATAGACATGTTTTCGTAGTGCGTTAGAGCCGCCTCATCGAGGCGGTTCTAACGAGTACACACACGCTATATTTTAGAGCAGAAATAAGAAAAATAAGGTTTACCCCTGTAAACCCAGTTTCACTATATAAAAGTGGGGTTCAAGGGGTCAACATTATATAGGTGTGTTTTCCTGATGCATTGCAACAAACTAGAGCAACGGATTCTAATTTCTGCGAGACGCTTGACTTTGTGTTCATAGTGTTGCAAATGCTTCTCAGGAGAGCTTTGAAGAAACAAAAAAGCTATCGGGTCAATATTACTGTTAAATAGCTTGAAAAGTACACCCACTTCTGTTGACATATCACGTTAACAAGTCCTAATAACAATCCTGTAAAATTCAAATGTATATTGCAGTAACAGACCACGTTCAAGAAGACGCTGAATGTATAAAACACACAGAAAGAATGCCTGAAACCTTTTAAATATGTTTTCTAAAGGATAATGTCTTTACATTGTGGGTATAGTTGTGGGTATTCCGATGGGTACTAATTACGCACCTCTTGTGGCTGATCTGTTCTTGTATTGTTATGAAAGAGACTTCATTTTGTCGCTTTCCATTGATAACCAATCTGAAATTATTGAAGCTTTTAGCTCTACTTCTTGATATTTAGATGATTTATTAAATACTGATAATACCTATTTTGATGGTTTGATCAGTCAGATTTACCCCCTAGAACTTCAGTTAAATAAAGCGGGTTCTTCTGATGCCGGGGCCCCGTTTTTGTGTTTGCGTCTGTCTGTTGTGGATGGGTTTGTTTCGTGCGGAGTTTATGATAAACGCGATGACTTTGATTTTGAGATTGTGGGTTTTCCTTTTTTTGGATGGTGATGTTCCTCGTGCGCCGTCCTGTGGCGTTTGTGTTTCGCAATTGGTTCGATTTGCTAGAGTGTGTGGTCGTGTGGCTGGCTTCGACACTCGTAATGGATTATTGGCTGCTGGGCTTCTTGGTCGGGGTTGTCGGTGCCATAAACTACGCAGGGCCTTTTCGGGATTTTATAGACGCCATTCTGATTTGGTTTCAAAATTCAATATTGGACTTAAATCTCTTCTGCAACAAGGTCTATCGGAACCCGAATTTTATGGTGACTTGGTGTATAAATTCGGAGGAGTGTATAACCGCAATGACTTCAGCACCCAATTTCGTAAAATCATTCTTCGATATAAAAAGATTGGGTACAACGTGGGTCTTATACGACAGACTGCATGCGTGGTGGTTGGCCCGGTCGCGGTTGGCGGCTTTGCTTCCCTCTTTGGTTGCGCGCCGGTGGGTCGGGCCTCGGGTTCTGTGGCGGCTCCGGCGTGGGGGCTTGTTGGGGGTTAGGGAGATGGTGTTGGTTGGTGCCTGATGCTCTGTCTCTGGTTGGGCTCGTCGGGGTCTGGCTGTTGGTTTTCTTTTGCTCCAGCGTTTCGGTGGTTTCTTGCTGTCGGGTCTTCGCCGTTGTCTCGCCTCTGTGGTTCTTTGATTTCTGTGTTCACGGAGATGTGGCACTGATGAGTTAGGAGGCCTTCATGCGGACTGAACAAATTATTTGTCTAAATCGCGACGGAAGTAAGGGCGAGGATTGTGGCCACGTAAAATCGATTTAAGCCCCCCAGTGGAAATCTTCCACTGACCGCTCCAAGGCGGCTCTTCTGTGGCGATTTATTTATGTTGTTGTTTGTTACTTACTGTGTGTATCACTTGTGTCTTTTAATTTTGGATGGCCATATGGCCGTTTTGTGGGAAAGTAACTGTCCATATGGCCTTCCTTTGTTTAGGTTTCCATTATGGTCTGGTCGCTTAATGTTTGTATTTCTTTCCCTTTGGTGTCTTTTATGGATGGAGTAAGTTAATTGCATCAATTCCTGATCTTTGTTTTACTTCTACTTTGTCTCAGATTCTATGACGGTCCCAGCGTAAAGGCTTACTGGGAATTATAGAGAATTTAATTTTATGTAATGTTGGTTGGTGCCTGATGCTTTGTCTCTGGTCGCCCCCATCGGACTGTTGGTTTTCTTTTGCTCAAGCATTTCAGTGGTTTCTTGCTGTCCAGTTCTCATCGTTGTTTCATCTCTGTGATTGTTTGATTTTTGTTTTCATGGATGTTGGAGTGATGAGTTAGGAGGCCTTCATGCGGACTGAACAAATTATTTGTATAAGTCGAGACGGAAGTAAAGGCACGTAAAATCGATTTAAGCCACCCACCCCGCCAGTTGAATTCGTTTCACTGACCGTTCCATGGCGATTCTTCTATGTTAGGGTTTGTCTTTGAGTGTGTGTCGCTTATATTTAGTTTTGTTTTGGATAGCCGATTGCCATTTTGTGTGAAAGTGACTGTCCTTTTGGCTTTCCGCTATTGGTGTTTCCATTAGGACCTAGTTATTTCATGTTTGTGTTTCTTTCCCTTTGAAATCTCTGAAGGGAGCTGTCTTCAAGGGGAAATGGTGGAGGAAGATTAACAATGTTTTGTTTGAATACTTGGCCCGATCGCCTCAAGATTTGAATTACTTACACTGCTTAATTACATGTAGACGACAGATGCAAAAAAAAAAAAATAATATTATGTTTTCGCAATCAATTCGATTTGCCATAGTGTATAGTCATGTAACTGACTTCAACACTCGTAATAAATTGTTAACTGCTAAACTTCTTAATCAGGAATATCGGAATCATACACTACGCAAAGACTTTTCAAAATTTTATAGACGTCATTTCGATTTGATTTCAAAATTCAATGGACTCAAATCTCTTCTGCAACAAAGTCTATCGGAACTCAAATTTTATGTTGACTTAGTATATAAATTCAGACAAATGTATAAATGCAATGACTTCGGCACCCGATTTCGTAAAATAGTTCTTCTATATAATTAGATAGGATTCAACATAAATGTTATACGACATGCATGGTGGCTAACTCAATCACGGTTGATAACTTTGCTTCCCTCTTTAATTACACGCCGGTGAGTCAGACCTCAGATTCTATGACGGTTCCAGCGTAAAGGCTTACTGAGAATAAGAGAGTATCTAATTTTAGATAATGTTGGTTGGTACCTGTGGCTCTGTCTCACGTCGGGCCCATCAGAGTCTAACTGTTGCTCTTCTTTTGTTCCAGCATTCAGTGGTTTCTTGCTGTCGAGTCATCACCGTTGTTTCATCTCAGTCTGTGGGTGTTTGATTTTTGTGTTCACGGAGATGTTGCACTGATGAGGTGGGGAGGCCTTCATGCGGATTGAACAAATTATTTGCCTCGGTCGCGACGGAAATAATGGCAAGGGTTGTGGTTACGTGGGATCGATTTAGACCCCAAGTCGAATTCGTTTCGGTGGCCGTTCGGGGCGGTTCTTCTGTCGCGGTTTATTTTTGTTATGGTTTGTCTTTGAGTGTGTGTATCGCTTATATTATTTTGTTTTGGATAGCCAATTGGCCATTTTGTGGGAAAGTAACCGTCCTTTTGGCTTTCCGCTGTTGCTGTTTGCATTGGGGTCTAGTTGTTTTGTGTTTGTGCTTCTTTCCCTTTGGCGTCTCTGGTGGGGAGGGGGAGTTAATTGTATCGATTACATGATGGTTACCTTCACTTCTAATTTATGTAAGCATTATGCTCACAATAAAATATAGTAAATGAAATAATCAAAGTGCCTTGCAGCTGAAACTTCCAGATAAGATTTTATTGTTGAAACCATATGGACGTCAGTATGAAATATAGAAGTGAAGGCCATGATCAGGAATCGATTCATTTACCCAACAGTCAGAGAACTCTTCGAAAATAATGCAAACTGTTATGCGTCTTTTTTATTTGACAACGTCCACATAGAGTGGCGAAACCTTAAATAAATTTCAACAGATTCACAACCGAAAGTATTGCCTCTGCAACCTTATTTTACGATAACACACCCGTGCAACATAGTGCATTTTTTCACATCTCCCAATGGTTTCTTTTCGGATGAAAATCTGTGATATTTTTCTTATTTAAACTGCAAAAGTAAGTTATGGGTGCTCGTTAGAACCGCCTCATTGAGGCAGTTCTAACGAGTACCCACAACCTCTGTCTTGGGATAGAAATAAGTAAAACAATGTTTACTCTCGTACACCTCAGTTTTCTCTATATAAAGTAGGGTTTAGCGGGGTGTTCATTTCAGGGACTTGATCACGTGATGGGAAAAAGAATACACCCAATTCATGTTTTTGTTTTATTATAATTATTATTATATTATCAGTATTATTTCGCCATTTTACAAAGGAGAACATTCCCGAAGGGGTACACTTGAACTTTTCTCTTGACCCGATGATGTTCTTAGTTAGAGATGAAAGTTAAATAAATAAACTTTTACATATATTTACATTTTTTCCCATTTATTTTATGACGATAAGTCCTATGTTGGGAAACAATGTAAATATCAGTGAGCGAGTGTTTGAGTTTTACGTCTAACCAACATCTAAGGTCATACGGAGACGGGACCTCGGTTTAAAGACTCATCCGAAAGTCTGGAGACCCCCTGGATGTTAATATTAGTACCAGTAATCTAACCTACAAGCTATTTTTGCTATTGATGTTTCCCTTAGGGTCTAGTTGTTTCATGTTTGTGCTTCTTTCCCTTTGGTGTCTCTGATGGGAGTTGTGGGTTAATTGTATCGATTCCTGATTATTGCCTTCACTTCTATTTAGGTGGTTTTAACGAACAGCCTCTACAATCTAGTTTTGAGCAAAAAAAATGTATACCATTGTAAAACCCACTTGTCTCTGTATAATATAGAGTTTGGTTTAACAGGTTGTTCATCACGCGATGATTTTAGAAACCACGGGAAAGGTAACGTGTACCTCGTATTTGGTAAACCGTCTTTACATTTTCAAGCCTAGCAGATTTTTTTCCCCAATTTTTCAAAGGGAGGCAACTTTCGGGACTTCTTGTACGCTTTTCTGTAAGCCCTGTCCCACTGAGAAAAGGGTCTACTCTGAAAGGGAAGATTTTGCCCCTCAAGAGCATATTTTTTTCCTTTAAGAGATGACCCCTATTGACATGGGAGACAAAAATAATTTTGCATGAGTTGCCTCTCCTGAAGGTGTTCCCATACCCCTTAAATGAATATGTTTCATAAAATGTTTGATACTCGGAAAAGTCTCGTATTAAACGTTTTCCCCTTAAGTCGTTTAATTCAAACAAAACAAAGATACTCCTGCAAGAGCATTTGTATAAACTATAGGCAAATATAATCTGAATTTAAATTGCCAATAGTGTATGCTGTTTTAATTTTTTTTTTTTATCGTTATTTATATGCATATTTTATTTCTCTTTTTTTCTGCTAAAATTTGATATGACGCGTTGACGTTTTACATTAGGCATAACTGACACCCTTTACATGAAACATGAACAACTACTTTGGGGAGGTTCATCCTTTATTTAGCAGAAGCCTATCAAGTAAAATGTCTTTGCTTTTTTACCTTTACACTGTATATGAGACAGATCCGTTTGCAATTACATGGATGCCAGACATGATTTATGTGTTGGACGTTTTACAAAGCCATGTACACGTCTATTTTGTTTTGACCCCCTCGGACCCCACCTTTATAAAGTAAAACTGGGATTTACATGGGTACAACTTATTTTTCTTATTTTTGCTCTAAAATATAGATTGTTGGTACTCGTTAGAACCGCCTCAATAAGGCGGTTCTAACGAGTACCCATAATCTATATTTTGAGCAGAAATAAGAAAAACATCACAATTGTTCATCATTAAATTTTAGCTTTTTCGGTGGTAAAGTTTACAAGTTATTTGTATAGGCGTGTTTTCTTAATGTAAGCTAACAGTGTAGGCCATGATGCTTATCTCGGTCTACACTGCCAATTTCCCAATTTTAAGACGCTAGGAAAACATTAATAATGCTAATATTGATAATAATAATAGTAATAATAATCGACCTTATTTATAGAGAGTAACACATTTAGTTCTAGTACTAATCTTCCATGTGACCCTCTTTTCCTGGCTAGGAACCAGTACTAAGCACAGTGGATAAAGTTTCTTGCTCAAGGAAACAACATGGCTATCTCAAATCCGATGCTTTACCACTGCACCACAGCGCCCCACTACTTATTGGATAATAAGCACACTTATCACAGCACAATACAGTAATTGATTTCGCTGATTTTGCAAGGACTCATGTTTTTCTTTAATTTTCCTGTAAATTGAACACTTCCAAAACTCTATCGTTTTTTTTTCTTTCTTATTTCCTTTAAAAGTGGACTTATGTTGAAATCGACGACAAATTTCCCTTAAATAAAAAAAATAGAAGTGAAGGCAATGATCAGGAATCGATACAATTAAACCATAGCTCCCATCAGAGACACCAAGGGAAAGAAACACAAACATGAAACAACAAGACCCTAGTGGACACATTACTAGCGGAAAGTCAAAAGGACAGTTACCTCCACATAAAATGGCCAATTGGCTATCCAAAACAAAATAATATAAGCGATACACACACTCAAAGACAAGCCATAACAAAAATAAACCACGACAGAAGAACCTTAAAGGGTTGTCCTGCATGTAAATGTACCTATTTTCTTTTCTTTTTTTTTTTCTTTTGTTTCAAACAAATTGAAATTAACTAAAATTTTCCTATATATGCCTAGCGTCCCAAAACGTAAAATTGGCCAACAGTGAAGGCCCAGATCTAACGCGGCGTCTGGCCAGTAGTCTGCTTTAAGAATAAATGTCAATTTGGGGGAAATGATTCAGACACCCCTTAAATTGGAGAAGGACATGTGCGGAGTTTGTTGGAACTATTCTATTTGTTTTATGGGGATTTAAAGAGGATTTTTTTAGCGAAATGTTATATTCAAGTATCCAGTTATAAAACATCGCATAAAATTAATTTAACCATTGTTGTGTAGACATAAAATCCTTCCAGTGATGCAAAATTTATTAGCCATGTCTGGCCTATCAGTCATACATTAACACGTCACTTAAATTACAGTAAATGTCTTTCATCTGCTTGATTAAGTTAGGTAATACCACCTGACATGCGTGTTCCGTAATAATAAACTTTAAGGGGAATGGGAACACCTGGCATACTTTTCCACCATTGTTCAAAGGGAGACAAGTTTCGGGACTTCCTGTTCGCTTTTCAATAAGCCATGTCCCACTGAAAAAGGGGTCTACTCTTAAAGCAAAGAATTTGCGTCTCAGGAGCAAATTCTTTACTTTAAGAGCTGACCCCTATTGTCATGGGAGACAAAACTACTTTTGCAAGAATTACCTCCCATGAAGGTGTCCCCATTCCCCTTAAGACAAATGGTTACATCGTTGATATTCTTGCATAATATATTTGCCATCATTCTTGATTAAGGTCGATAATCAGGGACCAAGTGCATAAAGGAGATGTAGTTTGCCCGGAGTGGATAAAGCGGGCGTACGTCGGACTTAATTGCGCTCGGATTGGATTAAGACTGGCGTACAGCCATAATATAATGAAGTACCATGTATAGTTTGTGCGAAATGTTTTTTTTTTCTGCTTTATACACTAGATACACATGTTTCAAGCGTTGTATGAAACAAAATTATGTACAACACATCTGCCGTGCATGTCCTGAGAAATTATCTGCTGGGAAAAGGAATTTTGATGAAAATTAAATTTTTGATACTGTTGGTCATTTATAAAGAAAATGCTGAGGTATTAAACTCAAACTCAAAATTCAGTAATGCCTCGACGTTAAAATTAAAAAAAAGCAAAAAAATATGAGGCAATGTACAATGTGATGTAAGTTCGATTGGAAAGCAAGATGTATAGCATGTGCAAAATATATTTTTTTTTCTGCTTAATACACACGATACACATGCTTCAAGCGTTGTATGAATAACTTTATGTACAGCACACCTGCTGTGCATGTTCTGAAATACAGTCGAACTTCAATGGCTCGAACAGCTTTGGGACCTCGAAAATCTGTTCGAGACAGGGGTAGTTCGAGGCACTGAGGATTACTGCCAGATACTTTTAAACATCGTTTCGGTGTTCTATAATGAAAATGTATGCTGTTGTGTACTCATTAGAATCGCCTCATCGAGGCGATTCTAATGAGTACACACAGCATACATTTGCAAGATAAAAGACTAAATTCTCCTTTATTATCCCCCACTATTTCTTATGTAGAGGATTTCGCTAGGGGTTCAATAACATGTTCGACTCATCCATGGTAAACGGGCCATCTATGTTCGAGCTATCGAAGTTCTACTGTAATACATGTATCTGATATGAAAAAGAATTTTGATGAAAATTAATTTTTTGAGACTGTTGGTCCTTTATAAAGAAAATGCTGAGGTATTAAACTCAAACTCAAAATTCAGTAATGCGTCGAAGTTAAAATTGTAAAAGCAAAAACAACTGTGAGGCAATGCACAATGTGCTGTAAATTCAATTGGAAAGCAACAAGGGACAACAGATGCACTCAAACACAAACTGGAAGGATCTACTATCCCGCGTTAAAAAGATTATTGTAGCATTGTTTGAGTTGGAGCTTCATTTCGTAGCTGCGTTCCATCAACACAAACGATTACATTCGGAAACTCTGCTTTGGCTTGAAAATCTTGTTTGATTACATTCATTTGGGCATCTATGCTTGCAAAACATAGCGATGCATAAATCCTTTGATAGCAAAAATAATCCATCTGATAATCCTGATCTCCAAATCAGGGCGTAGATCATCAATTAATTCAAGCAAACTGTAGCGAGGTAAGGCGTAGAAAAAAATTCTCTCCCCCCCCCCCCCCCCAAAAAAAAAAAAAAAAAAAAAAAAAAACATGGTTGGGTCTGTGTTTTTTGTACATGTTTTTGGTCAATAAAATTGTCATGCTGAGACTTGTGCTGTTTATCATAAATCCTTTTAGATGCTCAAAAAAGTCAGCTCTGTATTTTGGAAGGTACTAAATGCCAAAAAACCACCAAAAAATGTACTGAAAACGCGAATTTACTATGGGAAAATGCAAAAAACGACACTGGGTAGGATCGGAAATTGAAAATAGAGACGGTGTTTTAATTTTTTGTTCATTTATTGATCAAAGTAGTAGAGACGCGGGATCTGATACAGTGTCGGTCGGGTTAGCGGAAACGGCATTTTTTAGGCCCAATCTAATTCGCTCATAAAGCTTATTCATGTACATGTAATATCATTATACAAATTCAAAGTATTTGACCTGTCTCTCTACTTAAGCTTCTTCTACCATCACGATAACAAAATAGAAGTGGAGGCAATAATCAGGAACCAAACAGCTCAACCCACAGCTCCCATCAGAGACACCAAAGGGAAAGAAACACAAACATGAAACAACAGACCCTAATGGAAACATCAACAACGGAAAGTCAAAAGGACGGTTACTTTCCCACAAAATGGCCAACTGGCTATCCAAAACAAAATGATATAAGCGATACAAACACTCAAAGACAAACCATACCAAAAATAAATCGCGACAGAAGAACCGCCTTGGAACGGTCAGCGAAACGAACTCCACTGGGGTGGGGGGGGGGGCTTAAATAGATTTACGTGGCCACAATCCTCGCCCTTACTTCCGTCGGGAATTAGACAAATAATTTGTTCAGTCCGCATGAAGGCCTCCAAACTCATCAGTGCAACATATCCGTGTACACAAAGATCAATCAACCACAAACAAGGCTCGACAGCAAGTAACCACTGAAATGCTGGAGCAAAAGAAGACCAACAGTTAAACTCCGATGGTCCCAACCAGAGAAAGATCATCAGGCACCAACCAACATTTACGCTGGAACCATCATAGAATATGAGGCCTGACCCACCGGCGTGCAGATAAAGCGGACAAGTCCGTGAAACTGAGACCCCTTAAACCACACTTTATCTAGAGAAAAATGCGGTTTACGGGTGTATATATATTATATACCTTGTTTTTGCTCTAAAACATAGATTGTGGGTATTTGTGAGGCGGTTCTATCGAGTACCCATAATCTATATTGAAAGCAAAAATAAGAAAGATATAATATTTTTTACCTATTATTTGTCATTTCTGACACCATGTTGAACGCCATTATTTCACACGGACGTTTTTTCGTAATGATTTCCACCCGTTTTTACACAAAATAATGCAAAATAATCATGAAAGCTACATTTTTGTCTGCTACTACATGTAAATAGACGTTTCTTTATGAGTGTGTGCGACACCTCTCGGTACTGCACTTCGCGTAAATTTCTGCGCCAATTTTACGCCGGGCGTAGGCTTACGTCTGTTTTATGCACTCGGCCCCAGCTCTCAAAATTACTCATAATCACAAAAAAGAATTGTTTTAACAAGGGGTTTGTATTAATTAAGATTAATCAGGAGAAACTCTTCTTGTGTGTATTATAATTTTAACATTAGTCACACTCTGTGCTAATTCATGAACACCCCCTAAACCCCACTTTATATAGATAAAACTGGGGTTTAAGGGGTTTAATTTTCTTACTTCTGCTCCAAAACATAGGTTGTGGGTACTCGCAACGAGGCGGTTCTAACGCGCATCCACAACCTATGTTTGCAGTATAAATAAGAAAAAAGAATCACGGATTTTCATCAGAAAAGTAACCATTTTGGAGGTGTGAAAATTGCACTATGTTGCACGGGTGTATTATCGTAATGAAGCGGAAGACACACTGTTGGTATTGTTCCTATTCCCCCAGAAAACAGGATTTGACGTCACGTGCAAATAACGAGACAATTTGCATTACGATAACACACCCGTGCTACATAGTGCATATTTCTCATCTCCAAAATGGCTACTTTTCTGACGAAAACGAGCACCCACAACCCATGTCTTGGAGCAGAAATAAGACAAATAATTATCCGCGTAAACCCCAGTTTTCTATATATAGAGTGGGGTTTAGGGGGTCTTTATTTCTCGGACTTGTTAACGTGATGACATGAAATGTCACACCCTGTTTTCTGGAATTAATGAGAAAAATAATTCAACATGTCGTCTGCTGAAAAACGCCCAGCATGCAGCGCGTTAAGTAAATGGATACGCCTTCAGCCAACCTTCATCAACTGGTTTCTACATTTAAGATAAAGAATTTTCCCCCGAGATCCGCCCCATCACGATTACACGCCTATATAAATTGACAACCTTAAACCCCAGTTTTATATAGTAAAACAGGGGCATACATTTTTTTCTTATTTCTGCTCAAAGACATAGATTGTGGGTACTCGTCATAACTGCCTTGCCGGGGCGGCTCTATCGATTTCCGACGATATGTTTTGAGCAGAAATATGGCATTACGAAAACACGCCTATACAAATACATTGTAATCTTTATCGCCGAAAAAAATGAAAAAATTTAAGATTACAAATTGTGATATTTTTCTTATTACTGCTTAAAATATAGATTGTGGGTAGTCGTTAGAACCGCCTCATCGAGGCGCTTCTAACGAGTACCCACAAACTATATTTTACTGTTTACTGTATAAAAGTTGGGTTCAGGGGGGGGGGGGGGCAAAATTATATAGGCGTGTTTTCGTAATGAAAAAGGAAGACAGAATTTTTTATCTGAAAAAGTTTCAGTTTTTGTTGGTAAAATGTTTTTTCGTAATGCTTTTCCGAAAGGCCACACATGAACACGTCCATGAAATGAAAATCCCACCGAACTGAGGTTTACGGGGGATATATTACTTTTCTTATTTCTGTTCAAAGCTATAGATTGTGAGAACCTACAACCTATGTTTGCAGTATTTGTAGAAAAATATCAAGAAAAGCATCTATTTTGGAGATATGAAAAGTGCACTATTTGCACGGGTGTGTTATCGTAATGCTAAATTTGCCTTAATAGCGCATAGAATTTTGTTTAAGTTATGAGTAGTTTACATCCCGAATGTTTTCTTCTTTTTTTTTGTAAATAGTTTTTGTTATGTATGTCTTGTAAATAATCTTCGTTAATATATGTCTGCTCTTACGCCACCTGTGCGTGACTCGGAGCGTTAAGTGAATAAAGTTGTGTTCTGTCAAAAAGCAAAAACACACACACAAAAAAAAAAAAAACACACCAAAAAACAAACAAACAATAAAAAAAAAAAAAAAAAACAGCACGGCAAACGCATCCACACACGATGAGAAGCATGTTCGCGTTTACAACATTACTATAAAACACCCGTAGGAAATAGTGCAGTTTTCACATCTCTAAAATCTCTAAAATGGCTAGTTTTCTGATGAAACCCCGTGAGATTTTTCTTATTTATACTGCATACATAGGTTGTGGTGCTCGTTAGAACCGCCTCATTGAGGCGGTTCTAACGTGTACTCACAACCTATGTCTTGGAACAACAATAAGAAAAAATAATGTATACCCCCGTAAACCCAACTTTCCTCTATATAAAGTGGGGTTTAGTGGGAAGTGTGGCGGCCGTAAAACGTCTCCCCGTACATCAACCATAGTGCAGTTTATATTTTACTTTTGGTCCTTTGAGATCAGCGTAAATATTCTGAGAAATCAGAAATAAGTTATTGGTTTAGACTCATATTCTAGACAGGTTTTTTATTATTTGGACCCCATTTTGATTTATATTAGTCTTTGAATCGACTGCCTATTCGAAATTCGCAAAATTGCAGTACATTTCCTCTGGCTTTCGTTGCCGGATCATTACAGGGTCACTGATGAGGCTTTATTAGCCGAAACTAAGTAGTATGACCCATCTTCTTTCTTATGAATGTTTTCATTGCTCTTAAAGGAACTTATTTTAGATTTTTATATTGTTCACGTAAACATACCACTTGTTGCTAGTCTGGATCGCAACGGCTCTGATTAATAAACTCCGCGACACAGATACTTGGGGTAAGTACAGCTTTCTTGCAGTTAGTAGAGCGGATGGTCCAAAACTGATCTCTTGGATATTTTTATGCCCCAGGAATCTAAGAGATTCGGGGGCATATAGTGTTTGGTCTGTCTGTCTGTATGTCCGTTTGTCCGTTTGTCTGTTTGTTTGTCTACAAAAACCTTAACATCGGGCATAACTTATGAATGGTAATAGATAGAGCTTTCATATTTCACATGTGTATACCTTATCACAAGACCTTTCCAGTGGTACCATAATTTTTGATTTCGTGACCTCGAACTTGACCTTTGACCTATTTTTTTTTTTTTTTCATTTTTTTTTAAAAACATTAACATTGGCCATAATTTTCGATTGGTAAGTGATAGGGCTTTCATAGTTCATATGTGCATTCATTGTCACAAGACCTTTCTAGTGGTACCATAATTTTTGACCTTGTGACCTTGACCGTGATGTTTGACCTACTTTTTAAAAACTTTAACATTGGCCATAACTTTCGATTGGTAAATGGTAGGGCTTTCATATTTCACATGTGCACTCCTTGTCACAAGACCTTTCTAGTGGTACCATAATTTTTGACCTCGTGACCTTGATCTTGACGTTTGACCTACTTTTATAAACTTTAACATTGGCCATAACTTTCGATTGATAGGTAGTAGGGCTTTCATTATTCACACGTGCATTCCTTGTCACAAGACCTTTCTAGTGGTACCATAATTTTTCTCCATCCAGACACCCCCCCTTCAAGGTCAAGGTCACTGTGGCTATTTTTAGAAAAACTTTGTCATCGCTCTAGCGCCAACATTTCTTTACTGATTTCAATATAACTTCACACAAATGTTCCTTATGACAATATCTCGAGCGAGTTCGACTTTCAATGTCATGACCTCAAGGTCAAGGTCACTGTGGCTATTTTTAGAAAAACTTTGTCATCGCTCTAGCGCCTACATTTCTTGGCCATACCTTTTGATTGCTTAGTGATACTGCTTTCATATTTAACATGCGCTGTCCGGGGGCATCAGTGTTTCACAAACACATCTGGTTTTCTCTTTTTTTTCTTTTTTTTTTGCATTTTAGCATACTTGAACAAAACCTTAATCCATACAAATGGTTGTGTCACGTCTAGAAAATCTTTGAATGGTTGTGTCACGTCTAGAATATCGTTTGAAAATAATGATATTTTATGGATAGGATAAAATTGCGTAATTTTATCCTGTCCATAAAATATCATTATTTTGGATAAACCTATTCATAAAATATCATTATTTTGAAACAATTTCCTAGACGTGGCACAAAAATCCACAAAACAAAGAGAGATAATTCATTCCATATTATTCGAGCATTGTCATCGAAATGTTAAAAGTGTCACCAAAATGGTTTAAGAATGTTTAGGAATTATTTCATGAACGTAAGAACTATCCTTGAATGAGACCCAAGCAAAAAATCAAATAAAATAAAATAAATAAATAAATAAATAAATAAATAAATAAATAAAAAATGAAACAAACGTCACGTCTTTCTTTAAATTAAATTATTTTCTCTTCTAACAGTTACGTTTTTTTTAATAGTTTCCCGTACTGCAATCGAAAACTGGTGAATTTACTTCATATATAATTGCTATGACGTAATGCGCGGGTTCATCACGTGCTCTTTTACGTCACGTTATATTACTACATGTGGCTGTGTGATATAGTTCGGAGATTCCTGCTCTTGGAATCTATCGAAGTATAAAACATTCATTTCAGCCAATCAAATCGATCGAAAAGTATATAACGATAGGGAATTGGAATAATTAAAACGTCGTTATTAACATGGCTTCATCTGCCGTCTCCACCCACTCAGATATAAGTGCACATAAATACAAAACAGAACTTATGCACCCCGAGTTGACCTATATGTCCGAATATGTAAGAAAAGTAGCCATTTTGGAGATGTGAAAAAAATGCACTATGTCGCACGGGTGTGTTATTGTAATGATCTGAATTATCTAGGGCATCACGTAATGTGCACCTCTCTAGCCCCCGTTTTACAAAGAGTAAACTGGGGTTTCAAGAAGTATATATTATTTTTCTTATTTCTGATCCAAGACGATCCAAGACTCCTTAGAACCACCCCAATGAGCCTCAAATCATTTAGAAAACACGCCTATAAAAATACATTGTAAATTTTGCCGCCGAAAAAAGAAAATTTTCAGATGATAAATTGTGTTATTTTTTTCTTATTTCTGCTCAAAATATAGATTGCGGGTAATCGTTAGAACCGCCTCAATGAGTACTCACAATTTATATTTTAGAACAGAAATAGGAAAAATCGGTTCTAACGAAATAGAAGTGGAGGCAATGATCAGGAATCGTTACAAGTAACCCACAGCTCCCATCAGAGATACCGAAGAGAAAGAAACACAAACATGAAACAACAGACCGCAATGGAACCATCAACAGCGGAAAGCCAAAAGGACAGTTACTTTCCCACAAAATGGCCCATAGGCTATCCAAAATAAAATAATGTAAAGAATATGCAATTTTGCAGTTGCAGGTATAGTCTATTTGTTTATACCAAGATTACCTACCGTCATTGTGTGAAAAATATACTTTTCTCCATCGGATAGGATTTTAAAGTTTATTCGGGTTAGTAGCATCTTTATACATGTTTGTTTTTCAAGAACATATATATTTGCTATAATTTGACCGGAGATTTGATTAATTTCATTTTAAATCAGAGATTTATAACATATTTTACGTTTGGAAGAAAACACAAATACTTAGTAGATTCTTTATCATAGAAACGATTGTTTGCATGCAGTTCTATGGTAAAATCAAGCATCTGCCAACCATGAACAAGCGCTAGATGCCCTTTGAGTTTGATTGGATATTTAACACACAATACCGACCAATCAGGTATCACCAGATTTCAATCCACCTAGGGAGTATAAAAGCGGTAGCTTGTACCTTTATCAGTTAGTTGTCGATTTGATTCCGAGGTGTCTACATCGTAGAGAAAGCAGTGACGCATATAATTAGATTGTTTAATAACTTTGAGCCAAATAGTGGCAGCTATCTTTCTCGTGTCTCTAGAGAAGCTAGGCTACTCAGAGAGAGACTGAAGCAGTCCATTATAAGTGTTCGGGTTGTTGGCAATCTATAGTAGCTGAGCAAGGTGATAGAAATAAGCTGGGCTCGTGAGTTGAGCCACATAAGTTTGAGCTCATCTAACCTCGTAAGCCAGGCTTACTGGTTAGAACTGCAACTGGTGAAACTTTTGTTTTTGTTCTTGATAATACAGAGGATAGTTTTAGCAGCTGGGTGCTGAAGAGTTAAGATATAACTGTAAGCAGGTAGCTTAAGTTTGACATGTAATAACCATCTAATTCTTTAGTGATTCTATGTTTCAATAATAATCAAGTCAATCATTGGTAACCAATCAACAGGCAAAGCAGCCCAAAGAAAAATTTATATATCTGTATCATTTAACTTAACTTTAACTTGCTATATCTATTATTGAATAATTGTTTCAACATCGTTTTTGTTGAACTTGTGGCTCTGTAAGAAGCATTTACAGAGTCCTGACTACATTTTCATATCGGTACACGTTACAACTGGTGGCAGCGGTGGGATTCAGAGGTAACAATACCATTATCTCAACCCTAGCTATATATATAAGTATGAGTGTTAGTAGTACATGGTCAGAAGTAGGTACGTCGAACATGACGAGACCGCAAGCTGTTGCAGGACTTAGAAACGAGATAAGTATACTTCAGTCACATATTTCACAGCTTGAGCGAGAGATCGCTGAGCTAGATATTGCTGACAATTCTCCTAAAGTTAAGTGTAGCTCAACACAAACGTTTGATGAGCCTATGGACCTCAGTTATCCAGGCAGAGAGCCATTATATAAGCCACGGCTACGGTTTGCTGATATGGGGACCGATACATCAGAACAAATTGAGCACTTTGATCAGTTTGTCACTAAAAGGAAGCAACCACTTACTTCCACACCAAGAGACGAAGTTAGGGCTGAAGCTTCAGGTAAGAAAACAAAGATTATCCATGAGCCTTTGTGTCAAAAATATGAAAGTTGGGAACGCCATAGCAGCGCCGAAACACCAGCCAAAAAGGCATTATATACTAAGATTAAGCCTGCTACGTTTGATGGCACAGGAAGTTGGTTAGACTACAAGGCACACTTTGATGTATGTGCTCAGCTAAATGGCTGGACAGAGAAGGATAAAGGATTATATTTGGCAGTATCGTTGCGAGGTCAAGCGCAAGGGGTGTTCGGCAACCTCATTGAAAAACAGAATGATTATGCAGCACTTGTCAAGGTCTTGGAAGAGCGCTTTGCTCCCCCAAATCAAACTGAGCTTTACCGAGTCCAGCTAAGAGAGAGGAAACAAAAAGCTGCTGAGTCACTTTCCGAACTCGGACAGGATATAAGACGATTAACCAACTTAGCATACCCGACTGCACCCTCAGATTTGCGGGAAACTCTATCAAAAGAACAGTTCATAGATGCCCTTGTGAGCTCCGAAATAAGAATAAGGGTAAAGCAAGCTCGTCCAACAAATCTCAATGATGCAATCCGCCATGCAGTGGAACTTGAAGCTTACAACAAGGCAGAGAAAAAGCATCTAGAAGGGCAAGGCTTTATGAGATCAACGTCTGGCAAAAATGATGAAGGAAAATTAGAAGAAGATATGAAACGCCTGCAGAAAACCGTTACAGAATTGCAAAAGTCTTTTGACTTATGGAAACAACAACCGAGGACGCCAAATAGAAGTTTTGAGCCAAAACAGAGGGATATGCAACCACAAAAACGAAAATGTTTCATATGTGGATCTGAACAGCACCTCCAGTTCAAGTGCCCAAAGAACAAAAAGAAAGAAGGAAAATCAGACGCTGTTACGGAAGAAAAGGACCAACATCAGACAAAATATGTTGCAAACAAAAGCTCTGGTTTATATGTAGATTGCAAAATAAACAATATTCCCACAGAATGTTTGGTTGATACAGGAGCAACACTGTCCATAATCTCAACAAAGGTCTGGGATATTATCAGCCAAAGCAGCTCGAAGTCGTTACAACCATTCAAGTCGGAAATATTCACCGCTTCGGGGACCTCAGTAGATATAAAAGGCAAAATATCTGTAATGCTAGAAGTAGGTGGAATAAAATGCATCACTGACATGGTTGTTGGTGATATTGATTTAGATGCAATATTGGGTCTTGATTTCTTAAAGACAAATGAGTGCCATTTGGACATAAGTAGCAACCTTTTAACCATTAAGGACAAAACATGCCCTTTAAATATGACGGGAAAGATAGGTTGTTATAGGGTTACAATCACCAATACAACTGAAATACCATCAAGGTCTGAAATTATTACAGAAGGAACTGTACACATGCCACTCTTGCGAAAGCATGATGTAGCTATTGTTGAGCCAATAGATCAGTCATATATCAGTGGAAAAGGAATTGTTGCCAAAGCTTTAGTTCACACAAATGACAAAATTCCATTAAGACTTTTAAATCCAAGTGATGAAACCAAAAAGCTGTATACTGGGACTCATGTGGCAAATATTAGCCCGGTTTCAAAAGTTTATGATATAGATAAGACAGATAAGTTACAGATAAGCTCAGCAAGTGTACCACAGCATTTATCAGAGCTTTATGAACGCTCAATTGATGGTTTGACTCCAGAGCAATGCAAGCAAGTTGCAAGACTGTTAAGCAAGCATGACAGTACTTTCTCAAAATCAGATGAAGACCTTGGACGAACGGGAATTATCAGACATCAAATTCCAACTACGGAAACTCGTCCAATAAAGCAACCTTTAAGAAGAATGCCGATTGGAATGAACCAGGAAGCAGACAAGCAAATCGATGAGATGTTAAAGAAAGATGTTATACAATCTTCAGTGAGTCCTTGGGCAAGCGCCATTGTAATGGTCAAGAAAAAGGATGGGACGAACCGCTTTTGTGTAGACTACAGAAAGCTGAACGACATAACAGTTAAGGATGCGTACCCACTTCCACGCATAGATGACTCACTTGATCAGCTTTCTGGAGCAAAATGGTTTTCTTGCCTAGACTTAAATTCAGGATACTGGCAAGTTGAAGTAGATGAAAAAGACAGAGTTAAAACTGCGTTTGTATCAAGGCGGGGACTTTTCGAATTTAAAGTCATGCCGTTCGGGTTATGTAACGCCCCAGCGACGTTTGAAAGGCTAATGGAGACCGTCCTTGCGGGACTGAACTGGCGAATATGTCTTATTTATCTGGATGATATTATAGTAACTGGCAGAACATTTGAAGATATGATAGAAAATTTGGATCAAGTATTGCAGAAACTTCATGAAGCTGGACTGAAGTTGAAGCCTAGGAAATGTCAGTTATTTGCAAAACAAGTGGAATTCTTAGGTCACATTATATCGGAAAATGGTATTCAAACTGACCCGAAGAAGACTAAAGTCGTCAGAGATTGGCCTCAACCGACCACAGTTCATGATGTACGTTCATTTGTTGGATTCTGTAGCTATTACAGACGTTTTGTATCAAACTTTGCCGAGATTGCGAAGCCTTTACATAAATTGTCAGAAAAGGGTCAAAAATTCGTATGGACGGATGAATGTAACGCAGCTTTTGAAAAGTTAAAAAGTATGATGGTTAAATCGCCAATCTTAGCCCATCCTGACTTCTCAAAGCCATTTATACTTGACACAGATGCTAGCGACCAAGCTATCGGTGGAGTACTTTCGCAGAACATAAACGGTCGTGAACAAGTAATAGCATATGCCAGCAGAACACTGTCAAGAGCAGAGCGGCGATATTGCGTAACCAGGAAAGAGCTCCTAGCATTGGTACATTTTGTCAAGTACTACCGTCATTACTTATATGGAAAATCATTTACAGTCAGAACTGACCACGGATCTCTTAGGTGGTTAATGCAGTTTAAAAATCCTGAGGGTCAAATCGCAAGATGGCTGGAAATTCTTTCCTCTTACGACATGAAAATCGAGCACAGAGCGGGAAAAAGTCACAAAAACGCAGACGGCCTCAGTAGGATTCCGTGTAATCAGTGTGGTAAAGAAAGCACTTCTGTTGATGAAACTTCTTCCAGCCGCATAAACAGAATAGTTGAAGATGAAAATGTTGAGTTAAAAGCACTTAAGGTCTTACAGGAAGAGAACGATGACATTTTACAAGTTAAAACATGGATAAAAGCAGGTGAAAGACCTGAACATAATAAAATTGCAGATAGTAGCTATTTCTTAAAATCTTTATGGTCCCAATGGCCAAGACTTGACCTTAGAGATGACATAGTTGTTCGGAAGTGGGAAGTTTTAGGGTCGGATATTGTGCTCTGGCAAGCTGTTATACCAATGGGATATAGACGAGAAGTGCTGAGATATGCTCATGATATAAAGGCCTCAGGTCATCTTGGAGTTAAGAAAACGCTCAGTAAGATAAGACAGAGATATTATTGGCCTGGATTGCAAAATGATGTAAGAACGTACATAGCAGGTTGCGAGAAGTGCTGCAAAAGAAAAGAACCGATTCCAAGCAAGAAAGCCCCAATGCAAATAATACGTAGTGGCTACCCAATGGAGCGAATAGCTGTTGACATAGCTGGAGAATTCCCTGTGACAGAGAGAGGAAATAAGTACATTCTGGTTATACAAGACTATTATACAAAATGGGTTGAATGTTTTGCCATGCCCAATATGGAGGCAGCTACAGTAGCAAAACTCATGATAAATGAAGTAGTTTCTAGATTCGGAGTTCCAAATAAGATACACTCTGATCAGGGCAGGCAATTTGAAAGTGTACTGTTCAAAGAAATGTGTAAGTTACTTCAAATTGAGAAGACACACACGACAGCCTATCACCCTCAATCCGATGGAATGGTGGAAAGATTTAACCGAACGCTCGCTTCAATGGTTAGTATGTTTGTTAATGAACACCATTCCGATTGGGACGAATTGTTACCATATCTCACTATGGCTTACAGAGCTACAGAGCACGAAACAACAGGTATGTCACCTAATTTATTAATGTTAGGTCGAGAGACGACAACTCCATTAGACCTAGTTTTCGAGATGCCACCCGCTATCAAGACAATCCCTCGAAACCAATGGGTTTGGGAGCTACAAGAAAGGCTGGAATCAGCATATCGGTTGGTTAGAGAACAGACAGGTAAAGCTATGTTTAGGCAAAAGAGGTATCATGATAGAAAGCTGTCATTTGATAAAATTGATGAAGGTGATTCAGTTTATGTTTTATTTCCTATAAGAAAGACTGGCTGTTCTAGAAAATGGACATGCTTTTGGCGTGGCCCATTCAAAGTCAACAAAAGGTTTTCAGATGTTCTGTTTCAGGTAGATTGCGGTAGATTCGGTGAAAATCAAGTTATTCATATTGATCGAATCAGGAAAGCAGTTGGTCAAACTTTAGCACATGAGGATGAGGAACAACCACACCTGGTTTCAGGTGGTGATGAGATACCTGTTGATACGGAGATATTTGACGACGATGAGGTAGAGGAAGATAAAAGGCCTCGTAGAGTCACAAGAAAACCTGCATGGTTAGATAATTATATTTTATCTGCTTTCAGGGAAAACATGCCGCCAATCAAGATTACCCCTAGGAAACAGTTCAAACCAGGATTTATTTGCCCGACTTGTAAGGAGAAGTTTTCAACACAAGAAGAGTTCAAAAGCCATGTTGTGGAGTGTGCGATCAAGAGATATGAATGTGATGTTTGTGACTCCACGTTTAAGAAATTGGCATACAAAAATCAACATATGAAGAGATATCATAATCAGGAGAGAACGCAGAAGAAAGAGGAAGGTGGAGATAAGGAACGGTCAGATAGTGAAAAAGACAGTACTAAATTTGAGGACAGTGATAGTGAAAAGAGTGACTGGGATAGGGAATCAGCAGATATTTTTCTTGGTAATGGCGAAACGGAACATGGAAGTGATAGTGGTGTTCAGATAGGAATAAGTAAGAATGAAGCAGATAGGAGAAACGTCAATGACATTAGGGCTGGTCGTATGATTCGGAAAAGAACCAATCCTGACCCAGTCATCGCACCAGTAAAGAAAAGTGTAAAGACTGTAGCTGTGATAACTGAGACAGACGTTTACTGTAAGAAGAAAGATTCAAAGGAAGACAAAGAACAAGTACAAGATGTGTGTTCATCTAGTCACGCTAGCAAAGATGAAAAGAATAGCTCTGCAAGTTCAGAAAAGATAGAAAGCCAGAAACAAACACTTAAACTACAATTCTCTGTGGGTCAAGAAAATGATTTAAAGAGTCGACAGTCATTCAAGTTGAGTGTGGATGACGAAGAAATAGTCTCATCAAGTATCATAATCCAGGCTAATAGAGGCTTAGGGGTTATGGACTTCAATCTGGGGGATTTTGTCTCTTCCAAATCAGTTAAGCCTGAAAATATTAATATTAAGGTAGATAAGGGAAAGCTGGTAATGAGTATGGATACAGAGTAAACAAACTGACAGTTTTCATTTGCATAGGGAAAGGCTTATCTGCAAGCTCAGATATCTAATATGATTCTTTTAAATAATGAAGGTATCATTATATAAAGCATTTTTAACATAAGTTTCATGTAGGCACAAAAGACATGATGCCTATCATTTTTTAGATAAGAGATCTAGAGCAATAAGAGTGATTATCTGTAGTGATATTCATATAAAAAAAAAAAAAAAAAAAAGAGTAGGAAGGCAGAAATTTAAGTCTTATTGTCATTATTTCTATATCTTTAAATCAGAGAATGATAAGATTACTGCGGGACGCATTACCCGGAGGCGTGGGTAGTGTAAAGAATATGCAATTTTGCAGTTGCAGGTATAGTCTATTTGTTTATACCAAGATTACCTACCGTCATTGTGTGAAAAATATACTTTTCTCCATCGGATAGGATTTTAAAGTTTATTCGGGTTAGTAGCATCTTTATACATGTTTGTTTTTCAAGAACATATATATTTGCTATAATTTGACCGGAGATTTGATTAATTTCATTTTAAATCAGAGATTTATAACATATTTTACGTTTGGAAGAAAACACAAATACTTAGTAGATTCTTTATCATAGAAACGATTGTTTGCATGCAGTTCTATGGTAAAATCAAGCATCTGCCAACGATGAACAAGCGCTAGATGCCCTTTGAGTTTGATTGGATATTTAACACACAATACCGACCAATCAGGTATCACCAGATTTCAATCCACCTAGGGAGTATAAAAGCGGTAGCTTGTACCTTTATCAGTTAGTTGTCGATTTGATTCCGAGGTGTCTACATCGTAGAGAAAGCAGTGACGCATATAATTAGATTGTTTAATAACTTTGAGCCAAATAGTGGCAGCTATCTTTCTCGTGTCTCTAGAGAAGCTAGGCTACTCAGAGAGAGACTGAAGCAGTCCATTATAAGTGTTCGGGTTGTTGGCAATCTATAGTAGCTGAGCAAGGTGATAGAAATAAGCTGGGCTCGTGAGTTGAGCCACATAAGTTTGAGCTCATCTAACCTCGTAAGCCAGGCTTACTGGTTAGAACTGCAACTGGTGAAACTTTTGTTTTTGTTCTTGATAATACAGAGGATAGTTTTAGCAGCTGGGTGCTGAAGAGTTAAGATATAACTGTAAGCAGGTAGCTTAAGTTTGACATGTAATAACCATCTAATTCTTTAGTGATTCTATGTTTCAATAATAATCAAGTCAATCATTGGTAACCAATCAACAGGCAAAGCAGCCCAAAGAAAAATTTATATATCTGTATCATTTAACTTAACTTTAACTTGCTATATCTATTATTGAATAATTGTTTCAACATCGTTTTTGTTGAACTTGTGGCTCTGTAAGAAGCATTTACAGAGTCCTGACTACATTTTCATATCGGTACACGTTACAATAATATCAGCGACACAAACACCCAAAAACAAACCATAACAAAAATAAACCGCGACAGAAGAACCGCCTTGGAACGGTCAGCCGAAACGAGTTCCACTGGGGGGCGGGGGGGGGGGGGGCTTAAATCGAATTTACGTGGCCACATTCCTCGCCCTTACTTACGTCGCGATTTAGACAAGTTCTTAGATCAGTCCGCATAACGGCCGCCTAACTCATCAGTGCAACATCGCCGTGAACACAAAAAAAAATCAAACAACCACAGAGATGAAACAACGATGAGGACTCGACAGCAAGAAACCACTGAAATGCCGGAGCAGAAGAAAACCAACAGTTAGACTCAAACAGTTATTACCCACAATTTATATTTTAGAACAGAAATAAGAAAAATAAGGTTTACCCCCATAAACCTCAGTTTTACTATATAAAAGTGGGATTGAAGGGTGTCAAAATTATATAGGCGTGTTTTCGCGATGATGACAAATCACAACCTACATTTGGAATATGAGTAAGCAAAATATCATAAATTTCATTACGAAAGCACGCCTATTCAACTACATTGTAAATTTTACCACGGAAAATCAATAAAATTAAGATGAAAAATTGTGATATTTTTCTTAGATTCTCTCAAAATATAGGTTGTGGGTACTCGTTAGAACCGCCTCATTGAGGCGGTTCTAACGAGTACCCACAATCTATATTTTAGAGCAGAAATAAGAAAAATAAGGTTCACCCCTGTAATCCCCTGTTTTACTATATAAACTTGGGGTTCAAGGGGTAAAAATTATATAGGCGTGTTTTCGTAATGTTCATCAGAAAAATGGCATTTTTTGGAGATGTGAAAGAATGCACTATGCCACACGTAATGATTTCAAGAGAGTATGGAAGCCCTTCTAACTTCACCACTTCTGACGTCTTATCTCATTAGTTCTAACTTCTAATTTCATGACTGCTAACTTCCGACTTACTACTTCTAACTTCTAACTTCCGACTTCTTACTTCCGACTTCTAACTTCCGACTTTTAACTTCAGACTTCTAACTTCCGACTTCTTACTTCCGAAGTCGGAAGTTAGAAGTCACAAGTCATGAAGTTAGAAGTAGAAGTAAAACAAAGATCAGGAATTGATACAATTAACTTACTCCATCCATAAAAGACACCAAAGGGAAAGAAATACAAACATTAAGCGACCAGACCATAATGGAAACCTAAACAAAGGAAGGCCATATGGACAGTTACTTTCCCACAAAATGGCCATATGGCCATCCAAAATTAAAAGACACAAGTGATACACACAGTAAGTAACAAACAACAACATAAATAAATCGCCACAGAAGAGCCGCCTTGGAACGGTCAGTGGAAGATTTCCACTGGGGGGCTTTAATCGATTTTACGTGGCCACAATCCTCGCCCTTACTTCCGTCGCGATTTAGACAAATAATTTGTTCAGTCCGCATGAAGGCCTCCTAACTCATCAGTGCCACATCTCCGTGAACACAGAAATCAAAGAACCACAGAGGTGAGACAACGGTGAGGACTCGACAGCAAGAAACCACTGAAATGCTGGAGCAAAAGAAAACCAACAGTTAGACTCCGATGAGCCCGATCAGAGACAGAGCATCAGGCACCAACCAACATTATCTCTTTAATTTTCAATAAGCCTTTACGTTGGAGCCGTCTGAGGCCTGACCCACCGGCGTGCAATTAAAGAGGGAAGCAAAGTTGCCAACCGTGATTGGGTTAACTACCATGCATGCAGTCTGTCGTATAATATCCATGTTGTACCCAATCTTTTTATATCGAAGAATGATTTTACGAAATTGGGTGCTGAAGTCATTGCGGTTATATATTTTTCTGAATTTATATACTAAGTCACCATAAAATTCGGGTTCCGATAGACCTTGTTGCAGAAGAGATTTAAGTCCAATATTGAATTTTGAAATTAAATCAGAATGGCGTCTATAAAATTTTGAAAAAGGCTTTGCGTAGTAGAAGTCATGACGTTAGAAGTATTGTGTCCCCTTCTGACTTCTTACTTCATTTCTTCTAACTTCATGACTTCTTATTTCTAACTTCCGACTTAGACGTCGGACATTAGGAGTCGGAAGTTAGAAGTTTCTAACTTCCGACTTCTTACTTCCGACTTTTAACTTCCGATTTCTTACTTCTTACTTCTAACTTCACGACTTCTTCCGCCAGAACTTAGAAGTAGGAAGTTAGAAGTAGGAAGTCGGAAGTCATAAAGTTACAAGTAATGAAGTAAGAAGTCAGAATTGGTGAAGTTAGAAGTCCTTGTAGTAGTCCGGGATTTGAGACCAGATTTCGAAAAATTTAATGCACCCAAAATTCTCACGTTTTATTTGTGCCGTTTTATTGAGATAGTAGCCTAACCTATATGACATGTGATTATTTAGCAAATCTGGTGGGGAAAAGGGGTTGAAAATTCATTGAGTTTACACCCACCCCCATGCGGATGGTATAGCTGGATTGAGTTTAGTTGTGTGTAGCTTGCGCTTACATATGATTGTTGATTTATTGCATCAGCCAAAATATTTGTCAATACTCGGAGACAACAAAATTCATTATATGACGTAATTACATCCGGTGTTACCATACATTTTGACCATTGAAATTTGACCCCAAAAATTTGGTAAATTTTACACTATTTTCGCGCTAAATAATTTTTAGTACTTTTTGAAACAATTTCTGTTTCGTCAGTATGAAGGAAGGTTATGTTTGCACGTGCATGTGAAACTTGATGACTCTGTTTCAATCCGGGCATGAGCAAGGGACTCCGATACCTATGGACCATTTTACCACTTTTTCCTGTTGTGTCACAGATCGTGATAAAAATTTATATTAAAACCAACATAAACTAAATTATTTTACTGGCTGATCATAGATGTATCATAACAGGGACCGATAGATATATTTTTGAAAAGTTACTGATGGCCATTTCCTTCCGGTTTATATTTAGTGAGGGGAATATACATCACCAAGCATATTTGTCAGCGGGTGAACTGGCAAGTGATTCTCTAAACTGGTGTCTTGAAACAATCAACATTTAATGAATACATTGTATATTTCAAGAATCATTATCCAAAGTTTCCGGTTTGTGCTGAAGGCTCCCCAAGTAACATCGACATTATTATATTTTAAACACGTAAGTGTTACTGGCCAGTTGAAATATTACTGGGTACCTCATTTTCTGTCTAGTCGCACGACTAAAAATAAATTGTAGGCCTACCCGAGGTTTAATGTCACGTAAAGTCGTCCCTTTAACATTCTTCTATCTTTCCTTTTCCCAGAGTTGTGGTATAACCTGTAAACGTGCATCTTAAGATGTCACCTGCACTTACTTTCTATCATTCTGTTGGGCAACCTGCCTACGATAGCCTTGTCCATCTATTCAGCATTAGTTCTTAATCATCCTGTGTCTCTTGTCACACACTGATTAATCTGTTCTTCATCTTCTTTATTACTACTTCCTTTTTCTGACATTTGCCCCATATATTGATTGTTGTGGGTTTAAAGGCACGTCACCCCTTGTTGGTCATTTTTGTCTTCTCTCCAGAGAAAGGGAGAAAAGCGACAGAAGAGATAGTTGAGCAGATGAAAGTAAGGGGCAGAGGAGAACTGGGAAAATGGAAAAGCAGAAATAGAAGAAATAACAGTGTTCCCCCTCTACCCTTAACTGCTGGAAGAACAGCAGGTCTTCTCCAGCTGTGAGCCACTACGAGTATCAGCTGGGCGCCCTATTGACGCAAGATACACGTCACCTTTGCCTCACCCAACCACCCCAATTGTCCCATATAGATTGGCCAAAAAGGCCTTCTATGACAAGCCATCGGGAGTTATCACGTTTGAAAAACAGAGTGTATGCAATGATCAGGAATCTATACAAAATATCCCATTCAAAACACCAAAATGAAAACGTCATGGATGGAAAACCAGAATGACAGTTATCTCCCCACATGACCGAACGGCTAACCAAAATAAAAAAGGCATCAGCAATACATACATCTTAAGGACTAACTATGAAAATAATAAAACACAAAAAGGATCAACGACGGGGTCAGTAAGAAGTTTTACGGGGGCGAGGTGGGGTTGGACACGTTAATAGATTTTAGATGGCCACACTACTCGCCCTTGATTGTCGTGGTTAAAACCGATACATTGTTCACTCTACATGATGGAGTTCTAGCTCATCAGTGCAACATCTCCGAGAACAAAAAACCAAACGACTAAAGGGATGAAACAACGATGGTGACTCGACAGCATGAAATAGCTAGAATTCTGCAGCAAAGGAAACTAAACAGTTAGGCTCTGGTTAACCCTACCAGAGACAGAGCATCAGACACCTACCTTCATGCGTTCTGGCGGAAATGCGTTCGTACATATGAAAGGAACTAGGCGGGCGGGTTAATTTACTCGAGGTTGAAACCTAATATGTCTGACATATTGAACAGTGAACAGGGACGATGTTTGGCATAATAAATGTTACTATTCCTACTTAAATCAAGCTTCTTCTCTACACCTTTGTCAAGAAAGGTGGAACATCGGGTTCAACACCGACCCTCGACTGGACTTTTCTGCATCTTCATGTAACTTGGTGACCTCAATTTGCGCATGTTTGCCAAAAGATCGACCAAAACCATTTGTCATTCAATCAGCAAATAAGCTGGAGTATATCAAATCCGCAGCTGGAGAATTAGATGCCGATATTTAAATTTAGTAGAGTATCTTTTTTGCAGCAAATTAATGTTAAAAACCAAAACAATAAACCTCTAAAACATTTAAGTAAAATCGTTCCACCTAATACTGTATAATGTTTCTTATTTTTCCGCAGTAAAATTTTGCAGACCTTCATTCAAAAGGAGGCTTGATTGTTCAGAGGCGTAAACTCATTAAAACACGACTTTCCTTCAATTATGAAATGCTGAACAAAAATCTGCCAACCCTTTGAAAAAACAAAACTGAAATAGGGCCGCGCTGTTATCTTCACTGAACATTGTCGTCTTTCAGAGGTATTGCTGTCATGGTAACTTCATACCAAACTACCACTGGTCACCAAATAATTGTTTATGAAGCTAAGCAACAAAAGATAACCAAACAAGCGCAATCAGTAAAGCAGAAAACTGTGGCTGCTGTATCAAGATAACGCCAATTAGATATGGTTAACGCTTGCCATCAAGTTTACGCGACTTTTCCCCGAACACAAAATTGTAAACAAGCGGCCGATGGGAAACCAAATGGGCATCCCCCCCCCCCACCCTCATACACACATACCAGTGGTGGCCATTTATTCTAACAGACCATAATGGTTTAGTAGAGGCCAATTCCAGGACCATTGATGCCAAATTATTTTGAAATCAACCATTTTCTTTTGTTGCCGTCCCATACATTATAGTCAGCTTTGAACCATCTTAGGGCTAGAGTCGAGAATGCTGCATACTAAGGTCTTGTATTTCTTGAGATGCAGAATTTAAAATCACTTTTGGTCGTTTATTGGTGTGACGATCACACAGATCCATCTAACAAACTTGGATTTCTCGACCACACTGATGCAGTATATGTAATTTGGTATCAGTTAGCCCAGTAGTTTTAGAAACATTAAAACTATTTAATCTTATGGCCCCAGGATCATTAAGCTGATTGGAAATATCAACTATGATGTCATAAGCTGCAACAGAACCAGAAAACCCTGTCTTTCCATACAAAATCCTAAGTGACCGAATGTGACCTTGACGTAAGAAAGGTCAAGGTCAACGAAATGTCATCATTTGAACAAAATCGATAGGGCCCGGGTCCCATATATTGTATACCAAGTTTCAAGGTCATCGGTCGATTGGTTCCTGAGAAGGCGATTTTCAAAGGGTTTTTACCATATATGGGCATGGCGGACATTTTGGTCATGTGACCCAGATATTCAGAATATATGTTTGTTCTTCCACCCAATGGCGGCTTCACATATAATTTGGTTCCCATTGGCCTTGTAGTTTCAGAGGAGATGTCGTTTGGAATTGTTTGGATGCTTAAATGAGAAAAGAGGGTAGGGACATTTATCTCCCCTTTTTATGTCTTTTTCCCCACTTTTTTGATTTTCTAACTCCATTTTCAAGATGCTGAGAGACCTCTAAATAAAATCGTATCATAGTTAAGTGTGAGAAAGTAAGGTGCATTAAACTCCTTAAATACGCGTGCTACGAATTTCAAATCCCCGACTATAGGGCTTCCATAAGAACGAGTTCAAATAAGCAATGGTAAACGAGCAATCTGTGTTCGCAATACTGTAACCTACATTTTCTCTGATGAAGTCACATTGTTTCCTTAGGCTACATAGTTATATGTAACATCTGCTGTCGTGGAATATTGTTACATATAACCGATAAATAATAATTTTATACACTCCAGGTTATATAAAAACCGGGAGTGTCCAGGTAATAATGAAAGACTGAATAACCTTTCTGCACTTAAACCTTTCTGCATTACGAGGGCTGATTGATATGTTGTGAGCCTCGTATTGAAGTAGTTACTTTTAAGTCCTACTATTCTCTGACGTAGCCAAGGACTGATCTGATTTGGTCAGTTTATACCGACGAGGCAACACTCTAAAGTAAACAAGACAAGCAGCTTTTGCAAAATGGACAAAATCGGTGAAAGAGCAATGATCCAATATTTGCATAAAACGTAAGGATATCATAATGATATGGTAGGAACACCAGGGAAAGAATGCCCCTTCATGTGCAACAGTAAAAGGGTGGGTGGCGGAATATAAGCGCAGCAGACTGAGCTTTTAGTATGGCCCCCTGTCAATGTTGCAACCCCAGAAATGGTAAATAAAGTATATGATATTGTTGTGACTGACAAGACGAGTCACAGAAATATATATAGCCGGTAGAGTTGGCATTTCACAGGAAAGAGTACAATCCATTCTGAAAGAGGATCTTGCAATGAGAAAGTTTTCGGCCTGATATGTACCAAGACTTCTTACAGTTGATCAGAAGCGCATCAGGCGCACATTTTCGCGTCCTAATCTTAGATCCTGCCAACTTTCTTCAGAGAGTTGTCACTACGGATGAAACATGGGTCCATCATTTTATCCCAGATGCTAAACAACAATCGAAACAATGGAAGCACCCTGGTTCATCCCCGCCAAAGAAGGCAAAGTCTGTTCCATCAGCTGGGAAGGTTATATCCTCGGTTTTCTTGGATGCAGATGGTATTCTGCTAATAGATTATCCCCAAAAGATGGCACATACTATGCTTCACCAGTGACGAAGTAACGGGAAACAATTAAACTTAAGCGCCGCAAAAAGCTCACTAAAGGTGTGTTGTTCCATCATGACAATGCTCCTGTTCACAAGTCTTGCATTGCTATAGCTGCTTTAAATTGATTGAGCATCCGCCTTATTCACCTGATCTCGCTCCATCAGACTTTCATTTATTTCCAGTACTGAAAAAACATATTTCAGGCGCCCACTTTCAGTTCGATGATGACGTCATATATACAGTGGATGACTTTCTGAACACCCAAGAAAAGGAGTTCTATAAAAGTGGCATTGAGGCCCTTAAATACCGCTTGCAAAAGTCATCGCGAAAACACCTATATAATTTTGACCTCCCTTGAACCCCACAATTTATATAGTAAAACTGGGGTTTAAAGGGGTAAACCTTATTTTTCTTATGTCTGCTCTAAAATATAGATTGTAGGTACTCGTTAGAACCGCCTCGATGAGGCGGTTCCAAGAGGCGGTTCCAACGAGTACTCACAATCTATATTTTGAGCTTAAATAAGAAAAATATCACATTTTTTCATCTAAAAATTTAGTTTAACGGCGGTAATATTTGCAATGTATTTGTATAAGCATGTTTTCGTAATGGTACAGATACTGAAGGGGATTATGTTGAAAAAATAATACAATATATTTGACAAAATTCAAATCCTTCAACATATCAATCCGCCCTCGTAAGTAATGTTTTCGACAGAACCTGTCGTTTCGTTAGTGTGCGTCACTAATTTCATCATTGGCTGTTGCCTAATAGCTATAATTTGGTAGTATAGTAAATCTCCTATATTACGACCGCCTTTGGGGCTGTTCAAAAGTGGTCTTGAAGACCACTTTTGAACAGTCCCATAGGTGGTCTCTTACTAGATGACACTTGGTGCAGAATATACAAAGAAATAAAAAGCTGAAACCTTTAATATGCTATTGAAATCAGAATTAGTCCTAATATTAGCTGGTCTTTACAGCGGTATTTTACTGTGCTGTCCAATCTGTATCAAGCAAGCACCTAAAGGATAACCAAAATGTGCTTGCTTAAGACAGGTGCTTGCTTAATACAGATTTGTCTTTTTCGGGAACCCAAAGCATCCTTGCTTAAGACAGGCTGTTTGCTTAATAGAAGTGGCCAGTATGACAGGGCAGATTTTACTGTATATGTCATACCGTAAACATGGTGTGTTTACGTATGCCTTTACGAAAACCTACCTATAATGAAAGGGTGGATATTCCCGGTTGACTGGCATGATCTTATTCTCGGATTCACACATATAACTCTTCCTTGACGATTGTTAGCTTGTGTTTGTACAGACGACAAATTAAGGGCCGATTGTTTGGCAGTCGACCCAAAGTTACTAAGCATAGACTATCATTGATTTGTAGGAAATCCAGAGAAGGGATATCTATATAAAATAGTCGCGTTATTTTTATCGTTGTGAAGCCAGTGTATTCCATAATATGGTTATTTATACAGTCTGGACTGGCAGCGTGGGTTTGGCTTGATAAACATTTTTTTTTTCAGCAAAAATAGTAGTATATTTGCCATATTAAATGAGCAAAGTTTTAACGATACGTTAACTAACGACGTCATTAGTATTGAACAACTGGCTCCAGGTCACCATTTTTTTTTTTAAGCTTTGAAACAATCGAGCCACCAGTGCTGTCAGTGCTTTGATTTCTGTTCCAATTCTTTCTTTCCTGCTTGCCTATTCACCAAGATTCTCTGAAATACAGGGCTACAAGAATAGGAATTATTTTACCTTTAACAGTTAAACTCTACTGAAAGTGTAAAACTATTTTTCACGGGTTATCACCCCTGATATTGTACTCATACAAACAATTTGTTTCAACACAATAACAGTCCATTCATTCATGATTAAACTTATTTTCTTTGTCTTCCTGGAGATAAGTTAAAATAAGCCCTTGTGCCTACCGTCAAATCCTGTGACATGTATGTCTAACATTGTGTATTGTATATGTTTCCTCTGAGGTCAAAGGTCAAATAAATTCAGTTTAAACTAACATACAAGTAAGGTCAAAGGTCAAATAAATTCAGTTTAAACTCACATACAAGTAATAACAAACACTATAGAACCAGATCAGCCTCCAAAATTTAGGTTTTGCAATGTTTGCTGAAAGAAATTTTCCTGTGTCGCTTAATGCACAGTAAATGGAATTGAAAAGTCCCGTCTTACATGTTGCTAGATTCGGCTACATGTTTATTTACTTTTTTCGTATGCCATCTAAACTAAAGAAGACCAACGACACATTAAATGCAAATATGCTATATAATTGCTCCCATGGTTTGAATACGCAATGTCCCCAGAAAGTACTCCTCATTTAACTGGTATTCAATGATACCCATCTCCTAAGGAATAATCAAATAGACTTTGCACACGACGTAGAAAGAAAATTATTATACCCCTTTGATATTCATGAGCTTTTCAATAATTCTTATCGGTCGAGAGCTTGCCGCGCACAGGGCGACAAATGGTCATGCCCCCCACGTGACATCACTGCTCAAAAGTCAATGTGCGCTTGTGGTCGCGTGCACTGGTAGAGTTCGGTATAATATAATTATTTGTCTTAATCGCGACGGAAGTAAGGGCGTGGATTGTGGCAATTCTGCCGCGGTTTATTTTTGTTATGGTTTGTCTTTGGGCGTTTGTGTCGCTTACATTATTTTATTTTGGATAGCATATTGGCCATTTTGTGGTAAAGTAACTGTCCTTTAGGCTTTCCGCTATTGATGTTTCCATTAGGGAATGTTGTTTCGTGTTTGGGATTTTTCCCTTTGGTGTCTCTGTTGGGAGCCTTGGGTTAATTGTATCGATTCCTGATCATTGCCTCCACTTCTACTTTTTATACAACATTTAAGAAGGTAATATTGCCCGAGGTTCGCCCTCGGGCTATATTACCTGCTCGGATGAACAAATTGCCATATTCCCCTCACACAAGGACAACAAATGTATAAATCAGGAAAATAAAGGTATACTATCCGTCATATAGGCACGACAAAGATACTTTTCATGACAATATGGATTGAGAATTGGAGTAAAATGTGCACTTGATTCATGTTTTAATTATAAAATTCCAGTCATAGAAGTCATGGCCCTTTTTCAGCTTTAGCTCCCCGTCCAAAGGCGCAAAAATGGTTTCTGTTCGATATCTGTTAATTATACTGTATTCACCGTTTTGGCATTATTTGCTGGCTCCCAGCTTACATATTATGAATATTGGAAAAACAGGTAACCAGTGACCGCCGTGACCTTTCAAGGATACCTGTTTTCCCAACACTGATAATCTTTAGACTAGGCACCAGCAGATAATGCAAAGAAGTGAATTGCATTATATTTCGTAAAAGCTACAGATACGCCCGAGAAGAACTTAACCGTTTTCGCGCTGTGTCCGCGTGACACACGCGCGCGCATTGCGTGCGTGTAAACTTTTCGCGTTTCAATAGACGGTTCATCGCGTTCTAACGCGATTGCAACGCGTTTAATATCAGCCAATGAAAGTGATAGCCCAATACACGTTAGGTAAACTCAATACGCGTTCCTGTGCGAGAGAATTCCAACCAATAAGAATAAGACAGGTAAGTGACGATAAAACGCGTCAGTGCGAGAGAACACGGGCAAATCAAAATCCTCTTTGCTCGTGTGTTTGACCCTTAGTTTTATTTTTTAATTCGTTCATGTATTAATGGCGGTATTGGTCCCTCTTATCAGTAGTGATCTCTCCGAATAAACAAACACAATTACCTTTTCCTGTAATGACATATTTCGGATTGCATAACAATCTCGTAACTGGCAGTTTACTGAGTTTAGAGATACATGTAATACACACTCTGGGTATTCTGAAGAATGTCAAACAGATAAGGGAGCAATAGAGGGTAATCATTTATCCTGGGTTTTTGTTTCACAAGTCACGTCTATTTACTTGCTTGTGGGCGCTCATCAGAACCGCCTTGTCATGGGTGTTTAAGGTGTTTCTAACACATCTCGAAATCACACCCATATAATTCTGACCCCGCTAAATCCCCATTTTTATATTGTAACATCACGAAAACACGCCTTTATAATTTTGACCCCATTGAACCCCACTTTTATATGGAAAAAACTGAGTTTACAGGGAAAACCTTATTTTTTATTATTTCTGCTCTAAAATAAAGACTGTGGGTACTCGTTAAAATCGCCTCGTTGAAGCGGTTCTAACGTGTAGCCACAATGTCTATTCTGAGCAGAAATAAGAAAAATATCATATTTTTTTATATTGAAATGTTCGTTTTTTTCTGCGGTAAAGTTTATAATGTATTTGTATGGGCGTGTTTTCGTAATGAAACAGGGGTTTAAGGGGGTGCGGGGTATATATTATTCTTATTTCTGCACAATATATATATTTTGGGTACTCGTTAGACCGTCTCGCCGAGTCGGCTCTAACGATTTCCCAAAACCTTTTTTTTGTGCAGAAATGTTTAACTGATGGAAAATGTTCAGTTTGGGTGGTAAACAATTCAATAGATTTGTATAGTCGTATTTTCCTAATGAAGTACCCACAATCTCTGTTTTTAAGAAATAAAAAATAATACATAAATATACAAATAAATAAAATTTCATACAGTTTGGTGTCAAATGGCAAACAGTGTAGACCCAGTTCAGACGCAAAAGAACTAGGCATCTGATCAGAGCCTACATTTTTTTCCGAAAGCTTCAGACATTTTCAAAATAAAGATTGAAAAAAACACAAGCACACACACTTAAATATTGAAATGGTATCGTGGTACTTACAAGGTGGAAGATTCAATTTCGCGCCAATTGGCAAAACGTGCAGACCCCGATCAAACACAACTTGAGTGTCTGGTCAGGGCCTACAGTGTTTCCAAAAGGTTCAGACAATTTCAAAATAAAGTTTGCAGAAAACAAAACCTCGCACTCTTTAATTTTGAAATGGTCTTGTGCTATTGAAGGTGGAAGATCCAAATTGGCACCAAATGGCAAAAAGTGCAAATCCAGATCAGACCCAGCAGAAGAAGGCGTCCGATCAGGACTTACATTGTTTGCAACTTTGAAATGGACATGTTTTGTTTACAAGGTGGCAGATATCTTTTGGCGCAAAATGGTAAAAAATACCTAGATCAGAC
Source organism: Lucinisca nassula (assembly GCA_963580285.1). NCBI lineage: Eukaryota > Metazoa > Mollusca > Bivalvia > Lucinida > Lucinidae > Lucinisca > Lucinisca nassula. The sequence continues at coordinate 52,519,166 of OY757025.1, read as the reverse complement.
GCAGCATAAGTACGCGTCTGATCAGGGCCTAGATTATATGCAACATGCACAAGCGTTTCCCAAATAAATTTCGAAGAAAACACAACCTGATTCTCCTAAATTTTGAAATGAACTAATGTTATGAACAAGGCGGAAGATTCCATTTGGTTAAAATTGAAATGCGTTAATTAAACAAAATAAAAGAAAATTACAAAAATAAATAATTAAACAAGAGGGCCATAATGGCCCTGGATCGCTCAACTGATCCATAGAGTAAAAAGTGGGCCCTTGGGAGGACCATTATTGACCCCAGGGTTTTAATGTTCATAATGTTGAGGGAGGTCTAAAATGGTGAAGCTTCATACCAAATATCATAGGCATGGGCATTGCAGTTTCAGAGAAGAAGATTTTTTTAAGATTTCCCTATATAAGCCCATGTAAAACCAAAGGGCCCCGGGGCGGGGGCATTTTTGGCCCCAGCAGTATAATTTAAATGATCTTGGTAGGGGTCCACCAGATGAAGCTTCATACCGAATAGCAAAGACCTGGGCCTTGCGGTTTCATAGAAGAAGATTTTTAAAGATTTTCCCTATATAAGCCTATGTAAAACCAAAGGGCCCCAAAGTGGGGGGTATTTTTGGCCCCAGCACTATAATTTGAACAATTTTGGTAGGAGTCCACTAGATGAAGCTTCATACCAAATATCAAAGATATGGGCCTTGCAGTTTCAGAGAAGAAGATTTTTAAAGATTTTCCCTATATAATCCTATGTAAAACCAAATGGGCCCTGGGGCTGGGTCATTTTGGGCCGAAGCACTATAATTTGAATAATCTTGGTAGGGGTCCACTAGATGAAGCTTCATACCAAATATCGAAGACCTGGGCCTTGTGGTTTCAGAGAAGAAGATTTTTTAAGTTTCGGTGAAAAAAAATCTATTTTTGGCGTCTGTGACCGAGATGTGCAGCAGACCAGAACCATTTGAACAACTTTAAAAGGGGTCCACCTAAAGATCATTCCTGTGAAGTTTAGTCAAAATCCGATAAGTGGTTTAGGAGGAGATGTCGTTTGAAGAAATTGTTTACGCACGGATGACAGACAAAAAATGATCCTAATATAAAACACAAGAGGGCCTTGATGGCCCTGGATCGCTCACCTGATCCATAGTGTAACAAGTGGGCCCCAGAGAGGGCCATTATTGGCCCCAGGGCTTTAATGTACATAATGTTGAGGGAGGTCTTAAAGGTCAAGCTTCATACCAAACATCAACAAAGGCTATAATTTGAACAATCTTGACAAAGGTCCACTAGATGAAGCTACACATCAAATATCAAAGACCTGGGCCTAGCAGTTTCCGAGAAGCCTTGTGGTTTCAGAGAAGAAGATTTTTAAAGATTTTCCCCATATAAGCCTATGTAAAACCAAAGGGCCCCGGGGCGGGGGCATTTTTGGACCCAGCACTATAATTTGAACAATCTTGGTAGGGGTCCACTAGATGAAGGTTCATACCAAATATCAAAGACCTGGGCGTTGTGGTTTCAGAGAAGAAGATTTAAAAAAAAAATCCCTATATAAGCCTTTGTAAAACCAAAGGGCCCCGGGGCGGGGGCATTTTTGGCCCCAGCACTATAATTTGAACAATCTTGGTAGGGGTCCACTAGATGAAGCTTCATACCAAATATCAAAGACCTAGGCCTTGTGGTTTCAGAGAAGAAGATTTTTAAAAATTTTCTCTATATAAGCCAATGTAAAACCAAAGGGGCCCGTGGCGGGGGCATTTTTTGTCCCAGCACTATAATTTGAACAATCTTGGTAGGGATCCATTAGATGAAGCTTCATACCAAATATCAAAGTCCTGGGCCTTGTGGTTTCAGAGAAGAAGATTTTTAAAGATTTTCCCTATATAAGCCTATGTAAAACCAAAGGGCCCCGGGGCGGTGGCATTTTTGGCCCCAGCACTATAATTTGAACAATCTTGGTAGGGGTCCACTAGATGAAGCTTCATACCAAATATCAAAGACCTGGGCCTTGTGGTTTCAGAGAAGAAGATTTTTAAAGATTTTCCCTATATAAGCCAATGTAAAACCAAAGGGCCCCGTGGCGGGGGCATTTTTTGTCCCAGCAATTAAATTTGAACAATCTTGGTAGGGGTCCACTAGATGAAGCTTCATACCAAATATCAAAGTCCTGGGCCTTGTGGTTTCAGAGAAGAAAATTTTTAAAGATTTTCCCTATATAAGCCTATGTGAAAACAAAGGGCCCCGGGGCGGGGGGCATTTTTGGCCCCAGCACTATGATTTGAACAATATTGGTAGGGGTCCACTTGTTATAGCTTCATACCAAATATCAAAGACCTGGGCCTTGTGGTTTCAGAGAAAAAGATTTTTAAAGATTTTCCCTATATAAGCCTCTGTAAAACCAAAGGGCCCCGTGGCGGGGGCATTTTTTGTCCCAGCACTATAATTTGAACAATCTTGGTAGGGGTCCACTAGATGAAGCTTCATACCAAATATCAAAGTCCTGGGCCTTGTGGTTTGAGAGAAGAAGATTTTTAAAGATTTTCCCTATAAAAGCCTATGTAAAACTAAAGGGCTCCGCGCGGGGGGCATTTTTGGCCCCAGCACTATAATTTGAACAATCTTGGTAGGGGTTCACTAGATGAAGCTTCATACCAAATATCAAAGACCTGGGCCTTGTGGTTTCAGAGAAGAAGATTTTTAAAGATTTCCCCTATATAAGCCAATGTAAAACCAAAGGGCCCCGTGGCGGGGGCATTTTTGTCCCAGCACTAAAATTTGAACAATCTTGGTAGAGATCCACTAGGTGAAGCTTCATACCAAATATCAAAGACCTTGGCCTTGTGGTTTCAGAGAAGAAGATTTAAAAAAAAGAATTCCCTATATAAGCCTTTGTAAAACCAAAGGGCCCCGGGGCGGGGGCATTTTTGGCCCCAGCACTATAATTTGAACAATCTTGGTAGGGGTCCACTAGATGAAGCTTCATACCAAATATCAAAGACCTGGGCCTTGTGGTTTCAGAGAAGAAGATTTTTAAAAATTTTCCCGATATAAGCCTATGTAAAACCAAAGGGCCCCAGGGCGGGGGCATTTTTGGCCCCAGCACTATAATTTGAACAATCTTGGTAGGGGTTCATTAGATGAAGCTTCATACCAAATATCAAAGACCTAGGCCTTGTGGTTTCAAAGAAAAAGATTTTTTTAAGTTTTTGGTGAAAAAAATCTATTTTTGGCTCCTGTGACCTAGATGTGCAACAGACCGGAACCATTTGAACAAATTTGAAAGGGGACCACCTAAGGATCATTCCTTTGAAGTTTGGTCAAAATCCGATCAGTGGTTTAGGAGGAGATGTCGTTTAAAGAAATTGTTTACGGACGCACGCACGCACGCACAGACGGACGCACGCACGCACGACGGACGACGGACAAAAAGTGATCCCAAAAGCTCACCTCGTCACAACGTGACGGTGAGGTAAAAATGGGCCGCTTCTGTGAGTAACAAAACATGAACTATTGTGGAAATTTTGATCAAAAGACAAACTCACTCGTCAATTTTGAAATAGGTCTTGTGCTGTTTACAAAGTGGAAGATGCCATACGGCGCAAATTAACAAAACGTGCAGACCAAGCTCATACGCAACGGAACTAGGCTCCTGATCAGGACCTACATGGTTTTCAAAAGGCTCAGACAAATTTTCAGAATCAATTTTGAAGGAGTTGGAAGATCCCATTTAGCGCCAAATAGCACAAATTGCAGATCCCGATCGGGACCTACCTGGTTGCATAATATTTCATTCATTTTCCAAATTATACATTAAAAAAAACACAACCTCATACTCTTTAATTTTGAAATGGACTTGTTCTTTTAACAAGGTGGAAGATTCCATTTGTCGTCAAATTGCGAAAAAGTGCAGACTTAGATCAGTTGCAGCAGAAGTAGGCGTCTGATCAGGGCCTACATTATACGCAACGGGTTCGGGCATTTCCAAATATATTTCGAAGAAAACACAACCTGATTCTCCTAAATTTGAAATGGACTATTAAATAAGTTGGAAGATTCCATTTTGTAAAAAAATGCTAAATTAAACAAAAAACAAAAAAACTGAAAATTACAAAATAATTAATTTAAAAAATGGGCCGCTTCTGTGAGTGAACGGACAATTATTATTACAGATATCCAGAATAACTGACGATAATGAGGTGTTGTTGTAGTTTCCCAGTTTCCCCTTGTCGAGGGTCGTCGGTTGGTGGAGGTCCCAGGGAACGAATTCATGCTGGCACAACTCCCTAGCCGTGCATTGACCCACTTATTTCTCGTTACCAAGAAATAAGTAGGTTTCCGCTCGGCTCCAACCTTGTCCGTCCTAGTCTAGCGTAAGTCCTGTATCGTAAGTCCTATTCACCTGCTTGAGCCTAACTTTTTGCATGTCAACATGTCTGAACCCGGTCAAAGCAGAAAAAAGGGCCTGTAAAAGGGCTGCGTTGCCAACTTCAACAAGACTAAGTTTCAACAGTGCCTATGGGGTGGGCTCTATGCGCGGTAAAATCCAGCGTTCAACTTTGCAAGGCCCGGCCGAATCGGTGCTAAATCCAGGTTAAAGAGAGAGGCACTGTTTAATTTTGAATTTGAAACGCCAGTCTAAAAGTGAGCATAGAAAATGATTCAGAGTCTTTGCCAATTTCGGCTATCAATCTCGACTCATATATCTTGCTCGAGAGCTAAGTAGGTCAAATGCGCTCCCCAAGGGCCGCGCTGGGATCAGTCCACGGGCGATTTCCAATTTGTTTTGCGTTCCCAGGCGGTAGTTAGATTCTTTGTTCGGACGGCTTGCCTACTCTGGTGCGAAGTAGCTGCACTCCACTTGCTTCACGTAGGTAGTGGCTTGCTTGATCAGCTCTGTGTGCCATCCTTGAGGACAGTTTGAACAGCATTCCTCGATTTCGTCGATGGCCTCTTAGGAGAAATGCTTGCTGTCGTAGCCCTTGTATATTGTGTAATGCTTAGCTGTTAGGTCGAGAATGCCGTAACAGTCGTTGTTGTGAGGCTTCTTTTTGTGCTGGAGCGTCGTTATACAGGCATTGTGGTCGCTGGAGTAGCTTGCACTTGTGATCTTGTACTTGGTGAGGATCATTCTGCCTGTTGTGGTGGTGAAGCTTCCTTGGATGTCTGGAAAAGTCACTTCCTCGGCTTCCATCGGTTGTGGTGTGCTTGGAATTGACGGAGATGACGGTGGAGGTGTCGTCGCAGGCTACGGACTAGCTGGCTTCGCTGTTCTCGCTGGGGATCATGGAGGTGTCGGCCGGTGCTGTTGTGGCGGCGGCGTTCTTTTTGCTGGCGTCGGAGTCTTCGGAGTCGACTCCCCTGGCTGTTGTTTCTTTGCCTTGGAGGTAGGTGCTTTCTTAAGTTTCTTCTTTCTGGGCCGTGATGGCTGCCGCATCTTCCAGACCATCTTAACTTCTAGATGATCGGAGCGCATGCTCACATCGAAGTCTAATGAGTGGAGTTGGTAGACGATAATCTTCCATATTGATGATTTTTTCTCTGGAGCGAGACGATGTTACCTCTTCGTAGACTGAAGAGAGAGTGTATGATATGATATGTTTGATTGATAATGAGGTGTTGTTTTAAACAGCTATCTTTATAGCCGCTAGTTGCACCTGGGTGTCTTAAAACTTTGGGTCAATAAACATCCTGTATTTTGACTTCAACTTCAGTCACTGTACAGTACCTACATTTTATCCTTTACCCCCAGGCAAATGTAAATGGAGAATTAGATATGTTGTGTTCAAACTGAATAAAAAATCGGAAACAAGGAAACTAAAACAAAAAGAAAACAAAAAGAACGATAAGTGCAAACTTGTTACGCAGTATTGACTGGTTGCTTTTGAAACGCGAAGCAGTCTGTGAATGTGCACTATCTGCGTTTTCGACACTCCGGTTTGATTGGTTGATCAAAAATCGCGATTTTATGCGCAATATCGCGTTATTCATAAAAGCAATTAATTGGCTAAAATGTTATTTGCGAATGAAACGCATGAATCGCGAGTGCGAAGCACAAGCGATACAAATGCTAAACAAATGCGTGTGCTCTGTAAAGTTTCACGCAAGTGGGAGTGAATATTAACCTAAAAAATATGGGTTAAGTCGCACCCAGGATACAATCTGCCAAGTAATATAGGCGCTATGGCCTATTTTAAGCGCCGCCAATTTTTGTGGCGGTGTATTATGTTATACCTTCAGGTTTTGAATGTCCGCCCGTGTGTCCGTCATTGCCTCATAATTTCGTTTCAACTCCATAATTCTGATACCGTCTGAGATATTTTAATGAAACATCTTAGATAGGTAAAGCGCCATGAGACGGCATGAACCGAAACCGTGCTTTTGGAGTTATTACTCTTTGAAAATTGAACATAGCCATTTCTACCGCGTGCTCGTGTCCGCTCCATAACTCTGACACCGTTAGAGATATTTTCATGAAACTGCACCCTTTGAACATTGAACAAATCCAATTGTTTGTCGTGCACTCATTTTCGTTCTGACAGTTGAAAACCATTAAAGATATTTTCATGAAATATCTCACATCAGTAAAGATCAATTAGACAAAGTGCGGAACACAAGAACCATAACTCTGGTTAATCGACTGTTTGAGTTACGACCCTTTGAACATAGTAAATAGTGAGCTCGTGTCCGCTCTGCAGGTAGGAACCGTTTCAAATATTTTCAACAAACGTCGTACAAATGTATATCGTCACGAAATGAGGGGTAGAACACAAAAACGTGACTCTGCCTAACCTACTTCCGGAGTTATTACCCTTTGAACTTTGAGAAGCGGATACTGTAATATATTAGCGTCTGCTATCTAACTTGAAAACTGTTTGGGACATTTTCTTGAAAATTAATGCAAATGAACATCATGATGATTTGATATTCAGAACACAAGAACAATATCCAAGAAACACATGCTGTTGGAGTTACCAACCTTTGAACATTCTAAAAAATGATCTTAGTCATATACGTGTGCCCTTTCTATAAGTTAAAAGTGGTTTCAAAGATTTTCTCCAACAATGTGTCGCGGCTGCAGCTTACAGAGTAAAACCACTATTCATGTATCAGGGTTAGGTATTTAAGAAATATTTGATGTCAGAGATGAAGATAACCGCCATTTAGATCACCGCGGACATACAGCAGCGATGCTCCCTCTTAAAGGGATCTAAAATCGGACCATCACGAGATCACTGAACTGACGTATATCATGTTTTTGACTGATACTATTTGGTTCTCTGTTCTGTTCCTTCAGATGGACTTTTTGTGGCTGCACGTGATTTATCCATGTTTAGATATTATTTCAAGTCTTACACGCAAGAAGTATGAGTGAGAGAAACGGAGTCTGTTGATATAACAATAAAAAAATAAATAATGTGAAAAGTTCATCTGATTAGAGCAAAACGAATACAAGCGTGAAGGTTGATTCTTTTACGAGACGTTGGCGGTGCTCCCTCTCTACAACATGTTGCTCAAAAATAAAATAAAATAGAGTTTAAGCCGACAAATGCGGCAGAGTAGATTAAATTTGCAAAATCGTCTTTTTATATACATGTATACAGTCACTTTTATGTATGCGCCAATAATTTTGCTGAACTGCAGATCCAAACTTTTGCATAGCTCTGATTATTTGCGCCGCCTTGCGGCAAGGGACGTGGGGTGCATTTACAGTATGCCTCTCCTAACTTTATCAAATGAGCCAGCGCACGACAAAACCTACAATAAGATATGTGCGCACAACGAAGATTCAGATAAGCCTGTGCATCCGCACAGTCTGATCAGAGTCTTCGTTGTGCGCTCTAAGGATAGCTAAGGGCCCAAGGCTTCTTCATGTAGCAAGAGAATTCTCTGGTACGACTATATGGATGCGCAGGCTGATCTAAGTTTTCGTTTGGCGCAGATGTCTTATTGTAGGTTTTGTCGTGCGCTGGCTCAAATAGCAGTTTATGTTGTATTAAGATCATCCATTAGAAGAAAAAACACCTTAATTCTCGCGTATGTTTTATTCCTTCATAGATTCACAATAAAAGAACCTCAGAATTTAAACGGTCACGTTTCTTCAGCCAGTGACCTGTGATCTATTTTTGCGACAGACAAAGTCCAATTATGCCAAATTACTTCACAGCGCCGCGGCATTTATTTTCTCACTATTATATAAACAAGTCTTTAAAAACTATAGATAATACATATTAGCGCCTGTTTTGGAACTTCCATATTCATATACGGACAAAGCAGCTAAATAAATTGTGTATTATTGCTTTAAAATTTGCCACAAGAATCTACAAACGATTTTCGAAGCACTAGCTGGCCCCCAGACACTGGCGACAGTGCGGTGCACGGTAAATCAACTAGTCGGCGATTTCTAGACCCAGCCTGTCCATTAAGCATCTTGAAAATCCGATTACAATTATTCACTCGCTGAATTATATGGCAAGAATCTGCACGCTAATATAAACCTTCTCAGCAAGCTCTCCGAAAGGCATAAATGGCCGCCTGATGACGGAGAATTCCTTTATCTGGTAAGAAGCAAGCAACTGTTATATGTGGGTATGCAGCGAAAATGACCGACCAAGAGTTGATAAAAGACGAGGTATATGATAATCTGGATTCTTTCTGCGATACCATGGACAGACAACTCTTTCTCCTCGAGATATTCAATGCCAAATTGAGCACAGACCACATTACTTGGAATGAAATGCTTTGAACCGGTGTATAGATCAAACGGAATGTTTTTGTTTTTTTTTTCATTTCAGGAAGTGGGCAGAGCATGAACTACTGATCTTCTGGCTGCCAACTTAAAAAATTATATTAGATGAATCCTCGCTACCAACACTAGCGCCTCTTTGATTGACTATGCTATAGTGCGAAAAAAAAAAAACAGAAATGAAGGCAATGATCAGTAATCGATACAATTAACCGACAGCTATCATCAAAGACACAAAAGGGAATGAAACATAAACATGAAACAACTAGACCCTAATGGAAACATCAATAGCGGGAAGCAAAAAGGACAGTAACTTTCCCACAAAATGGCCAATTGGCCACCAAAACAATGTAATATAATATTAAGCGAAACACACACCCAAACACAAACCATAAAATAAACAGCGTCAGAAGAACCGCCTTGGAACGGTCAGTGAAACAAATTCCACTGGGCCGGGTCGGGAGAGTATGGGGGGCTTAAAACGATTTTACGCGGCCGCAATCCTCGCCCTTAGTTCCGTCGCGATTAAGACAAATAATTTAAAGACACGTTTTTGATTGTATAACACCCTAATGATCGTTTATAAGAATTGAGGTTTGAGATAAGATACACTTTGGGTATTCTGGTTGTCATACAGGAAGGGGACCAAGGCAGGGTATTCAATTACCTAGGGATATAGGTATGACAAGTCACATCTATTCTTTTACTTGTTTGATAACTACGTCCTGGTTTTGATAATCATGGAAGAAACACCCACACTTTTGTTGTTTTTTATTTTTAGTCACCCATGCAAAGCGGTGCGATTCGGACCGTCCTTGCTTATAAGCCGTGTTGGTTTCATTTGGCGACAGGGTTTAAGAAGTCATTTCAACTCAATGTCGGGTTAAAAAGCCCACAAAATTGGAAGCACCGTCTCCAAAAGGACCTTAAATCTTAAATCAAACAAAAACAAAAAATGCCTATTCAAATACATTGGTTAAACAACGGTGAGGACCCGACAGCAAGAAACCACTGAAATGCTGGAGCAAAAGAAAACCAACAGTTAGACTCCGATGGACCCAACCAGTGAATGACAGGTAGCGTGTCAGAGTGACAAGCTATATGTGGTGCAGACTGTTGGACAGATAATAGGCTTGTTTAATTGTACTTTACTTCTATTTTGTTGTCGGCAAACTCACTCTGCACGTGGACCACAAGTTACGAATGTGATAAAGAGAATAGAGCCGTTTGGATAAATAGACATTCAGCGCAGACGATCAGTCGAGAATACGACAGCCCTAGGGTCAATTCCTGGCAAAGGTCAAAACTGATTTTAAGAGAATATCGAAGACAGAGAATATCGAAGACTGAAGCCACTTGAAGAGAAACAACATAGAACGAGGTATACCTCAGTGATACAAACAATCAAGCAAGCTGAAATGATTTCTTTAAGCTATTTATCAATGACTAACAAATGTATGCTCACGCAGGCAAGACCATTTCAGCCAAATGCATGTTTTGCAAGTCAACTGAGCCATCAGGCATCATGAAAACACGCCTATATAATTTTGTACCCAATGAACCCCACTTTTATATAGTAAAACTGGGGTTCACAGGAGTAAATCTTATTTTTCTTAGTTCTGCTCCAAAATATAGAGCGTGGGTACTCGGTAGAACCGCCTCGATAGGGCGGTTCTTACGAGTACAAATACTCTTTATTTTGAGCAGAAATAAGACAAATATCACACGTTTTCATCTGAAAATTGTCGATTTTTCGGCGGTAAAGTTTCACAATGTATTTGTATAGGCGTGTTTTAGTTATGTGAACAATTTTGTGTAATGAGTACCACTGTAAACGACCCATTATACACAGAGGATTGCGGTGAACATTGGTATTAATGAGTGTCCTATTTGAGATCATAAACAAATATGTTCTATAAAAGGGTTATCCTTTGGCAGCAAAGAATACACCACAGAACTAAAGAGTATGAAGTGATCAGTTTTCTGGGCCAGACCAGCTAATTTCGGTCAATTAGAGCTAGAGCCTAATGAACACATCAATAGCGGAAAGCCAAAAGGACAGTTACTTTCACACGAAATGGCAAAAATTGGCTATCCAAAACAAAATAATACACTGCTCAAAACAAGTCAAGGAGCAAACTTGTAAGCCTGTTTAACATTGACGCTTGGCAATATTCAGTCTCAAGGAAAGGAACTATTTTAAAGTGACATCTCTTAACATCGTTCATGCAAACGTCAAGAATGCAAGTTCACGTGCAAAGCAAGAATGTGAGCTACAGCATGGATATCCGATCAAACGGCTGAAATTCGGTATGGGCCGATCTGATCAAATTTGAGTTTTGGTCAGAAGCATGTCAATCCTTCGGTTATGCGTTATTTTGGGCTTCATAGTGACTTCATATAGTATCAGGCGGTTCTTGGAAGACGTTGAGGTCGCTTAAGCTGTCGCTTTGCTTGACAGTGGGTACACCCAAAGGATCGTTGCTGAACGCTTTGATGGATCGAGAAGTGTTGTTGCCAGGCTATGAAGATGCTACCAGGAGTCGGGCGAGTTTACTAGACGAGAAGGTCAAAGCTAACACCGCATGACTTCACAAAGGGAAGATCGATATCTTCGACATCTAGTGCTACGAAATCGGCAGTACACGGCCAGAAGGCAACCAATCAATTTCAAGCATGCGAATCACCGAAAGGGTATCCGATCAAACAATACGTAACAGGTTACATGAAGGTGATCTGAGGACCAGACGTCCGGCAAGAGGGCCTATTCTAACGAGGCAACATCGTGCACGGCGATATGAGTTTGCCCAAGAACAAGGAACTGATACTGAGCTGATGATACCCTCGGGGACGAACGAATCATCCACCAGCAGAGATACCGACCCAGTGGTTCAATTAATGCGTAACTATACCAAATTTAGTAATACAGAGGCCTTTCTGATATTTAACCTTCATCAGTGTGTCTAAACCCCAAAGTTTTGAAACCGAAACGGATGATTGACAAGACCTAGCAAACACAGCTCATCCCCCTCCGAGCACAAACCGACCGACGTAGATCATGCGACAGGTCAACTGGAGGCAACAGGCAAGAGACGCCTACCAGGGAAATTATAGGCGTCTCCCACCGAGCCAAAATCAGCAAACATGGCTCACACTCCACGGACGTCCCGGGCATCAGGAAGGAGATGCTCAAAGTAGCGAGACTTGCAAAATTTATAATATTACAAAAAGTGGCAGCCAAATATAAGCGATACATACACTCACAAAAATAAACTGCGACAGAAAACCGCATTGGAACGGTCAGTGAAACGAATTCCACTGGGGGGCTTAAATTGATTTAACGTGACTTCAATCATAGCCCTTACTTCCGTCGCGATTTAGACAACTAATTTGTTCCGTCCGTATGGAGATGGAGGCCTCCTAACTCATCAGTGCAACATCTCCGTGAACACAAAAATCAAACAACCACAGAGATGAAACAACGGTGAGGACTCGACAGCAAGCAACCACTGAAAAGCTGGAGCAAACGAAAACAAACAGTTAGACTCCGATAGGAGTAAAATTGCATCAGCTATACTCGGGATTAAGAAAGCCTGTTCCGTTGGGTAGAAGTAAATAAAGACCAAAGAAATATAATCATACAATGGTTACACTGACTCGCGGTACCAAACAGAGCCTTCTGTTTACATGCCTATACAATTATCCCTTAAGTATATCTATCTATTCGAGACTTTGTAATAAAAGCATCACTGAAATCATATTTGATTCATAGGCCAGTGACACAATGAGAGAGATTCTTCCAGCGATTTTAATTGAAACAATATTACCAGGTTAGCCATTTATAAAACTGATACGTTTCTACCTAATTGAAAGTGAAAATTGCCAACGAAGTTCATCAGCGTGCTGTCTAAAAGACATATAAATTATTCCATTCCCTATCAATGGAAGATAATAAATGATTTACGATGTATTTGCGGTTTTGCTAATATGAGACCTACATTCTGAGATTCCCGCAAATTAATACTTAATTAAAACCAGATATATGTATTAAAGTGGAATTGTCAAGATTCTTTCAGATTGGGTACCATCTATCAGCTTTACATTCCATTTAATATTATATTTATCAGCATTGCTTTCCATTTCATGTTATATCTCCGTCTGTTAGTGATTTTTTTAGGGTTTTGGTTTTACGGCCCTTTCAAGATTATTTCAAGATTATTTCACTCATATCGAGCCGATTGTTAATCAGAGGTGGGCGAAAACCGGGGTACCCGGAGAAAATCCACCTGACCTACCGTTGCACATGTGACCCGAGCGATGCTCGAACCACAGCGGTGAGAGACCTAATGATTAAGAGTCAGCGCTCTTAACCACTAGGCCACGGAGGCCCGTGCCGGCAGTTATACCAGAAAGGCCTCTGTGCGACCTGAGTACCAACTCAGTCATTCATCACGAAAACACGCCTACATAATTGTGACCCCCTTAAAGCCATCTTTTATATAGTAAAACTGGGGTTTGCAGGGGTATACATTAATTTCCTTATTCCTGCTCTAAGACATAGGTTGGGGGTACTCGTTAGAACCGCATCGGTTCTAACGAGTGCCCACAATCTATGTTTGGAGCAGAAATAAAAAAAAATCGCAATTTTTCATCAGAAAATTTTCATTTTTTGGAGTTAAAATTTCCACGTGTTTTCGTAATAGTACATCCATCTCTGGCTGTATCAAGAAACTTTGAGTCAAAAGGTACATGTCACTATTCCTATATTGCACATTGAAGGTTGTAATAGTACTGTATATATGCGAAAAATATAGAAATTGGTGCCCGGGAAAAGCCACCATCAACGATTACATCCTATCAATGGCACCAATGGGACCAGTAACTAACAATGAGGAAAACAAGAAAGAAAAGACTAATCACAAACATCGCAAAAACCAACTCCCATTTCCCCATAAGAGCTGATCAAGGTGCAACAGGCACAATTAATGAACATTAAATTTTAAATGATACTTATACACAACCATAAGCACATACGACATGAAGAGCCCCATCCTCGAAAAATCCGACAACGCTACGTTAAAAGTATAAGAATCACCACCTTAAGACGGTCAGTAGCGTTTAAATCGATTCTATGAGTCCAACCTTCACTCTACGTTCTAATATTTTTTTACAGCACACAAAATAGTTGGTCCACCATAAGGTTACTAACTCAATCACTGTAACACCCCATTATAACATACAGATTAGATCAAACTGAAATACAAATCAACTTGGCTTCAATTGCGATTTCATTGTTACCCAAATTGATTCACTGATGACGGGGACGGAACAAATACATGTTTGAACCACAATGACTCTTTCCCCAATTATGATTGTTGTTCCTTTTTAATTATGTTTGGATTATCTGAGTTACCACCTGTTTGGAAAAGAGCTCCTAACTCGGTTTATCAGCATAGTTTTTTTATCGTAACTCCATGTTTCGATTATTTTACCTTGTGCTATTGTGGGAGGGGAATTTAGGATCTGATTTATCAGTTCCTGGTCGTTTCTCATTTAATTTTTCATGTGAATTGATGAATGCTACACAGTGCATCATGTTTCGGATCCAAACGTTAATGACGAATCCCACTGCAAAAGAGTCATCACACTTTCAATTAAAATGGCCATATAGTTATTACATTCTTCATCCTTCAAAACCTTCACAACCTGCCTAATCTTAAAAACTGCAGGAAATCATTATCTCCGAGAAAAACAACGGAAAATATGGTGAAACGTTGGTTTTCGAGATACAACTGTACTTCCCAAGAAGACATTTAAAATCAAGTGCCTACTCAGTGTTACAGAAATACGATTTACTTCCGCTGGCGATGTCTAAGAACGGTGGTTTTCATATTACATCGATCTTAACTCATAGAAGCCTACCGTACCAAAAACGGGCATTGCCAAGAACACAAGACTCAGATTAGACGTATAATCAGGCTGTATACGTTGGTTTGAAGTATATGATGATTTGTAAAATTCACAACAAGTTACACAAAATGTGACATCACTGATATTGGCAATGAAACTTTCAAAGGCATTACTTCGAAGATTTTAAGAGTCATACATGGGTGCAATAACTTAAAGGTTACTGAAACCTTATAACAACAAGTGTAGGATTATACAACAAGGTCAAGAGATACTGCAATGACCTAATATGCCAAGGGAGGCTAAATTGTGTCGCACCGTTACAAGGATTTCTTTTCCTTTGGGTTCATTGAGCCAATTCTGGTTACTTTGAAAATCGAATATCGCTTAAGCCTGTGTTAGGAGGCGTATGCAGCTTTGCAATCTATATTGCTGTGTATAAAGAGACTCAATAAAACCGAGTCTCCGATTTTCGTTCTTTAATGTGTTTTTTTTTTTTGTTTTTTTTTTTGTTTCAAAATCAACCTTTTAGCTTTTTATTTTAACAAGATAGAAGGGTTAAAACAAATTCCTTTTAATTTCGAAATTCATTTAACAACTTAGGTAAATGGGGCCATTTAGGGTAATTTTGCCAGAGTTGTAAACGATTGAATACCGTCGTTAAAGTTACTAGTGATGTGATTCATCACGAAAACACGCCTTTATAATTTTGACCCCATTAAACCGAACTTTTATGTTGTAAAACTATGGTTTACAGGGGTTAACCTTATTTTTCTTATTTCTGCTTTAAAATATGGATTGTGGGTACTGGTTAGAACCGCCCCAATGCGACGGTTCTAACGAATACCCACAATCTATATTTTGAGCAGAAATAAGAAAAATATTACATTTTTTCATCTTAACATTTTCCTTTTTCCTGCGATAAAGTTGTTTCAGAAATGGTATAAACTTAAAAATGAAAAGAGTAGACAGCGATAAGTAATAGAACGGATTTGATTTGATGTTTAACGTCCCCGTCAATACTATATAGGTCGTTTTGGAAATAATGCTTCCAATTTTGTGGGACTTTGACCCGACATTGAAATGAAATGACATCTCAAGCCTTGTCGCCCAATTAAACCAAAAGGGTTTATACGCATGGACGGTCCGACTCGCACCGCTTCCCTGTCCAGGCTTATCATTGATTCCATTGTGGAATTTTGAAAATATCTGAGGGTCACTGATTAGGCCTAATTGGCCGAAACTAACTAGTCTGGCCCAGAAAACATGTACACTCCATATTTTTCAGTTCTGTGGTGTATTCCTTGCTTCCAAAGGATAACCCTTTTATAGAACATATTTGACTTCACTGCAGATGGTGTGTGGGATTGTGTGGCGGCGGTAAAACGTCTCCCTGCCCTACATCATAGTGTAGATTATATTTTCTTGTCCTTTGGGATCATTGATTCCATTGTGGAATTTTGAAAATATCTGAGGGTCACTGATGAGGCCTAATTGGCCGAAACTAGCTAGTCTGGCCCAGAAAACATGTACACTCCACATTTTTCAGTTCTGTGGTGTATTTCTTGCTTCCAAAGGATAACCCTTTTATAGAACATATTAGATCCTCTAATCGTGTTACCAGTACTCTTGTACGGTGGGTTTCAGCTCTGCGTTGAAGCATCATACATCCCATTAATTTCTTCAAGCTCCAATGGGTGGGGTCGACAAAATAGAAAGAAAGACATTGAGCAGGAATCGGTACCATTTTCTTAACACCTTCGTCCAAAACAGTAATTTAAAAGGAAACGACGAATGCACATAAAGCAGGGGTATTATAATTAACCTTTTTTTGTGCCAAATGAAATCTTCCTCCTTATATATAGAGCAGGAGTCCATTTCAAAATTTAGGGGTGTCAGGTTGTGCTTTCTTCAAAATTTATTTGGGAAACGGCTGGACTTTCTGCGTCGTCTGGCCTGCATTACGATAACACACCCGTGTGACATAGTGCATTTTTTCACATCTCCAAAATGGCTATTTTTCTGATGAGAATCCTTGTTATTTTTTCTTATAAATACTGTAAACATAGGTTGTGGGTGCTCGTTAGAACCGCCTCAGTGAGGCGGTTCTAACGAGTACCCACAACCTATGTTTTGGGGCAAAAATAAGAAAAATAGTGTATACCCCCGTAAACCCCAGTTTGCTCTATATAAATTGGGGTATAGGGGGGGTCTTCATTTCACGGACTTGTTCACGTGATGTGGGCCGGTACCCCTTTAGGGATTTCTGTTACTGAATGTGTTAAAACATAACAAGTAGAAAGCCAAAAGGATACTATATTTTCCATCACGTGAACAAGCCCGTGAAATGAACACCCCCTTACACCCCACTTTTTAAAAAGAAACTGGGGTTTACGGGGGTAAACATTATTTCTTCTTATTTTAACTCCAAGACATAGGTTGTGGGTACTCGTTAGAACCGCCTCAATGAGGCGGTTCTAACGAGCACCCATAACCTATGTTTGCAGTATAAATAAGAAAAATGTCACGGATTTTCATCAAAAAGTAGCCATTTTGGAGATGTGATAAAATGCACTATGGCGCACGGGTATGTTATCGTAATGCTAAAATGGCCAAACTATTATCAGACATATAAAATCATACATGCAATGGCATACAACGAAACGATATCAAAGTACTTTAGTGGGATGCTTAGACACATATTGCCATCATTAAACACAACATAATGGAAAGGTCTGTAACTATTACTGGCTAGCCTTGGAAGGTCAGTTACTTTTACTGGAGGGTTTAAATCGATTTTACGTGGCCAAAACTGAGTTCGCTCTTAGTTCTGGCATGGCTTATACAAGACGCCAACAACACGTTCAAACAGAAACCGATAGATTTATGTGGTGCCTCGAGCAAAAGAACTGAACACTGAAGCAAACCAACAGGTGAACCTGGTTGGGTCAAGAAACATACAAGTGTCTAGCACCAACAACCTAATATTAAGCTTACTTTTGGTGCTATCACAGAGTCTGCACCCACCCCCACCCCCCAATACACACACACACACACTTACACACGCGCGCGCGCGCGCGCGCGCGACCCACCGGCATGCAGTTAAAGTGGACAGCGTGTTTGTTAGTTGTGTTGTTTTTAATTCAGCATGTTAGTTATTTCATGATGTCGAGTCGTCGAGTCCTCATATTAGCTTCATCCCTGACACTTATTTATATATTTATATGTTTATTCTTACGGACCGTTTCAATATGGTGGTTCTACTGTGATTCATTATTGCCATCGTATGTCTTGCAATGTATGTCCTAGCAATATTTTAGTTTGCGTAGCCGGAACGAAGATGCCTCCTTTGCTTTCTTCTTTGAATGTTTTAATTATAATGCCCTTGCTTAAAGTGCTCCTTTTTTCTGTTGGTGTCTTGGACAGAAAGTATTAAAGGTAATTGCATCGACTCCCGATCATTGTCTGACCTTTTTATTTCGATCTTCTGAGCATTCCCAAAGAAATTGTCATCTAGGGATAACAAGAATAAGAACATTAACACTAATACAGTGATCATCAGCACCATGTTTAAAAGTACGTGTATATAGATTTAAGTGTGTTTTCAGGGAATCACAATGTTTTCTTACGTCTGCTCCGAGACATAGATATATGGTGCGGACAATTGTAAGAACCGCGAGCACCCACTACATTTGCCTGGAGTGAAAATATGACAAAATCAAAAACTATAAAAGCGAGTCGGGTCTCAGAACCTTTGACGGCTCCGGCCTAAAGACTTTCTCAAACTTTATAAGTAAGATCGGTTGGTACCTGATGCCCTATGCCTGGTCGGGCCCACCTGAGTCTATTGGCTTTCTTTGCTCCAGTACATGACAGGTGTTTCTTGCTTTCGAGTCCTCTTCGTTGCTTCATCTCTATATTCTCTGTACTCGTTCGATTTTAATGTTATTGGAGTTGTTGCACTGACAAGTTAGAGGGCCTTCACGCGGTATGAACAAAGTACTTGTCTAAATCGCGATGGAAGTAAGGGCAAGGACTGTGGCCACATAAAATCGATTTAAGCACCTCCCACCCCAGTGTAATTTGTGTCGCTGACCGTTTCTTCTGTCGCGGGTTATTTTGTTATGGCTTGTCTTTGAGTGTGTGTATCGCGTCTATTATTTTGTTTTGGATAGCCGGTTGGCCATTTTGTGGGAAAGTAAATGTCCTTTTGGCTTTCCTCTGTTGATGTTTCCGTTGGGGTCTGGTTGTTTCATGTTTGCGTTTCTTTCCCTTTGGTGTCGTTGATGGGAGCTGATGGTTAATTGTATCGATTCCTGATCATTGTCTTCACTTCTAGTTTTAACAAGTTATATGTATAAACCACGACAGTAACATGGGCGAGGATTGTGGCCACCTAAAGTCTGTTCATTACGCAAACACGCCTATACAAATACATTGCCACCTTTATCGCCGAAAATATGATAATTTTATGATGAAAAATAAGGTTTACCCCTGTAAACCCCAGTTTTACTATATAAAAGTGGGGTTCAAGGGGGTCATGTTTTCTGACCGTTGTCGCGAATTTGCGAATATTTTTTGGGATAATACTGCTCCCTATCTTCGCCGCCGGCGTATTTGGTATGCACGTGAAAGTAATGGCTCCGACGGCGGTGCTTGTTGCTCCGTCGGAACTTCACTACTTTCACGTGTTCCTTACTTTTTCCATGGCTTCTGTGGAACAAGGTTGCTATATAAGCTTTCCAAAATTTATTACGACAAGGGAAAAAAGAAGATTGCTTACCATAATAAAAGGCAGAAATTCAAAGGTGTTGTTTTTGTGATAAAAATTAAATTTCCGTTGTTGTGGAGAAAAAATTGGGTAAACAAATCGATCTCCACGACATCGTTTGGTGCCGGAACCCGGGAAGAAAGAATCGAAAGGTTAGTCAAATTTATTCAATATTTGTATTTTTGGATAGTGTAAATACAATACTCGCAAAATAAAAAATGGCGTCAAATGTGCCTTATCTGAAAGGGGTACGAACCAGGTATATGAATAAGTTGAAAAAAGAAACGGAGACCGGGTTAGACCTCCTTTCAATCGATGTGAGTCTTGTAGATGTATCTGAATTAATATCAAAGATCAACAGTTGTGTTGAGAAATTGCAGTTGTACTGTGATAAGTTTGAGAATCAAACGGAAAAGCTAGCTGAGGCGGTTGGTGAGTCGGACTCAGAGTTGACTACTGTGATTATAAGTGAAAATGAGTCGGTCTGTGATAAAGCTTTCGAATGTGCTTTAAATCTCAAGGAGTTTAAAGTAAGTCTAAGTCGTGAAAAAGAGAAAGAAACTAAAACAAAGGAGAAGTCCAATTATGATCAAATCATTGAGTTACAGAAACAGATGAACGAAATTGTTATACATCAAATGAAACAGCAGCATGAGTTTTTTGAGAAGAAAGAAATGAAAGAAGAGGAGTTAGGTGCAACAGTGAAGTTACCGAAATTAGATTTGATTCAATTTTCCGGTGATAAGTTGAAGTGGTGTGAATTTTGGGATGCATTTGAAAATGCTGTTCATAATAATAAGAGGTTGACAAATATAGAAAAATTCAATTACCTAAAAAGTAAGCTAAGTGGGGAAGCTAAAGGTGCTGTGCTTGGATTGACGTTGTCAAAAGAAAACTACCAAGTTGCCATTGGCATTTTGAAAGAGAGGTTTGGGAATGAGCAGGAAGTGATTGACCTTCACTATAATCAAATGATTAATTTGCTGTCTGCTTCTAACACGACACAAAGCCTACGAGAGCTATCTGATACCATGGAGAAACACCTTCGTAGTCTTGAAGTTTTGAAGCAGAACATTAATCAAGACGTTTTTGTGTCAATGATTCGTGCAAAACTACCGGCAGAGGTACTCCTTCAGCTGGAAATACTTAACGGAGCTAAAAATAAATGGACGGTAGACACCCTACGTAACAGACTACATGAGTATATAATTGCCCGTGAGCATTCGGAGTCAAAGGGTACATCGACAAATTCATTGTTCAAGAAAACCCAACATAATAGAGATGGCAGACAAAGGTATAGTCCTAATGTACGTAGCGACCAGAAAAACATCACACATTATGAAAGGAGAATGTTCAATCCTTCAAGGGTGGATAAAAACTCACCAACGATCCAATCTTCAGGCTCCGCAGAGGCACTGGTTGTAAATACGAAGCAAGGAAGTGCTACTGGAAGATTCTATGATCAGTGTAGGTATTGCAATGATCGACATTGGAGCGATGAATGCAAAAAGTATTCAACTCTAGAAGAAAGGAAGAAACAGCTGAAGGACAGTTGCTTCAAATGTTTAAAGGTAGGTCATCTGTCAAAGGACTGCAAAAAGAACAAATCTTGTGTTTACTGCGGTGAGGTAAATGTGCACCACCGGAGTTTGTGCCCAAAGAAATTTAAGTTAAAAATATCTAGTGCTAATTTATCAGAAGAATTCACAACAATATCGGAAGAAGGAGCAAGTACTGAAGAAAATGTGCTAATATCCTCAAATGAATTGGTGTTGATGCAAACAGCTAGGTCAGAAATTAAGAACCCGACAAATTCTAAAAGCAATATCGTACGTATTCTTCTTGACTCAGGATCGCAGAGGACATACATTACTGAGGAATTAGCAAACAAATTGCAACTTTCTAAAGATAAAGAAGAAATGATTAAGTTAGTAACATTTGGAAGTGAGAACCCTCAGATCATCAAGACAATTCAAACCAAGTTAAGCTTGAAGTTAAAGAATGGTCAATATATGGAAATCACTGCAAATATCGTTCCAGTCATAAGTGGTGCAGTTCAGAGAAAAGCAATGAAATTCTGTTTATCAGAAGATGTGGATCATTTGGTATCAAGTTTAGATCTAGCTGACACTATACCAAGAGAATCGGAATCTTCTTCAGTGGAACTGTTAATCGGAAGTGATTACTATTTGGATATCATTCTGTCACAGAAGATTGAAGTTCAACCTGGGCTTTATCTCCTCGCATCAAAGCTTGGATGGATTCTCACTGGTCGCACAAATGAACCTGATGCCGCTAGGGAAGAGACAAGTATGCTTATTATGACCTATGGAAATAACTTAACAGAGACAGGTGTTTTCTCAAACATAGATTGTGTAACTCCTAGAAAACCGGATCTGGAAGATTTCTGGAATGTAGAAGCTATCGGAATCCTTGATAAATCAAATTCTACAAATGATGAAATGGTTAAGAACCATTTCAAAGAGAATTTAAAATTTGAAGATGGAAGATATCAGGTGAAATGGCCGTGGAAAGATGACTGCCCGGACCTACCGGTTAATCGTGAACTAGCACTAGGTCGTTTGAAGTCAAATGTGTTAAGAATGAAGAATAAACCAGAGTTGATAAAATCGTATGACACTATAATTCAAGAACAGCTGAATAAAGGTGTCATTGAAAAGGTGGAGGAGAAATATGCTCAGGGACCCAAACATTACCTTCCGCACCATGCTGTCATCAATCTCTTGAAGCCAACAACTAAGCTTAGAATAGTTTAAGATGCATCAGCAAAATCAAGAAAGGACTATTTGAGCCTGAACGAATGTTTATACAGAGGTCCCGTTTTGTTGAACGATTTATGTGGTATACTTATGCGTTTCAGGTTACACAACATAGGTATAGTAGCCGACTTAGAAAAAGCATTTCTCCAGGTAGGCTTACAACAGAGTGAACGAGATGTGACCAGATTTCTGTGGGTGAAAGATTGTGGACACATTAAATTTGATAATTCAAATATACAAGAGTACCGCTTCTGTCGGGTTCCGTTCGGTGTCATATCGAGTCCCTTTCTTCTAGGGGCAACAGTTGAAGCACATTTGGAATTATATGGCAGTGAGTTTGCAATGAAACTGAAGGATGACATTTATGTTGACAATGTTATTACAGGCACAAATAGTATTGAGGACGCAGTTCATCTCTATCGAGAGGCAAAGTTAATATTCAGGAAAGCATCGATGAATCTCCGTGAGTGGGTTACGAGTAGTCCTCAGGTAAATCAGGTCATAGAAAAACAGGACATGGCAGTCTGTGAAACAACAAAAGTTCTTGGTCACACTTGGACCATTGAGAGTGATACAATTTCATTGAAGAGATCAAACAGTCTACTAGAACAGACACAACTTACAAAACGAAATGTGTTGAAAGAAATAGCGTCGGTTTTTGATCCACTGGGTTTATTTTCACCGATTCTGTTAAAAGGAAAGTTATTTCTTCAAACATTATGGAATAAGAAACTTGAGTGGGACGATGAAATAAGCAGTGAAGATTTAGCAGTATGGTTGACTATTAGTACAGAGTTATCCAAACTACCCGAGTGTAGCATAAAACGAAATATTGCTTTGTGTCAAAGGGATGACACCGTAATATACAGATTAGTGTGCTTCTGTGATGCTTCGGCGTGTGCGTATGCAGCTGTTGTGTATTTGCATCAAAGTATCAATGATTCTGAATCCAAAACTGACATTATCTTTTCTAAGACAAGGCTTGCGCCTTTGAAGGAAATGACTATACCGCGACTGGAAATTATGGCCGTTGTTATTGGTGTCAGGTGTGTTAAGTTTGTTAGAGATCAGTTAAAACTTCCGATCAAAACCACGTATATTTGGACCGATTCTCAGTGCGTTCTTAAATGGATAAATTCGAACAAGGATTTATCAACTTTTATAAAGAACCGAGTCAAAGAGATTAAGAGCCATGACGGGATTGTGTTTGGATTTGTCACTTCTAAAGAAAATCCAGCGGACATTGCTTCCCGTGGGAGCAATGTACAAAACCTCAGAGAAAACCACCTATGGTGGCATGGACCGACATGGCTCAGTGGTAGAGAATGGCCAAACTCTGCCAGTGATATAGATGATAAAACAACACAAGATTATGAATCGGAGTTAAAGAAAGGATCATTAGTAACAGAAAATGCATCACTAGTGTCGGACGATATTTCAGATACTACTACATACTCCTCTGGTAGTTGTGCGCCCTTCGACATTGAAAGTGATAAATATTCAACTGTAACCAAGATTGTACGAGTTACAGCGTACGTACTTCGCTTCATTAAATTGATACGAAAATCCGGAGGTAACACGGATAGCACTTCGAAGTATCTGACCAACAAAGAGCTTACTGAAGCTGAAAACATGTGGCTGCTATACATACAAAGGAAGCATTTTCCTGAAGTATTTACTGCAATTACAAGTAATAAAACTAACAATCTGCAGCGACAATTGGGTATTTACCTAGATAATAATGGTATACTGAGGTGTAAGGGCAGGATAGAAAATGCAGAAATAAGTGAAGCAACCAGACACCCAATTCTTTTGCCGAAGAACGACCGGTTCACTCAGCTAACTATAGAGTGTATACATAGGCAGAACTTTCACACAGGCATCTCTCAAACATTAAGTCAGGTAAGACATAAATACTGGATTCCTCAAGGTCGGGCTTCTGTTCGATCAGTATTACGGCACTGCCATACATGCCGTCGTCATGAAGGCGGCCCTTACGCAATGCCCATGATGCCACCCTTACCAAAAACACGCGTAACGGAAGCGCGTGCATTTTCCAGAACGGGCCTGGATTATCTTGGACCATTATATATGAAGACAAATCAAGAAAGAAAGAAAGTGTGGGTTTGTTTATTTACTTGCCTAGTGACACGTGCTATCCACCTGGAACTTATGAGAGATATGACAGCAGAAGAATTTCTGCTAGGCTTAAGAAGATTTATTTCAATAAGAGGAGCACCAGTCGAAATTTTAAGTGACAATGCGTCACAGTTCAAAACAGCCAAGAGTGTTTTAGATTTAGCTTGGAAACATGTAACGAAGTGTGAAGGAGTACAATGTTTTGTTTCAACTGTTGGTATTAAGTGGTCATTTATTGTAGAATTAGCTCCGTGGATGGGCGGATTCTACGAGAGATTGGTAGGTCTAGTAAAACGCGCCCTACGCAAATCGTTAGGCAGGAACTTACTAAGGGAATCTCAGCTTCAGACATTACTGAAAGAAATAGAATCAGTCATCAATAGCCGACCACTAGTGTATGTCGGTGACGACATTGAATCAAATATCACATTAACACCAGGGAATTTTTTAACATTGAACCCCAACATCGGTGTCCCAGAATTTGAATATGTCCAGGATGACCCAGATTTCAATCCATATGAATCATCAGCAGACAGATTATTGTTAATCTGGAAAAAAGGACAGAAATTGTTAACCGTATTTTGGAAAATATGGCGGGATGAATATTTATTAAATTTACGTGAACAGAGAAAATCAGTGTTGAAGTCAGGAAGAATCATTTCAAATGCTTCGCCCAATATTGGCGATGTAGTTTTATTAAAGGATGATGTACCAAGATGCTGTTGGAATATGGGAAAGATTGTGAGTTTAGTCACCAGTAAGGACGGCAACATTCGTTCTGCGAAAGTGAAGCTGCACACTGGGCGCGTTGTTGGTCGCCCATTAAGTTTACTCTTTCCTATTGAGATGTCAGTGAACAGTGATAGTGTTTGTAAAGACAGGCTTAAGATGTACAATCAAACTGAAAAGGCTAGAACGGCGTCCCATACTCACAGCAGTAATAAATACGAAGTGAAACGGCGCCCCATACGTGTAGCGGCTGAGAGCGCTAAAGAAAAAATCAAACAAACACATGAGTCTTAAGAAGGGCTTAATTTTAACATTATCAATGCATTTAGATAGTATGTGATGTATAGTTGAAGAAGTATGAAAATGTTTATAGCAAACAGATATTGCAAGTGTATATAGGCCATTTTTTATGTATACAGCAGTGTAACGGAGAAAACAAACTACCTGTGGTTCTATAAATAAATATGTACTGGCCTGTTTCAATAGTTTCCACGTGCTGTCATCTGCTATATGATTGCACGTGTTGTCGTCTGCTAAAATAAAGTACAACTACCTGGCGGAGCATAGTCAGTGTGCAACGGAGCCGTTTAAGTTGCACGAGGTACACGTGAATATGTTCTCGTTGATAAGTATATATAGGGCATGTCTGTCACATACGTTGTTTAACGAGCTAAAACTGTTTAGGCGAGAAATCTTTACTGTGTTTTTTCAGGATGGGTTATCGTTGTGATACGTGTGGTAAATCGTATAAGCATAAAAGAAATTTGAAGAGACACACTAAAGAAAGACACAGCAACAGTGAACATTGGAACTGTGTTGTTGAAGGATGTTCTTCAAAATTCATACGTAGGAACTACCTCTGTAAACATTTAGTCTGGGTGCATGGCTATAATCAGGACGATGCCAGAGAAGCTGTGTTGAATGCTCCACGTGGAGATAAACCAAAACAATATGGTGAATTTGAAGATATAAGTGAAGATGATAGTATCCTTGATTTACTCGCTGAACGTGATAATACGTTGAACACAAATGAATTCTTTGAAAATATTGAATATTTTAATACAGACTTGTTTGAGAAACAGACTACATCTGCCGCGGCTGATACAAGTTTTGATGATATGTGTGACGTTGACGTTGAAATATTAGAAGGTGAAAACGATAATTCTTTAAATGGATATTCTAATGGAAACACAATGAGCGACAACTGTGAAAATGGTGAACGTATAAGTGATCGTGACGATAACATGCCACATGAAAACGACGATAACATGGCACATGAAAACGACGATAACATGGCACATGAAAACGACGATAACATGGCACATGAAAACGACGATAACATGGCACATGAAAACGACGATAACATGGCACATGAAAACGACGATAACATGGCACATGGAAACGACGATAACATGGCACATGGAAACGACGATAACATGGCACATGGAAACGATAACATGGCGCATGGAAACGACGATGTTATTTACATAAGCAGCGATGAAGAATGTACAGACATTGAACTATCACATCTCAGAGTGAAAAGACAAACATTTACATTCACGTTAACAAGAAGAATAAAATACAATAATGGAACTGAGGTTGACTGTGATATGCAGTTACATAATGACTTTTATGAAGAGTTTGAATAATGTAATTTTACTTCCTTGTCGGGAGTGTCGCGAATTTGCGAATATTTTTTGGGATAATACTGCTCCCTATCTTCGCCGCCGGCGTATTTGGTATGCACGTGAAAGTAATGGCTCCGACGGCGGTGCTTGTTGCTCCGTCGGAACTTCACTACTTTCACGTGTTCCTTACTTTTTCCATGGTTTCTGTGGAACAAGGTTGCTATATAAGCTTTCCAAAATTTATTACGACAAGGGAAAAAAGAAGATTGCTTACCATAATAAAAGGCAGAAATTCAAAGGTGTTGTTTTTGTGATAAAAATTAAATTTCCGTTGTTGTGGAGAAAAAATTGGGTAAACAAATCGATCTCCACGACAACCGTTCGAAGTTGCTACTTCTGTCGTGAATAATTATTGTCACAATTAGTCTTTGCATGTAAGTACTACTATTATCGTTTTACTTTCGATAGTCGTTTGGGAAAATGACTGTCCTTTTGGCTTTCCGCTTGTAACGTTTGGATTATGGTTAACATCACGAAAATGCGCCTATATATGGTAAAACTGGGGTTTACAGAGGTATATCTTATTTTTTTATTATTTCTACTCTTATGCTCGATGAGGCGGTTCTAACCAGTACCCACAATCTATATTTTGAGCAGAAATAAGAAAAATATCACAATTTTTCATCATAAAATGTTCATGTTTTTCGGCAATAAAGGTTACAATATATTTGTAAAGCGTGTTTTCGTAATGAGTTGTTTTATGATGGTGTCCCTTTCCACTTGGTGCCTTGGATGGGTGCTGTGAGGTAACTGTATCGATTGTGGACATATTAAAGAATGTCCTATGTCTCTTGATGTGTTATCGTAATGGCACGGTGGAATGTAGTTTAGGTCGTAGTACCAAAGCGTTTATCCAAAATCATTAATCCATAGACAAAATGGCAAATATCAATGTTCAGATCAACAGACATGAACTCCAGAAGAGTGTAATCAGGCGTCCGCGGAAAGTAAGCATTATTTGATGAGCAAGGCTCGACCACCATGCCCATCGACCCTAACGAAGAAACGGAGTAATTGCCGAGAAGTGTATGTCCGCGATTTTGGAAGTCTTCCTATGGCTTTCCATTGGCAAACATATCAGAAATAATTCTGGAAAAAGCCACATTGTACGGATCAACAAGATCATGGTGCCTCCCATAGAACTTCTTTAGTGTTGATACCAGTTTAGTTTTTGATACCCCTGGCATATCAACCTGGTAGTGAGCACCTTCCCACGTTCCATAAAGTCCTGATACTTGTAACAGGCTTTGGATCAACTGTGAAACGTAAACTCCATATGCTTAATATTACTACTTACTGTTAATCCGAGATCAACAATGAGCCAAGACTGCAATATTCATTGCAGTACATATATTAATACTGGCATCAAACCAAACAAATCGTGGACCACTATTGACGGCTGACTATTGACGGCTGAAACATAAAATTTCCCCGACATTTAAAAAAAACGAAATGGGTCGCTCAGTATCAGTCAGATAAGGCATTTTGCTTTGCACCTAGCCACACCCTTAATTCAGGAGCGATATCCAATGTTTACAATTCTGGCCTGGAAGTATTCCATTTATCTGTTTGTATCGAATAAACGCATATACTAATAAACAAACATTATTCTCACTAATAACGGCAGAGAACACGATGTTACAGCGTACATCAGATCGCAAAAGGAAAATCAGAAAAGCATCATTTTCCGAACAAAATGCAAATACTTTATATATCTTTCTTTAAAACAGATACGTTATTGTATTACAACTGCAAAGAAGAACAGCTAAGATTTGCCGACGTGTAGTTTAGCCTCATAAGAAAATCAGTTTTGCAAATAATAAAGGCACAGACCTATCAACGCATCCCTGCAGAAACAAACTCATCGCAGTTCGCTGTATAGTATCCCGGGTTCATATATTACAAATGCATTGTTTTAGTTAAGACTGCAACGGTGCAGGGTGGTTTGTATCTTACCTGGCTCCAGTTGTTCAAAATATGAGATCGTTAGGAGTCATATTGTCAACTGTTGTAGGAATCAAAAATTTTATCCCATAACTGTTGTAGGAAGTACAATATCTAACATTATGGTATTTTTGCTGAAAACAAATGTGAGCAGCTTTTGCATCAGCAAAACTATAAGCGTATTTCCCATATTAAATGATCAAAGATCTAACGATACGTTAACTAAAGGCGTCGTTAGTTTTGAACAACTGGCCCCTGGTCGCACACCCCAAAGGCAGGTTTTCTCGTAATGGCTCTCAGAGTAATGTGCCAGTTGCTGAAATGAAAGTACAGACCTTATGTACACATGACGCCCATTTATCTGCAATGAGTCTCACGGGTCTTCTAACATCACAGTGATCGTATAATGAACTCTTTTTGTCCAATGATGGCTATCCCAAAGGTCACGTAAAACAATGTGTAAATGGCCTTTATTACATCCAAACGTCTCCTGTAATCATTTTATCGCACAATATCTTTGATGGAACAAATCGCCTCAGGAAACCGTCTGATGAACATGATGAAAGCTGGCGCTTTCATATAATGAAGCGGAATGATAGAGGTGGAATATTGTGCTACAAATAAGCCCTACCATCACGTGAACAAGTCCGTGAGACGAAGACCCCATGAAACCCCACTTCATATAGAGAAAACTGGGGTTTAAGAGGTATATATTATTTTTCTTGTTTCTGCTCCAAGGCATAGGTTGTGGGTACTCGTT
Source organism: Lucinisca nassula (assembly GCA_963580285.1). Lineage (NCBI taxonomy): Eukaryota > Metazoa > Mollusca > Bivalvia > Lucinida > Lucinidae > Lucinisca > Lucinisca nassula. The sequence continues at coordinate 52,489,708 of OY757025.1, read as the reverse complement.
AGAACCGCCTCAGTGAGGCGGTTCTAACGAGCACCCACAATCTATGTTTGCAGCATAATTACGAAACATATCACGGATTTTCATCAACAAAGTAGCTGTTTTGTAGATGTGAATAAATGCAAAATGTCACGGGTGTGTTATCATAATCTTTTCCTACTGGCCTAACTGTGTATGTAGGCTGCCATTAACCCATATATGTTACTGGAATCTTCCATTTAAAAGTAGAAGTAAATCAAAGATCAGGAATCGATACAATTAACTTACTCAATCCATCAAAGCCACCAAAGGGAAAGAAACACAAACATGAAGCGACCAGACCATAATGGAAACCTAAACAAAGGAAGGCCATAAGGACAGTTACTTTCCCACAAAATGGCCAAATGGCCATCCAAAATAAAAAGACACAAGTGATACACACAGTAAGTAACAAACAACAACATAAATAAACCGCCACAAAAGAACCGCCTTGGAACGGTCAGTGGAAAGAATTCCACTGGGGGGCTTAAATCGATTTTACATGGCCATAATCCTCGCCTTTACCTCTGTCGCGGTATACACTAATTTTGTTTAGTCCGCATGAAGGCTTCCTAACTCATCAGTGTAACATCTCCGAGAACATAAAAAATCTAAAAACTACAGAGATGAAACAAGGTTGAGGACTCGACAGCAGACAACAACAGAATTGCTGGAGTGGGAAAGTTATATTTGTAATTCCAGAGATGTCTAAACACTTAGAAGAAAAATACAGAGAAAGCTACAATCACAAAACGTAGCCTACCTTTGTATCTAGGAAGACGGGGAAGACACTCACAGAGAATGAGCAAAACAACAAGCGTGTAACAGACAAAACAATTGATACTCTCTTCCTCAAACCGGGGTTGAAGGCTTGAAAGTGCACGATAAGGATTAAAACTGCAGACCTGTTTTACCAATACAAGTTGGTAGCACAAGCTATAGGGGGCTTAAAAATGTGTCGCCAAATCTTCGACCTCATTACGATAACATACCCGTGCGACATAGTGCATTTTTTCACATCTCCAAAATGGCCATTTTTCTGATGAAAATCTGTGACATTTTTCTTATAAAAACTGCAAACATAGGTTGTGAGTACTCGTTAGAACCGCCTCATTGAGGCGGATCTAACGAGTACCCACAACCTATGTCTTGGAGCATAAATAAGGAAAATAATGTTTACCCCCGTAAACCCCAGTTTTCTCTATATAAAGTGGGGATTATGGGGGTCTTTATTTCAAGGACTTGTTCACGTGATGTAAGTTCAGGTGTAATTCCCAACTTCCAACACCTTTAAAAATCCCCAGGGAACGGGTATAACATCACATAACGATAACAGACACATGTTTTTCAACATCTCCAAAATGGCCACAATCCTATGAGTATTGTAGGGGTCAGCCTGCGGCTCCTTATAACCTTAATAATAAGAAAGAGGTGCAGTTGGCGGTCATAAGTAGGCATCAGATGTTTCACCGGAGATGCGTCATGTGACATTCTTTCACCAGGAAGATAAAGTATCGAGTGATCTATCAAGTGATCGATCAGAGTCTGCTGCTGATGATGATGATGTGATGATGGTGAGTGATCGGTGATGGAAGCTACTGTTGGTTGAGATACGTCAAACAACATTCATTTGCCAGGCTGATGATTAGCACTGAACTGTTACTGGTGACACGTCAAACGACATTCATATACCAGGATGATGATGATGGTGATGATTGGTGAATGAGGATGATAATAATGATGATGATGATGATTGGTGAATGATGATGATGATTGGTGAATGAGGATGATAATAATGATGTTGATGATGATTGGTGGATGATGATGATGATGAATGATGATGATGATGACTGGTGGTGATCGATGACGACTGATGATGGGTGATCACAGGCTGTCAAGATCAAGTTGTACACCAAAAAGACATTCACCTAGTGACCTCATTCTGTGATTCACCAAACGTACCACGAAAACGCATGACGACAGAAACTTCGACTCAGAACAAGCCAACTACGACGGTTACGATAATTTTACCTGTTTGACTGATTAATCTATTACCGACAGTGATAGAAAGTCCTAATGACGACTGGTGACACGACTCGAACAAGGAGTAAACTTGACAGAAATTTTGACATCTTTTCGCGAACTTTTCCTTGTGCTTTTAGTACTAGCTGCATGGACAGAGCCGAGTTGAACCGAATGAACAGAATGACTGCGCAGGCGTCCTTATGTTTATGGCTCTTCCAATGGCTGTTCCGCGAACTTGACGCGCTTGCGGCAATGCGCTTGAATGTGCGACTAAGCTTGCGAATTCTATGATTTCGTCAAAGATAGGTTAATCAGATGAAAGTTTGTTTCTATTACAGATAGTCTCTAACAGGAAATAAGAATAACTTTTCAGTTTTAGGTGTATTGATCGGGGGAATCTTAGTCCACCCGATCCGAGAATTGCCGGCTCTATGCAAATTAGCCACGATTTCAACCCAAACCGCCAAGATCTCCACCAAATCCACACAACGCTATCGGTCCGGGCCCATATATAAAGAAGATCGTATCCTTTCTCTGGCATTCTGTGCGCTGATCCTCTGAGAAGCAGCAGAAGCCGCATTATATAATTCATCAAGTGTTGATTTGTGTAGATACTGACAGTTGAAGAAGTAAGGATGGAGGCTGATGTCTGGTTACAGTTACAGTTATGAAGAGTTCTTGGTTTGAATTTACAATTTGTTGTTGATTTAATATTATTTTGTTGAATTTCCAAATGTCTTAGACTTGCAGGCTCGTTCCGGTACCCCATTCGACGACAGCGACCTTGTGACCTTGGTGCTATTTATAGATACATGTATACAGTGCAAAGGGTTTCCCTCAGCAATGCAGGAATGAGTCTGTGCTATTTTTAGATACGTCAGCCAAGATACCGTATTTACAGCCTTGAAAGGAAAGAGCCTGGGAGAACAAAAGATAATGTTTTCTTTTTCTTATTACTGTTAGAGTTTAACTTTTTGGATTTACTTCGACACTTAACTTGGTTTTATTTTCTTAAACCAAGTAATAGCTTTGCTAATATTGCATCAGATATTAGATTACTTATGCATTAATGATTTTTCATTAAATCTGAAGTTCTTAATTGGCTATTAAGCATTTCTTAATTAAAGTTTAACATTCCGGAACATGCACCAGTTATGCTGATGCTCTCTGGAGAAGTGTTAGTTATGCTAGCACCTTAAGTCTATATACAAGTCAAGCTAAAGTTCTTGAATAATTAATTACGTTAATTTGCATAGTTAACGGACCGTTAATTAGGGCGTATGCATCAGTTATGCTGTGCCTGCCCTTGTCTAAATTTCAATGAGTTATATTACGTGTTTAATAAGACTTATGCCGCTGTCCATGATGTAAAGGGGAGATAACTGTTCTTTATTGTTGGGTCATGCCCTTTACTTAGGATCAGTTTGTCTCACTGATGTGACCTTGACCTTAATTCCTATGACCTGAGATGACCTTAACCTAGATACAGACTAACCTGGTAGAGAAAGAGGGTACCAGTGAGAGATACCGTAACTAATCTATGAGAGGGTTACAGTACAGATCTAACGAGAGAGAGACAAGATTGCCTTTTGACATTAAGTGTTTTATACTAGATTATACTATATTTTATTCAGCAGAAATCTGCCTTAGTTGTCCTTCCTCCTCTTCAGTCTCTCCAATTTTAAAGTAGCTTAATTAATTACACTCTATGTGAGAGGTCTATTTAATGCCATAAGTTTTAAGGGTATGTCGCTCCGCCTGTCCGTCGGCCAATGCGTATGTCCGGTCTTGCTTGGTTGAAAGCGGCCAGGGTTCAGTGACCTTGACCCCTTTGACCCTGCATATTAAATGGTGTCAGAAAGGTGGGATTCATCAAGCTTGTATGACAGAGAAGACACAGAGCAGGATCGTAAAGACAGTCTAGGTACAGGCTAACAGATGTGGCGAAGACACAGGCAAAGTATGGATCCAGTGATGCGGACCCCAAGAAGGTATTAAGGTGGAGTGACACACTTTGGCACATGTTTGATAAATATAACAAGGCATTATTCAAAAAAAAATGTGTTTCAGATAAAATGGGCAAAAGAAAGAATTTAAAAAGGAGAGACACTGAGGTTGAGGGAGACGGCAGTGGCAGTGATGTAACTTTAAGTGTAGTCGAGAATGAGAGGGACAGTGGGGATGAGTCTGATGCAATTATTAGGGAAGGGGCGAACACGCGTAGGGAAACCGTGAATTTTGAGCCGCCTATGGTGCAACGCGAAAACGTTTTTAGCCAGAATGGAGACCCAGAGGTTAACCTTAGACATGAAGGTATAGACATAGACCAGGATGAGCAAGCTGAAGGAGATGCAGCTAGATCCAGGGTAAGAGAAAATAATGATGTTACCACAGCAATGAAGGAAATGACGCAGGCCTTGGTAAAAACAATTAGGGAATCAAACAGGGCCATAAGTCAGAATATAACCCATGTTTTAGAGGAAGTGCAGCGCAGACCACATGCCGTGCAGGCTCCTGCACAGTATAGGGCTGGTAGAAATGAACAAGCTCGTAGGCCAGGACCTAATGTAAGGCGTCCTCTTTATAGTAGAAGTGAATTTTCAGATACTGAAGAAGATGACGGTATGTATCAATCTTCTAGATATCCGCAAAATGTGGATCCTGTACAGCAAAGGGAGACAACCAAGTTACCCATATTTACAGGTAAGGAGCAGTGGAACGTCTTGTTTAACAGGTTCACTGAGGTGGCAGATAGAAGGGGCTGGAGTAATGAGGATCGTCTAGATGAGATCTTGCCTAGGTTGCAGGGTGCTGCGGGTGAGTTTGTGTTTGGACAACTGAGACGTGAAGTACGGAGTAATTATTCCCAACTAGTCTCAGAATTGAACAGTAGGTTTAGGGTGGTGGTAACTAAAAAACATATGGGGCTCAGTTTAGTCATCGTGACCAGAAGGTTAGTGAGACAGTGGAGGAATACGCTGCTGAACTTAAAAGGTTGTATGATAAGGCACATGCAAATAGGGATGAGGTGACAAGAAGGGAGGATTTGCTGAGGCGTTTTCTAGATGGCCTACATGACGAAAAGGCCCGGTTTCAGGTTGAGTATGTTAAAGAACCTAAGGACATAGACGAGGCCGTATATCAAGTAGTAGATTTTCAGGAAACCCGCAGACGTCCATTGATGGGTGATTATAATAGTGAGAAGAAAGGTAAGAGACATGCTCGCTCAGTAAGTTTTGCCACAGCCGAGGACGAGGACAGTGATGACGAGAGTGAGGAGACCGAGGACCGGAATAGGAAGGTGAAGCGGAAACGGCATAGCCGTGTACGCAGAACTGGGAACAGTCAGTCCTCTAACTCGGGGAAACCAGCCTCCGGAAATTTGTCTGATAAACCTGGACAGGAGCAGAAATCTATTGGTGATGGGCAACTTGAGAAAACACTCAAGGCTCTTCAAGATAAAATTGTAAGTTTAGAGAAACAGCTGCAACAGCAGAGGGGTAACAGTGCTAGGAGTCCTAGCAACCCAAATGTCGTCTGTTTTACCTGCTCTGAGGTGGGTCATTTTTCCAGGAACTGTCCACAGAAGGGGCTAGGTAGAAGAAACAGTCCATATTATGATCAACAGGGTAATGGTGCTCAGGGTGGTTATCAAAGGCGTGGTTCTTCCTATTTTCAAAATGATGGGTATCAAGGGACCTTCCAAGGGGTAGGACAGAGCTCCTCTCAACCGTTAAACTAGAATGGGTCGGTTCTGATGGCCATGAAACGACCCTTGTTTATGACAAGAAAGGCCAAAATTTTCAGAAAAAGAAATTTCGTACGACTCTACCAAGTAGTGTGGGTGCTTACATTGACGCTACAGTGGGAGGGGTACCCTTGTATTTCACCATTGACACTGGGGCTTCTCAGACTATTTTGAGCACAAGGATTTATGAGAGGATTCCAGCTAATTGCAGACCCAAGCTGAATGAGTCATCCAACAATATCACATGTGCAGGTGGTACTATACTAAAAGAGCATGGAAAGGCCATATCTGACTTGCAACTTGGAAGTCTTAGATTAACAAAAGAGTTGATTGTGGCTGATATAGGGGATGAAGGGTTGCTTGGTGCAGATATAATGCAGGAAGATAAAGAGGGCCCTGGGGATCTTATCCTTAGTAGGGGCATCTTAAGATTAAGGGGGATGGACATTGAGATTTTAAGGGTAGGAAAGGATTGTAGGGTAAGGAAAGTCACAGCCGCAGACCACTACACTGTGCCAGGATACTGCGAGCAGGTAATTGATGTATTCATAGAGCGTTTCCCACAGGATGATTATGCCAGAAACAAAGATGTGCTTGTGGAGGCTTGTGATGGATTCAATACCAGGTATCCACTTGTAATGGCTAGTTCTGTGGTTGACATGGATTCTGGTCCTACTCAAAAGGTAAGACTTTTAAACCCCTCTAGTGATCCGGTGTCAGTCTATCAAGACAGTGTGATAGGAACTGCAGAAAGGTATGATGACTTGCATTTGATTATCCAGTCAGAAGACCCATCACAGACAGAAAATAACAATGCGGTTCGGCGAGTACAGCTCATGAACACGAGTACAGAGAATGAGATATCTAGGGTGGCTGTACATTCTACTCAAAGTAAGTTACCACAGCATTTGGAGGATCTGTGCAGTCAAGCCTGTCATGATAGGACTGAGCAAGAAAGGGAGATAATAACTGATCTCCTTATTAAACATGAAAATGTCTTTTCACGTCATGAATTTTATCTAGGTAGGACAACGCCCTCACTTGGTGTTCACATAATTGATACTGGGAATGCGAAACCGGTCCGTTGTCCGCCTAGACGTGTGCCCTTGGCATTTGCTGATGAGGAGCGCAAAGTGATTGAAACCATGGAAAAACAGGGTATCATACGTAAGTCACGCAGCTGCTGGAGTAGTCCATTAGTCCTGGTGAGAAAGAAAGACGGCAAGGTGAGACCATGTGTTGATTACAGGGCCGTAAACAAGGTAACACAAATGGACAATTTTCCCGTCCCTAGGACACGGGACTGTCTTGACGCAGTGGCAGGTGCGAGCGTGTTTTCAACTTTCGATGTCACGAGTTCGTATCATCAGGTCCCCGTCCGCGAAATTGATGTCCCTAAAACTGCATTCATTACTAAGTATGGTTTATATGAACATTGCATCATGCCTATGGGAATGAAAAATTCGAGTGCAACATTTCAAAGAATTGTGGAAGCTGTCTTGCATGGGCTCAACTGGTTGACATGTCTTATCTATCTTGATGACATAGTAGTTTTTGCCAGAACATTTCAGGAACATGCAGACCGAGTTGATGCTGTGCTTAGCCGTATAGAAACAGCTGGATTAAAACTCAAACCCAACAAGTGTCATTTGTTTCAAAGAGAGGTGCATTTTCTTGGACACATCATCTCTGGATCAGGTGTTCTTCCTAGTCCTGACAATGTGGCCAAAATTATGCAGTTTGCAGCCCCCAAAAATGCAACACAGGCCCGTGCACTGATTGGCCTGGGTAGTTATTATCGCCGCCATATCAAAGGCTATAGCAGCATGATGAAGCCAATTATAGATTTAACCAAGAAAGGTAAGGAATTTCGGTGGACAAAACAGTGAGATGAGGCCTTGGAGAAGCTCAAAGAAGCACTGGTAAGTCCTCCCATTATGGCATATCCTCTGGACAAGGGAGAATATTACTTAGACTGTGACGCTAGTGATTACGCCATAGGTGGTGTGCTCAGCCAGATTCAAGGGGGTGAAGAAAAGGTAATATCTTATGGAAGCAAGATGCTGAATAAGGCAGAAAGAAACTACTGTGTAACAGATAAAGAATTATTAGCTGTCCGCTATTTCATAGAATACTATAGACAGTATCTTCTGGGTAGAAAGTTTACAGTACGAACTGACCATAGAGCTTTGTCATTTTTGTTTTCCTTTAAAGAACCTAGAGGTAGGTTGGCACGGTATTTGGAGATTCTATCAGCTTATGACTTCGTCATTGAGTATCGAAGGGCAGGTGGTCATGCAAATGCGGATGGAATGTCCAGGTGTGTGAGCCCTTGGGATTGTCAGTGTAATGAGATAGATATGTTGGAGCCACTTAAATGTTGGCCTTGTAAAAAGTGTGAAAAGAGGGCACTAGATATGAAAAGTTCTCTGCTGATGGGGTGTTTAACGAAAAGAAATGAGACAAGATACCAGCCGATAGATGGGGGTGAGTATAACCAGAGTGTAAATCAGGTGACATGCACTGTAGAGTCCATGGGCCCTATTAGTAATGGACTAAGTGACGAGTCAAAGGTAGGAAAGCTCGATGTCACACCTGATGTACAATGTGTTGAGGGTCATGATGTTGTTGGAGAAGGGGTAAAATCCAGCACCATGTCCGAAACGCATATTTTATTGGAGTCAGAACAAGAAGTAAGTAGTCCCATAAACATTGAAAAGATTAGTCCCCATGTAGTGATTGAAGACCCTCGGAGGTTGGTAAGTACGGGCATTGATACAGTAGAGACAAAGAGGAATATGCCGAGGAGGAGTAGCACTGATGGAAAAGGGGGTATCACAGAGAATGGTAAGCAATCAAAGGAAAATTTAAGGGCTGTAGATACAAGGTCAAAGGATCAACCTGGTGAAGGTCAGAGTGGAAAAGCTGAAGGGGGTGAGGCAGGGAGCAATGCTGAAACCCAATCTATTCCACCATACAAGGTAATCTTAAGTAATTATACAGCCGAGGACTTGGAATCAAGACAGAAAGACGATCCTGATATTTCATTTGTGTATAGTCACATGTTGAAGGGCCATAAAAGACCAAGCAATTCAGAATCAGTTAATAAGAGCCCAGCAGCGCGCCATTATTGGGTGATATGGGATTCTCTCAGTATGCACCATGGTTTGGTTTACAAAGAATGTTTACAGAAAAATGGGTTGGGAAAGTATTATCAACTGCTGGTTCCCAGGTCCTTAAAAGGGGAAGTGTTTCAAGAAGTACATAGTGGAAAGTTGGGTGGGCACTTTGGGTGCAGGAAAACTTATGAAAAGGTCAAGATGAAATATTACTGGTATGAGATGAAAGATGATGTTACCAACTGGGTATTGGCTTGTGATATTTGTGCCGCTGACAAGATCCCTTTTAAGAAGCCCAAGGCACCCCTGGGAAGCCTTAGGGTAGGCGCAACACTTGCTAGCCTATCAACTGATATGATTGGTCCATTTCCTGTCACTCCCAGAAATAACAGATATGTGTTAATTGTAACAGATAGCTTCACAAAATGGGTGGAAATTTTTGCAGTCCCAGATTCTACGGCTGTCACGACAGCCAATGTTATCTTAAATGAGGTTATCTCTAGATATGGTGCTCCATTGTCTATTCATAGTGACCTTGGAAGCAACTATGAAAGCCGGATTTTTCGAGAGTTGTGCAAGTTAATGGAAGTGAGAAAGACCCGAACTTCAGTTAGGAACCCCAAAGGGAACGGTCAAGCAGAAAAATTTAACAAGACTTTAATACGCATGATTAAGGCATACCTAAAAGGGGAACAAGAGAACTGGGACTTAAATCTTGGTTGTTTGGCCGCAGCATTTCGAAGTACACCTAGTGCATCAACTAAGTTTACTCCGAACATGCTTATGTTAGGCAGGGAGGTACGTATTCCAGCGGAACTCACAAGTGGAAGTCTTAGTAGTGACACCCATCACATTACTTCGTATGGTGAGTATGTCAGCTGGTTACGAAAACGTATGGAGGCAGCTCACGACATAGCACGCGGACATCTTGAGAACGCGTCGAAGCGACACAAATACGCATAAGACACTAAGATTGAACATTTGCGCTACGAACAAGGCGAATGTGTATGGTATCTGCATGAGAGGCGATTGCCCGGGGTTAGTCCTAAGCTTCAGCACATTTATGTTCTCTGTGTGGTGTTAAAAAGACTCAATGATGTGAACTATTTGATAAAACTTGAAGAGGGGGGTAGTCGTGTGGTACACCGTGATAAGTTAAAGAAGTATGAGGGGAAAAATAGACCAAAATGGGTGGATAGAGCAATCCGTAGTTACAAACGAAGTAATTAGGTCAAAAGGTCAAAGGTCAAGGTCAAAACTATCTAGACACAGATACTTAGGATATGTTACAATTGTCTTTCAGCCATGGCCTCCAAGATGCTTGAGATAGCGAAAAAGAATGGAAGGGCCTACAGATGTTCCCCGTGTGGCTACCTGGGAAGAAAGAACAGAGTAGAAGAACACTTCTACAGGAAGCACGTAACAGAGTATGAGGTGCCGTACCTGTGTATCGGTTGTGACTTCCGTACAGGGGATAATACAAAGTTTGTCAGGCATCAGGAGACACCAGGGCATCGAGCAAAGGTGGACAGTGTACAGGACATTGTGGCCCTGCAAGTTTCTGCCACCCCGAGACACATGATCATTGGTCAAGATGTCATGAAGCTTAGTAGGGAGGACAGCAATCGCCATTGGTTGAATGTTGGGGAAGAGCCCTCTGGATCAGAGACACCATCATCTGTGGAGGACATCATGCCCCAGCTTCTAGGCAACAGTCCAATGGAACTGACACCACCCAGGACAACAGTCAAGGAATTGGTGACAGCTGATAAGTGTATTCAGACTGAGACTGATGTAGACTTTGTACGTAGAGTGGAGGCCAGTATTGCACAAATTTATAATAACACCTGCGAGTCCCTGTCAAGCACATTTAATTATATTGAGTCACAAAAGAAAATAAATGAGCGTCAGGAGAAGTTGATAGAGCGGTTGGAGAAGAGGTTAGATTACTATGAAGAAAAGGAGAAGAAAGAGGAAAGAGACAGACAAGAACGGAGGAGGAGAGAAGACAGAGAGAGGGAAGACAGAAGGAGGGAAGACAGAAGGAGGAGGGACAGAAGCAGAGAAAGAAAATAAATAAAATTAAGTGAAAAGTGTTGTGCACTTTGGCCTGTGTGTCAGCAATGGTTAATTCCATTCTATAAGGAGCACAAATGAGTAGTGGTTAAGCGCCTGAATCATGATCTGGTTACGGGTTCCAGACCCGTGCCCTGTATTTCATGCTCTGCCCATGTACAAGACACCATCCATGTTGCAAATACCCAGGAAATACAGAATCAGAATGTTGCGGGTGATACTTCATATGACATTCATTCACTAGGAAGATTATTTCTGATGGTACATGTCGCCATCTATCTATAAGTCAGTAGAATTTTTGGCATGGACGATCTAAAATGTTTGTGAGGGACCATCAAACATTTTAAAAGGGGGTAGTTGTAGGGGTCAGCCTGCGGCTCCTTATAACCTTAATAATAAGAAAGAGGTGCAGTTGGCGGTCATAAATAGGCATCAGATGTTTCACCGGAGATGCGTCATGTGACATTCTTTCACCAGGAAGATAAAGTATCGAGTGATCTATCAAGTGATCGATCAGAGTCTGCTGCTGATGATGATGATGTGATGATGGTGAGTGATCGGTGATGGAAGCTACTGTTGGTTGAGATACGTCAAACAACATTCATTTGCCAGGCTGATGATTAGCACTGAACTGTTACTGGTGACACGTCAAACGACATTCATATACCAGGATGATGATGATGGTGATGATTGGTGAATGAGGATGATAATAATGATGATGATGATGATTGGTGAATGATGATGATGATTGGTGAATGAGGATGATAATAATGATGTTGATGATGATTGGTGGATGATGATGATGATGAATGATGGTGATGATGACTGGTGGTGATCGATGACGACTGATGATGGGTGATCACAGACTGTCAAGATCAAGTTGTACACCAAAAAGACATTCACCTAGTGACCTCATTCTGTGATTCACCAAACGTACCACGAAAACGCATGACGACAGAAACTTCGCCTCAGAACAAGCCAACTACGACGGTTACGATAACTTTACCTGTTTGACTGATTAATCTATTACCGACAGTGATAGAAAGTCCTAATGACGACTGGTGACACGACTCGAACAAGGAGTAAACTTGACAGAAATTTTGACATCTTTTCGCGAACTTTTCCTTGTGCTTTTAGTACTAGCTGCATGGACAGAGCCGAGTTGAACCGAATGAACAGAATGACTGCGCAGGCGTCCTTATGTTTATGGCTCTTCCAATGGCTGTTCCGCGAACTTGACGCGCTTGCGGAAATGCGCTTGAATGTGCGACTAAGCTTGCGAATTCTATGATTTCGTCAAAGATAGGTTAATCAGATGAAAGTTTGTTTCTATTACAGATAGTCTCTAACAGGAAATAAGAATAACTTTTCAGTTTTAGGTGTATTGATCGGGGGAATCTTAGTCCACCCGACCCGAGAATTGCCGGCTCTATGCAAATTAGCCACGATTTCAACCCAAACCGCCAAGATCTCCACCAAATCCGCACAACGCTATCGGTCCGGGCCCATATATAAAGAAGATCGTATCCTTTCTCTGGCATTCTGTGCGCTGATCCTCTGAGAAGCAGCAGAAGCCGCATTATATAATTCACCAAGTGTTGATTTGTGTAGATACTGACAGTTGAAGAAGTAAGGATGGAGGCTGATGTCTGGTTACAGTTACAGTTATGAAGAGTTCTTGGTTTGAATTTACAATTTGTTGTTGATTTAATATTATTTTGTTGAATTTCCAAATGTCTTAGACTTGCAGGCTCGTTCCGGTACCCCATTCGACGACAGCGACCTTGTGACCTTGGTGCTATTTATAGATACATGTATACAGTGCAAAGGGTTTCCCTCAGCAATGCAGGAATGAGTCTGTGCTATTTTTAGATACGTCAGCCAAGATACCGTATTTACAGCCTTGAAAGGAAAGAGCCTGGGAGAACAAAAGATAATGTTTTCTTTTTCTTATTACTGTTAGAGTTTAACTTTTTGGATTTACTTCGACACTTAACTTGGTTTTATTTTCTTAAACCAAGTAATAGCTTTGCTAATATTGCATCAGATATTAGATTACTTATGCATTAATGATTTTTCATTAAATCTGAAGTTCTTAATTGGCTATTAAGCATTTCTTAATTAAAGTTTAACATTCCGGAACATGCACCAGTTATGCTGATGCTCTCTGGAGAAGTGTTAGTTATGCTAGCACCTTAAGTCTATATACAAGTCAAGCTAAAGTTCTTGAATAATTAATTACGTTAATTTGCATAGTTAACGGACCGTTAATTAGGGCGTATGCATCAGTTATGCTGTGCCTGCCCTTGTCTAAATTTCAATGAGTAATATTACGTGTTTAATAAGACTTATGCCGCTGTCCATGATGTAAAGGGGAGATAACTGTTCTTTATTGTTGGGTCATGCCCTTCACTTAGGATCAGTTTGTCTCACTGATGTGACCTTGACCTTAATTCCTATGACCTGAGATGACCTTAACCTAGATACAGACTAACCTGGTAGAGAAAGAGGGTACCAGTGAGAGATACCGTAGCTAATCTATGAGAGGGTTGCAGTACAGATCTAACGAGAGAGAGACAAGATTGCCTTTTGACATTAAGTGTTTTATACTAGATTATACTATATTTTATTCAGCAGAAATCTGCCTTAGTTGTCCTTCCTCCTCTTCAGTCTCTCCAATTTTAAAGTAGCTTAATTAATTACACTCTATGTGAGAGGTCTATTTAATGCCATAAGTTTTAAGGGTATGTCGCTCCGCCTGTCCGTCGGCCAATGCGTATGTCCGGTCTTGCTTGGTTGAAAGCGGCCAGGGTTCAGTGACCTTGACCCCTTTGACCCTGCAGTATATGTGATATTTTTCGTTTTTATGCTGTTAACCTAGGCGGTAAAACGGGTACCCACAACCTGTCTTGGAGCAGAAACCCAAGTTTTCATTATTTTTCAACATCTCTAAAATGGCCACAATCCTTATGAATATATGTGATATTTTTCGAATTTATACTGTTAACCTAGGCGATCAAACGAGTATATTGTACCCACAACCTGTCTTGGAGCAGAAACCCATGTTTCCATTATTTTTCAACATTTCCAAAATGGCCACAATCCTCATGAATATATGTGATATTTTTCGTATTTATACTGTTAACCTAGGCGGTCAAACGAGTACCCACAACCTGTCTTGGAGTAGTTTTTATTATTATGTAGTTGGATTTAGAGGGATTTCATGGATTTGTTAACACGATTTTACGCTTGGAACAGTCCACAGGGAACGATGATAATAACAGAGGCTCAAAAGCAGAACCATCAGCCATTCCTTCATCAAACGTGGAGATTTAAAGTGCTAGAAAGCACTCCTCAAAAAGTTTGTTTTATTTTCTATACTACACTCCCGGCCAGATGGTCAAACCTTCCCCCACCCCTAAATAATTTGCAGAAATACCCTATCTTATAAAGTAGTATTTTCTGTTTGCACTTGGCACCACGTGATGTAAACTTGTAACAGAATTAAAAACACATTTCTTTATAAAAGGTCAAAGAAGCAAGTGAAGGTTTGCTGTTTTTAATAAACATCTCGATAACAAGTCTGTGAGACAAAGACCCCTCTAAACACACTTAACATAAAAAATTGGGGTTTACGGGGGTAAACATTATCTGTCTTTACTCGCTCAAAAACAAAGCGTGTGGGTACTCGTTAGAACCAAGCAGAACTAATAAATACGTTTCATGTTTTTGCCTAATATTTGTCATTTCTGGCACAATGTTGGGCGCTATTATTTCACATGGACATGTTTTTAACGTAAAATATGAGAATGTTAAAAATGCACAAGCTTTGTAAGTTTAACATCCTTACAAATAGACAAACCATTTTGTACAATTTGCGCACCCCTTATGGCTGATCTGTTTTTCTTTTATTAGAACGAGAATTTATGATGTCATATTCCGTTGAAAACTAATTTGAAAACATTGGAAAATAGAAGTGAAGGCAATGATCAGGAATCGATACAATTAACCCCAACCTTCAATCAGAGACACCAAAGGGAAAAACAGAAACATGAAATAACTAGACTCTAATGGAAGCATCAATAGCGAAAAGCAAAAAGGACAGTTTGGCCTCCATGGCCTGGTGGATAAGAGCGCTGACTCTTAATCATTAGGTCTCTCACCCCTGTTGATTCGAGCCTGGCTCGGGTCACATGTGAGACGCCAAGTTCTGCAACAGAAGGCAGGTATTTTTCTCCTGGTACTCCGGTTTCCGTAAAACCAAAACAAAAAGGGGGACGTTCATTTCTCCCCACAAAATGGCAAATTGGATATCAAAAAAAAAGATATAAGCAATACACCCATTCCAAAATGACCTTTAACTATAATAAATTGAACCGCGACAGAAGAACCGCCTTGGAGCGGTCAGTGTTAGTATTCCACTGGGGCGGGTGGGGGCTTAAATCGGTTTTACGCGGTCGCAATATTTAGACAAATAATTTGAACGATCAGGGGGAAATTTATATTGGTCTATAGAAAATTCTAATGCCGTTTTAAATAAATTGAAATCCAGATGTGTTCTTGCTTCAAGTCTGTCTACTTATGATTTTTCCACTCTTAACACGACACTTCTTCATAATCTTATGAAAGAAAAACCTCACGATTTTATTGAATGGACATTTCATAGGGAAGATTCCCTCTATCTTGCATGTAATGTGAGATATGCTTTTCTTTTCATTTCTGAAGAGCAGAAAGTGTGTGAAGCTGTCACCTTTCTACTTGACAATATTTACATAAGATTTGTACTAATTTAATTAGACAAATTGTGGCTGATCTGTTCTTGTTTTGATATGAAAGAGACTTCATGTTGTCCCTTTCCGTTGAAAAGCAATCTGGAATCATTGAAGCCTTTATCTCGACTTCTAGATATTATTTAATATTGACAATACGTATTTCGATGGTTTGATCAGTCACATTTATCCCCCAAAAATTCAGTTAAATAAAGCAAGAGGCCCCGTTGTTGGAGTTACATGTGCATCTATTTATTGAATATGTTTTTTTCCTGCAACATTTATGATAGCGCGATGATTTTGATTTTGAGATTGTATTTTTTCCTTTCTTTGATGATGATGCTCCTCGTTCGTTTAGACTTCTATTTATATAGAAAATGCTTAAATATCAAGAAAATATATTAAATTATAGCGATACTATTTCCAGGAAAATTCAAGCTATCTAGATAGTCTCCAAAGCCTTTTCTAAGTTTTGTAGACGTCTTTCCGATCTAGTTTCAAAAGTCAATGTTGGACCTAAATATCTTCTGTAACAAGATCTATCGGAACCCGTATTTTATGGTGACTTAGTATATAAATTCAGAAAAGTATTTACTTGTAATGACTTCAGTTCCCAATTTCATTAAACTATTCCTCGATATAAAAAGACTGAGTACAACATAAATATTATAGAACAGACTGCATGCATGGTAGTTAACCCAATCACGGCTAAAACTTTGCTGCCCTTTTTTAATTGCACGCCGGTGGGTCAGGCCTCAGATTCTATGACGGTTCCAGCGTAAAGGCGTAATTAGAACTAATACTTTATGCCTACATGCGGACTGGACAAAGTATTGGTCTAAATTGCGACGGAAGTACAGGCGAGGATTGCGACCGCGTAAACTCGATTTAAGCTGACCGTTCCAAAGCGGTTCTTCTGTAGCGGATTATTTTTGTTATTGTTCGTCTTTGAATGTGTGTATTGGGTATATCTTTTGTTTTGGATGACCAATTGGCCATTTTGTGGGAAAGTAAAAGTCCTTTTGACTTTACGCTATTACTGTTACCATTAGGGTCTAGTTATTTCATGATTGTGTTTCTTTCCCTTTGGTGTCTTTGATGGGAGATGTGGGTTAATTGTATCGATTCCTGTTCAACATGTTCTCGTTTATCCCAGCACTTTCCAAAAAAACCTGCAAAACACCCACAACCACTTCTCGATATTTGCTGAAATTGATATATGACCGGCACCTATATTTCGGTATTTTCGTTATGATCAGAAATAATTTTAGATGGCCCGGCTGGTTCATAACAGTATTTGGACTCCTTAAAATCACAGGAATTAGGTGTTTTAGTTTTAATATTAAGATCTGACACAAGTTGGTTAAAGTTAGAAATAATATTACGGATCGGTTTATAACACTTATTGCATATAAAGGGAGGTTCTGAACTTTCCAAGTAGGAAGGAACATACGATGTCGATGATTTATCTTTAAAAATACTTGGCAGGTCTATTAATTTGATTCCTTCGTTTATGAAAGGTATTTTGATACGAGGGTAGGCTGAAAAGTTCTGAGCCTGACCAAGATCCAATGGTGTTCATGCTGAAAGTGCCTTATTTTTCAACATAGTCTCCCTTCCTGTCCACACACTTCCTCCAGCGATGCTGGAGTCCTTGGATCCCAGTGGTATAGAAGGTCTCATGTTGGTCCCTGAAAAACTCCTTCAAAGAAGCTATCACCTCCTCGTCTGACCGATAATGCTGCCCAGTCAAGTGCTTTTTCATGTTTGGAAACAGGAAATAATCTGATGGACCTAGATCAGGTGAATACGGAGGGTGATCGACAAGTGTCAAGCCACAGTCATGCACAGCAGCCATTGCGACAACCGATTTATGAGCAGGTGCATTGTCCTGATGGAACAAGGCCCCTTTTGTCAATTTTCCGGGTCGTTTAGCCTTAATTGGTTTTCGCAATTGTTTTAGCAGATCTGCATAATACTCCCCATTAATTGTTCTGCCCTTTTGAAGGTAATCTATGAATATTATACCCTTGGCATCCCAGAACACTGATGCCATCACCTTCCCTGCAGAGGAGACGACCTTTGCCTTCTTTGAAGGGGGTGAGCCAGGGTGCTTCCATTGCATCGATTGTCTTTTGGTCTCTGGCTCAAAGTGATGAACCCAACACTCATCCTGAGTGACAAAACGGTCAAGAAAACCATCTTGGTCTGCTTCAAAAATAGCCAAGTTGGCTTGTGACAGGTTCAGTCTGGTCAACTTTTGGTCAGGCGTCAAAAGCCGTGGCACCTATCTGGCGGAAACCTTCGACATTCCTAATTCACTGTGTAGAATGTTATCTACTCGTTCACGGGAGAAGCCAACAGTGTTAGCTAACTGATTCACAGTTAAACGCCTGTCTTCCATCACGGCCATGTGAACTTGGCTGACGGTTTCCTCAGTTGTTGCCGCTGTGGGTCGTCCACATCGGTTATCATCTTCAAGGCTGTCCTTGCCCATCTTAAAATTTGCTGCCCACCTTTTCACGGTTGCATACGAAGGAGCATCATCCCCTAATGTAGCAACAAGATCGGCATGAATGTCCTTAGGAGCTAACCCCTTTTTATGGGGGTACTTGATAACACCACGATGCCAGGTTTGTCCATTTTCTAAAAAACGTGCTAGTATGGAATTTCTACGTTAATATAGGTAAACTTGAACTCATTTGAGTCAAATCAAGTAATAAAGGTTTGGATTTAATGAATACAAAATTTCATGGCTGTTCGATGCCTGCTTCTTGGTCAGGCTCAGAACTTTTCAGCCTACCCTCGTAAAATGTCCAATCGTCGAGGAACACATCACGAAAACACGCCTATATAAGTTTGACCCCCTTGAACCCCACTTTTATATAGAGGATCTAACACGAGTGGTCATTTCATATGAAATTTATGAAACGAGCCTTCGGCGAGTTTCATAAAGTTCATATGAAATGGCCACGAGTGTAAGATTCTCTTTATCATCATATGACTACTTTAAATTGGATTTTATCGCCTTTTAATTTGACAAGTTTTCTACAGAAAATGCATGGTCGACATGGACGTCGTCATGATGTTACTTCATCCCGCCAAAGTGTTATTACATGTGTGGTCATACGAGTTTTATTACACGACGTTATCCACTGCTTATCAACGACGTCATATGATAAACAGTAACACTGAGGTTTACAGGGGTAAATTTTATTTTTCTTATTTCTGCTCTAAAATATATTTTGAGCAGAAATAAGAAAATCATCACAATTTTTCATCTTATAATTTTCATTTTTTTTCGGCGATAAAGATTGCAATGAACTTATAAAGGCGCGTTTTCGTAATGATGCTGAGTATAACATCTAGTAAAAAGAGTCGGTGGCCACGATCGGAGAATTTATTAGCCTCTTCATCCAAACTGCGGATAGAAGTCATTGAAATTAAGGTGTAACTATACCAAATTCAGTGACACAGAGGCCTTTCTGATATTTAATCTTCACCAGTGTATCTAAACCCCAAAGTTTTGAAACCTAAACGGATGATGGACAAGACCCGGCAAACACAGCACACCCCCTCCGAGCACACACCGGCCGACGTAGCTCATGAGACATGTCAGCTGAAGGCATCAGGCAAGAGACGCCAGATCCAGATAGGCGTCCCCTACCGAGCCAACATCAGCAAACATGGCCCACGCTCCACGGAAGTCCCGGGCATCAGGAAGGAGATCTCCAAAGTAGCGAGACTTGCAATATCTAAAATATAACAAAACGTGGTAACCAAATACGCTAAGATACATGTCTCCTCTGACAAGTCAGCCTTAGTTTTAGAAAAGTTAGAATTTTATACTGCAAAAGTTAAGATATAATATAGTTATTTAAATCAGTACTTGAGTGCTGACGTCAATACCGCAGTATCAACCTCAGCACTAAGGAACTGATACTGAGCTGATGATTGCAAGTCTCGCTACTTTGGACATCTCCTTCCTGGTGCCCGGGACTTTCGTGGAGCGTGGGCCATGTTTGCTGATTTTGGCCCGTTGGGGGACGCCTATCTGGATCGGGCGTCTCTTGCCTGATGCCTCCAGCGGACATGTTTGATGAGCTACGTCGGTCGGTGTGTGCTTGGAGGGGGATGTGCTGTGCTTGCCGGGTCTTGTCCATCATCCGTTTCGGCTTCAAAACTTTGGGGTTTAGACACACTGATGAAGATTAAATATCAGAAAGGCCTCTGTATCACTAAATTTGGTATAGTTACACCTTAATCAAAATTCCGGATTTACCTTCTAGTTTATCATCACGTGAACAAGCCCGTGAAATAAAGACCCCCCCCCCTAAACCCCACTTTATATGGGGGAAACATTATCTTCCTTATTTCTGCTCCAAATCATAGGTTAAAGGTACTCGTTAGAACCGCCTCGATGAGGCGGTTCTAACGGGTACCCAAAACCTATGTTTGGAGTATAAATAAGAAAAAAAAACACAAATTTTCATCAGAAAAATTACCTTTTTTTGAGGTTTGAAAAATCCATTATGTCACACGGATTTGTTATCGTAATGGATGCTGGCACTATCCACTTGTTCAATTGCTTCAATTGCTTCCAATATTTATTCCGATAACACATCCATGACAATGACTGATCATGTTTTATTTGTACGACTTATGTGTGCATCGAATCATGCACTAAATAAAGCAATCAAATGCTAAGTGAATGGTTCATCACGAAAACACGCCTATATAATTTTGACCCCCTTGAACCCAACTTTTATATAGTAAAACTGCGTTTGTAGGGGTAAACCTTATTTTTCTTATTTCTGCTCTAAGATATAGATTGTGGGTACTCGTTCTAACGAGTACCTACAATCTATTGTTTGAGAAAAAAATAAGAAAAATATCACAATTTTTCCTCTTAAAATTTTCATTTTTTTCCGCGATAAAGGTGGCAATGTATTTGTATAGGCGTGTTTGCGTAATGAATGTTTTGAATGTAAATCACGAAAAGAACGGCCTAATTGCAAAGTAATGTATGCATTCAACGAACAATAACGCTTTCTGATCAATGATGTGTGTCTCTAAATACATTGCAAAGGGCATACATGGTGAACACATATGTAGCATTGACTGCAGCTGACATTCAAGTTTCCATGCTCATCATATATTACAATTTTGCATTTTTGTACAGCATGCGCTTAAATCACAATTGCGCAATGGGTTTGCCTGCCCATGTTAGTCAAAATCATTTCATTTTTCTCTCATGGAAAACTGTTAAACATTAGGATGACACACCTGAAGGCTAAAATGGATCTGTTATAACTCCAGAACTAATAATTCCTTAGTTCGAATCAAATACAACTGTATTACGGTAATACACACGTGCGACATACGGTATTTTTCACATCTCAAAATGGCTACTTTTATGATGAAATTCGTGATATTTTTCTTAATTGTTCTGCAAACATAGGCTATAGGTGCTCGTTTGAACCGCCTCATATTGAGGCGGTTCTAACGAGTACCAACAACCTATCTCATTGACAGAAATAAGAACTATACCCCCGTAAACCCTAGCTGTCTCTATATAAACTGGGGTTTAGGAGGGTGTTCATTTCACGGACTTGTTCACGTGATGGGCAGCTTAAATGCCGATCTAGAACCTAATTAATATATTTCCTAGCCCATTTTGTACATGCAGACCAAACATTGAAAATGCTCATCATTATTTCCTCAATTGTCCATTACACCTGATTCCCAGAAACTAATTAATAGCACCATTGCCCCATGTCGCTATCAATACTGAAATACTAATCAATGGTCAAGAATTTTTAACCCACGAAATGAATTGTCAAATACGCAAGTCTGTACTACAATTTATAAAGGAAACGGGAAAATTCAAATAAATCACATTAAAGGTTTCTATACTTTTTTGCGCCTTGATTAGTTGTCTAAGCATTCGTTATGTATTTTTGTTTATTTACCATAGCCATTCTCGTCACATCGTATTCTCGTCACACCGTTATACCATGTGCTGCTATTTGTATATGCTCAGTAATGTTGTATAACTTGTGTCCAATCCCATTGTTTTTTGTTTAATCTATAACTTAAAGCGGGTTTACAGCGATGTTCGTTACACGGACTTGTTAACGTGATAAACAGTTCGTTTCCGTTGTAATCTCATATTACAGTTTTTCATTTTCTTGCAGCATGCGCTGAAAACACAATGGTATTTTGGAATAACAAACCGATGTCAGCCAAAACACTTTCAGATGTCTAAAATGTCTCTGATAAAAGACTATGATAACTTCTTTATTTGGGCTTAAAACATAGATTTCAGTGCGTGTGGATGCGGTTATAGGGAATACCAGGTTCGTGTCTTTTGATATCAAGTTTATCAGACAAGGCTTCGAGAACGCTGGTAGAATCGCGAGGCTTGCTGAGGGGTGCTACATGCGTTCTAGGAGCCGAGCCTGATAAACTTGATATGACGTGACACGAATCTGGTATTCTGTTTATCAGTTAATCCCCGTGTACACTCTTACAGTTTTTGCCATTTTATTTGCCAGTAGTTAAGTTCATAGAAGTGCAATGTCACGTTGACCTGATAAAGCTCACCTGTCAGGATAGCATATCTTTATCAGGTCAATGTGTTAAAATGTAATTAATATAGGGGGTAACTGATAATTAGCAAGAATCCTCTATTCATTACGACAACTCATCCGTGTGATATAGTGCATTCTTTCATACCTCAAAAAAGGTAATTTTCTGATGAAAATTTATGGTATTTTTCATATTTATACTCATAACGTAGGTTTTGGGTACTCGTTAGAACCGTCTCATTGAGGCGGTTCTAACGAATACCCACAACCTATGTCTTGGAACAGAAATAAGGAAAATAATGTATAGCCCCTAAACCCCAGTTTTCTCCACATAAAGTGGGGTTTGGGGGGGGGGGTCTTCATATCATGGACTTGTTCACGTGATGATATGGCTTGAGAAAAAAAAAATAAGGTAACTAAATCATATCCTCGTAAACCCCATTAGTCTCTTATAAATGTGTGGGTTATAGGGTGTTTAAGACACGGACTTGTTAACGTAATGTAACACAAGGGCACGTTTACGAAAACACGTCTTCATGTATATATTTTGGCCCACTTAAACCCCATTTGTGTATAGTAAATAAAAATAAAAAATGAGTTCCTTTAAGAGCAATGAAAACATTCATAAGAAAGAAGATGGGTCATACTACGTAGTTTCGGCTAATAAAGCCTCATCAGTGACCCTGTAATGATCCGGCAAAGAAAGCCAGAGGAAACATACTGCAATTTTACGAATTTCGAATAGGCAGTCGATTCAAAGACTGATATAAATCAAAATGGGGTCTAAATAATTAAAAACCTGTCTAGAATATGAGTCTAATCCATTAATTTATTTCCGATTTCTCTGAATATTCACGCTGATCTCAAAGGACCAAAAGTAAAATAATAGTAAGACTGGGGTTTACAGAGATTTACATTATTATTTGTTATTTCTGCTTAGAAATATAAATTAAGGATAGTCTAACGGATGCCCACACTCTATGTTTTAAGAGAATTATTAAAATTATCAAATTTGTTTTATCAGAAAACTTTGCTTTTATGATGGTAAAATTTTCAATATATTTAAACAGATGTGTTTCGTAATTTTAAGAAGAACTGAAATGCAAGCATAAACCCCAGAGCACAGTTCTCAAAGCTAACGACAATGTTAGTTAACCTAATGTTAAAACCGCATTTGAAATCAATATTTCTGCCACGAGATAGCTAGGTAGCTATCTCGATTATATAGGAAAGTATCGCGATAATTTCGAGTTTCCTGCCAGATAGCTTAAGATTTTATTGGGATAATTTAACATTGTTATCTCACTTGTTTTTGTGATAGTGCCCGGAGCTGCCACGGGGTAGCTAGATAAGTATCGTGATAATTAAAAATATCGCAAAAACTGAAAAGACTATCTAGATAGCATGCATTTTCCCGGAAATATTATTGCGATATTTTAATATATTTTCTTGATATTTCCGCAATTTTATATAAATAGAAGTCTAAACTTCGGAAGACCTTTATTGATACTATACGGTATGCGTTAAATGCACCAGAAAGAGATCGGATCGGGATTAACTTCCTTGTACCTGAAGTGAAATATGGGACGGTCTGGTTTGTGGCGTAACGACTAGAGTTTGGAGACTAAACGGCTAGAGACGAAATGAATAGTATGGAAGTGCATGGGAAACGTCGTGGGGGCGAATCGACTTGTTACCAGTTAGGTACCATATTTAGTCATTCACATTTTGACAGATGCTCTATTTATAGATATCAGAATATACATGGCGAAAATATCGTGATAACAATTCACATTATCGCGATAATACTTTCAGGAAACTTGAGAGTTTTCGCGTTAAGTTTTTATATTATCACGATAGTTATCTACATGTAGCTTCCTCATGGCAGTTCTGGGCACTATCACGAAAAAAGCGAGATAATAATGTCAAATTTATCGCGATAAAATTTTTCGTTAACTGGCAGGAAACTCAAAATTATTGCGATACATTCCAAAATTATCGCGATAGCTATCTAGCTATCTCGTGGCAGAAATATGCCTCCATATAAAACTACACATTGAAACCAACTTGAAATATGTGTGCAGCTTTGCAGTGCAAAATTGTTACATCTCTTTATATCCGTCGGCTAATGTCTCATCCAAGCGCTTTATAAAAGAAACTTGTTCTGTCTTCACGCTGACTTCTAAGAAAAGTTTCAAACCATAATGAAAATGCGATTGTTAACACTGATTTGAATCAAATCTTCTTAGGGATTTTTAACCAATGGCATGTGTTTTAGTCGTCAGTACAAAAAGTTAAATTCTGCAGATATGGATA
This sequence comes from Lucinisca nassula, assembly GCA_963580285.1. Lineage (NCBI taxonomy): Eukaryota > Metazoa > Mollusca > Bivalvia > Lucinida > Lucinidae > Lucinisca > Lucinisca nassula. The sequence goes on along the minus strand of OY757025.1, from coordinate 52,465,050 downwards.
AAACAGATTGCCGTTAGTAATTATATCTTCCTAGCATGAATTTCAAATATTTTCAGCTCGGTTCACTTATAAACTAGTATAAACAATAGAGGGCTCCAGCTCATCGGGCTTTGGCAAATAGATTGGGCTCCATGATGCTTCCGCACACAACTGAAACCGACCGCGCATGAGTACTTGATTTAATTCATTTTTGGGGGGTGGTGTGGGGTCAGGGTTTGAAATGTCATTTCATCTCAGTGTCGGATAAACGTCCCAGAAGATTGGAATCAACGTCTCAAAAATGAACTAAATAGTGTTGACGGGGACGTAAAACCTCCATTCAAACAAAGCAAACAACAGAACATATTTTTATATGCAATAAAACTACAATGGCTCAAACACTGTTGACTCGATTACCATGGTGGTTTCAAACCCATTTTTGAGTCAAATAATAAGAAATTCTTGATGTATCGGACCGCTTTTCCTCCCTTCAGTTATCTTCCTTGGTAGATAATGCATAACTGGCATAGCTTATAGGTTTATCACCACTTTCTGACAGCCGTCTCAGATCGAACTTTTGGCTCAGTGGTAAGAGCACTGGACTTTCACCTGAGCGGCCCGGTGTCGAATAGAGTTGCCTCGCCCTCAAACAGTCATGGCAAGATTACCACGAGAACACGACTATATAATTTTGACCACCTAAAACCCATCTATTGTAGAGTAAAAATGGAGTTTATAGGGGTATGCATTATGTTTCATATTTCTGGTCAAAACATTGATTGTGGATGCTCGTTAGAACCGCCTCGTCGAGGCGGTTCTTACTGGCACCCTCAATCCTTATATATCGCGAGGCGATTGTTACGGATACATGTACCCGCAATCTGTGTTTTATAATTTGTAGGTACACGTTAGACCCGCTTCGCCGAGGCGGTTCTGACCGGGTACCCACAATCTTTGTTTTGAGCCGATTCGGTTCTAACGAGAACCCACAATCTATGTTTTGAGCAGCAATATGAAAACTGACACAATTTATTGTCTGAAAATTTGCATTTTTTGCTGTTAAGGTTTTAACCCATTTAGTACCAGGAACCCCTAAACGGGTACCCTGGCAAACAGTGCAGGCCCAGATCAGACGCCGCAGAACGCGGCGTCTGATCAGGTCCTCCACTGTTTGCTTAAAGTTCTCCACTGTTTGCTTAAAGTTCAGTCATTTTCCAAATAAATTTAAATGAAAACACAACCTGACACCCCTAAATTTTGAACTGAACTCCTGCTATATATAAGGAGGAAGATTCCATTTGGTACAAAAAGGGTTAATATATTTGAATAGGCGTGTTTTCGTAATGTACAATTCACTTACCACCTGGTGAAAAGGCGCTGTCTCCCAAACTTTGAATGCATTCCTCCTGGCTCCTAAAACTCCATGGTGTCTTCATTACAGGCGTACTTCAGTTCGTCTGAAAAACATTGTGACTGAAATTTAGAACTGCAGGTTCTTGTAAGATATTGTTTATGTTATTTTACAATGATCTTTAAGCAAACAGTGTAGACCCAGATCAGACGCCGCGTTCTGTGGCGTCTGATGTGGGCCTGCATTGCTTGCCAATGTCCCAGAAAAATGGTCGCTGGGCATATATTGTTTAATTTCTTTCACGCAAAACATTTCCCGCCCCGCCCATCGGCGCTTGAAGAAATAGATGGGCTGCACGCTGCTTCCACGCTGAGCTGAAACCGACCCGCACACGATTATTGGTAAACCGCTTAAAGGATCGCAAAGCGGTGCGAGTCGACCGTCCATGCTTATAAACCCTATTCGTTTTACTGGGCGACAGGGCTTGAGATATCATTTCATATTAATGTCTTGTAAAAGTCCCACACAATTGGAAGCAACGTCTCCAAAATGACCTATACAGTGCTGACGGGGACGTTAAACCTCAAATCAAACAAACAATGTTCATCGCATAACATCGCTGTTATTTAGTTGATACATGTAACGTCATGTCATGAAAATCATACAGCCTCACGTGTAATAATACACGGTTACATGTACTTGCGTGTAACGTCATCACGTCGTCCGTGACAGCATCATAGTTTCTATTGAAGTATGGTCTATGTTTCTCATGTGTTTGTTTAACCCACAATATCACAATGGAATCTTCCACCTAGTAAGTTTGGAGTGGTCCATTTCCACATGTAGGGGCGTCAGGTTTGTTCTTTAGGCAAACCGTGTAGACCCAGATCAGACACCGCGTTCTGCGGCCTCTGATCTGGATCTGCACTGCTTGTGAATGTCCTAGAATAGGGGCCGCTAGGCATATATGGGTCAATATCTTTCACGAAAAACATTTCACGTGCAACTTGCGATTGATGACGTTCAAGATGTAATTAAACCTTTGTACAAATTATACTTAAGCTTGGGAAAAACGCACTTACTGTTGCAAGTTCATAGAATTATTGTTTTGTACTTTTCATTTGATTTTGTGTTCGCATGCACTCAGTACATTTAAATTAATTTTCAGTAATCAAAGTCAACAATGTGTTATAATCTGCGATCAAAATACGTTTTCAACACGCTTTCAGAAATCACTAAGCCTCTTGCTGACACCATAATGTCTTGCGTTTTCTTTTCTTAAAATTTGATTAAATAAATAAATTCATTTGTGATGCGAAATTATCTTTTCACGTAACTACATGTTTTGTTTGATTGTTTGTGTTGGAGTTTAACGGCCCAATCAACACTATTTTATATCATTTTAGCCGACCAGTTACATATCCACACCTTACCTGGACAGCCTTATACGTAAGCGGTTAACAAGTACAGTGCCCATTCTTTCGCCAGAAACTGACAACTACCCTTCTTGAATCAGCGGAAGGGAGAGAATGACCGTAGAATGAGTGAGTGTTTGAGTTTTACGTCTCACTAACAGCTAAGGTCATACGGAGACGGGACCTCGGTTTAAAGACTCATCCGAAAGTCTGGGGTAGCCTGGGATCGATCCTGCGACCCCTGGTTTACAAGGCGAGTAGCGTAACCACTGCGCCACAGAGGCTTCTAAATGATCGTAGAAAAGATTTCATGATCAATCTCCACGAATGAATGTTGCCAGCCCCGGTAGGTATCGAACCCGCGGCCTCCTGAGCACCAGTCAGATGCGCACCCGACTGAGCTACCGAGGCCGGCACGTCATTACATGTATGCTAACACATCCACTCTTTCATACCTCAAAAACGGTTAATTTGTGATATTTCATTTTTTACAAAATCAAGATTTAAACAGAAACTTGGTATGAAAAGCATTTCTATAGCGAAAAGCTGTTATATTGCATATAGAATTCATACTTCAAACATAGATCGTTGGTATTTGCCTCATTGAGGCGGTTCTAACAAGTACCCACAATCTATGTTCCTGAGTAAAACTAAATAAAAAAGGCATATCCCTGTATGAATAAGCGTATGATCAGGATCCACACTGCTTACAGTGGTAAAAGAAACAGTCTAAAGTCCCCATTCAGGACCATTTTGCAACCAACACTCAGAGACATTTGATCCACCAGTCCCGTTAGTGCTTTGATATGATTTGTCTCTCGCTTGCTTGAGATGACTATGTTCCTCGTTAGTGTTTTTAGTGTTAGTGAGTAAAATTTGGAACCTTTTTTTATTTTATACTTAGCAATAAAATCAATGCATATGTGAAACAAATTATATCAAATATCGTATCTCCCATTTATATCGATTTACGGTTGCGAGCCGGGAGTACTTTTTTGCTAAGGCTCTGAAGATATAAATACTGCTACATGTATAAAATAAAAAGAACATTTACTTTCGGGGGATACCAAAAATAGTTCATCTCGTGTGCTGAAAACATCCGAATTTTCACTCGTGTTTCGCACTCGTAAAGATTCGGATTTTTTTCAGCACATTCGATTAAATATTCAAGTCCGTGAAATGAACATCCCACTATATAGAGAAAACTGGGGTTTAAGGGGTATAAATTATATTGCTTATTTCTGCCCCAACACATAGGTCGTGGGTACTGGTTAGAACCGCCTCAATGCGACGATTCTAACGAGTACCAACAACCTATGTGTTGGAGCAGAAATAAGAAAAATTTCACAGATTTTCATCAGAAAAGTAGCCATTTTGGAGATGTGGAAAAATGCACTATGTCACACGGGTGTGTTATCGTTATGCATCTTTAAAAACAAAATATCCTGTATGTACGAACACTGAAACATCAATGACTCGAAGCAATAAAGATTGTATGCATGGTAATTCACCCAATCACTGTTTATAATGTTGCTCCCCCTCTTTATATTGCTTGCCGGTGGCTCGGGTCTTAGACCCTAAGGAGGCTCCGGCCTAAAGATTTAAACTGTTTGAGAACTGTCAATTGGTTCCCGATGCTCTTTACTCTGGTCGTGCCTACCAGAGTCTAACTGTTGATTTTCTTTTTCTCTAGAAGTTCAGTTATTCCTCATCGTTGTTTCATCCCTCTATTCGTTTCATTTTATGTTCTTGGAGATGCTGCGCTAATGAATTAGAAATTCTTCATGCGAACTGAATAAATTATGGCTTCTCTAAACAAAGACGGAACCGAGGACGTGTAAAATCGATTAACGTGAGCCTTCCTACCCACCCCACCACCCATACACACACTTTTTACTGACCTGTCAAGGCGATTTTTACACGCGTTATTTCTTGCTGATGTTGTAGTTTGTCTTTGCATGTTTGTACTGTTCATAAATTTTGATTTGGAAGGGCCGTTTGGCCATTTTGTGGAAAAGAAACCATCATTTTGGCCGCCCCCGCCCATAGGGGCTTGTAGAAATATATGGGCTGCATGATGCTTCCACGCAGAGCTGAGTACGGCCCGCACACTAGTACTGGTAAACCGCTTAGAGGATCTAAGCCTGTCCAGGAACCGCGGTGCGAGGCGGACCGTCCACGCTAATAAACCCTATTGATTTCATTGGGCGACAGTGTTTGAGATGTCTTTTCATCTCAATGTCGGGTAAAAGTCCCAAAAAATTGGAAGCAACGTCTCCAAAATGACCTTTACAGTGTTGCCGGGGACGTTAAACCTCAAATCAAACAAACAAACAAACAAAACCGTCATTTTGGCTTTCCGTTTTAGTTACTTTCCTTTTGGTGTCTTGGTTTGTAAGAGTGAGGTAATTGTAACGAGTCCTGGTCATTGCCTTTACTTCTTGTTTACAATGTTTTTATTACATGGATAAGTAACCATGACGTAGTCGTCATTCGGCAAAGACCAGATTACGGGAACACACACGTGCGTGTGACATGGTACATTTCGTTTTTTCCACAGCTCCAAAATGGCTACTTTTCTGATGAAAATCCGTGATATTTTTCTTGTTTATGCCACAAACATAGGTTGTGGGAGCTTGTTAGAACCACCTCAACGAGACGGTTCTAACGAGTACCCACAACCTTTGTCTTGGAGAAGAAATTAAAAAAAGTATTGTTTACCCGCGTAAACCACAGTTTTCTCGATATAAAGTGCGATTGAAGGGGTGTTCATTTCTCGGACAGATGGTCTACGTATCTTAAGAATAGCTCAAAATGCAGCCAACCCAGGTATATGATGTTGAAATATGAATACCAGAGACAGGTACGAGTATATAAACTGGTCGCAGAACAGAAGACAAGTTCTTTTGCAAGGCGGATAATCTTGTGAGTGTCGCTGGGAAATGTCATTAAGAACGCTTGATGGCTTATTAAAATCTCCCTCAGTTGATGATTATGCATTCCATTTTCGTCTAAATCGTATTGATTTCAGCATTAAGAAAATTTTGCAGAGAGCCAGACTTAGAGTACACTTGGTAATGAACATCACGAAAACACGCCTATATAATTTGTGTCCTTGAACCTACTTTTACATGTATATAGAAAATCTGGGGTTTACAGGTGTAACCTTATTTTACTTATTATTGCTCTACAGTATAGATTGTGGATACTCAGAGGCGCGTTAGGAAAACATGTCCGTAAGAAATAATGGCATCCAACATGGTTTCAGAAAATAAATGATAAATATTAGGTAAAAATGATAACATCTTTATTATTTCTGCTTTCAACATAGATTGTGGTTGCTCGTTAGAACCGCCTCAATGAGGCGGATCTAATGTGTACCCACAATCTATGTGTAATGAGGCGGGTCTATCGTGTACCCACAATCTATGTGTAAAAGCAAAAATAAGGCAGATAATGTATACCCCCGTAAACCCCACTTCTCTCTATATAAACTGGGGTTTAGGGGGGTGGGGTCTTCGTTTCACGGACTTGTTATCGCGATGGGTTCTAACAAGTACCCACAATATATTTTGAGCAGAAATAGGAAAAAATATCATAATATTTCATCTAAAATTAATTTTTTTGGGCGGTAAAGTTTACAATGCATTTTATAGGCGTCTTTTCGTAATGATTTTCACAAGGAAACATGTCTATATAATTTTGACCCACTTTAACCCAACTTTTATTTAGTAAAACTCGGGTTAACAATGGTATACATTATCTTTATATTTTCTGCTCCGAGGTGGTTCTAACGAGTACCCACTATCTATGTTTTTTGCTGAAATATTGAAAAATATAAAAAGTTTTATCTGAAACTTTTAAACATTTTGGTAGATCAAGTATAATTTTTGATATATTTGAATAGGCGTGTTTTCGGAATTAACACACTTTTTTAACATTCACTTCGATTGTTACTCTATATTATTAATTGATTATCCTATATTACACAAGGTCAACCAATATTCAAAAATCATAAACCATGTTTTTAATTGCGCCAATTAATAAAATTGTCATTTATCAAGTAATTTCGTATTGGCCCAGTTACAGGTCCACGGTCAGCTGTATTGGCCTCGGCCTTCGGCCTCGTGCCAATACAGCAGACCTCGGACCTGTAGCTGGGCCAATACAAAATTATTTGATTAATAACATTATAATATAGCATATGTTCGATACCCTGCACTCAACAATTACATCTTTGTATAACTTCACATGTATATTGCTGCTACTCGTTACGCAATTCTAAACACATTACGAAAACATGCCTATACAAATACATTGTAAATTTTACCACCTAAAAATCGAAAATTTTAGACGAAAAATTGTCATAATTTTCTTATTTCTACTCAAAATATAGATTGTGTGTACTTGTTAGAACCGCCTCGAGGCGGTTCTAACGAATACCCACAATATATATTTTAGAGCAGAAATAAGAAAAGAAAGGTTTACCCCTGTAAACCCCAGTTTTACTATATAAAAGTGGGGTTCAAGGGGGTCAAAATTATATAAGCGTGTTTGCGTGATGAAAATTAAAATAGGTATTCTTTAGATGTGAAAGAAGGCGCTATGTCTCACTCACGCGTATGTTCAACTGCATTTTATTGAGGCCAGATGCCTGATGTATTTTCTATAATTATAAGTTTCAAGTGCTCTAACTGTTGACAGACTGGTGTTTAGCCTCTATCCTGTCATTCCGTGATTGCCCCCGCAAAAATAAAATGGGCTGCATGAGCTGAAACCGACCGCACACGAGTACTGGTAAACCTCGAAGAACGTCTAAGCCTGTCCAGGCAAAGTGGTGCGAGTCGGATCGCCCAAGCATATAAACCTTATTGGTTCATTGGGCGGTCATTAAAAACTCAATGTCGGGTAAAAGTCACAAAAAACTGGAAGCAACGTCTCCAAAATGGCCTAAATAGTGTTGACAGGGACGCTGAAACCTCAACTCAATCAAACAAACAAAAAAAAAAAAAAAAAAAAGAAGTACAGGCAATTAACACCCATCTAAACCCCAGTTAATATAGAAAAAAACAAAAAATGGTTTTTCAAGAGTATCTTTCATTTTACTTCGTATGCTCCAAAACATAGGTGTTGGGTACTCGTTACATGTAGAACCGCCTCAATGGCGCGGTTCTAACGGGCATCCCAAACATATGTTTGGAGTAAAAATAAGGTAAATGTCACAAGCTCTCCCCAGAACATCACGATAACAAGTCCGTGAAACGACGACCCCTCAAAACCTAACTTTATATAGCGAAATGTGGGGTTTACGGGTGTATACATTATCCGCCTTATTTTTGCTCAAATGCGTCGAGAAATAAGAAAGATGCTGTCATTTTTACCAAACAATTGTAATTTCAGACACCATGTTGGACGCCATTATGTCACACGGACATGTTTTACTTATAAGTGATACGAAAGAATGCACTAGGTGATACAGATGCTTTATTGTAATGGCACATTGTAATCTCCGAGCTGTTTCAATCGTCTTAGCCACCCGCAATATCCGGTAAATGCAATATTTTATGCCAGAATCTCTTTAGAAATAATGGAGACATTGCGTGCATTTAAGCATCCTAATGATACAGTCCTTCATAATGGATTGATAATGCAACTACACATTATCTTTTATGTCGTGGATGTAGTATCTGCAGTTGTTATCTTCTCAAAATGACCAAACAAAGGTCATGAAAGATCGTTAAATTAACTCAGCATTTCCTTTTAAGTAAAAATAATAATAAGTATGTGTTAATGTCCCCGTCAACACTGTATAGGTCATTTTGTTTCCAATTTTGTGGGACTTTTACACAACACTTAGATGAAATGACATCTCAAGCCCTGTCGCCCAATGATACCAATAGGGTTTATATGCATGTACGGTCCGACTCGCGCCGCTTTGCCTGGGCAAGCTTAAATCCTCTAAGCGGTTTACAAGTTCTCGCGTGCGGTCGGTTTCAGCTCTGCGTGGAAGCACCGCGCAGCCCATCAGTTTCTTCAAGCCCCGATGGGCGGGGGCGTTTAAGCATGTGTTTAAACCATATTATCTTTACTGTCGTGCACATGTATTTGTATTCTAAATTATTTCCCCGGTTTGTTCAAGTTGGGCTATTAAGGATTTGCCTTGTCCTTCCGCCATTCCTTCCGTCAGTCCTTCCTTTCGTCCGTGATTCTGTCCATCCTCATTAGATACAATTTTGTCATTTTTGTCAACAAATCGTAGGGTTACAACGTTGAAATTCGATACACATAAGGGCAATGGGTTGATTTATCGTGTATGCCGGAGCCAATGGCTATATCTTACAGGTTTTACAATTTAGCAATAACGAAAAATGTCCGTTGCGGATTCCTTAGGAACACTGAAAATTGTAACGTTGAGATTTGGTACACACATGGAAACACGGATGAAAATCAGGGGAACTACCTCGAAATTGCGTGAACGCGACTTTTTTCCTACGCAAAAGCCGTACCCGCTGCCGTTTTTACTATGATTTAAAAAGACAGAATTCCGGAAATGCTAATTTGATTTAACTATCCATAAAGGCGGAACAAACCATTAAGTAGTGTAGTATAATCGTGATAGGGCGACCCGCGAAAGGTCGACCGTGAACCTTCATTTTCTCAGTGGGTTTACAGCGCATACACGTTTCATATTTTCGCCGAGTAACAAAGGATTTGACGCTAAACCTGATAAAATTAACTAAATATGTCAGTGTGACGTCCAAAATGTCATTAACCATGTTCACTGTAAAGATTTATTCATGAAAAATTCAGTCGCGTTGCTCCAAGTCTATCGAGATAGCTCTAACACTAGCGGTGTTGTTCGCACGAGTTTAGTTTGGCAATATCAAATAAGTCTGCTTTCATACATGGCCAAAATTTTTAATCACTAATAAATCACTTCTTTATGTGAGTATGATATCGTTTTAAAACTGGTACTTGCTTTATTACATTAGTTGTGAATTATATCATTGTCTCTTTAAATATTTTGGCTTATTATTTCATAAAGCGTTCATGAGGTTTTGCACACAGGGATTATCCGCATCCGTGTTCTTATGATCTATACCTCGTGAATTGCAAACGGAATGCAACGAAAACTGACGTCATTAACATTTTTTTTAAATTTAAAACCTGCCTGATATCTTTTGTGGAAAAACTGAAGCAGGGTGTTAACCTCGTGTAATCTAACCCATGGCAACCGTACTCCCTCCCAACTAAACAGCAAAGAACCAAAACAAAAATACCGACATGAACGGATAGGTAAATTAAGATGGCTTATTTTCTGATAGCATCACTTTCTGTCGTTGCGCTTCTTTTAGCATAGTTTCCGATGCACGTATGGAGGTCTCGTTACTAATCATTGAACTAAGATGCGGAATCAATGAATCACATATAAAAAAGAAGTGAAGGCAATGATCAGGAATCGATACAATTAACCAATAGCACCATCAGAGACACCAAAGGGAAAGAAGCACAAACATGAAACAACTAGACCCTAATGGAAACATCAATAGCGGAAAGCCAAAAGGACAGTTACTTTCCCACAAAATGGCCAATTGGCTATCTAAAACAAAATAAAAAAGCGAAACACACACACAAAGACAAACCATAACAAAAATAAACCACGACAGAAGAACCGCCTGCAAATTGCACTGGGGGGAGGGGGGTGGGGGGTTAGATCGATTTTACGTGGCCAGAATCCTTCCGCATGGAGGCCTCCTAACTCATCCGTGCATCATCTCCGTGAATACAAAAATCAAACAACCATAGAGATGATACAACGGTGAGGACTCGACAGCAAGAAACCTCTGAAATGCTGGAGCAAAAGAAAACCAACAGTTAGACTCAGATGGGCCCAACCAGAGACAGAGTTTGTAGCCCCCCCCCCCCACCACCACCACCCCCACCCCCGTCCCGGTTCATAGTCGAAGTGTTGCTTCTTACACTTGTCTTGTGCGAGTGCCCCCATCCCTGTCAACTCTCCGTGATCCCTCCCAGTCTATTATATATATTTCCTTTGGTTAAAGTGATCCGTTATAATAAGTTTTGTTGTAACTAGTGAGCGTTGATTTGCTTTCTGCTCTGGTGAGTCTTTATATTCACTTCAGCATCTTTCTTGTGCTCTTTTAATCTAGTTTCAACGTGATTTCATTGATGTTGTCATCCTGTGTTTGCGAAAAGTCCTTTCTATCGCCTCTGATACACCTTGCACATACAGAATCACAACTAAATATATAAATAAATCTTTAAGAAATGAAGTTGAAAAAATGCGACCAGAACCGGACCTTCTTGAACTTCATTTATCGTCTCACTGAAGGAAAATCCCACGGATTGTCAAGAATAATCACGAATTCCTTTTTATTCGTACCTGATTTGAACATGCATTTGGCGTATTCTAAACTAATTCCTAACTGATTCCTAACGTTAGTCAGTATTTCCCAATAAATTCTTGTAAATCGTTGTAAATTCTTGACAATATGTGTGCGATTCCACCCGAATCCAGCCGAATTCCGCGAATACTCGTAACATTATCGTATCTCTATCGAAGAGCGTCACGAACTGGACCAGAAAATTTACAAAATTTCACGAATCCTAAAATTTATCAATTAGTGGCGATTCGTTGGATTCATGGTCTGTGTGGAAAAGGGCATCATCACGAAAACACGCCTATATAATTCTGACCCCTCGAATCCCCCTTTACATAGTAAAGCTGGGGTTTACAGGGGTGTGTATATTTTTCTTATTTCTGTTTAAAACATAGATTGTGGGTACTCGTTAGAACCGCCTCGATGAGGCGGTTCTAACGTGTGCCCGTAATCTATGTTTTGAGCAGTAATAAGAAAAATATCACAATTTTTATCGGAAAATTTTTTTCGGCGGTAAAATTTGCAATATATTAGTATAGGCGTGTTTTCGTAATGTAAAGCAATGTCTCAAAGGTGTGTCAATTTATGGATTAACTTATCAAATAAGAAATCCCGGCCCAGTGACTGACATTTTATCCTATTTCAAGGATGCGTGTAGCTCGACTAGAGTATCAAAGCTGCAGATTCTAGACTCTCAGTGCCAAATCGCATACGACACTAACTGTCAGAGGTCCCTCCAATTGCAAATGTATGCAACATGTTTTGTGTTGTCTAAGGCTGTGATGTGAAAGGTTTTTGGTTGTTCCTTTCTTGTTTTATTTTATTTTTATTTTTTCACATTTGTAACTTATTTAAGCTTAGTCTGTCAATTGCCGAGAGGAATTCGGCTCTCAGAAATATCTGTTTTTATGCCGAACTAAAGATATTGCAAACTTTAGAATCCGTACTTCCAGCGAAATTCTTGATCAGCTAACTTGCCGCATCCTCCGCAACATTAGCGGCCATATGATGAATGCCATGGCGATTAGATGGCAGTAGCCCTAAATGTGAGTTCTTGATCGGCCTGAAATGATGGGGAGTATATAGATTGTGCTTTTATAACACGTCGCAAATTTTGTGAGAATTGTTGTATACTGGCTTAAAATTCTAATTTGAGCGTTGTAGCCTCTGAAGCCATAAAACATTCCCTGTAGTAACAACTAATCTGATTAATTTCCGTCTCTGTCACTGCCAGTATTTACAGTTTACATAATAACAGTAGCACATACTGTGAGCTGAAAGGCGTCTGGTTTTTTGTCTCCTTCTTGTCGCTTGAAGGTAGCAATATTGCTGTGAGACAACGAGTACTCATTCCGAAGTATCATTACATACTGAAGTCAAATGAGCACCAACTGAACCATTAAAAGAGCGAAATAGAACAGAAAGCAATGATCAGGAACCGATACAATCAACCCACAGCTCCCATCAGAGACACCAAAGGGAAAGAAATACAAACATGAAACCACAGACCTAATGGAAACATCAATAGCTGAAAGCCAAAAGGACAGTTACTTTTCAACAAAATGGACATTTCGATATAGGAAAGAAAATAATATAAAGCAATGTCTTAAAGGCGTGTTAATTGTGGATTACGTTAAAGTTATAAAATTAGAAATTTCGGTCCAGTGACGGACAAATCATCCCATCACGAAAACACGCCTATATACATGTAATTTTGACCTCCTTGAACCCAACGTTTATGCAGTAAAAACTGGCATATACAGGAGTAAACCTTACTTTTCTTATTTCTGCTCTAAAATATAGATTGTTGGTACTCGTTAGAACCGCCTCATTGAGGCGGTTCTAACGAGTATCCACAATCTATATACTGGGCAGAAATAAGAAAAATATCTAAAGTTTTCATCTTATTTTTTTTTCACGTTTTTTTTTTTCGGCGGTACAGTTTACAATGCATTTGTGCATGTGTGTTTTCGTAATGCTATTTGTTACTGAGCTCATTTAACTCGACTAGAGAATCAAAGCTACAGATGCTGAACTAAGGAATATTAGGTAACCTAACCCGCTCGATCTGCTCGTTAACTTTACGGTTAAACTCAAGACCAACCGAAACCTATTTCGCATATTACCTGATGCTCAATGGTCAAATTCGCGAAGACCAGAAACATATATATAATTGTGAGATGCAAGCGTACAAACCAGCGTTTTGACTTCAAACAGACATTGTTACAAATATAAAATTTAGAAATATTTCAAATGACGAATTAAACGAGACCCAACAAAACTTATATAATAATATTAACGACTTGTAAAAACTTTCGCGAATTTGCATATCCGCGGTTCGCTGGGTGATCTAAAGAGCCGCTACGGAAAGCGTACTAGCATGCCTTGTGAGAACTGTTTTTAATAGATCAAGTGTTTTCTAATTCCATTACTGCTTAGAAAGAGTCTTATTAACCACGCGATTCCCATACCCTGTGTATAAAAATAGAAGGACAGGCAATGGCCAGGTCTCGATGCAATTACCTCTGGGTCTGGGCAGAAGCAACATGCTCTTGAAGTTGGTTCAAAAGGCGGATTCGAGCTGGGAAGAACGAGTGGCGGTACACATCAGTTCTACGGAATGGTGGCATATAGCGTTGCCTAGGACCTCGAATGGACATCACTGTGACTGGGTGTAGAAACTGTGCAGCTGGTATGTTTACAAGACCATGGGTGATGCGATGCATCATCACTAGCTTGGTGTCACTTCTCTGTTGTAGGGGGCTCCAACCAAGAATGGAAATCATCTGGCTGGTACAGTCTTATAGTCACCATTCACACATCTGGCTGATCTACGCTGGACCGCCTCAAGCTGCTGGGTGTTTCTGGCAGGATGCGGGCCACAGGCGGTACCTGCATACTCAACCACAGGCCGAACGAGAGCAGTGTTGCACCGTGCCTTGATCGCTCTGGGGCATCTTGATACGTTCCCCCGCAAGAAGGGAAAAGTGTCGTTTGCCTTTTTGTAACCTCGTCCACGTGATCATTCCAGGATAGGTTGTCAGCCAGTGTGACCCCCACCCCAAGATACACTCCCTGCTTAACAACTTCTAGAACGTGATTATGGATGTTGTAGGTGGCGTTGATGGGATGACGTTTTCCTTTTATCCTCACCACAACACACTTTGTAAGGTTAAAAGACATCTGCCATTCCTTCTCCCATTGTTGAAGACAGTCAAGGTCGTCCTGCAGGCTGATGCTGTCGTGAAATGAGCGGATCGTCCGGTACAAATGACTATAATCTGCGAAGAGTCGAGCAGTGGTCGACACCTTAATTGGAATGTCGTTGATGTAAAGAGGAAATAGCAGAGGCCCAAAAACCGTTCCTTGAGCGATAATGTGAGGTGCCAGGAGATGATTCTGACGTATGGTCTTTGAAAAGTGCCTGCTGGCTCCGATCTGACCAGAAAATCTGGACCCATCGTTCATGCCGTAATGCCGTAACTTCAGTAGGAGGCGCTGGTGTGGCACCTTGTCGAGTCTAATAGAACTGCATCTATCTGCTCTCCCTCATCTATGTTGGCCGAGATGTCCTGAAGCGTTACCAGAATTTGGCTGTCACAGGAACGTCTTTCACGGAACCCATGTTGTTCGTCGCCCATTATCTTGTAATCTCACAGGGGTTTACATTATTTTTTCTCATTTCTGCTCGAAAACGAAGAGTGTGGGTACTCGTTAGAACCGCCTCGCCGTGGAGTTACCAAAATCTATGTTTGGAGCAGAAATATGAAAAATATCAGAATGTTATATATGAAAATGTTCATTTTTGGTGGTAGTTTTTAATTAATTTGAATAGGCATGTTTTCGTAATGAGTGTTTAAGATCAGTTTGCTTTCAGCTGGTCTAAGTAATAGAATTACACATTAATAAGCTCAAGGAAGGTTATGCAAAAAGCGTCAAAATGCATTGTGAGGAGGGGAGACGCTGACATATATAGATGTTTGTGTGTTTTTTTTTTTTTTTTTTTTAATTATGTGTTTGAACAATCCGACATGATCCTTACCCGCCATTTGCCCAAGTTATTTATTGAAGTTTGATAGCCTCTTCATTTCCTTCGATTTCTCATGAGAATATGTGAGCCTTATTGCTAATTATAGGCAATTCGCTCTTTCCAAGATAAAGGTGTCGAGTATCTGCATGTTAGACTTGAATGGACAGAATTTGCAATTATATTTCTCTTTGACGGCACAGTTAAGACACAGACATGCCTGTGCATGTGTAATCTCGTTTTTGTCTTTGCTGTTTGTTGTTTCATTAAATGCAGGGGAAAGAAATCTCGCTACACTGATGCGTTGTTACAGACGAGTACAAGTAATTACACTAGCTGTCATGACAACAGCAGTGCTAGAATTTCAAAGACGTTTAAATCCTTTTGAGACCTGAACTTTTTATTGAAGATTAGCGGTGATTATGCCAAAAGAAATATGTCAGTTAATAGCTTCCAAGGGAAGGGGAAATGACAAAAACTGATAATAAACAGCATTCAAAAATCAGAAAACAAACCTCAGCAGTTCAGAACATCCCGAAAAGGAATTAAATATCGAAACAAAATAAGAAACCAGGTATTCTGAAAAAAAAAAAAAAAAAAAAAAACAGGGCCAAACTGTTCAAAGCGCAGGTAGATTTACGAGCTCGTTAGAGTTCAGATTGTTAAGTTTTCTAACAAATATAATATCTGGGCCCCGTCAAGCGATTTTGGTACTTATCGCCTATGCGAGCAGCAGCGAAGGTTCAAGCGAGCCTGCGCATCCGCGCCGTCTCGCAAGAACCTTCGCTGCTCGCTCATACAAGCAGTGAATCAAGAGGAACTTTCAGACAGAAAGCCATATCCCTGGCCCCTCTGAATGGCTAGGCATGCGCAGTTAAAATTTTTCATGACGGAGTGCTCGAAGACACAAATTCGCTTGGCGGGCTTCATCTAATACTCTGGTACTTTGATGGAAAATGTGAGTAGGTCTTGCATTGCAAAAGCTACTCACATTTTTCTGCAAAAAAAATTTGAGCATATTTATCAAATTTTAATGATTAAGGTATTAACGATACGTTCACATAGCTAATGAGTAACGACATCGTTAGTTATGCACAACTGATCCCTGGACAAAAGCACACAACCATTTCAAACAACCAGAAACAATAAAACGAAAGGAAGGCAGCATGTACACCACAACCAACACATAGTCTACAATATAAAACCTGCTTGATAAAGGCCGCATCGGGGGCTTCAACCTCAAAAAGAAGTGAAGGCCATGATCAGGAATCGATAAAATTAACCCACAGCTCCCATCAGAGACATCAAAGGGAAAGAAACGCAAACATGAAATAACTAGACCCTTATGGAAACACCAATAGCGGAAAGCCAAAAAGGACAGTCACTTTCCCACAAAATGGCCAATTGGCTATCCAAAAACAAACAAAAAAAACTATAAGCGATACACACACTCAAAGACAAACCATAACAAAAAAAAAAGGCGTCAGAAGAATCGCCTTGGAACTGTCAGTGAAACGAATTCCACGGTGGGAATGGGAGGGTGGAGGTGGTGTTTGTGTGTATGTATGTGTCGCAATACTCGCCCTTACTTCCGTCGCGATTTAGACAAATAATTTGTTCGGTCCGCATGAAGGCCTCCTAATTCATCATATATTTGGAGTTGAAATATATTTTTTGAACAGAAATCTATATTTTGAGCAGAACTAAGAATATTGTCGCCATTTCTTCATATTAAAGTTTTCGATTTTTCGTTGGTAAAATCTACAATGTATTTTTAATAGGCGTGTTTTCATAATTAATGCTTTACCGAGTGATTTAATTGCATTTCAAGTTAATAACGAACACAGTTGGAGACTATTAAATTCATTTAAATTCCTTCGAACTGGAGATATCAGAGGAGAAGCTTCCGCATTATTTATCAGTAAAACAGAAATTACCTTGGTAATAATAAAACGTTGTTGTTGTTTATCTTTAAATCATTATGTAGCTGCTTTTAGCCACTAGGTTCTTTAAAATGAACCCCTGACGAGACAGCTTTTCTTCGGGATTATCAATCAGGTACTGTATGTCACAAACGCCCTTCGCAGCTATGCAAATGTTAGACATAGCAACAAGCCATCACGTGACCAAATCCGTGAAATGAACACCCCCTAAACCCAATTATATGGAGAAAACTTGGGTTTACGTGGGTAAGCACTAGTTTTCTTATTTCTGCTCCAAGACATAGGTCGTGGGCACTCTTGAAAATTGAGGCGGTTCTAACAAGCGCCAACAACCTATGTTTGTAGTATAAATAAGAGAAATATTTTGGAGATGTGAAAATACATTGTCGCACGGGTGTCTTATCCTAATGCTGGCCAAGACAATTCAAGGAGTGTACACACGTGTTCTTATCAGCCTGTGCAGAATCTGCACATTGTTGTTCGAATATGAGAAACACAGTTGTTCAAAAAATAGTAACGACATCATCAGTTAGCGAATCGTTAAAACTTTCATCATTTCATATCGCATATTATTTTGCTGAACAGATGTAAGTTTGGCTGCTCACACTCTTTTCAGCAGAAATAAGCCACAGGGGGTGTGCAATGCGTACCCATCGGCACACCCACAGTATGTCTTAATAACTTAGTAACACATCTTATGTAAATATTGTAAAGTAGAAAGGTGGTAGTTTTTCACAATTTCTGACTTGAAAGTGACTTCGTGATGTCCATTTGTGTAGAAAAGCAATTACAAATTATTGAAGTCTAGATAATTTGATGATTTTAGTTAGTATTGATAACACCTACTTCGATGGTTTGACCTTTCGAACGTACCCTTCAGAACTTCAACTGAATAACGCAAATTCTTCTGATACCGACGCCCCGGGTTTGGATTTACATTTATCTATTTTGGATTTACATTTATCTATTTTAGATTTACATTTATCTATTTTAGATTTTCATTTATCTATTTTGGATTTACATTTATCTATTTTAGATTTACATTTATCTATTTTAGATTTGCATTTATCTATTTTGGATTAGCATTTATCTATTTTGGATTTACATTTAACATTTATCTATTTTAGATTTACATTTATCTATTTTAGATTGCTTCATGCAAAATTTATAATAAACGCGATGATTTTGATTTTAAGATTGTAAATTTCCTTTCTTGGAAAAGGATTTTCTTCGTACGGCACCCTAAGATGTTTAATGTTATTATTTCTAGTCCGAATATAGTTTAATGGGTCCTTGTTAGAACAGCCCAAACTGAGGTTCTAACGAGTACCCACAATCTATGTTTTTGAGCAAATATAACAAATTTATAATAAATACCTCACGTAAACCCCAATTTATCTATATAGAGTTTAGAGAAATGTTCATTTCAAGGACTTTTTTACGTGACTTTTTTTTTGCTACCCTGTGCATCCGCGCAGTCGGATAAGCATTTTTTTCCATTCGCTGTGCCTCTAGTGTTTTAACTAAAATTCCAAGGACCAGTTGTTCAAATCTAACTACGTCGTTCGTTAGCATATCGTTAAAACTTTGATCGATTTATATGGCAAATATACTAATCATCGCGTGAACAAGTCCGTGAAATGAATACCCACCTAAACCCCATTTAAATAGAGAAAACGGGTTAATGGGGGTATGCACTATTTTTCTTATTTCTGCTCCAAGACATAGTTAAAAAATGCACCATGTCGCACCTGTGTGTTATAGGAATGTTTTTGCTAAAAAAAGGAGAGCAGCTTTCTCTTTTTGTCAGTAAAACTAACTTTATATTAGATATTGTACTTGATAGAACAGTTAACAATTTGAGCACTATCGAGCTCGTTAAGCTAACGATGCTTTGAACAACTGGACCCAGGACTCTTGCCAGCAGCCAGGACTCTGTCTTATCCAACTCCTAAATTAGGATTTCTTGTGACGTGGCTCAGACACACTTTGGTGAAGAGGCATCATTATTAGTTTGTGTGGGCCGTTATTTGCACCAGATGCACATAAATACGACGTTTTAAGCTATTGAATGAAAGCTTAATTGAGAAAAGTGATCGAATGAAATCGCATACTTTGTCTTTATTAAAATCACATTCGTTCGAGGGACCATCATATTGAAGAAAAAAAAACGTGCAATGAACATCAATTTAAACCTCATTTCAAATAGAGAAAAATGCGCCCCCGCCCATGGGGGCTTAGAGAAATAGATTGGGCTGTATGATGCTTCCACGCAGAGCTGAAACCGACCGCACACGAGTACTGGTAAACTGCTTAGAGGATCTAAGCCTGCCCAGGCAAAGCGATGCGAGTCCATGCTTATAAATCCTATTGTTTTCATTAGGCGACAGGGCTTGAGATGTCAGTTCATCTCAAAGTCGGGTAACAGCCCCACAAAATTGGAAGCAACGTCTCCAAAATGACCTATATAGTGTTGACGGGGACGATGAACATCACATCAAACAAAATCAAACAAAGCGTTCTTTCATGTCTCCAAAATGGTTATTTTTCTAAAGAGAAGTTTTGACATTTTTCTTATTTATACACTTAATATAGTTTGCGGGTGCGCGTTAGAACCGCCTCCTCGAGGCGGTTCTAACGAGTACCCACAACCTTTATATTGGAGCATAAATAAGGGAAATAATGAATACCCCGTAAACCCCACTTTTCACTATATAAAGTGGGGTTAAGAGGGGTGCTCATTACACTGACTTGTTAACGCGATAGCAACTCCGCGTGGTAAATACAGCACGTTAACAAGCCCAAGTATTGAAAATCCCTGCATTTAAGACTTTACGTACATGTAGATATCGATAACACATTCGTGCGACATAGTGCATTTTTCACATCTCTAAAAATGTCTACTGTTTATCACAATCCTTGATATTGTTCTTATTTATACTGCAAACACAGTTTGTGCGCGCTCGTTAGAACCGCCTCATTGTGGCGGTTCTAATGAGTACCCACAACCTATGTCTTGGAGCAGAAACAAGAAAGATAATGGATACCTTCTTAGACCCAAGTTTTCTATGTATAAAGAGGGGTTTAGGGGGTATCCATATCACGGACTTCACGTGATGTAGGAAATAGGGTATGCATTAGATTCACGTTTGCTCTGAACCATAAACTTCTGGTGCGAAACGAGCATAAAGAGTCTATATTTCATTTTGAAGCATAAAATATGTCGTTTTTAGAATCTCAAAAAGAAATGTCTTTGTAGCTGATGATATTTGATCGTTTCCTCTGAGACATACATTTACAGAAACTTAAACCAATAATTCTTAATTTCTTGAAAAGCACTTGCTAATTCTTTCCGTATATCGTTACAACATAAAAAGTTTATGGATCATGATTTGCCATACTCGTACATCATCTTTCAGAAAACGACCTATATCTTGAAGACATTTCTCTGTATTTTATGTGCAGGCCGCAATTAAGGCGCAACTAGCGAAACCATGATTTAGCATCTCGTGAACAAGTCCGTGAAATGAAGACCCCCTAAACCCCACTTCATATAGATAAAACTGGGGTTTACGGGGGTATACAATATTTTTCTTATTTCTGGTCCAAGACATAGATTGTGGGTACTCGTTAGAACCGCCTCAATGAGGCGGTTCTAACAAGCACCCACAACCTATGTTTTGAGCGTTTCTAAGAAAAATATCAAGGATTTTCATCAACAAAGTAGCCATTTGAGGATGTGAAAAATGCACTATGTCGCAGGGGTGAGTTATCATAATTTATTCATATATGCCTAGGCAGCCACACGGACTGATAAGAGTTTGGTTATATTCAGTAGAACTTTGATGGCTCGAACATTGATGGCTCGATTACCATGGCTGGGTCGAACCCGTTCTTGAGTCCCAAGAGAAATTCTCTACATACGACATACATGTAGTGGGGTATAATTTAGGAGATTTTCCTCTTTTTTTGATGCAAATGTATACTATGTGTTCTCATTAGAATCGCCTCGCTGAGGCGGTTCTAATGAGTACACACAGCATACATTTTTATTATAGAACACCGAAAAGCTGTCTAAAAGTATCTCGTTATGCTTCTCGGCAGTAACCCTCAGTGGTTCGAACTACCGCTGCCTTAAACGGATTTTCTAGGTTCCAAAGGCGTTCGAGTCATTGAAGTTTGATTGTATTTAATATGAATACCGGTGATCAAATGCCTCTTCCTACAGTCGACCTTCCTCGCCCCCGCCCACCGGGGCTTGGAGAAATAGATTGGGCTGCACGGTGCTTCCACGCAGAGCTGAAATTGACCTAACATGAGTACTGGTAGACCGCTTAGAAGGAGTAAGCCTACCCAGGTGAAGTAGTTTGAGTCAGACCGTCCAATGCATATAGGCATTTTGGTTTCATTGGACGGCAGGGCTTGAGATGTCATTTCATCTCAATGTCGGGTAAAAGTCTCCAAAAAATTGTAAGCAACGTCTCCAAGATGACCTAAATAGTATTGATGGAGACGTTAAACCTCAATTCAAACAAAACAAAGAGTCAACCTTTCTTTTACCGATTCCATATCCATATCCCTAAATGTGTTACTCTCTATAAATAAGGTCGATTATTATTATTATTATTATTATTATTATTATTATTATTATTATTATTATTTTAGAACGGACGAGCTTTTATGAAATTGTGGTTGAAATGGAGTAGGGGAGATCATCTAACCTTGAAGCTGTTAGCTTGTCTCAACCATTTTCTATAGCAAACTGAATGTCCTATTCGGTATGATAAAATCAATCTTTTTGATGATGTCGCAGGTAATGGCGCAGTGGATTGCACTATTCTCAAAAATGCGCAAGGACTTGTTTATTTTTTTCGTTTGTTTTTCTACCTATTTTTTTCTTCTTACTCTCTCCCCTTTCTCTCATGTGCATTCTTGTCTTTTTCTCCTTTTTTCGGAGTATCTTCATTGTGGCCGCACGACAGCACGTCGTCTCAAAAGAAGCAGGTCAAAATGAAAATTAGAAGCTAGTTTTTTCGTCTTTTTGGCTAGTTTAGGAAGCGTCTGAACCTCATGCAGAATCTCTTAGAGGGCTGATATGCATGTTGTGAACAGTTGTGGGAATAAAGTATTCGGAAACAGCCCTGTCAAATATAAAGGAATGAGGCTCGTTCAAAAAGTGTTGAAAAGCAATTAACCAGAAATACGCTATGGTATACATCACGAAACACGCCTATATAATTTTGACCCCCCATGAACCCCACTTTTATATAGAAAAACTGGGGTTTACAGGGTAAGCCGTTTTTTTCTTATTTCTGCTCTAAAATATAGATTGTTGGAACTCATTAGAACCGCCTCGATGAGGCGGTTCTTACAAGTACCTACAATCTATATTTTGAGCATAAATAAGAGAAATATCACACTTTTGAATATAAAAAATCGATTTTTTCGGAGTTAAAGTTAACAATGTGTTTGTATAGGTGTGTTTTTGTAATGTAAAGTCGAAAGGATATAAGGAAGAAATTCGTTGTTACGACAATGTCGGTGGAACGAATCCTTAGATCGAGAGGAGACGATTGGTGGAGATATTCTAGAATATTACATTCTGTACGCCACAAAATAAATGTTATGGATATTTGTCAGAATCGCCTCGATGAGGCGATTCTTACAACTACCCACACTATTTGTGAACAAAACTTGCTTCTTTGAGGAAGTAAGGGAACATTGCCATTTATTCCCCCTTTTTACAACGCATGTGATTCCTTAAAGACACTGGCAACATGTATATAATTTTGAGCGCCTTAGACCCCACTTTTATATAGTAAATTGGGTATATATTAGTTTTCTTATTTCTGCTTAATACCATAAATTTTGCGTTCCCGTTAGAACCGAAACCTAGAGGCGGTTTTTTAACAAGTACCAACAATCTATGTAAAACATAACCTGTGCGAACTCGTTAGAACCGCCTCGTCGAGGCGGATTCTAACAAGTACTAACAATCTATGTTTTTAGGCAGAAACACGGAAAATACCATTTTTTTTTTTCATAAAAATGTTCTCTCTTTTTTTTCGGTGGTAAAAAGTATATTTGAAAAGGCGTTTTTATTTATGTATTTTATTATTGTCGTAATGTGTTAGCATCACGAAAACACGCCTATATAATTTTGACCCCCTTGAGCCCCACTTTTATATAGTGAAACTGGGGTTTACAGGGGAAAACCTTATTTTTCTTATTTCTGCTCTAAAATATAGATTGTGGGTACTCGTTAGAACCGCCTCATCGAGGCGGTTCTAACGAGTACCCACAATCTATGTTTCGTGCAGAAATTAGAAAAATGTCACAATTATTCATCTTAAAAGTTTCATTTTTTCGGCGATAAAGGTTACAATGTATTGGTATAGGCATGTTCTCGTGATGGGGAACAAATACTGTCATTATAACGAGTGTCGTTTGTACATACATATAGAGAATGCAGCAGTCTGGCTAGACTGGACTCCAGACTGATTAATATCCCTCGCGAACGCACCTGTTCGAAAATATATTTCTACTCCATTTATCGCCCTTGTCATCTGTGGGTACGTTTGGACCGGAAATCAGAAGAATAATATGCATATATGCCCCCAATAAACTCGTTTTCTTTATATAAAATGGGGGTGGCAATGTATTTGTATAGGCGTGTTTGCGTAATGAGAAGAATTATATATGCCCCCAATAAACTCGTTTTTTTTTCTATATAAAATGGGGGTTAGGGGTGTATTATTTACCTGATGATTGCATTCATGACGAAAACGCACCTATATAGTTTTGACCCCCCTTGAACCCCACTTTTATATTGTAAAACTTGGGTTTATAGGGGTTAACCTTATTTTTCGTATTTCTGCTCTAAAATATAAATTGTGGTTACTCGTGAGAACGGCCTCGATGAGCAGGAATAAGAAAAATATCACAATTTTTCATCTTAAAATTTTCATTTTTTCGGCGATAAAGGTATAGGCGTGTTTGCGTAATGAGAAGAATTATATATGCCCCCAATAAACTCGTTTTTTTTTTCTATATAAAATGGGGGTTAGGGGTGTATTATTTACCTGATGATTGCATTCATGACGAAAACGCACCTATATAGTTTTGACCCCCCTTGAACCCCACTTTTATATTGTAAAACTTGGGTTTATAGGGGTTAACCTTATTTTTCGTATTTCTGCTCTAAAATATAAATTGTGGTTACTCGTGAGAACGGCCTCGATGAGCAGGAATAAGAAAAATATCACAATTTTTCATCTTAAAATTTTCATTTTTTCGGCGATAAAGGTATAGGCGTGTTTGCGTAATGAGAAGAATTATATATGCCCCCAATAAACTCGTTTTTTTTCTATATAAAATGGGGTTTAGGGGTGTATTATTTACCTGATGATTGCATTCATGACGAAAACGCACCTATATAGTTTTGAGCCCCTTGAATCCCACTTTTATATAGTAAAAGTGGAGTTTTCATGGGTAAACCTTATTTTTCGTATTTCTGCTCCAAAATATAGATTGTGGGTACTCTTGAGAACCGCCTCGATGAGGCGGTTCTAACGAGTGCCCACAATCTATATTTTGAGCAGAAATAAGAAAAACATCACAATTTTTCATCTAAAAATTGTCATTTTTATCGGCGATAAAGGTGGCAATGTGTATATACAGGCTTATAAGGGAAGAATTTTGTATTCCAAAAGTAAACCCGTTTTCTTTTTCGACATACACTGCGGGATAGAGGTGTGTTATTTACGGGATGATCGCTTTTGTCTGGCACAGTGTTTTTGTTTGATTTGAGGTTTAATGTCCCCTTCAACACTGTAAAGGTCATTTTGGAGATGCTGCTTCCAATTTTGTGGGACTTTTACCCGACATTGAGATAAAATGACACCTCAAGCCATGCCGTCCAATGAAACCAATAGGTTTTATACACATGGACGGTCCGACTCGCACCGCTTTGTCTGAGCAGGCTTATGTCCTCTAAGCGGTTTACCAGTACTCGTGTGCGGGTCGGTTTCAGCTCTGCGTGGAAGCATCATGCAGCCCATCTATTTCTTCAAGCCCAATGGCGGGTGCTATGTCTGGCACAGTAAATATGGACTCTTGAATGAGCTGGATAATATTTACAGTACGTGTCATTAGATTTAAATGGTCTTGGGCTGGCTCTTAATTGAAATAAGACCGCAATTGCAAGGAACAATCTACGGCCTATCCTTGCAAAATATAATAATGAAGTCAATCGTTTAAGAAATTTAAGAATCAAATTTAGCCGCGCATCAACAAATTGTCTAAGGAGTTTTCCAACTGTGAATGAAAACATAAAGGTCAGCCTTTAAGTCTGTTAAAACAGATGAAAAGATGCATTGACCTCCTTGCATCCCACTTTTATACAGTAAAATCTGGGGTTTGCAGGGGTAAACATTATTTTTCTTATTTCTGCTCTAAGCCATCACGAAAACACGCCTATATAATTTTGACCCCATTGAACCCCACGTTTATATAGTAAAACTGGGGTTTACAGGGGTAAACCTTATTTTCTTATTTCTGCTCTATTTTGAGCAAAAATAAGAAAAATATCCCAATTTTTCATCTTAAAAATTAATTTTTCGGCGATAAAGTTTACAATGAATTTGTATAGGCGTGTTTTCGAAATGTCTAAAATATAGATTGTGGATACACGTTAGAACCGCCTCATCAAATATAGAATGTGGGTACACTTTAGAACCGCTTCATCGAGGCGGTTCTAACGTGTATCCACAATCTATATTTTAGAGCAGAAATAAGAAAAATATCAAACTTTTTCATCTTAATGTTTTTCTTTTTTCGGCGATAAAATTTACAATGTATTTATATAGGCTGTTTTCGTAATGTGTTGGAAAACGTGCTCGACTTCTCCCCTTGCTTTCGCCCACATGCATCTGTGTTTGGTTCAGTCTGTGCTCGAATGAATTTTGTGCGGACAACATACTATCTCTTGTGTCCACAACTTATTATCTTGTTCGCACAACATAATATCTTATACGCAAAAGATGTTATCTTGTTCGCACAACATATTATTTTGTTCGCACAACATATTATCGTGTTCGGACAATATATTATCTTATTTGCACAATACATCATCCTGTTTGCACAACATATTAAAAATACCTGTCCCTTCCCGGATTCCCTACATGGCAGACACCTTTGCATTAAGTTAACAAGTCTACGTGCAAACTTAAGAAATGAACCCCCTCTTCACTAAAATCCACTTAATATAGAGAAAACTAGGGTTGCATGGTATACATTATTTTTTCTTATTACATAATCATTGGTTTAAGAACTCGGAGGAACCGCCTCAATGACGTGGTCCTTTCGAGCACCAACAACATTTGAAGGAAAACTGTTGCAAAACTGCATCGTAATAATGACCGTTTAGGAGATTTTAAAAAAGTGCCCTAGGTCACCCGGATGTGCTGTCGTAACCTTGTTCACGTTCTATGTATTTCAAATGAGACCCGCTGAAAATGGGACCTGCTGTTAAATGGAAGCATTTACGCATGTAAAGCACATACTTTTATTAAAGACACCCCTACCCCCTGATCAGAAGAGGCAAAACATTTTCAAAGACATGTCGCCCACAGAATAAATGTGACTGACACATAAAATACCCGTTAAAAGCAATTCCTTTAACTCACGTATACTTAGCGTCCAGAATGGGATATTGGTATGGCAATCAGTGTACGACCTTGTCAGACGCCGCAGAACGCATAATCTTTTTGGTCTCTCCACTGCTTTCTTGAAATACAGACATATTGTAAAATGCACCACAGACAAAATCAAAGCAACACCCCTACAATTGAAATTAAGCCAGTCCAGAGCTATTAACCCTTAACCTGCTGTACACAACAACCCCAACCTTTACAAACAGTGTAGATCTAAATCAGATGGATGAAGAAGCCATCTGATCAGGATCTACACTGTTTGACCTTCAGTTTGTAAATTTGTAGGAACAAATTACATCAAGTGATCTGATTGGTCCAAAGTCAGAATGGGTGTGGCTTACTTATTTATGCAGCGGGATAAGTGTTTAAAGTGTACAGTTACACTGGGGACGGCTCGAACACCAACAGTTCATTTACAACGGTTAATCTGAACTTGCATTTGACTTTAATTACATTTCCAGTGTAAAGTCTAATGTTAACCTATAGAAAACAATGTAGTTCGCAACGAGTCACATTATTTTCAGTGATGTCAAGTGACGCCCGTCTAAACCATGCTTCTATACGATCCGATTGGGAGTTGGCGACGTCAAAGCTATTCCGCTTTTGTAGAAGAACAGCGTGTAAATGTTTTTTCAGCTTATACATCTACAATATTTACATTTCCAGTTTAAAGTCTAAATCTATAGAAAACAATATAGTTCATACTTCCATACACATGGTTTTCAATAACGTCAAGTGACGTCAGATTAAAGCATGATTCTCTATGGACGTTGTGACGTCAACGCTGTTCCGCTCTTTGTAGAAAAACAGCCTGTAAATGTTTTTAAGCTTTAAAAGTTTGACCTATAAGCATTTTCTTTCCCAGTGATGAAGGGCAAAGAGTGTACATATAAAAAGTAAACTTGCTTTTTCTGCTTTTCATGAAAGTATGAACGACAGCGGGTCGCTAGCAAAGTTAATATGAACCCCTTAGGGGTTCATTTACTTTGCACACGACCCACCGCGTTTATACTGCACTTGCGTTCATATAGAACGACAGCAGGTCGCTAGAAAAGTTTATATGAACCCATTAGGGGTTCATTTAGTTTGCACGCGACCCACTGCGTTCATAATGTAATGAACAGTAGAAAAAACAACATTTCTTAAAAATATGTACTGAGGTTGGTTGGAGGAGGCGAAGGTGTCATCTATTTTGAGTCACTGGGGCGGCTAAAAGATATTGGCTGAAAGCTGGGCAAGGCCTGCTGCCCTTGCAACAAGTAGACGTAGATGAGAATGTTGTTATTTCTTCAGTCTCCACACTTGTATTAGTTTTCTTCTCTGTCCTGTTCCTCACTTGCATCTCCTTTACTATCTCTTCTATCTACAGTCGAACTTCAATGGCTCGAACACCTTTGGGACCATGAAAATCTGTTCGAGACAGGGGTAGTTCGAGCCACTGAGGGCTAATACCAGGGGGCATGACGACATACCTTAGGACATCTTTTTCTGGGTTCTATAATATAAAATGTATGCTGTGTGTACTCATTAGAATCGCCTCATCGAGGCGATTCTAATGAGTACACACAGCATACATTGGCAAGATAAAAAGACGAAAATATCCTAATTTTTACCCTCCCTATTTCTTATGTGCAGAAATTCCCTAGGGACTCAAAAACGGGTTCGACTCAGCCATGGTAAACGAGCCATCGGTGTTCGAGCCATCGAAGTTCTACTGTATTTTGCTTTTCTCTGGTAGACGACACAAAACGATCCACAAAGGTGGACTTTAATCTAAACTTTGAAAATGAAACGTGTCTGCAGGTTGGCCTGGTAATATTTAAAATTG
Organism: Lucinisca nassula; assembly: GCA_963580285.1. Classification (NCBI taxonomy): domain Eukaryota; kingdom Metazoa; phylum Mollusca; class Bivalvia; order Lucinida; family Lucinidae; genus Lucinisca; species Lucinisca nassula. Next base: position 52,436,392 of record OY757025.1, on the reverse strand, counting down.
TCAATTTACGTCTTTTATTACCGATTTTAATAAACTGGTTCGTGAAAAGGCAGCTCCAGTTTCTTCAGACACGAACGCCTACAGACAACCGCTTTTGGCTTCCATTGTTCTTGATAGAATTAAAACCTCCGAATATGGTTTTGATTCTATCACTAACAAAAGGAAGCCAAAAACAGTTGTGAACTACAATTAAACATTACGAAAACATGCCTATTCAAATACTGTCGAACTTCGATGGCTCGAACCACTTTGGGACCATGAAAATTTATTCGACGCAGCGGTAGTTCGAGCCACTGAGGGTTTCTGCCAAGAGGCATAACGAGATACTTTTGAACATCTTCTAGATTTTCTGTAATGAAAATGTAAGCTGTGTGTACTCATTAGAATCGCCTCACCAAGGCGATTCTAATGAGTACACACAGCATACATTTGCAGGATAAAAGACTAAAACCTTCTTAACTATCACCCACTGTTGCTTGTGAAGACGATTTCCCTAGGGGCTCAAGAGCGAGTTCGACTCAGCCATGGTAAACGAGCCATCGGAGTTCGAGCCATCGAAGTTCTACTGTACATTGTAAATTTTACCGCCGAAAACAATGAAAATTTTCAAATAAAAATATGATATTTTTCTTATTTCAACTCAAATTATAGATTGAGGGTACACGTTAGAAACGAGGCGGTTTTAACAAGCACAGTACCAACAAGCTATATTTTTGGAAATAAAAAAATGGTTTGCCCCTATAAACCCCAGTTTTACTTTATGAAAGTTAGGTTCAAGGGTGGTCAGGATTATATAGGAGTTGTTTTGTGATGATATACAGGCCATAATAAGTCGAATGAATACACTGTCAGGGTTAGCAAAAAGTCTCCCTGCCATACATCATAGTGTAGTCTATATTTTCTTGTCCTTTGGGATCATTGATTCCATTGTGGAATTTTGAAAATACTTGAGGGTCACTGATGAGGCCTAATTGGCCGAAACTAGCTGCTCTGTCCCAGAAAACATATACACTTCATATTTTCCAGTTCTGTGGTGTATTCCTTGCTTCCAAAGGATAACCCTTTTATAGAACATATTTAACGTCACTACAGCTGGTGTCTGGGGATGTGTGGCGGCCGTAAAAAGACTCCCTGCCCTACATCATAGTGTAGTTTATATTTTCCTTTTCATTTGGAATCATTGATTGCATTGTGGAATTTAGAAAATACTAGAGAGTCACTGATGATGCCTAATTGGCCGAAACTAGCTGGCCTGGCCCAGAAAACATAGACACTTCATATTTTCCAGTTCTGTGGTGTATTCCTTGCTTCCAAAGGATAACCCTTTTATAGAACATATTTAGCAAATGGGTCTATATTATTTTGGTCTTCTATGTAAATAGATGCGTAGCACCAAGGGCTAATTCTTTGCTTTAAGAGTAGAGCCTTTATTTTTTCGGATGGACAAAAGCCCATCATCCCTCTGCATATTGTTGCAAATTTGATTGTATTTCTGTACCAGCCCCTAAAATTAAAGGAGATACAATTACACGCGCGTAAACAGAAATAACACAGTAACACGCTTTTTCTTTATGTCTATATTTACATTCTTCAGATTTTGTAAACTCCTTTTAAGCCCTTAGCTGATTTGAATTCGGACTCCATTCCTCCTTATCACGAAAACACTCCTATATACTTTTGACCCCCTGGAACCCCAATTTTATACAGTAAAACTGGGGTTTAGAGGGGTTTTCTTATATTTTCTTATTTCTGCTCTAAAATATAGATCGTGGGAACTTAATAGAACCGCATCGATGAGACGGTTTTAATGAGTACCCACAATCTTTATTTTGAGCAGATCGAGGCGGTTCTAATGAGTACCCACGATCTATATTTTAGAGCAGAAATAAGAAAAATATCACATTTTTTATCTTAAAATTTCATTTTTTCGGCCGTAAAGTTTAAAATGCATTTGTATAGGCGTGTTTTCATAATGAATCTGAAGACAAGTCGAAGAAATGTCAAGTCCTATACATCCGTGATAACCGCCCGTATGTAAATATTCAGTTAACTTGATAGATAGCAAGTTGAAGATATCAGTATCACTATAAAAATAAGAAGAACGCTTATCTTATATACGATAAATTAGTGATCGAACGTCAGGTATATGAATATGACACTGAAGCAGGAGACAAGTTTTGTTAAATAAATAAGGCAGTGGCCGAAATCCGATTCTGAGAATCGTTCATGAAAACGAGACAAATAATAATAATTCACTGCACCGAGAAATAGTTCTAAACACGGCTTTATGGAGTATTGATGGCTAATGAAATATGACTCATCAATTATTCTTAAACTAGTAAGAAATGGTCACTCAGGAAAAGCCACAATCCAAGAACGCAGTCAAGTCACTTGGAGGCACACACAAAAACAGACTAAACATGAACCAACGGCACAAAGCCAAATAACAGTTAAGACACTCCAAAAGAACGACCGCCTTGGGACAGTCAGTAGTAAAACTACTGGGGGCTTCAACTCCGGAGTTTATGAAATTTCAACCCTCGCCCTAAGTTCCAGTACAGTATCAAACAAAATAACAATAACAAATTGATACGCATGGAGGCTTTCTAGCTCAAAATGAGTCATGATAAAATGCATGGTAAAATGGTTATGTATAGATTAATATTATCATGATTCAGGGTTGGGGACTCAACAACAATGCGAGGTCAGAGCAGAAGAAAAACCACCAGTCAGATCACGGAGGGTCGAACCCAGGAAATGTCCTGCTCCACCCTTCCCGAATTCAAAGAATTTAGGGTGGGACTCTCATCATAGTTCTGAGTCCGGCCCACCGCCGGACTACGTTAGTCAGTTGGACATAATTGGGTTTTGTGAGTCTTGGGGAAAAGAACCAACAGAGTTCGACACATACATTGACGGCGGTTATACAAGCTTCAATAAATTTCGTAAGAAACGTTATAAGAGAGGTCGCCCTTCCGAAGGTCAAACATAACTTGACAGAAAGCAAAGGGGAGGGGGGGGGGGGTGCCCATAAGGCCCTTTTCCTGCCTTGGAACAAAAGTCTTCATTTTCTCCTGATATATTGCCTATAGTGTCCCATTTACTAAAATAGTATTGGTTTTGTAACGTAAGCCCTAGTTATTGAGGAACATGATAATAAAAGTGGGTGGGGTAATTCAGCATTAATCTGAGGTATCATGTTTTACGTACGGTTTTTTTTTAAAATATATCACACCCACTCATTATTTCTTCTGTTTGTTAGACAAATGTATTGGGTTAATTCCTACTTAAACTTTCTTCCTCTTAAGTAAAATACTACATCTGCAGCAACTTTTTATGAACATCGTCATTTTTGTTAATTTTGCATATTCAAATTCAATAAGTCCTAGCCTATCTCCGAAACTAAATGGCAAATTATTTTCAAACTTACTTGAATTTAACACTGGAAGAGTACAAAATGTTGATTAGGTTTTGGTGACCTTGGCCTAATATTCAAGGTCACTTGGGGCTGTTCAAATGTCAAAATTAGGGGTGACCATTTTGGCGATTTTTCTTTTCCCGACCAAACAGCTTCAAATTCTCATAAAACATTGCCTATAGAATTCATTTTACTAAGACAGTCTAGGTTTTGCAAAGCAAGCCCTAGTTATGGAGTTAAATGATCCTGAAACTGGTTGGGATAATTCGATACAATACTAAGGTATTGTATTTTATGCACCACATCTCTGTTTAAATATAAAAAATGCAGTCACAACTTCCTCTGTTTATTTGTTTGCCTTAGGTAACATCCTACCTAGTTTTCTTCCTCTAAAGTAAAGTATGCCATCTGCAGCAACTCTTTTATGAAAACCTTATATTTCTGAGAATTTTGCATCTTGGAATTCAATAAATCATATTTTTTCTTTTGAATTATACAAGGGATTCTTTTGAAATTAATCTGAATATATTATAAGATTTTGAGAATATAAAGGGCTGACTAGGTTTGTGTGACCTTGACCTTATCTTGAAGGTCAAGTGGTTTGTGAGATTTTAAAAATTGAAACGAATGCTTGTCTTTATTTAGGAATTATTAAATTCAAATCCTGTGACATTTCATTGAATTTCCCAGATATCTATATCGTTGGAACTTCCCTTTGAGCTTAGATTTTGGTGACATTGACCTCATTTTCAAGGTCAGGACAGACTTGATATCTACAATTGCACTCATATTACTCTTTAGTCGAGCTGTCACTTAAATTATGCAGCATTACACCAGACTTGGCTGGATGCAGTGAGCTTGGCCTTATTTTCAAGGGCCTTGTTTTCAAGGTCACCACAGAACAAAATAGGTCCAAATTGTTAAGCCTCGAGTATAGTTTCTTTGGAACGCCTGACTTGATTCTTAGAAACTGGTTTAGATGAATTATTGGGCCATGATTTCAAGTTGGTTAATATTAACCTCATTTCAAGGTCATCAAATGTCAAAGTAGACTGAAGTTTAGTAAACTTAAGCTTGTTTGCACAGTTTGTGGGATCAATTGAGGGGGGTGGATGTTAGTTTAACTGGCATAGTCCCCAGGACAGGACAGGACAAGGGGCTGAATAAGTAATGATATACAAACAATATTAGGCTTATTAGGCTTTGATGACTTTGTTTTCAGGGTCACAGCACAATTAACAATGTCCGAATTCAGTCTAACCTTAAAATAAGGTCAAGATCACCAAAACCTAATCAACTGTGTGCACTCACTATATTTATCTACATACACATTTCAAAATAATTCAAACACAGATTTGAGAGATAAGCAAAGATTCTGCAAATTCCAAGACTTAAAATAAGCAAAATGTACATTGTCATGTTATAAAGCTGCAGTCCTTATATTTTCCTCAGAAGGGAAAATAATAAGACAGGACTATGCTCTTGAGTAAATGAAGATCTGTTTTGGCGGGGATGGCGATGGGTGGGGTCGACAGAATATGACCTTATTGGTCCTGCCTGATAATTTCAAAGACCATGATGATAAGGTCAAGGTCACCATAACCTAGGCAACATTTTGTTTTTTCCAATTACTGTCTTCAGATTTATTTCAATGGAATTTTTCATTTAATTCCAGAAAATTTATGTTTTATTGAATTCCAAGATGCAAAATTCTCAGAAATAGAAGGTTTTCATAAAAGAGTTGCTGCAGATGGCATTCTTTACTTAGTGGAAGAAAACTAGGTAGGATGTAGCCTAAGGCAAACAAATAAACACTAGTACTGGTAAACCGCTTAGAGGTTCTAAGCCTGTCCAGGAACCGCGGTGGGAGGCGGACCGGCCATGCTAACAAACCCTATTGGTTTTATTCGGCGACAGGGCTTGAGATGTCACTTCATCCCTATGTCGGGTAAAACTCCCACAAAATTGGAAGCAACGTCTCCAAAAAGACCTTTACAGTGTTGACGTGAACGTTAAACCTGAAATCAAACAAACAAACAAAGAAAATCGGCATAGAGAGGGCTGACTGTATATATATGTAATTTTGAAATTGCAATCGTAGCGAATTAGTTCAAATTCCATTCAGAGAATGATAAGCAGGTTAGAGGTAATTTAAATCAAAAGCAAGAATCATGAGTTCCCAAAGTTTAATTTGAATGACCCTTTAAAAGATAGATTTCTCTATAAATTTCATGGTTTGCATCGAGAAATGAAGGATTTTGTTTGTTTGTTTGATTTGAGGTTTAACGTCCCAGTCAACACTGTAAAGGTCATTTTGGAGACGTTGCTTCCAATTTTGTGGGACTTTTACCAAAGATTGAGATGAAATGACTTCTCAAGCCCTGTCGCCCAATGAAACCAATAGCGTTTATTAGCATGGACGGTCCGCCTCGCACCCCGGTTCCTGGACAGGCTTATTGGTGCAATTTGAGTCTTGAGGAAGATTCTAAAATAGTAGCCAACTGCTGTCAGCCGGGCGTGGTTTTGTCCTAGTTGCGAAATTTACAGAAGGGATTTTGTCCACCTTGTAAAAAAAGAGAGGGAGGGATTATGTCCACCTTGCAAAAAACATGGGAGGGATTTTGTCCACCTTGTAAAAAAGTGTGGGAGGGATTATGTCCACCTTGCAAAAATCATGGGAGGGATTTTGTTCACCTAAGAAACATGGGAGGGATTTTGTCCACCTATTCAAAAATGAGCGGGAGGGATTTTGTCCGGGGGTATTTTGTCCTACACTCGACTAGCATAAATAGTGCGTTCAGTCAATTGTTTATTTGTGTCAAATGCAGCTAAGTGCATGAAAATTAAGCAACATAAGAACATTAAAGGTAAAAAAGAACTTTGGTGGGATGCTCAATGTGAAAAAAGCTAAAAAGGAGAAATATAGAGGTTTAAGTTGAATTTTAGAGAGAATAATACTTTGCAGAATTTCAATGATAGTATGCATGATTTTAACCAGAACGGTAATTTGAATGCTGTTTTTAATGCATCATTCAAAATCTCAGAGGTACGAAATAGTATTACGTAATTTGAAATTATGTATGCATTTCTCACACAATTTCGTCTGTTTTTGTTTATTATAAAAGGTAAAATTGAATACTTTACCACCACCAAAAAAAAAAAAAAAAAAAGGAAAACAGGATATGTATTAGTTGTGTTCGTTAGAATCGCCTCGACATGCGGTTCTAACGGGTTTTGGGGAAATATAATGTATACATCGGAAAAAACCCAAGTTTACTTTAACAAGTTGTGTTTAAGGGGATCAAAATTATACAGACGTGTTGTCGTGATGTACGACTGTTGAAAGTTGTTTTGCATAAATACATATAAGGCGTATGGGTTGTTATGAGTCACGTCCGTACGTATTTACTCGTACATATTACATACGTATTTCATATATGATGGATAGTGATTATGATGGATAGTGATTTCTGCACTCGATGCTGTCATTGTACCATATGTTTGTAATCTGTATGATGGGCCGGTGGCCAGAAGTACTAAAAAAACTTTTGTCAATAATTTCTGCTCCAAACATAAATTGTAGGTGGGGCGGCTCTACCAAGCCCCACAATCAATGGTCTGGAGCAGGGAAGCAGAAATGATAATATATCTATCCATTATCCATTTAAAATAGAATTGAAGGCAATGATCAGGAATCGATACAATCACTCCACACCCCCCAACAGAGATACCAAACTGAAAGAAACAGGAACATGAAATAACTAACCACTAATTAGATAGCCAAAAGGACAGTTACTTTTCCACACAATGACAAAACGGCTAAGATAATAGAATTTAATTTAACCTGTAGAAATTAAATTCGTTTATTATAGGGTTATTTTACTTTTGTATTTTTGTATGTACCTAAAGAGTAGGGTGGGTATTAACTCGTGCATGCTTGTTTCGGCAGTGCATAGTTCCTAACAGATTAGCATCCCTTATACTATACATGCATTTCAGGTTTCCTCTGACTTTTCACCTGTTATACGCATGCGTATAAGGACAACGCCCTTTTTGTGATAATTTTGGTTTTTTGAGATTGGCTTCTCGCATAAGCAAATTTTTATCCTTTTCCATCTTATACTCTTTTGGAACAGGAAAATGCCTCCACGTAAACGCAAAGCGGCGCGGGAGTTGCAAAGTCAGGTGCAGTCTAAACGGCAGGGGAAAGTCATTGAGTCTACCACGTCTGAACAGGATACTACAAACACAGCAGTTGAGATACAGACAGGTCCGAATGTAGCTGCGAGTACATCAGCCCTTCCTGACCAGGTGACCTCCAATGTAGTCGTTCCACAATCTTCGGCGGTTACAACACAACCAAGTCAGGCCATGGTGGTTCCCCCCCCTGTCCTCTGGCTTGCAGTCTACCATCTCATTATTGGCTGGAAATGGTGAGTCAGATTCTGACCCTTTGCCAATTTGCACATTCAATGACCTTGATATTTTCATAACAGATGCATCTAAACAAAAAACTCTGGAATTCAGAGTATATTGACTTAGCATTGCTGCTTCGTCAAAATTTCTGCCCAAATACGGATACCGTTGGAACCTTAACGGTTGTAAATAATCAGCTTACTGTTAAAACTGGAGCGCCCAAAATTAAGGTACCTATCAATAGCATAGAGCTTTGGACTGATGCTTTTATCAACTTCATAATGGTTTTTAGCATAAAACATCCAGACAAAACTTCTGAATTGTTAAAGTACCTGACTGTAATCCGGGGTGCAGCAATCAACAACCAAATTCAACGGTGGTCGACATACGACATCCAGTTTAGGCTGCGGATGTCTAGAGACCCCAGTAGATCATGGGCAACCATCGACGGCCATTTATGGCTATCATGTGGTTTATCAGGCGATTTGTCCGCCACTTCTCTAACGTCTGGTCCATGTTATGAATATAATTTTAAGGGGTTTTGTGCCAGAGTAAACTGCAGCTATTCTCTGGCCATTTTGTTTCTTTTGGCTTTCCGCTGTTGATGTTTCCATCAGGGTCTAGTTATTTCATGTATGTGCTTCTTTCCCATTTGTCTCTCTGATGGGAGCTGTTGGTTAATTGTATCGATTCCTGATCATTGCAATCACTTCTTTTTCACTCTATATATCTTACTTTACATATAAAATGGTGTTTAAAGGACTGTTTATCGGTCCCATCAGGGCCTGAAGAAATAGATGGGCTGCATGATGCTTCAACGCAGAGCCGAAACCGACCGCACACGAGAATTGGTAAACCGCTTAGAGGATCTAAGCCTGCCCAGGCAAAGCGGTGCGAGTCACAGCGTCCATGCTTATAAACCATATTGGCTTCATTGGGCGACAGGGCTTGAGATGTCGTCTCAATGTCGGGAAAAAGTCCCACACAATTGGAAGCAACGTCTCGAAATGACCTATATAGTGTTGACGGGAACATTAAACCTCAAATCAAACAAACAAAAACAAACAGGGTTAGTCATAATACCAACTTAAAAAAAACATTACAAGGGCTGTACATTCACATTTTAACTCGTAAGATGTCAGTCACAACAAATGTCGTCTGCTATTAGTCAACCAGTTATTTTAAGTCATTGTTGCAATGAGTACGGACCCAGATCAGATTGTTCCTTAAGGAGTAGTCTGATCTGGGTCCACGCTGTTTGCCAGTATGCTATATAATGTTTAAAATGCAGCAAAGAACATAAACAGACGACAATTTTCAGATGCAGTTTTCTCGGTAGCATAACCCTTGTCCTGCTGAATATTTAAATATGCCACGACCACTACTGATTATCAGCCAATCAGACTACTTGATGCAAATTATTGCAACGCATTCATAAACTGAATGACAAACAATGAAGATCCTGATCAGATGGCTTCTTCAGAAGCCATCTGATCTGAATCTTCATTGTTTGAAAGCTAAGACATATCTGGGTTCAGCAGGACAAGGGTTAAACATGCATAGAAAAGTGTGGTATAGCTAATGCAATTTGACATGAGACTGATAACCTCTATTACCATAATTTCACATCCGACTGAATGCTTTATCTTCGCCGTTTTCCGTAGAGGTCGATACTGTTATTCTATACACAGATGTCGGTAAATAGGTCGCCATTCACGAGATGCCTACAGTTCACGATAAGTGTACGAAACGCGACTTATTAGGCGGACTAGTGTTGTCCGAAGATAAGTTGAAAGTGACGTCAGCGAATGTTTTGTTATTAAGCATTGTCCACTGTTGTCAAAAGGTATATAACGACGCTTCGGTAATGATAATTATAACGGTATAGTCTGCCTTGCCAGCCAATGATGGGTATGATAATGATAACGGTGCAACCTGCCAAATATGTTCTATAAAAGGGTTATCCTTTGGAAGCATGGAATACACCACAGAACTGGAAAATGTTTTCTGGGCCAGACTAGCTAGTTTCGGCCAATTAGGCCTCATCAGTGACCCTCAAGTATTTTCAAAATTCTACAATGGAATCAATGATCCCAAAGTACAAGAAAATATAAACTACACTATGATGTAGGGCAGGGAGGCATTCAACGGCCGCCACCCATTCCCAGACACCAGCTGAAGCGACGTTAAATGTGTTCTATAAAAGGGTTATCCTTTGGAAGCATAGAATAAACGACGGAACTGGAAAATATGAAGTTCGCATGTTTTCTGGGCCCGACTAGCTAGTTTCGGCCAATTAGACCTCATCAGTGAGCCTCAAGTATTTTCAAAATTCTACAATGGAATCAATGATCCCAAAGGACAAGAAAATATAAACTACACTATGATGTAGGGCAGGAAGACATTTTACGACCGCCACCCATTCCCAGACACCATCTGTAGCGACGTTAAATTCGTTCTATAAAAGGGTTATCCTTTAGAAGCATGGAATACACGACAGAACTAGAATATATGAAGTTCGCATGTTTTCAGGGCCAGACTAGCTAGTTTCGGCCAATTAGGCCTCATCAGTGACCCTCAAGTAGTTTCAAAATTCTACAATGGAATCAATGATCCCAAAGGACAAGAAAATATAAACTACACTATGATGTAGGGCAGGGAGACATTTTACGGCCGCCACCCATTCCCAGACACCAGCTGTAGCGACGTTAAGTTCGTTCTATAAAAGGGTTATCCTTTAGAAGCATGGAATACACGACAGAACTAGAAAATATGAAGTTCGCATGTTTTCTGGGCCAGACTAGCTAGTTTCGGCCAATTAGACCTCGTCAGTGAGCCTCAAGTATTTTCAAAATTCTTCAATGGAATCAATGATCCAAAAGGACAAGAAAATATAAACTACGCTTTGATGTAGGGCAGGGAGACATTTTACGGCCGCCACACATTCCCAGACACCAGCTGTAGTGACGTTAAATGTGTTCTATCAAAGGGTTATCCTTTGGAAGCATGGAATACACCACAGAACTGGAAAATATGAAGTGTGCATGTTATCTGGGCCAGACTAGCTGTGGTGATATACTCTTTTACGTCACTGTCTACTTATCCTCCGACAACAGTAATTTATTCTATGCACATGTCAACGTATCCACCTTGTCCGATATACCTTTAACAATACAAGCGGCGAAATGTGAAGAAATATATATGGAGAGTTTGGTTTTACTTTCATTAAAAAATCTGCGAATGAATACAATATTTTGCTGGGAAATTAAAACACTGCATTTATTCACATTTTTGATGATTTTTATTCATATTTATAGGACAACCATTTGCTATAAATTTTGTCACTCGTTTAAAGTCCTTATCAAAATGATTAAAATATATACATGTAGTAAAACGTTTGTTTTTTGTGTTTTTTACTGGGGTCAATGAGTAAAACGTAGAAATAAGTCGTTTAAATAGCATATTAGGATATTCTGGCTGGAATCAAAATGTAGTCACGGGTGAACATGAGGAATACTTTGGTTTTTATTTCAAGAAAATAAAATAAAAATCCATGCGTCCTTCCGGCATATCTTTAACGGTGCTATTGTCTTTTTTTTGTTCTGAAATTCGGATTTGAAATTATATGATTATCTTTCTTGATCTAAAATAATTGGATTATCTTTATTGATCGGCGTGGAATTTCCAAGCACATTACGAAATGGCACCAGCTACATGTATACAAGTGGGAGAAGTACTTTTTACCCACAAATGTGGAAGCAACGTCTCCAATATGACCTAAATAGTGTTGACGGGAACGTTAAACCTCATATCAAACAAATACACAAACTTTTTGTTTCAAATTTCGCGACCCATTCGCCATTGATCTCCTTAAAAATAATCGCACTTATAGAAGCCTACAAGGCCCTATATATGGGTTCTAACGACAAATTAACCCTTTTAGGTCATACCATGTAAAAGTAAGTGTATTATTATTAATTGCATGTGCATTATACTTGAGCTGCCGCCACTTCTGTTTTGATCATTTTCTATAAATATTGATAAGACAAAAATCCGGTGTAACGGTGTATCTTTATCCGCTGGGTAGCTTTACCACCGGGGGTAAAGATATCCCGGGATATCTTTACCCCCACCCTGAATATCTTGACCCCTGGGGCAAAATATCCCGGCTTGGATATCTTGCCCCCCCCCCCGGGGGTAAAGCTAAACTGGCCAGGATATCTTTACCCCACCCCCACTTTTGGTATAAACAATTTCTTAATGATCAATTTGTTCTTACGTGTAACTGAAGTAAGATAGTGGACGCGATGTTTCACGTTAACATTTTTCTTTTCAATCATGACTCGGAATAATAGTACTACCATTAGCAAGAAATATGACCATATTTTAGAGGCATATGACTATTTAATAACTTCATTTTGTATATTTGCTTAGTCAACATCTTGCTTATGACAATCTTTCATAATCTTGCATTATCCCTGTCAGTTGTGAGTGGTGGTGGTGTGTGGCAAGGTGGGGGTGAAGATATCCCGGCTGGGATATCTTGCCCACCGGGGAAAAGCTGAACTGGCCAGGATATCTTTACAACCGACCCCACTTTTGGGATAAACTATTTTCTAAATGCCAAATTTGTTCTTATATGTAACTGACGTAAGATACTACTAAGTGGACTCGATGTTTCACTTTAACAGTTTTCGTTTCAATCATTTCGATAACTCACCCGTGTGACATAGTGCATTTTTTCACATCTCCAAAATGGCTACTTTTCTGACGAAAATCGATGATATTTTCCTTATTTATAAAGCAAACATAGGTTGTGTGTGCTCGTTAGAACCGCCTCATTGAGGCGGTTCTAACGAGTACCCACAACCTATGTCTATGAGCAGAAATAAGGAAAATAATGTAGACCCCCGTAAACCCATGTTTTCTCTATATAAAGTAGGGTGTAAGGGGGTGTTCATTTCACGGACTTGTTCACGTGATGCATGACTCTGACTACCCTTAGTAAGAAATATGACCATATTATAAAGGCATATGACTATTTAATAACTTCATTTTGTATATTTCGTTATTCAAGATATTGCTTATGACACTCTTTCTTAGTCACGCATTATCCCTGCCAGTTGTGAGTGGTGTTGGTGGTGTGTGGCAAGGTGGGGGTGAAGGTATCCCGGCTGGGATATCTCCCACCCCTCGACACACCCCCAGGGGTAAAGCTAAACTGGCCAGGATATCTTACCCCCATCTCCAGTTTAGTGGACTCGATGTTTCGCTTTAACATTTATCGTTTCAATCATGACTCTGACTAATAGTACTACCCTTAGTAAGGCAAAAAAAAAATGTGTGGTTCGGGTTACACATAAAAACAAGAGGCCAATGGGCCACAATGCTCACCAGAGCTCAGGGGGCCACTGCCCACTGGCAGCAATGTATATTAATTAACCATGGAAGCCCTGCTCCCAAGGCTGCTACAGATAAAATTTCGACCCAATCAGACTAGTGGCTTCAGAGGTCTGATGTCGCTTGAAGACAACAGATGACAGTTCACAATTTCCCATTTGTAGCAATAGGCCAAAAAGAACATTATTAAAGGAACATTTCTATGAAAGTTTGACAAAATATCTTGAGAGGCATTAATGTCATTTATCAATTTTCCCCATTATAAGTCAATGGAAACTCTTAACTTGCCGTAGCAAACAAACCAAAGAGCCAAATTTCATAAACCAGAGCTCAGGTGGGCACTGCCCAATTGAGCCCTGATTGGTGTCACTAAATGGGTCTTATAAAAAGGAACAGAGACATACATGGTTTAGTGGTGGGGATATGTACGGTTCCTGAGACGTAAGGCCTTTTAAACAATGGAGGGATTCGGGCACGGCATATCCCAGAAAAGCCAAAGATTGTTGTCACTGAATATGTCTTATCATAACGATCAAGAATATATATGGTTAAATGGTGGGGATCTGAACGGTTTCTGAGATATGAGGCCCTTTTATGAAGTGGAAGGGAGAAAAATGGCCCCTGCGGACCCCACAAGACAGGGTTGACTGAATGTGTCTAATAACAATGAACAAGAATATATGTGATTATAGGATGGGGATTTAAATCGTTTCTGAGATATATGACCTGTTATTAAGTGGAGTCTTATCAGCAGGAACAAGAATATATATATGGTATAGGGGTGGGGATCTGAACGGTTTCTGAGATATATGGATTTTAATGAAGGGGTGGGGCATGGCCCGTGGAACCCCGGGGGACTCCCATGCTGGTGTCACTGTTTGCGTCTTATCATAAGGAACAATAATATATATGGTTTAGGGGTAGGCTCTGAACAGTTTCTCAGATATATGGTCTTTTGTGAAGTCCAGGGGTGGAGTGTGGCCCGGGCACAACCTGGGTGACCCCTAGGTTGGTTTCTGTTTGTTTGATTTGAGGTTTAACGTCCCCATCAACACTGTAAAGGTCATTTTGGAGACGTTGCTTCCAATTTTGTGGGACTTTTAACCGACATTGAGATGAAATGACATCTCAAGCCCTGTCGCCCAATGAAACCAATAGGGTTTATTAGCATGGACGGTCTGCCTCGCACCGCGGTTCCTGGACAGGCTTAGATCCTCTAAGCTGTTTACCAGTACTAGTGTGCGGGCCGGATTCAGCTGTGCGTGGAAGCATCATGCAGCCCATATATTTCTTCAAGCCCCTATGGGCGGGGGCCGGACCCCTAGGTTTGTGTCACTGAATGTGTCTTATCATAAGGAACAAGAATATATATGGTTTTGGGGTGGGGATCTGTAAGGTTTCTGGAATATTTAGCCTTTTATGAATTGGAGGGGGTTGGGCATGGCCCCCGCACATCCCGGGGGACCCCCAAATTGGTGTGACTGAATGCGACTTATCATTAGGAACGAGAATATATATGGTTTAGGGGTGGGGATCTGTAAGGTTACTGTGATATTGGGCCTTTTATGAAGTGGAGGGGGCGGGGCATGGCCCCGGCATATCCCGGAGGACCCCCAGGTTGGTGTCACTGAGTCCATCTTATCATAAGGAACAAAAGTATCTATGGTTTAGGAGTGGGGATCTCAAAGGTTTCTGAGATAAATGGCATTTTATGAAGTGGAGGGGGTGGGGCATGTCCCCGGCAAATCCCAGGGGACCCCCAGGTTGGTGTCACTTAATGCATCTTAGCATAAGGAACAAGGCTATATATAGTTTAGGGGTGGGGTCTGAATGGTTTCTGAGATAGATGGCATTTTATGAAATAGAGGGGGCCGAGCATGTCCCCGGCACATCCCGGGGGACCCCCAGGTTGGTGTCACTTAATGCATCTTATCATAAGAAACAAGAATATATATAGTTTAGGTGTTGGGATCTGTAATGTTTCTGACCGGCCCCGATAGCTCAGTTGGTAGAGTGTCCGCTCCGGGGAACGGGAGGTCTGGGGTTCGACCCCGGGCCGCGACATACCAAAGTCGTTAAAAATGGTACTAGCTGCTCCTCGTTTGGCACTCAGATTTACGGGGTAGAGCTAGGACTGGTCGATCCAGTGTCAGGATAATGTGACTGGGTGTGGTATCATGTAATGTGTCTGGGACATGATACTTCAGTGAGGCAGCACTATAAATGTGAGCATTGAGCTCCCTGTCGCAACCAGACACCGTCGTGATATGACTGAAAAATTGTTGAAAGCGACGTTAAACCCGAATTCACACACACACACACACACACACACACACTGTAATGTTTCTGAGATATAAGGCATTTTATGAAGTTGAGGGGGCGGGGCATGGCCCCGGCACAACCTAGGGGACCCCCAGGTTGACATAAAAGCATTATGGCTGAGAAAAGTTTACTCAAGGAACATGTCCATGTAAGTTTTGTCAAAATATCTGCAATGACTTGGCAGTAAATGCCATTTTTCAGTTTTCCCCATTGTAAGTCAATGGAAACTCTAAGTTGCCATAGAAACAAAACTATAAGGCCAAATTTCATAAAAAAAAAACAACACAAAACCTGTAAAGGCAAATATGGTGAATATTTTCATAAAGTCTCAGCCTCCTACAGCGTATGGTTTCTGAGGAGATGATTTTTTAAGTATTTTTTTTTCTATTTTTTGCATTTTGGTTTCCATGGCAACCAATAAAAATTATCAGAAGGCCTAAAGTCATACGGCAGATAGTAGATTGCCTATGGAACATTTCTGTGCAAGTTTTGTCAAAGTATCTGCAGAGGCTTGGCAGTAAATGCCATTTTTCAATTTTCCCCATTATAAGTCTATGGAAACAACAAGTTGCCATAGCAACCAAACTAATGAGCCGATTTTCGTAAAAAAACAAAAACTTTCAATCCCCCAGCCCAAGGATGCTACAGATAAAATTTGGGCCCAATCGGCCCAGTGGCTTCAGAGGAGATGTCGTTTGAAAGTGTTGACGCCAGACGACGACATACGACAGACGACGACGGACGACAGACGACGACGACGGACAACTGCCTATCCTATAAGCTCCCCGGAGCCTTCGACTCAGGTGAGCTAAAAATGTTAGGTAGGGTAGGTAGGTATTTTTTTTTTTTTTTTGTTTGATTGGTTAATATCGCTTACCGCGTAACTGCAACTAGTAATTGTCTATTTGTTTAAGACAATCCCAATGGTATTGACCTGAAAGACTTCTACCCACTCTTTTGGTTGTTTTATACCATATTTAGCACAGATTTAACAGGAACCTACATGTATCTTCCTACATACCACAGCCTGAATGGATGAAAATGCAGCATGCTTTGACACAGAGATCTGCAGTAGCACTCAGTACTTTTATTCAGTTCTAGAGATTCCAAGAAGCATGATGCAACTTAATAACAAAAGCAAAAAAAAAAAAAAAAAAACAAAGAATTTGCTAGCATGACGAGTGTCGAGTTTGGCCACAATTTAAGAATGTGCATCTGTATAAGACATCATTCTGGTTCACATTTTAGGACAGACTGAAGTTTGGACGGTTTAATCAATTGTCCCATTCTATTTGAATAAGGGGCATTCAGATCTGGAATTCTGTAAAAAAATGAGCATAGTGTTCCCTAGCCTTGGCAGAACATCTGCACCTACCTACAGAGTGGTGGTCATTTTTTTTACGGCGTAGCCGTTATGGTTTTGCTTATGTCCTACATTTTTCGTTATTCCATTGGTCAATAAAACCACATGTTCAAGGAGATGACCATTTCATTGGTCAATGATTTGCATAAATAAATCTACTCAAAAGTACGACAGTTTACTGAAGTTTTAACCTAGGAAATGTTTCGTTTTTTATGTGAGACATGAATGAAAAATATATACAGTTTCAGCTTGCTCACCGTCTTGTCCTTTGATGACCATACGTCATATGTATAATTGTGTTTCTAGTGAATTCTGTAACTGCTGCGGTGAATAGCTATTTTGACCTAATTTCACGTGGTTGGTCTATATAGCGAAAGGAACCATTTCGCGAAAGGAAGGTTCCTTTCGCGAAAGGAAGAATTTTCTGCGAAAGGAATTGTTTGTTTGATTTGAGGTTTAACGTCCCCATCAACACTGTGTAGGTCATTTTGGAGACGTTGCTTCCAAGTTTGTGGGACTTTTACCCGACATTGAGATGAAATGACACCCAAGCCCTGTTGCCCAATGAAACCAATAAAGAGATATAGCATGACAAAAACATGTAATAATCGCATTACAAATTGGCAGATGTTTAATTTACAATATATGCTAAATAAAAGTTGCAGTGTATCATTTGTCTTCAGCATACTTTATGTCCTCCATTTTAACACAAAATGGACATTTTCGAATATCATTAATGTTATATAAATTCTGAAAAGGAATAAGTGTAATTTGAGTTTTAATTAGGTGCACATAAGATCAAGTTTCCGTCCGTTTGTCTGCTCGTCCGTTTGTTCGTCCGCCTATGCGTTTACGTTCACCATAGCGACAACCCGAAATGTGAACCCTAGAACAGTAAATGATAACGTTTTCTTATTTGTTGTGCATATACTTGAGATCATATGCTCTTGAAAATGAGGTCATGTTTTTAACCTTGACCTTTTACATTGACCTTAGCTCAAACAGGCGGGACACCCCCCTCTGCAAAGCTATTTTTCCTCGCGTGACATCTGAATTGTTTGAATACAGTAAACCAGTTCATAGCTAGACAATTGTTGCTGTCACTATTGTAGCTCATATTGCACGACCCGCAGAAAAAGCGACCGACTGATGTCGGTTGATTTTCTAAGAGTGCCCTAAAATCACCGTGTCATTCTGTCAGTCTGTCTGTCCGTCCGTAACCCGTTTGTGAAAATTGGTGATAGTGACTTAACCGCTTGGAATATTTAAACAATTTTTGGCATACTGATAGATATCAATGAGATCTAACCAATGAACTTACGAAATATTATATTCCATTTAGTATAGACTCGCCGAGGCGCAAAAATGTGAAAATTTTCGAACTGCTTCTCCTCGGAAACCGTTGAGCCGATTGAAGTCAAATTTCATATGGAGCCTCTATGGGATGGGGGAAACCAAAATTTGCTCATGGGGTCCAGGTCACATGACCCAAATGGCCGCCAAGCCATATATGGTCTGTCTGTCCGTCCGTAACCCGTTTGTGAAAATTGGTGATAGTGACTTAACCGCTTGGAATATTAAAACAATTTTTGGCATACTGATAGTATCAATGAGGTCTAACCAATGAACTTGCGAAATATTACATTCCATTTAGTATAGCCTCGCCGAGGCGAAAAATGTGAAAATTTTCGAACTGCTTCTCCTCGGAAACCGTTGGGCCGATTAAGGTCAAATTTCATATGAAGCCTCTATGGGAAGGAGGAAACCAAAATTTGCTCATGGGGTCCATGTCACATGACCAAAATGGCCGCCAAGCCATATATGGTAAAAACCCTTAAAAATAGTCTTCTCCAGAACCACTTGGCAGATTTCCACGAAACTTGATAAATAACATCTAGGACGTAGGCCCATCATCAATTGCTAAAATGGTGACCCTGGGTTGACCTTGACCTTCTTTGTGCCTAGGTCAAACTTTGACACATATGCTTTTGTATTGGAAAAGTGAGAATTCATTTTATCCTGCAAACGATTCAGAATACAGTACTAAAGTATTAGATATATTTTTGCTCCTTACGATAAGGCGCATTTATTGGGGGAACCGTTTTAGGTCCAGGTCACATGACCAAAATGGCCGCCATACCCATATATGGTAACACTCATCAAGCTAAAAGCATCCGGCGGGTCGTGCACTTCAGCTGAAGCACTGGTTTCTAAACAACCTTCCAATTAAATCTAGGCCGCATATCTTTTTTAAAGATATTTATTGTTTCATTTATTTATTTTAAATGGCATGCCCCCACCCCACCCCCACGTCCCTTCTCCCTGCCTAGGCATTTTCACACTACGTTCTCGACCGGGAAATAATTAAAAGCTCTTGATGGGTTAAGTAAGAGAGAGAAAAGATAAAGTTTGGACAGATTTCCCTTACCCTAAGGAAATCGTTATTTATCTGTTATAATGCTGAAGACAGGCAAATAAAAGTAAAAACATACCTGCTGCAAAATCCAACTGGCGCTTGGTACATTATCTTCTACCCCTAACCCCCACCTCCACCCCCATCCCCCACCCACCCATTTCTTCTCTCTCTTTCTCGTCAATGGCCCATCTTGGTATTTTGTCAATCTGATAACAAGCAGTGCATTATCACTGCACATAAACTGAACTGTGACTCTAGTTACACTAAGGTCGTTGTTGATTTTAACAACCTTAAATTTAAGACGGGCACAGAGTTCTCGGAAAAGCCGAATAGGGCGTATTTTCACGCCTGTTTTTGCTTTTTACCTTACCACGCCCGGTCGGGCAAGGCAAATAAGTCGTCCACGACTGTCAGTCTTTTGAGTCCTTAAATACGGTAGAACTGGACCAGTCAGAAAAAAAAACACAAAAATTGCTGCACCATCACGCGAACATGTGCGTTAAATGAACCCCCCCCCCCTAAACCCCACTTTATATAGGGAAAACTGGGGTTTACGGAGGCCTACATTATTTTCTTATTTCTGCTCCAAGACATAGGTTGTGGGTACTCGTTAGAACCGCCTCAATGAGGCGGTTCTAACGAGCACCCACAACCCATGTGCACCCACAACCTATGTTTGAAGTAAAAATAAAAAAAAATATCACAGATTTTCATTAGAAAAGTTGGCATTTTGGAAGTGTGAAAAAAATGTACTATCTCGCACGGGTGTGTAATCGTAATGCTCACCAGCTTTGTCGGCGATTACATGTAAGAGACAAGAGACAATTTGTGCATTTATAACACTATTGTTAATCCCTGTCATATAATTGCCAATTAAACATGATTGCCCTGCAGCGCTAGTCTTTCATTTCTGGTCCGGCGCTATCGATCTATCGATGCCCCCCCCCCCCCCACCTCCCCACTACCATCCAGACTGGAAAAACCAAACAAGCACACTGATATCAAACATCAAGCTGTCAAAAAAAAAAAACTGTAAGATGGAATCGCCAAAGTTTGCGGGGCTGTCTGGGCTCTACGAAATCTTTCAAAAGAGGAGCTCAACAAGAGCTAATCAACAATGGAAGTCACTGCTGATGTCCAAAATTTTGCACCCCCCCCCCCGGGGGGTCAAGATATCCAGGGTGGGGGTAAAGATATCCCGGGAAATCTTTAACCAAGGGGGTAAAGCTACCCCTGAGTCGCTTTACCCTCGGGGGTAAAGCTACCCAGGGGTCAAGATAAACTGGGACACCGGTATGCAGGAACTCAATAATTTTAAAGTACTCGTATTTATTAATAACCGATTGTTGAAAATTCACATTCAGGTTTAGTTTTAAATCCTTGAAAATATAAAGATAAAATACACAAGGGGAAAAACTCACCCAATGACATCAAACAACAGTTAATACGCTGACAGCACCATTAACAATTTGTTCTGCTTCATTCGATTTTATATTTCACAACGTGTATTAAAGCTGGCTTAAGGCTGACTGTCAGCTTACAGAAATGTAAAATTTACTGCAAAGGCCGGAGGTGTCTTTTGCTTTCAAAATGAACATCTAGGTCTATTGAGGTCTGTGTCGCCAAAGAGATAGTAGATTAAGGCTGGCTAATCGGAGCTGAAAAGATAATCGATTATCAGTAATGACATTGCGATCGGTAATCGATTAATAATCGCTATATTTTTTTTTCTCATAATTTTACCTATCTGAGCATGTCTCTTACCATATGTTGTACTTTACTATATATATATTTGAACAGACAGGCCTGAGCAAACAGTGTAGACCCAGATGAGACGCCGCAGATGCAGCGTCTCATCAGGGTCTGCACTGTTTGCCACTCATCCAGCTATTTTAGGCATAACTTTGGTTAGTAAATTGTACCTGTCTAGTAATCGATTACAAGCAAATCAGAAATGATAATCATTTTTCTGGAATTTAGCGATCGATAAATCGATTACATGATTAATCGTGCCAGCCTTATAGTAGATGCACAGGATAGTAGATGCACATGGGCAAAATGGAGAAGGAATCAACGCGAGATAATGGAACAAATAAAAAAGTCCCATACCCTTACCTGATGAATGGACAGCGGACATTACCCAGCTGTAAGCCAATATCATATGGACGATTCAGTGACACAGGATACACACGCAGTCACCAACTAGGCCATACATATTGGTACGCGGCCATATATCTTCAATGAATAGGCCGGCCCCCGCCCAACGGGGCTTCAAGAAATATATGGGCTCCACGCAGAGCTGAATCCGACTCACACACGAGTACTGGTAAACCGCTTAGAGGATCTAAGCCTGCCCAGGCAAAGCGGTGTGAGTGTCGGACCGTCCATAGATTGTAGGTACTCGTTAGAACCGCATCGATGAGGCGGTTCTAACGAGTGCCCACCATCTATATTTGGAGCAGAAATAAGAAAATGTTCACAATTTTTCATCTTAAAATTTTCATTTTTTCGGCGATAAATGTGGCAATGTATTTGTATAGGCGTGTTTGCGTAATATCAGGTGCGTATTTTGCAGATTTGCTCGACCAACTGAGAACTGCGAGCCGAGACAAACGCCGAGATAAACTCTCCAAAGGGATTCAGCTCCAACAGGACAATGCAAGTTGTCCACACTTGCGATGTTGTTGAGAGGAATGGGTACGAGATAAAACCCACCACGCCTTTTCTCCGGATTAAGCTCCTAGTGACTATTTCGTATTCCCAAATTTCATCACGTGAACAAGTCCGTGAAATGAAGACCCCCCCCCCCAATACCCCACTTTATATAGAGAAAACTATGGTTTACGGGGTATACATTATTTTTCTTATTTTTGCTCCAAGACATAGGTTGTGGGCACTCGTAAGAACCGCCTCAACGAGGCGGTTCTAACTAGCACCTACAGCCTATGTTTGCAGTATTTATAAGAAAAATATCACGGATTTTCATCAGAAAAAAATTGTCATTTTGGAGATGTGAAAAAATGCACTATGTCGCACGGTTGTGTTATCGTAATGTTGAAAAGGAATGTCCGTGGATGTCATTTCCAGTCCAACGAAGAAGGCAATCGAGGAATGAACCGAAGACAAGGGCCCTGGCTTCTCCAGTTCTGGGCTGATGGCACTGGAGCAGCGTGGGTTCAAGTTTATTATTCTAGAAGGTAGTAACTTCCAAAAAGAAGAGATCGCTCTTACGCAGAAATAATCTAGGCTGGTTTTATTGACTCGCCCTGGTACGTTAAATGATTTGTTTCATTTAACCTGAGGGATAACGAACTCCAATCTGATGGCAAAGACCTGAGTAGTTTTGCTGTTCATATATGACATATTGTTTTTCTGAGCACCAAAGCGAATAACATTTTCAATACAATATGTACGACAAGCGAATGCGCAGAGCTCATTCGCGCAGTCTGATCAGACTTTGCAGCTCAATGAAAACTTATTTACTCCTGTGTTTTTCAAAGAACAATAGGCGAAGGCTATGGGCAGACCGGTTAGACGCGATCACGAAAACACGTGTATATTATTTTGACCCCCTTAAACCCCACTTTTATATATTAGAAGGATAAGCATTAATTTTCTTATTTCAGCTCAAAAATTTGGATGGTGGGAAATCGTTACGACCGTCTCGGCAAAGCGGTTCAAACGATGTCCCACAATCTTTGCTCTGAGCAGAAATATGAAAAATAACAGATTTTTTTTTATCCGGAAATTTTCTTTTTCAGTTTCTTTTTTTTTTTTTTTTTTGTGGTAAATATATTTGAAAAGGCGTGCTTTTGTAATGCACAGGGGTATCACGCACATGCCGAAGTGTCCATTTTGTCGTGCGCTGGCTCAATTAATGTGTGAATATGGTGTCAGCAATTTAGACTATCTTGGCATTCTGCAATTTCTTTCTCGCCAGCAGCTGCAGTGGAACATTTTGACATTGTCTGTGGATATGGCATAATTGAATTGCCCTCCCCTAGGGTCACTCCTATTTGATGAGGCGGTTCTAACGAGTGCCCACAATCTATATTTTTTGAGCAGAAATAAGAAAAATATCACATTTTTATCATAAAATTTTCATTTTTTCGGCGATAAAGGTGCTAATGTATTTGTATAGGCGTGTTTGTGTAATGTTCATAAGAACCGCCTTATTGTAAGAACCGCCTTATTGAGGCGGTTTTATCGTATACAAACAGTCCTTGTCTTGGGGTAAAAAGTAGAAAAAATAATGTAATCCCCCGTAAACTCCAGTTATTTCTATTTAGTGGGGTTTAGCGGGGTTTTCCTTTCACGGACTTGCTCACGTGATTGCTGGGTTAATTGTGTGTGGCTGTAGGCTGGAAAAAAGGGTCTATAATGGGGACTTAGACTGTTTCGTTTAATCATTAAATTCATGTTATTTAAGCAAACAGTATAGACCATGATACGGTTAAACGAAGCGACTGGTCTGGGTCAACACTGTTTGCCAAACACAACATATGTTCGTCCATGTTGTATAGATAGCCCTCTTTGGCATATGACGTCGCGTCTGAGAATGTAATAACGCCATGTAATACATTCGATAATTCATTCGTAGATTAAATATGCAAATTAATTTGATACGGCCCGTAACTTTACACGTACGGCGTCCTTAACGACGTCGCGTTTACTAATGGCGGAAATATTGACATCTTAAAAAAAAAACGTGAATAAAATGCGTTTTAAATGTTATATGATAAATAGAATCTTGCATTCGTGCTCATGTATTATTGAATTCATTTTAACTCGTTGAGGAAACAGCACAAAATGCTCGGAAGAGCCTCGCATTTTATCCCTTTTCCTCAAGTCGTTTAATAAATTCAATAATACTTGAACATTCGTGTAAGATCCTCTATTCACACAACGATCTCATCTCACAACGACTTGACTTGATAGATTTTGTAAGGTAACCGGGCGCTAAAAGCACATAGGGGCTACCCTTACAACGACAAAAGTAGCGCGGCTATAAATAGCCTGGATTTCATACAAATCACTAAAAGTCACGTGGACATCAAAAACGTAAAGCGTCTGCGCTTACTAACTTTAGATCGACTAACAAACCGTCCACCCAAAAAGCAAAATACAGTCTAACTTCAATGGCTCGAACACCTTTGGGAACCCGATAATCTGTTCGAGACAGGGGTAGTTCGAGCCACTGATGGTGACTGCCAGGAGGCATAACGAGACACTTTTAGACATCTTTTCGGTGTTCTATAATGAATATGTATGCTGTGTGTACTCATTAGAATCGCCTCATCGAGGCGATTCTAATGAGTACACACAGCATACATTTGCAAGATAAAAGACTAAAATCTCCTTAATCATCCCCCACTATTTCTTATGTAGAGGATTTCGCTAGGGGCTCAAGAATGGGTTCGACACATCCATGGTAAACGAGCCATCGGTGTTCGAGCCAGCGAAGTTCTACTGTAGAAGTGGAGGCAATGATCAGGAATCGATACAATTAACCCACAGCTCCCATCAGAGACACCAAAGGGAAACATGAAACAACAGTCCCTAATGGAAGCACCAATAGCGGAAAGCCAAAAGGACACTTACTTTCCCACAAAATGGCCAGTAGGCTGTCCAAAATAAAACAACATAAGCGACACAAACACCCAAAGGCAAACCATAACAAAAATAAACCGCGACATAAGAACCGCTACGGGGGGGGGGGGGGGGGGGGGGGGCTTAAATCGATTTTACGTGGCCACCACAATCCGTCGCGATTATGACAAATAATTTGTTCAGTCCGCAAGTATTGTTTGTGGAACTCTGTAGCGTTTGTCAGAAGGTCAAAGGTCACAGTCAGTGTCTCAACGTCAAAAAGGTTGGTATTCATCACGATGTCAATTCTTTTATAGCTGCAAATATGAAATTTTTCTGATGGCCCTGAATTGCTCACCTGATTTCAAGATGTCACATAGCTGTCATGTGGATCACTGACACCGTTTGTATTGCATGAAGCATAACGTTTGCACTAAGATAAATGGTCACCCGTGTAACATTCTTGCGAAATTTGAATGAAACTGGCTTAAGAGTTTTCAACTTTAAAGTCTGCCAGCCATCTTCTTCATTAGAACAAATCCATTTCGGTAGTAGGTCAAACAATAACGTTCCTGTGGTTTAAATGAAATTGAACCAAAGGTATAAGAGGAGTTGTCATATAAAGGTATCTGGTAGCCATCGTATCCATCGCCCAAAACTCTTTAGCTACATGTATTTCTGTAGATGGTCACCTAAACAACATAAACAAGTTTGAATGAAATTTGACCAAAGGTACAGAATGAGTTCTATTTAGAGTATTTTTTTTTCTATTTTTAGCTCTGGATTCCGTCTCGTTCGTTGGAACAGAATCATGTCAGCTAGTTTGGTAGCCAAACTCAACACATGAGTCCATTTCATATTATATGAATGTTAGCTTTTTGATAAGGAGTAACCTATGCAACATTACTGTGAAGTTCGAATCGAATTGTCCCAATGATTCAGGAGGAGTTTGGATTTCAAGTAAGGCGTTGACATTTTCCCTTTTTTTTTTATCTCTGTTGGCAATTTTGGTAACCGGAGCAAACCCATTTAGCTATTTTGGTATAAGTTAACTTAAGCACCATTTACGCAAATTTTGAATGAAATTGGCCGAAGGGTAAAGGGGTAGTTCTCGTTAAAAGAGCTCTAAATATGTTCTAAAAAAAGGTTATCCTTTGGAAGCAAGGAATACACCAGAGAAGTGAAAATATGGAGTGTACATGTTTTCTGGGCCAGACTAGCTAGTTTCGGCCAATTAGGCCTCAACAGTGACCCTCAGATATTTTCAAAATTCCACAATGGAATCAGTGATCCCAAAGGACAAGAAAATATAATCTACACTATGATGTAGGGCAGGGAGGCGTTTTACCGCCGCCACACATTCCCACACACCAGCTGTAGTGAAGTTAAATATGTCCTATAAAAAGGCCATTGTTTTCATCGAAGTGGAAAAATTTAGCTGTGTAGGTAGAGAACTCCTTAGGCAAAATTCCTGTTAAGTTTGGATCCAATTGACCAAAGGGCTAATGAGAAGGTCGCATTTAAAGCAAACTGTTAGCGACGCACAAGACACGACGAAAGACGGATGACGGACATTGACCGATCAAAATACCTCACTATTAGCACTTTGTGCTCATGCGAAAGTGCTCAGGCGAGCTATAAACATGTGTTATTTTCCATTTTCTTCTCAAAATAAAGATTAGATGTGCTCGTTAGAACCGCCACATTGAGGCGGGTCTAACGAGTACCCAAGAAGAAGAATAAGGCAAATAATTAATGCGCCTGTAAACCCCTCTTTTCTCTACACAAAGCTGGGTGTATAGGGATTTATCAGTTACCTCCTATATATAGAGCATTGTAACACATTGACCTGATAAAGATTTGCTTTCTCTGGACAAGTGAGCTTTATCACGTCAATGTGACATTGCACTCTTTGAATGAACCGGACAACCCGACAAATGGCCAAAATTTTATTATTACTAGAAAAATCGAAAAAATTACATTGAAAATTATCAAAAGAAAAATAACGGTCAGATGATAGTAAATAAACTGGTCGATTATATTCCGCACCGGAATGTTGGGACGCACTGAGGACAATCGGTAAGTGATCGCAAATTACCAATTTTAAGAGTTTCCAAGGCAAGCCTCGCGATTCTACGCGCGTTCTCGAAGCTGAGCGTGATTAACTTGATATCAAATGCCACGAATCTGGTATTCTATTTATCAGTGTAACCCCTTTTACACTCTTTAAATATGCAATTTACGATAGGTTATCGATAGTCCTCAATTCCAATATTCCGGCGTGCAATAATCGGTCCATATATTTAGTATCATCTGATCGTAATTTTTCCTATGGTATTTTTCATATATTTTTTTCTCCCATTTTTACAGTATTTAAAACATTTTTGCCAATATTTCCAGTAGTACGGTTCATTCGTAAAAGTGCGACGTCACGTTGACCTGATAAAGCTCACTTGTCCTGAGACAGCATTTCTTTATCAGGCCAACGTTTTACAATACAATTTATATAGGGGGTAACTGATAAATTCATTTCACGTTCGTAATAACGTAGTGCTAAAAGAAATCACAAGCAATACAAATGTGAAACATGAAAGATGCACGTACGTACGTACGCATCCATCCATCCAGACGGACAGACAATCTATCACAAATTTTCATCAGAAATGCATGTATGTTTTTTAACACTGGAAGATATGACAATTTGTCAAATTACATGATCAAAGTTTTGACGATACGTCTACTAAGGACGTCGTTAGTGTTGGACATCTAGCCCCTGAAGAGCACAAAAACTGTCCCCCTTGTCAGATGGCAGGTGCGTGCATTCCCCTAAAGTATTCGTACCCGCAACACTAAAGTTCAGCGGAAAACATTAAACAGCAATTTATGATCTCGGGGCAGCACTGAATTGTGATCTGGAAATTGTACCATCACTAAAGGATCTCCAAAATATGAATGGGTCATTAAACGTTCCAATTTAAATGATAAGTGAAATGTCCGTGACTTTAACAACTGAGTAATTTTTTTAGACTTCCCATTTGTTACATGTATATGTACGTATAAGATTTTTTTTCCTTCCCACATTCGCCACATTTGGGTCACCCATGCACTTTTTGTTTATTTATTTCTGACTGTGAAGGAATGATCTAGAATATGATTCAGTTAATAATAACAGTTGGTTAACATTTTGTTTACAAGAAAGGGGAAAAATAAATATGTAGAAAATTCCAGATCACATTGTGTTTAGCATATGAGCACATTTCTTTCAACAGGTCTGAATCTGTATGAGGAGAAGGATCAGTTCGTGAGTTTTAAGAAATTTTCATTCATCACGAAAACACGCCTATATAATTTTGACCCCCTCGAACCCCACTTTTATATAGTGAAACTGGGGTTAACAGGGGTAAACCTTATTTTTCTTATTTCTGCTCTAAAATATAGAGTGTGGGTACTCGATAGAACCGCCTCGTCGAGGCGGTTCTATCGAGTACCCACAATCTATATTATGAGCAGAAATAAAAAAAATATCACAATTTTTCATCTTAAATTTTTCATTTTTTTCGGCGATAAAGGTTACAATGTACTGGTATAGGCGTGTTTTCATAATGTTTGATTCTGTGTTGCAATACTTAAGGGTTATTATTCAATTTAGACTTAGTGCTTTTGCTGTGGGATTAGACAACATAATTTTAAGGATATTTAAAAACAGAGCTGGTATAGCTTTGTTTATTTTAGTTAAAAGATTTTGAAAATATAGATTGTTCCTTTTTTTTTTTTTTTTTTTTTTTTTCAAATGACTTGCCTGCTTTTTCGCTTTCATTCCCTTGCTACTACGCTCGGTTCATAACACCGGAAACACGCCTATGCAAGCACATGTTAAACTTTACCTTCGGAAAAAAATTAAGATGAAAAATTGTCATATTTTTTCTTATTTCTGCTCAAAATACAGATTATGGGTACTCGTCAGAACCGACTCATCGAGGCGATTCTAACGAGTACCAACAATCTAGATTTTAGAGCAGATATAAGAAAAATCATGGTTCCCCACTGTAAACCCCAGTTTTACCATATAAAAGTGGGGTTCAAGTGTCAAAATTATATATATTAGGCGTTTTTTTTTCGTGATGCGTTCCAGGGAAATGGACACTGGGGCAATCAATATTTATGTCGGACATGATCGAAGCCAAGGAAACTGACTATGACTGTTAAATGAAATCCGCATCTATCCGGGCGTCTATTATGCCTAAAATTTTCAAACACAGAAAACAATTTCGGAAATTTTAACTTTCGCTGTTCGGTGGTGACGGCGAAATACGGCGAAATTAGAATACCGCGAAAAATCCTGCGTAGATGGTATATGATTAAATGATTAAATTCCAGTTCTTGAACTTAAGTGTTCAGGAAAGAATTTTCAGTTACTGTACCTGTTATTCAAAATGTGTTTTCTAAAACATGTTCAAAAAGAGACCGTGATGTAAACTGGGGCCTGCCGCATATCTATCACAATACCCATCGTGCAGAGTGCATTCGTTTATATCTCATAAAGGTTATTTTTATCGGAATTGTTAGCGTAATACTAAGATTACGATCATTTCAGACTTTATTTTCTTCTTTTTTATTTGCAAAATAGAAGTTAATGTAACGATCAGGAATAATAATAAATAATAATAATAAATAATATAATAATAATAATAATCGACCTTATTTATAGAGGGTAACACATTTAGTACAAGTACTAATCTTCCATGTGGCCCTCTTTTCCTGGGTAGGAACCAGTACTGAGCAATGTGAATAAAGTTTCTTGCTCAAGGAAACAACACGTGGCGCTTGCGAGGATCGAACCGGCTACCTCTCGATCTCAAATCCGATGCTTAACCACTGCACCACAGCGCTCGATACAATAAACCTACACCTCCCATCAGAAGAAACGCAAACATGAAATAACTAGATCCTAATGGAAACACCAACAGCGGAAAGCCCAAAGGGCAGTTACTTTCCCACAAAATGACAACAAAGAAATGCTGGAGCAAAAGAAAACCAACGGTTAGTCTCCGATGGGCCCGACCAGAGACAGAGCATCAGGTACCAATCAACATTACATAATTATTTTTTTTTTATTTCAAGTAAGCCTTTACGCTGGAACCGTCATAGCATCTGAGGCCTGACACACCGGCATGCAATTAAAGAGGGAAGCAAAGTTATCAAAGGCGATTGGGTTAACTACCATGCAAGTAGTCAGTCGTATAACATTTATGGTCTAAAACTGTTTTGAAATAAATGAGGAAACAGCTGCTTTATTTCTGTCCAGTTTCTAGCCTAAAAACTTTGTAACTGGCTACAAATGCGTATTTGATAAAATTTGAGGTTACATGGACTGAAGAACTGCAATTATACCGGTATATGATATTATAACAAAAGGGAAGTGGGAAACACACCCCGCATTCTTAGACGGCGGGAGGTATAAACATACCCGACAGTTTGTTAACTCCCCCTCCGCCACCCTCTAAAAAGACAAAAACAAAACAACAACAACAAAAAAAGCAACACGAAATATTGATACGCCTTATTGAGTATTGAGACACCACGCTATTATGCCATAAACCATAAACGAATGCAAATAAGCCATTTATGTTCTACCAGTTATATATCAGTCTGAGCCGGAAGCTGTCATACCTGTCTGTGACCTTCATGCAGGTACAGAACATTCACCAACATATAATAACAATATCTAGACTGGGCAGTTTCCAATTTCAGATTGTAATAACTTCCAGAATATTTCTCATTACAATAACATATCCGTGTGACATAGTGCATGCTTTCATATCTCCAAAGCGATTATTTTTCTGACGACAACTGGTGATAATTTTCTTATTTAGATTCCAAGCACATGTTGTGTTTTCTCGTTAGAAGCGCCTCAATGGGGCGGTTCTAACGAGTACCCACAACCTATGTCTAGGAGCAGAATTAAGAAAAGTCTTATCCATATAAAGCGTTGTTTATAGGGAGTGTTTATGTTGCGGACTTCTGAACAAGATGTGTATTTTAGCGAACAGTAAAGGTCCAGGTTAGACACCACGTTCTTCTGCATCTAATCCATGTCTTGCTATTCAGGGCACAGTCTTTTTATCTTGCATTACGATAACACATCCGTATGACATAGTCCATTCTTTCATATCTCCAAATGGCTACTTTGTGACAAGTGTCTTACTGCCGATTTCAATATCCATTAGACATTCAGTCAAATGTAGCAGATCATTCTGATGTAATCTCAGAGGTCAGTCCAGCAGAAAGATACACCAAACTTTCATCAAACTCTTTGAACCCCAGACTTGTCATTGGTGATTGACGTGTGGCATACTATCCCTTATTGGGCATATGCTAATTACTTTTGTTTGATTGATTGTATCGGGGTTTAACGGCCCAGTCAACACTAGTAATAGGTCATTTTTGAGCCGGTCAGTTTATCTATCCACACTTTTTCTAGGCAGGCTTATACCTAAGCGGTTAACCAGTACAGTGCACATTCTTTCGCCAGACACTGACAACTGCCTTTTTTTTAAATCGGCGGAATGGAGAGAATGACTGTAGAAAGGATTTCATGATCAATCTCCACGAAAGAATGTTGCCGACCCCGGCATGTATCGAACCTGCGTCCTCCTGATCACCAGTCAGACGCGCATCCGACTGAATGTATCGAGGCCGGCTTGGTTTGTTCATATTATAGTGGCTATTTTTTGCTATTATTATTGTTATTATTATTGTTGTTGTTGTTGTTGCTGCTGCTGCTGCTACTCTCAGTTGTCGGAGGGGGGGGGGGGGGGGGGGGGTACTCTGAAGTTTGCCTGTTACATAGGCTGGGACTCAACATCTAGTTCTCGACCAAAAAAGTACCAAGATTGAAAGTATACCCCGAAAATATCCAGTATTTCATCAAATTATATTGGATTGCTTTCTGTGTTTCCTATAATGTTTGTACGAGGTCGTATCTCGCGACAAAAGCGCTTTAAACAGTTTGTAACAGTATAACTCTGCAATTACTAGAAAAAATACCAACGATTCTTGATAGTCCCAAAAAATAGTCAGTTTTAGAAGTGACCCCACAAATATATCTACAAAATGGCCTGTACCCATAAAAAAATGTTTTTCTTAAACCCAAAAAATACTGAAATTCAAAATTTCGAACCCAAATATACGAGGGATGTTCTTAAAATTCTGATCCTGGGGCTATAAAATGATACATAAACAGAATATAATCAAACTTCTCATTTCATTCCTTCAAAATACTCTCCTTTAACAGAAATACACTTTTGAAGTCTCGATATCTAAGAACGGAAGGCTGCAAAATACTCAGCTTTGGGTTATACTGTTCAGGCACTGATAAATTGCACTTCCTAAGGCATACCTATAGTTAAACGTCTACCGGATAGCATTCCTAGCCTAGGAAACAGGAAAAGGTCACATGGGCTTAGATCTGGAGAACAAGGGGATAGTGGTAGCTGTTTGATGGATTCTACACGCAAATAGTCTTGAACAATTCTGCTTTTATGTGCTGGTGCATTGTCATGGATTAAACTAATGTTACGAATGTCGGTCTTTGGACGCTTTTAGACAATTTTTTTTTTTTTACTTTTTTGAGCACATGGTTTTTATAGAACGTTCCAGTAATAGAACGACCGCCTGGTGCAGCGACTTGCACCACAGGGCCAGCAGAATTGAAGAAGATAGCATAAAGAACCTTCTTGGCACTTTGACATCTTTTAGCAATAATCGGTCTGTTACGGTTTTTAGCAATCCAAACTTTATTATTAACTTCTCGCTGGGGTTCAAAATAATAAATCCAAGTTTCATCACCAGTTAACAATTCGCAGATTCTCTTGTTTTTACATTTTTATATGTTTTAAGTAATTCCCTGGCACATTTAACACGGTCAGCCTTTTGCTCTTTTGATAGCAAGTTGGGTACCCAACGAGCACATAACTTGCTCAGTCCCAGATGATCAGTCAAAATTGTATGCACAGCTGCCGATGTTATCCCCACATACCCTGCTATATCTCTAACAGTATATCGAGCGTCACCTTCAACCGTTTCTTTCACAGCAGCAATGTTAGCTTCAGTCACTTGCAAACAGGGTCTCCCAGAACGGGCACAATCTTCAACATTACTTTTTCCATTCTGAAATTTATTTAACCACCGGCGAACTGTTATTATCGAGACCGCAGAAGATCCGTAAATATCACATAGTTCCTTTAGAATTTGTTTTGCAGATATCTTTAAGGCACCGCGGGCCTTTATGTAAGCTCTTATTTCTGACTTTTGTGAACCTTTCATAGCTGCTACGAAAAAAGGCCAGTGGTACCGAGTGACACTGATTAAATTTTGTATATCTCCTAAACTAATCGTCCGACAGTAATTATATATATATATGTATGTATATGTAGATAAGATAATATACTTTCTGAATATGTAAACCTCGTGCAGATACCGTTTGAAATAACTACGGCAGCACATGAGGATCGGAACTTTAAGAACATCCCTCGTAGTCCGAGCCTATGTAGTAGGCAGAATTCCGAGTACCCCCAGTCCCCCACCTCCACACACACACACACATAAACCCCGGGGCTGCTGCTGCTTTCTCTGTTGTTTTTTTTTTTACTTTTGTTGGTGGTGGTAGTGGTGACGGCGTTGGTGTTGTAGGGACATAATTTTACAATAGGACTGATCCAGTATTATGTCTTGCTAGTCTGCTTTTGTGCCTGGTATGTTAATACATGGTATTTGTGTTGATTTACTATATCCAGAACGATAGGATATCAGCACAGACGTCATACAAGGCGGCATAGGTTGCCCTTTCTCTGCTTAAATCTGATGTGCTTTATTATTTCAACTACACACATTGAGAGCCAGTGTTCGTTGAAAAACATATGTTGAGGGCACCCATTGGAACCACGCCTCACTGAGTCGGTTCTAACGAGCAACCGCATTTACCAACAGAAAAAACACAAACATGCAAGGGATACAAACGCACGCCGCCCTCTTTTTGGAAAATTATCTCAAATTCATGCAGTTTTTCACCAGAGATCAAGTTTACACCCTTAATTTTGGACCACAAATCAAAATTTTCTTAAGATTCGCACAAAACCTGAAATTCGCACTCCCTTTACCAAAGTTTGTGTACGGGCCTGTTATTTCACTTATTTTGAGCCGATCTTTAATCAGAGGTAGGTGAAGATTTCTAATGGGTATTTTAAATACATCGTGATATAGACCTTCAGGTGCCAATAGACCCCCTGTACCATATGTGGGAGTTTTGGAGGGTATAATATTCTGAAAGCCTATTCTAAACCCTAAAGATTGAGACATTATAGCACTCTGGATGTTGGTGCGTAACCCTGTGGCGGCCTGGAGAATATGTTACCTATTAGGCTCTTGGCAATATTAAAAGAATTAGCTTCTAATTAGCAAAAAAGCTAGTTTGAAGGCGCATTTCATGGTATATAGCCCTTTATAAGATTTCATGATGACATAAGTAGTCCACAAAGAGATCTGTGCAGCGATCATTATTGTGGTGACAACAAAGGTAACGTATATTACATGTATAAGCGTTTGTAAACGGACACTGTGTGGTACAAATATGAGAGGTTCAGCTGCAACACAATCATTTCAAATCTATTCACTTTGTCTGTGTCATATTTTTGATTCAGGTGGCCATTTGCTGACAACATATTTGTAGCTGATTTAGCAGTTAGTTTGTCGTATAACCTCTATTCCAACAGTGTATTTTGCACCACTTTTGTTTGCCAAAAAGGAGATAAGAAATATAACCGAAACAAATCTTTCACAGAACTTGAAATATTTACATGTATATAGAAAATGTGTTAGCTTATTTACCAGTAAAGCTGAATAGAAACTATTTAATAAGAACAATCCATTGTTGAATCAGTGTTGTATGTAGTTTGGGTAACGTAGCTTACATGAATTTGAGTATATGGAACCTAGTACTGTATCGCTTCATACTATTGAATATCAATATGTATAATTAGGAGCTCATTCATTCAAACATCATTACAAAGGTGATTTGTATCTCTTGGCTGTTGTTTGTGGTGA
Organism: Lucinisca nassula; assembly: GCA_963580285.1. Classification (NCBI taxonomy): domain Eukaryota; kingdom Metazoa; phylum Mollusca; class Bivalvia; order Lucinida; family Lucinidae; genus Lucinisca; species Lucinisca nassula. The sequence goes on along the minus strand of OY757025.1, from coordinate 52,401,367 downwards.
GTTACTTATATCAAACAATTATCTGGTAACATACATTGTTCAACGTCAAGCAAAACATGAATGAGATGAGTTTTACATAGGCACGAAAGGTGCTCATGATGTACATGTAACTGCAAGACAGATTTTGCTTCAAGTCAGTCCTTGGGCTGGCCATATACCACCCAAACCTTAGGAGTATTTTGTACTCTAATGATCTCAAACTACATAATATAAGCTTCACAAGAACACAGTCATGTTAGGTATTTTGCAATGCCAGCATTATCCTGCAACAGATAGGTAACATATGTTACCCTTAAAAAGTTTAAATAATGCCAAAAATGATTAAATTATTTTTACAAATATTATCATGTGGCTTACAGGTTTTTTTACCGATTGGTCAATGTAAGGATTTACCAGAAAATGAATAAAACGTAATTATCAGGAACTTATCTTATTGTAACATATGTCTCTGTATGCTGCACAGGCTACCTTTGAGATTACGGCTAACACAAACAAACTATACATGTACATCATTTGGAAGTGAAAATTGTTCGTTGTAAGACAATATCCTCATTGCATTCATTAAATGATTTATTAAGTTGCAAACCAGCAATTAGCAATTTTGTAAGACAGGGGCAGCGCATTTAACTTTTATACATGGTTATATGTCCATATGTAACGTCTGTAACAAACGGCTAATGTTTCTTTACCATAGCGCTATCAAATAGCCTCCTACACTTCATGAATAGAAGAAGAGTAGGGCATGGCTCTAGAAAGGTAGGATAACTGAACTTAGGGTACGATAGGGTAGGATAATTTTTATAAGCCTGTGTGTACATATGTAATGTTCGTAACCAAAGTGTACCATTGACTACCCATAACCACCCTAGTATGAGCAGTAATAAGTTACAGTATATGATAAGTAGTAGCGTCAGTATTTAAACCGTTAGAGTATGGTACTACTAGATGTATAGTAGGGTATGAATGACTGGATAATGTAAGTAACGTACAGTGTGAACTGAATAGAATTGTTAAGGGGGATGCTAGGATAAATATGAACATGGTAACCCTACTAAATCCATTCTTCTATCCTAACGTACCTCATCATATCATACCATAACTTAATGTAGCCCATGTCATGATGGTACCGATAGGATATGGTCATCTTGGTAGGGTATAAGAATGGTAGGACATGTTTAAAGTTGGACAGAGTATCCTGCATATATTCACAGCCATGCTACCCAACCAGACAGTTACCTTTTCCACAATCAAACCTTTGATAGGTGGGAGAATGGGTAGCGTAGGGCATGATTAGGTAAGGGTAAGATATGATATGAGTATGTTTAACATGAGAATTCTAGGGTAGAGTGATAAGGGTAGGGGAGGGCAGCCGGGGGTAGGTAACCATAGGTAAGCGTAAGATGTTGGCTGCGAACATTACATGTGCACACATGAACATATAAACATGCTTACCTACCCTACCATACACATATTCTACCCACTCATGCTCATGCCCTGCCCTGGGTAGGGCATGGAATATACCCAGACTTAAGAAAGGTATATAATATACCCTGTCCTAGGTAAGGTTTGGTATGATACTGTAGGCTAAGTGATATGCATATATTTAATGTCTGTACAAAGTGTCACCCAGTCCTTGCTGACCCAACACAGGTGGTATTATGTTATGTATTGAGTAGACTTGACAATTTATACCTAAGCCTGCCAATACCCTTATCCAAATCATAGGTTTGGTTGAATCGGTGTATGATGAGGCATGCTTAGGTTATGGTAGGTAACATTATGAGAAGGGATGAGTGCTTCAACAGAAAAGCTAGGGAAGGGTAGGGAGCACAGGGTAGGCAAAGGACAATATAGGGTAGGCAAAAGACTTCCGTTGTGTGTCTTACATATGCATTCATATATATATTAACAGGGAATAAAAACTCTATCTTAGTCTACAATACTCATCCCCTCTCAACTCATTCTCATACCCTGCCTTTCATCTTTTGGAACAGATGCATAAAACATATCTAGCTATCACAGTGTTTCTTCTTTTACGGGTATAATTCATTCAAATTGTAAAAGCTGAAAACAAAAACTAGTAGTACTGTTATGTAATGTACTTTACATAACCTTTATGTTGAAAGAAAATGATTCACAGCTTTTGTGAGGAATTGTTTTTGAATATGGGTATCATGACAAAAAAGAAAACGGATTTCAAATTACTAGTGTATTTCGGAACATACTGTGGGTCATTTCAGCTCTTTACAGTCACTATATATAGATTATAGACTTCAGAATTAAGTGCATGTATGTTCCTTCTACTCATAAAATTTGTTGTTGGTGGATGGTGTTTTTAGGTAGTCCCAAAAGATATTCCAAGACTGTAATACGTACAGGTGGTATTATAAATTGTATTGCCTTTATGGTAAAAGGAAAGCCATAGAATACTCAAACATACCTCAAAATAAAGGAATTACACTTGGGTCTTGTCACATGAATCATTCAATATCCTTTTGTTTACCTGTCGATTCATATTAGAAGTGTCATTGGGTGAAAGTTCCGAAAATTCTGAAATATATACAAACTTCTTCTAATAATCTATATGGATTTCAGATCTGCTTGTCTTTTTTTTCCTCAAAATATTTTGTGTTTCTTTTGATACAGTGTTTTTGGAAGTCGGTGTTGGTAACATATTCTACGGACCGTCACACGATAAACTCCCAACGGCCAGAGTGCTAACATGTTGCATTTGTTACCTTATAATGTTCCCTTTAAAAATATATTTTTGCAAAACACCCACACGCGTGCAGTGTGACTATGTGCTAGCTTATGATTTATGATGAGTACAGAACCGAACTAACAAATGAAGTTGATAGCATGATCAATTAAGTTTATGAAAATGAAACAGATTATGAAGGTGGATAGATTACAATATTAACCACTATCTAAATCGTCAATGACTACTGATAGGGTGTAAACTGTTTTGATTTGTCAAACAGTAGTTGTAAGTTCACTGCTGGTGGGCTTTTCCTGCATAAAAACCTATTTTCGGCTTAGACCGTGTAAGCCTACCTGGGGACAGTGTCAGTTGAATTACTGAATGGCTCCATATAGTCACCCTATCTGTTGTCTGGGAAGCCAAATCTCTTCCCACTAAACCAACATATTTGTTCTTCTTCTTTAAAATTGAGACTATAAAGATTTTTCAATCTTAAGATTGCATTACGAGCAGGACAATGCTGGTCCAAGTAAATTGTCCATGCAATATACGTTACTATTCTCAGTGTAGTGTACATTACATTGGAAACGACAGGAGGTATAATTGCCAAATTTCATGTGTAATCTATGTTACCCATTCAATAACAGGGACACTAATATTCCAAATGTCTTCAAATTTATCTATTTAGAAAACACTTCATTTCTTTTTAGAATTTATCTCCAAATTTTTGTCAGGTCTTGTCTTAATCATCAATTTCTTTTGTTCTTTTATTTGCATGGTACATTTATAAGTTACGTATTGGTAACGTATTGTACAGCCCGGCATATGATAAAGCCCCAACGACCAGAGTGCTAACATTTTGTATTTGGTACCTTAGTATATGTACTTTCAAACTATGTATGAAGCCCCCGCCCATCGGACTTTAAGAAATATATTGTCTGCATGATGCTTCCACGCAGAGCTGAAACCGACCCGCACACGAGTACTGGTAAACCGCTCAGAGGATCTTAGTCTGCCCAGGCAAAGTGGTGTGAGTCGGCCGTCCATGCTTATAAACAATATTGGTTTCATTGGGCGGCAGGGCTTGAGATGTCATTTCATCTCAATGTCGGGTAAAAGTCCCTCAAAATTGGAAGCATGGAAGCAACGTCTCCAAAATGACCTTTACAGTGTTGACGGGGACGTTAAACATCAAATCAAACAAACAATGTATGTCTGCAAAACTCCCACGCATGGTGCAGGGTCACCATATCCTAGCTTATGGCCTACTAGGCTGTCAGAATCTATCCTCTTTTGTTGGACCACTGTACACGAAATTTTCAGTAGTCGTGTGTTGGCCCAGTCAAAGAGTGCGGGTTTCTGGAATGCTTTGGAGTACCGAGGTCATAAAGTAGGTAAGTTCTTTACACGTATTTAATGTCGTGATGATGTTTTTATTTGGAAATATCACTTAAATTATTTTGTTCATTCTGACCAAATCGGGGCTTTCAGAATAAAGAGATGGCTCAGTTTTCAGGCAATTGTGACGTTGCTGGTGAAATATAGATGTCCGTAATGTGCATACACGTAAAAGTGTGCTGTGTTGAAGTAAAAAAAGAAATATATTATGTTATCAGGCATTGTTGAATGTGGGTACGGGAAAAATTGATATATTTCTATTTACTGTTAACGAAGTTATACGCAAGTTTTTTCTCTGTACTCCAATTTTCAGTAGTCGGAGTTGCTGGACCAGCAGTCGGGTGTCTTGATGTGTAATTTGTACCCATATGTCAAGTTATGACTGAACGCAGTCGTTGTGTGGGGGAAAAGTTCTTAACTCTTATCCTGCTGTTCCCGACAACCCCTATCTTTGCAAACAGTGTAGATCCAGATCAGATGGCTTCTGAAGAAGCCATCTGATCAGGATCTACACTGTTTGACATTCAATTTATGAATTTGTAGGAATAAATTACATCAAGGAATCTGATTGGATAATAATCAGTAGTGGGTGTGACATATATGAATAGTCAGCAAGAGAAGGGTTAAGAATTACATCGATAAAAAAGGCACAATACTGAACGTAACACAATCTGAAGCACTAAAATGCAAGCCAGGTGTTTAACTATCTGTCTATTGTTGCAGGTACTGTCATCGGTCACATTTGACCATTACTCGCAAGTGTACATAACATACACTCCTGGTTTGCAGGATGAAAAGCCTATACAGCAATCGCGTAGTTACGATAGCAAAGGGGCACAGGGAACCTCCAATCAATGTCCCATCCGGAAGGTCGGTGCACGTTGTGGGATTCATTCATGCAAAACACATTTTTCGGACGGCACCGCGATTTTATTACGGCTGCCGGGAATCGAATGGGACCTCTAGCATCATAGGTCAGTGTACTAACCACTGAGCTATCGCGCACCATTAGGTTTCAGATCATTTGCAAACGCATTTAATACCTGGTTCTATCGAGTCCCCGCAATGTATTTTTTGAGCAGAAAAAACCGGGGTTCTACCGAGTACCATAATATATACACCCTTAAACCATATTTTTACTATATGAGACAGGGCATGACAAAACCTACGCTTAAAACTGTGCGACCAGCGAAAACTCAGATCAGCCTGCGCATCCGCGCAGTTACTTGGCTATCTTAAGAGAGATGAAGCGAAAGTTTGACATAGTCGTTCGAGGTTCAGACTGATCAGAACCTTTGCTAGTAGGTTTTGCCTTACGCTGGCTCATATAAAAGTGGGGTTGACTATTAAGGTCCTTTTTAGCCGGTCAATTTACCTATCCACAATTTTCCTGGGCCGGCTTAACCATTAGCGGTTAACCAGAACAGTGCACATTCTTTCGCCAGAACTGACAACTGCCCTTCTTGAACCAGCGGAAGGGAGAGAAGGACCGTAAAAAAGATTCCATGATCACTCTCCATGAAAGAATGTTGCCGACCCCGACAGGTATCGAACCCGCGACCTCCCGATCACAAGTCAGACGCGCATCCGACTGAGCTACCGAGGCTTGCCGAATAGTTTAAATAGCGGGCAAGTGTTATTAAGTGTGAATACTTCATAATTTCCTACATCATGGCAGTTAAAAAATTGGAGGATACTGCTAATTTCGCCTCAGTCAAAATTTCAGATACTGCGGAGTATTCGGTCGCGATTTTGTTAAAAGGCAAATGCGGTATAGAAATCATTCGTCTTATTGGTACAGTTCTCTTTTGACCAAACTCGACAATTGCGTACAGTGACGTCCCGATCACTGGGCCAGTGCACGCAACATTTATTACAGTGTGTACAGTAGGAAAACCTCAAATAACTTGCAAAATGCACAACCTGATAGTTTCGAACTTGTCCACATTGTAAGTACCGATTTGTTCAATTCTTCTTAATTGAATATATGTTCCAGATTATTTCCAAAAAGGAACACGTGTGATTTTTAACCTTTTTTTTTTTTTTTTTTTTCATAAAATAAAATCACATGCTGGCATACATCGGACGCTGCATGAGCTATCACTTGGGTTACACGTCTGCCATTAGGCAAATATAAAAATGGATATGTAAGTGACAGTAATATGCGAAAGCCCCTTCCAAAAATAAAATATTTGGAAGTATATACCTTTTTCTATCCAGATCAACAGCAAAATGTTCAAATATCCGAACTCTTGGACTGGGCCAACACGAGCCTACTGACAATTTCGTTTACAGTGGTGTTTATGGATACCCTAGAAAAGAGCTCGGCCAAGATGTTCGAAGAATCGTCAGCATAAACCACGGTCACAAATCACTATTCGAGCCCCGCCCGACTACTTGGCGACTGATTTGGATTGAAATCGGGCTGGAGACCGTCCCGTATCCCGCCGGATGTTGGGGCGTCGATGGTGGTCGGGAGGGACCCGGTAAAATTTTAACTCGCACTTAAAATTCTCATCGAATTCTCACCAACTTATCGGTCGGTGGCACGTCGAATAAAAGTTGATCAGAGCTCGTACCGACGTCGGGACGATGTCGATGGCATCCGTCCCTCGCCCGGCGGCGGGCCATGCCTGGCCGGAAACTGGGCGGACATCTGCGGAACATCGACCGATCCTCGGCCGGCTAGTAACAATCGCCAGATATACAGCCGGAATACGGCCGGTAATCTGCAGTGCGTCCGGCGTATACGCCGATACTTCCCCGCAAAAGTCTGGCAGACACCGCTCGATTCCCGGCGGTTGTCCCTTTTTGTCAAAACCGAGCCAGACAACTGCTTCCGATCCCTTCTCGACTTGGACAGCTCGGCAGCCCAGCACGTCTAATATAGCTTGACCTGGGTACGCCGAATTTGTGACCGAGGCATTAATGAGATCGTTAGTGGTCAAAATGTTAACTGTTCTTGCAAGTACAGTACCTAATACGCCCATACTGTTGCGGGGAAAATGTGAGTAGCTTTAGCAAATGAAACAAAACAAAACAAACAAACACAAGAAAAAAAAAAAAACAACAAAAAAAAAAAAAACAGCGTATTTGCCACAAAGAATGATCAAAACCTTACCTACATGTAACGACTTCGTTACATAACTAACGACATGGTTAAATTGAACACATGGTCCCTGACTGTCGTATGTTATACATAAGAGTGTCTCAATTACTTCATTTACAGATGTTTGTCGTTACAGTTCTGGTTAAGAACCAAAACGTCTAGAGAGTCAGGGCACTCGGAATGTTTGACTAGCAAAATTCAGCCAGCCTGTACGTACTTTCAACAATATCACAATCTTAGGTTCTAAGCTTCTCGCTCTATGGGTATGTAATCATGGTTCCTATATTACTCCCATGAACTGTAAAGAACTTGACATTTTTGGTTCTGAGTACCTGTCTTGAATGAACGTGTACCTTTTTCGGAAGCAATACGTTTGCTGAATACCCACGAAAGCTAGTTATCAATACAAATGACGACGGAAAGGGAAATAACAGATGCTCTGTTTATGGAAATCATTTGTTTATAACGGTGTTAATTCTAACTGAGCCAGCGTCTAACATAACCTACAAAAATCTACCTGCGGGACCAGCGAGAACTCTGATTAGCCTGCGCATTCGCGCAGTCTAATCAGAGTTTTTGCTGGTCTCTTGAACCTTCTATAGCCCCAATGGTATGCGAAGTGAAATAAGCGACAACGTTTGCCTCAATGAGTGGATGCGCAGGCTAGTTCGAGTCCTTGAGGTGACACATTACTTATAACCATTGTCCTATGCTTAGTAATTTGCATTTACATCACTTGATCGATGTCTCCTCGACCGATGTCTCCGGGACTGCTTTCTCTCGAAAAATACCAGTACATATGAGCAGCGTCACGAGAGATTTGTCTTCGGGGTTTGCCGACCATGGGGCCTCTTTCATCAATAAACAACGTCGTTCGTTTGTTTGTTTGTTTTTGTTTGAGTTTAGGTTTAACATTCCCAACAACACTTTATATGTCATTTTGGAGACGTAGCTTCCAATTTTGTGGGACTTTTACCCGACATTGAGATGAAATGACATCTCAACCATGTCGCCCAAAGAAACCAATAGGGTATATAAGCATGGACGGTCCAACTCGCACCGCTTTACCTGGGCATGCTTACTAGTACTCGTGTGCGGTCGGCTTCACCTCTGCGTGGAAGCATCATGCAGCACGTTTATTTTTTCAAGCCCCAATGGGCGGGGGCCGTAAACAACGTCGTACGATTAATCTTAAAATGTTCGTACGCACTTTTTAAAGGGCTGCTTTCGTCAGTTTCATCAAACCATCGCAAAGTGTTCGTGCGAGTTAAAGCTACAAGTCGCAATTTTGAATGTGCGCTTAATCAGGGCCACTAATAGTCACAAGCGTGATCACGTGCTGTCTTGAAATAACCGTGCAAAGTTGATAACATGTTTAAAAATTATTGTTCCAGTGGACCTAGATGAATATTCAGTACAAACGACGTTGATCTATGTTGTTTTAAACTTGTGTTTCCATTTCATTTTCGTAAGATACAGATGTTTTATCAGAATAGAAGTAGAGGCAATGATCAGGAATCGATACAAACAACCCACAGCTCCCCCTTTTCAAGACCCCCTTCCCACTTTACCACTGACGAGTTGGACGGGCCTCCGTGGCCTAGTGGTTAAGAGCGCTGACTCTTGATCATTAGGTCACTCACCGCTGTGGTTCGAGCTTCGCTCGGGTCATATGTGAGACGCCAAGTTCTGCAACGGAATGTCAGGTGGTTTTTCTCCGGGTACTCCGGTTTTCGCCCACCTCTGATTAAAGATCGGCTCGATATGAGTGAAATAATCTTGAAACGGCCGTAAAACCAAAACCAAAAAAAAAAAAACAAAAAAAAAAACCAACAAAAAAAAAAAAAAAAACACGAGTTGGTCTGTTTTCTGGACGTCGTGACGTCAGACTAGCGTTCATTTAACACTGACATGTCCAAAGTTCAATGTGCGATGTCTACGAGACATAGACTCGCAAGCACCATTCAATTAAAGATATAGAAACTAGTGCAAACAAAGGTTCTGATCTAAGCAGCGAGCACAAAACAGTCCGACCTGCACCTTGTCTGTTTGCGAATTTTATCGGTCATGTAGGTTTATCTGATATTTCAAGAGTTAACAGCCCCTTCAGGACTATCTAGGTTATGTCGAATCTTTAAGTTTAGCGTATTACGTTTACTTTGGGCAGGCTTATACATGCACCCAAGTGGTAAACCAATATAGTGCAGTCAATCATTGAGGCGGTTCTAACGAGCACCCACAACCTTTGTCTTTGAGCAGAAATAAGAAAAGTGATGTCTAATCCTTTAAACCGCAGTTTTCCCTATATAAAGTGGGGGTTAAAGGGGTGTTCACGGACCTGTTAACGCGATGATACATTGTATGTACGAGCCATCATATTTTCTCCTCTTGTCAGCTTTCCCTTGGTCTTTTTTCTGAAATGCTATGATAATGTATTAGTTACCCCCAATATATATTGCATTATAACACACTGGCCTGATAAAGATATGCTATCTCAGGACAAGAGTGCTTTATCACGTCAACGTGGCATTGCACTTTTTACGAATGAACCGGACTACTGGAAAATGACAAAAATGTTATTGTTACTGGGAAAAATGAAAAAAAATACCTGAAAAAAAAATATCATAGGAAAATATGGTCAGCTGATACTAAATATATCGACCGCTAGAATGCTGGGATTTACTGAGGATCATCAATAACTGATCGTAAATAGTTAATTTAAGAATGTATAGTAGTCGCAGATAAGATTGACTAGGCGGAGCTATTCCGGTGTTGTCAATATATGTCAAATTCGCCGAGTTCACCAGAAGATTCGGTAGAGTGCCTTTCGCATGCTTTCTGCAAGCGGACCAAATAGCAATATACACCACATTGTGTTGTTTGTGTTACAGTTGAATTCACATATTCGGGTAACTTGGTTTACTTTTTTTGTTAGTAGAACATTCCAAAGGTAGGTGTAAGCGATAGCTCCGCCTCGTCAATCTGATCTGCGACTACTATACAATATTTATTTAATTTAGTAGACAATGAAACTATGACATAAACCCGAATAATGAATTCATGGAGTTGGGTCCTGTGTTGCATAAACCTCAAAATTGGAGTTAAGCCCTTGTGTATTTCGTTTAAACTGTCTGCGGCGATTCTGTGGTCAAAGAGAGCTAATACGATGAGGCATGGTATAATGGTTGCCTCGATTTTGCCCAAAAGTGGACTTGGGTCCCTTGTTGCACTGACCCCTTCAATTTTTATGACACGGCATTATCCAAACAAAAAGTAAAATAAAATGAAATAAAAAAAAGACGTCATAGAATGTTTCAAATTGTTAGAAACCAGACAGAAAAAGCGCATTACGATAACACACCCGTGCGACATAGTGCATTTTCTAACATCTCCACATGGTCCCCGCCCATAGAGGCTTGAAGAAATATATGGGCTGCATGATGCTTCCACGCAGAGCTGAAACCGACCCACACAAGAGTACTGGTTAACCGCTTAGAGGCTCTAAACCGGCCAAGGCAAAGCGGTGCGCGTCGGCCGTCCATGCTTATAAACCTGCTGGTTTCATTGGGCGACAGGGCTTGAGATGTCATTTCATCTCAATGTCGGGTAAAAGTCCCACAAAATTGGAAGCAACGTCTCCAAAATGACCTTTACAGTGTTGACGGGGACGTTAAACCTCAAATCAAACAAACAAACTAACATCTCCACAATGGCCACTTTTCTGATGAAAATCTGTGATATTTTTCTTATTTATACTTCAAGCATAGATTGTTGGTGCTCGTTAGAACCGCCTCATTGAGGCGGTTCTTACGAGTACACACAACCTATGTATTTGGGCAGAAATAAGAAAAATAATGTATACCCCTTAAACCCCAGTTTTCTCTATAAAGTGGGGTTTAAGGGGTGTTCATTTCACGGACTTGTTCACGTGATGTAAAAAGGGCAGTGTGTGAATATGCCAGCGCTTGTTGTATTCGAACATTGTGATAGCCCCATTCCAAATCTTTAGGAGGAGTTGCGCCCGATGTATCAGGTCCGGAGCCGGGACCTCACTGAACTAGTGGCGTCTGCGTTCTTTGACTGTGACCTTCCCCAGGTTGCCATATTACTAGTTCGGACTGTCGATCAGTCCTCAACCCTGATCCATGTTGTTTTCATCTTTTAGAAAGACGGGTATTCCCTAGTTCATGGCTTCTAATGAATGAATGTCATTTGACATGTCACAAGTTTTCATTTAAGAAATAGATCCGCTCTAACTGTGATTTGTTGAGTAACAAACCACAGTTTGGTGGTCAGTTGTAAAGTAGACAAATCACGGGCGTAGAAGTAACTGTCCATTTGGCTTTCTGCTTGTTAAGTTTTCATAAAAGAGAAGTTATTTTAAGTTTGTGTTTCTTTCCCTTTAGTATCTGGGATGGGAAATGTGAGGTAATTGTATCGATTCAATACCATTGCCTTCACTTCTCTCGGTCGCTTCAATACATTAGTGCAAATCAGTTTTCTTTTTCAAAAAAAAAAAAAAAAAAAAAAAAAGAAAGAAAAATACTAGAAATTCGTCCGCAGAACACGGATGCCCCCGCCTGAAAATATGTTGATGTTAGTATTGGACCTTTGACCGCTAAGTATGACCTTTACCTTATAGGTATGGACCTCGGTCTTGCGTGCAAAGAATTGTCTCATGACGGTCAACATTTTTGTCAAGTAATTTCCAAATCCATCTAGGAACAACAAAGGTATTCAGTGGACACAACAAAGGCACTCTTCTTTGCATTTGACCTCTAAGTATGACCTTAACCTTGGAAGTACCAGCCTGGGTCTTGCGCTTTACACATCGACTCATTATTGTTAACATTTCTAGTTTCGAAATCCATTCAGAATAACCGGACACAAGAAAAAGACATTTCTCTTTATGTTTGGCATTTAAGTATGACCTTGACCTTGGCGGTACCAACCTGGTTCTCACGCGCGACATGTCGTCTCATGATTGTTAACATTTCTGCCAAGTAATTTCAAAATCCTTCCAGAAATAAGGAAGTTATTGACCGTGTTTAAGATTCGAACCCTTTTTTATTACCTTTGATCTCGAAGTGTGACCTTGACTTGGAGGTACGGACCAGAGTTTTGCGCAAGACAGATCGTCTCATGATGGTTAACATTTCTGCCAAGTATTTTGAAAATCCATCCGAAAATAAGAAAGATATTGCCCGTGTTTAAATTTCGCACACCCTTTTTTTGACATTTGACCTCTAAGGACGACCTTGACCTTGAAGGTATGTACGTGGGTTTTGCGCGCAGAACATCGCTTCATGATGGTTAACATTTCTGCCAAGTTTTTTCAAAATCCATGCAGGTATGAGTATAAGAAAGTTATTGACCGTGTTTAAGTTTCGACGGCCGAACGAACGGAAGGACGAACGAACGGACGGGGGCAACCCTGTATGTCCTTCCACCATTCTTCCAATGGCGGGGGCATAAAAATGCAACTCTTTTATCTGTCATCTTAAGTTTTACATGAAACTTATCTGTCTGAGCCGGATGCTTGAAACATCTTAACAGACGCAAAACTAATCGGTCTGTTGCACATTACGTGTTAAGGGACTAAAATCACTAGACTAAGGATTGGAATATTTTCTATAGTTGTGAAAATTGCCTTTGAAAATGAAACATATGACATTTTTGTCAAATACCAGAAATATTTCACTGCAACTAGTAGAAGTTTTAAATTACGAAGCATCACGTGAAAAAGTCCGTGAAATTACCCCCCCCCCTCTAAACCCCACTTTATATAGAAAAACTTTTTTTTCTTATTTCTACTCCAAGACATAGGTTGTGGGTACTTGTTAGAACCGCCTCAATGAGGCGGTTATAACGAGCACCCACAACCTAAGTTAGGAGTAGAAATAAGAAAACCACCATACATTTTCATCAGAAAAGTAGCCATTTTGAAGATGTGAAAAAATGCACGTGTCGCACGTGTGTGTTATCGTAATGGTATAGCCTGGCGCCATCATACTCATCACATCGTTATGTGACAAATCTGTCAAATACCAGAAATATGTTACTGCAGTTATTAGTAGAAGTTTTCAATTACGAAGTATAGCCTGGTGCCATCCATTTCACTTACACACCCGCACGACATTTTTCACATCTCCAAAATGGCTACTTATCTGATGAAAATCTTTCATAGTTTTCTTATAAATTCTAAAAACATAGGATGTGGGTGCTCGTTAGAACCGCCTCATTGAGGCGGGTCTATCCTATGTGGGTGCTCGTTAGAACCGCCTCATTGAGGCGGTTCTAACGAGTACCCACAACCTATGTCTTGGAGTGAAAATAAGAAAAATAATGTTTATCCCCGTAAACCCCAGTTTTCTCTATATAAAGTGGGGTTTAGGGGGTGTTCATTTCACGGACTTGTTCACGTGATGGTAATATTACTACGAACGTTTGTGGTAATGACCGTTTCAAAATCTGGGATTTTTGACAATTGCGACCAAACAGTGTCGATAGTATCAGAGGAAAGCAAGGATGATGAACACTTCCCATATGTCACAAAAACCCACGGGCAGTGATTCTGAAGCTGAGTTTTATAATGTTAACATCATCAAGATTAGAATTGTATAAGAACTTCCGTAGAACGTTTATATATAAAATAGAAGTGAAGACAATGATCAGGAATTGATACATTTAACCCACAGCTCCCATCAGAGACACCAAAGGGGAAAAATTACAAACATGAAATGACTAGACCATAATGGAAAGTTTGATAGTGGAAATCCAAAAGGACAGTTACTTTACAACAAAATGGCCGATTTGCTATAAAAACAAAAAAAAAAAAAAAAAAAAAAAAAAACAATATGAGCGATACACACACTCAAAGACAAACCATGACAAAAATAAACCGCGGTAGAAGAACAGCTTCCATATGGCCTTCCTTTGTTTAGGTTTCCATTATGGTCTGGTCGCTTAATGTTTGTATTTCTTTCCCTTTGGTGTCTTTTATGGATGGAGTAAGTTAATTGTATCAATTCCTGATCTTTGTTTTACTTCTACTTTGGAACGGTCAATAAGACGATTTTACGCGGCCGCAATCTTCGCCCATACTTGCGTCGCGATTTAGACAAATAATTTGTTCAGTCCGCATAACGGCCTCCTAACTCATCAGTGAAACATCTCTGAGAACACAAAAATCATACAACCACAGAGATGAAACAACAGTGAGGACTCGACAGCAAGAAACCAATGAAATGCTGGAGCAAAAGAAAACCAACAGTTAGTCTCCAATGGGCCCGACCAGAGACAGAGTATTAGGCACTAACCAACATCACATAAAATTAAATTCTATTTCTCATATAAGACTAAGCATTCAATATTATGTCGGTTCAAATAGACATTGTTGTTATTTGAACGTTATCCAGATTTGAATATTAATAGAATTGAACATTTTAGGCAAATCATGAATTAGATAACGATGAGACGGCTCCATAAGTTCTGTCTTAAGTGGGTCTGCAATGCTTGCAAAGTTACATCGATTTCGGTCCATGGTTTGGCTTTTCAATTTCGGAAAAGATTTGTCCTTTAGACTTTCTTGCGTTTTAACCCATAAAATGCCAGTCACGACAATTGCCGTCGGTTTTGTCGTCAGCCGGTTACTTTAAAAAGTGTGGACTAAGGTCAGACTGTTCCTCTGGGAGCACTTTGATCTGGACTTACACTGTTTGCGTACATGCAAAATAATTTAATAAGTTTGCAAGAAGATTCAACAAACGACAAGCAGACGGAATTTTCAGATCCGATGCAGTTTTTCTCGGCAATTTAAGGGTTAATTATAATCCTTTTGCTTTTTTATACGCGTCCTTGTTTCTCTTTGGTGCCTTGGACGGAAGGAGGGGGTAATTCCTGATCATTGCCTTCTCTCCCATGTTTAAAGGGATAACGTTAAAGCTGTGATATAACAACAGGTCTATTGTTAGCCAAGCGATAGATTGTGCTCAAATGGATTTTCATCTCTCACTCACACATTTCTGAAATACATTTTGCATTACGATAACACACCCGTGCGACATAGTGTATTTTTCACATCTCCAAAAATGGCTACTAATCTGATGAAAGTCCGTGATATTTGTCTTATAAATGCTCAAAACATAGGTTGTGAGTGCTCGTTAGAACCGCCTAAATGAGGTGGGTCTAACGAGTACCTACAACCTATGTCTTGGGACAAAAATAAGAAAAATAATGTTTACCCCCGTAAACCCAGTTTCCTCTATATAAAGTGGGGTTTAGGGGATCTTCATTTCACGGACTTTGTCACGTGATGGAAGAGTGTGCATTCAATCAATCACAAGCTGGATGATAATACCACTAGACAGTAGAGTGCTTAAAATTTCTTATTGACCATTCAAAGGCGGAGATTTTGTTGTGGTTTATTAGTGTCATTCTATGCCCCGCCCATCGAAATCGATTGAGCGGCATGATGCTTCCACGCAGAGCTGAAACCGACCGAATATGAGTACTGGCAAACTGCTTAGAAGGTTTAAGCCTGCACAGGCAAAGTGGTGCGAGTTGGACAACCCATGTATATGTACCCTATGGGTTTCATTGGGCGGCAGAGATTGAAATGTCACTTCAACTTACTGTCGGGTAAAAGTCCCGCAAAATTGGAAGCAGCGTCTCCCAAATGACCTAAATAGTATTGACAGGGACGTTAAACCTCAAACCAAACAAATGAAAATTACTGCCATCGTATGTCTTTGCATGTATGTTCTGGAAATAGTTTTTATTTTAGATGGTTGTTTGGCCATTTTGGGGGTGGGGGTGGAGGGGAGGCTATCTGTTTGTGATGTTTTAATAACGAGTTCCCACAATCTGTGTTTTGAGCAGTATTATGAAAAATAGTATAATGCATACCCATGTAAACCCCAGGTTTACTATATAAATGGTTTCAGGATGCCAAATTATTTAGGCTTTTTCGTGATGAATAACACATATTCACAGTCGCTCTAGTAGGGAAATTCCCCGGAAGCGGGGACATCAACACAAAAACTGAATACTATGGTGTGAACGAGCTTTTTGTGGGCCAGACTTGCTCTTTTCGGCCATCCGCCAATTAGGTCTCATAAAAGAAAACACGCCATATAATTCTGACCCCCATGAACGCCACGTTTATATTCATAAAACTTGTGATTGCAGTGGTAAAAAGTATTGTTTCTTATCTCTATTTGTTATGTTTTAATAACGAGTCCCCACAATATATGTTTGAGCAGTAATATGAAAAAAGCTATAATGTATGACCATGTTAACCCCAGGTGTACTATATAAATGCAAGGTTTCAGGATGCCAAAATTATTTAGATATTTTCGTGGTGAACAGCACATATTATACGTCGATAAATAGAAGTGAAGGCAATGATCAGGAATCGATACAATTAACTCACAGCTCCCAGCAGTGACACCAAAGGGAAAGAAACACAAACATGAAAAACCAGACCATAATGGAAACTCACATTATAGCGGAAACCCGAAAGGAGAGTTACTTTCCCACAAAATGGCCAACTGGCTATTTAAAACAAAATAATATAAGCGAAACACACACTCAAAGAAAAACCATAACAAAAATAATTCGCCACAGAAGAATCGTCTTGGAACGGTCAGTGAAACGAATTACCCTTTGGGGCTTCAATCGATTTTACGCAGCTGCAATCCTCGTCCTTACTTCCGTCGCCATTTAGACAAATAATGTGTCCAGTCCGCATGCAGGCCTCCTAACTTATCAGTGCAACATCTCCGAGAAGATAAAAATCAAACAACCACAGAGATGAAACAACGGCTAGGACTCGACAGCAAGAAACCATTGAAATGCTGGAGCAAACGAGAACCAACAGTTAGACCCCAATGGCCCGATCAGAGACCGAGCTTCAGGCACCAACCACCATAACATGAAATTAAATTCTCTCTAAGTCTCAGTAAGCCTTTACGCTGGAGCCGTCGTAGAAACTGAGGCCTGACCAACCGGTGTGCAATTAAAGAGGGAAGCAAAGTTGTCAACCGTGATTGGGTTAACAACCATGCATACAGTCTGTCGTATGACATTTATGTTGTACCCAATCTTTTTATAACGAAGAATGATTTTACGAAATTGGGTGCTGTAGTCATTGCAATTATATAGTTTTCTGAATTTTTATACTAAGTCACCATAAAATTCGGGTGCCAAAATACGTTGTTGCAGAAAAGATTTAATTCCAACATTGTACATGTATTTTGAAATTAAATTGGAATAGCGTCTATAAAATTTTGAAAAAGGCTTTGCGCAGCGTAGTTTATGACAACGATGACCCTGATTAAGACGTTTGGCAGTTAACAATTTATTACGAGTGTTGAAGTCAGTTACATGACTAGACAGACACTCTGACAAATCGAATCAATTACGAAATATAAACGCCATAGGATGCCGCACGCATCCAAGGTGTTCGGGCATTTGAATGTTCTCTAATAGGGAAATTCCCTGGAAGCGAGGACATCAACACAAAACTGAAAACTATGGAATAAGTAAGCTTTTTTCTGGGCCAAACTAGCCGTTATGGCCATCGGTCAATTAGGCCTCATTAATTAACCTCGATTTCTTCAAATTCTCATCACGAAAACACGCATTTATAATTCTGACCCCCTTGAGCGCCACTTTGAATTAACAAAAGTGGCGTTTACAGTGGTAAACAGTATTTGTTTCTTATTTCGATCCTATAATATAGATTGTTAGTCGTTAAAAATGCGTCGATGAGAAATATTTTTTCATCTAAAAAATTTCGTGTATTTTTCGGCGGTAGAATTTACGATAAATGTATAAGCGTGTTTTAGTAATATGTAGTGGAATCTATAATCCCAAATTACTAGTAAATACAACCCACATTATGCTCGTCTGTTTCTACGTATGTCACAAAGGGAGATAAATCAGTCATATAGCAAAATAGAGTTATGAAACTTGGTTAGAATGTACCTATTGTGGAGATACAGATGTGTATTACGTTTCAAGAGGCGAGGCCAAACAGTTTAGAAATATGGCCAAGGTATTTTTTGTTAAATTTTCGAAAAGTGGGTCAAAGTTACGGTCACGGGTAAAAAGGTTTGATATCAGTGAAAAGGTCTTGCCAACAGAAACACTTGACGGCTCTATTATAAATAGTATTGAAATTAGAGGACAGCTGTGATTAAAAGATAGTAAAATGGAGATAATTCAACTAAAACAAGATGTGTTTGTGAAACACCGATGCCCCCGGACAGCGCCTGTGCAATATGAAAGCCCCATCACTAAATTATGTCATGGTTGAGGCCACAAGGTCACGAGGTAAAAAATTATGGTACCACTGGAAAGGTCTTGTGAGAAAGAATACACATGTGAAATATGAAAGCTCTATCACTTACCAATCAAAAGTTATGGACTATATTAAAGTTTTTAAAAAGTAGGTCAAACATCAAGGTCAAAGTCACAAGGTCAAAAATTATAGTACCACTAGAAAGGTCTTGTGACAAGGAATGCACATGTGAAATATGAAAGCCCTACCATTTACCAATCAAAAGTTATGGCCAATGTTAAAGTTTTTAAAAAGTAGGTCAAACATCAAGGTCAAGGTCATGAGGTCAAAAATTATGGTACCATTAGAAAGGTCTTGTGACAAGGAATGCACATGTGAAATATGAAAGCTCTACCATTTACCAATCAAACGTTACGGCCAATGTTAAAGTTTTTAAAAAGTAGGTCAAATGCCAAGGTCAAGGTCATGAGGTCAAAAATTATAGTACCAATAGAAAGGTCTTGTGACAAGGAATGCACATGTGAAATATGAAAGCTCTACCATTTACCAATCAAACGTTACGGCCAATGTTAAAGTTTTTAAAAAGTAGGTCAAATGCCAAGGTCAAGGTCATGAGGTCAAAAATTATAGTACCAATAGAAAGGTCTTGTGACAAGGAATGCACATGTGAAATATGAAAGCTCTATCACTTACCAATCAAAAGTTATGGCCAATGTTAAAGTTATTAAAAAAGTAGGTCATATGCCAAGGTCAAGGTCATGAGGTCAAAAATTATAGTACCAATAGAAAGGTCTTGTGACAAGGAATGCACATGTGAAATATGAAAGCTCTATCACTTACCAATCAAAAGTTATGGCCAATGTTAAAGTTTTTAAAAATGAGGCCAAAAGTAGGTCAAATCTCAAGGTGAAGGTCACGAGGTCAAAATTTATGGTACCTCTTGAAAGGTCTTGTGACAAGGAATGCACATGTGAAGTATGAAAGCTGTATCACTTACCATTCAAAAGTTATGCCCAATGTTAAAGTTTTTGCAGACGGAGAAACGGACAAACAGACAAACGGACAAACAGACAAACGGACAAACAGACGGACAGACCAAAAACTATATGCCCCCCAGAATCTTAGATTCCGGGGGCATAATAAAACTATATTTATGGTCCTTGGTCAGTATCTAGCTACCAGCCCCGATAGCTCAGTTGGTAGAGTGTCCGCTCCGGGGAACGGGAGGTCACGGGTTCGATCCCATGCCGCGACATACCAAAGTCATTAACAATGGTACTAGCTGCTCCTTGCTTGGCACCCAGATTTACGGGGTAGAGCTAGGACTGGTCGATCCAGTGTCAGGATAATGTGACTGGTTGTGGTATCATGTAATGTGTCTGGGACATGATACTTCAGTGAGGCAGCACTATAAAAGTGAGCATTGAGCTCCCTATCGCAACCAGACACCGTCGTGATATGACTGAAAAAATGTTGAAAGCGACGTTAAACCCGAATTCACACACACACAGTATCTAGCTCTTGTGATGATGTGTATGTGTATGAAGTTTCATACTACTTGAGGCTAGGTCAAATACTTTTATACTTATAGCCAAGGTTAAGTTCTTTTTGGAAAGACAACACAGACGCCGGAGTGACGACAAAAGCTCGAAAGTGTTTCTTTGAAAAAAAACAAAAAAAAAAAAAAAAACAGACCAGCTGAAAATAGGTGAAGTTCGACTGTATATTCCACAGCCATAAGGTGCACCATTTGCTTATTTACATTTTGATCCTGCATTTGCGTGTAAACTGCATGCTCAGAGTCAGACTAATTCCATCAATTGTTCTGCAAAAAGTCGAACGCGATCCATTTGTCAAATCACAACTGTCTCTTGATGCAACGCTATGCCGTATAGTTGTACCCGTAGGAACGATAAGGGACTAATTGAATAAGCATGTCTTTCTTTCCATTCCTTATGGATCTTATGCAAAAATAGTGTCATCTTTTTAACTCGACTGATTAAAAAATTATGAAGAGAACAAAATCTCCTGTGTGTAATTTTTTTTTCTCTCTCACACTTTCTTTCTCTTTCAGTGAAGTCTCATGAGACTTCGAAATCAGAATTGTCTCTGAACAGAAGTGAAGGCAATGACCAGGAATCGATACAAATAACCCACAGCTCCCAGCAGTGACACCTAAGAGAGAGAAGCACATACAAGAAATAACTAGACCCTAATGGAAACATCAATAGAGGAAAGTCGAAAGGACACGCTCTTTCCCACAAAATGGCCAAATGGCTATCCAAAACAAAGTAATATAAACGAAAACACAAACTCAAAGACAGACCATAACAAAAATAAACCGCGACAGAAGAACCGCCTCGGAACGGTCAGTGAAGCGAATTTCACTGGGGGTGGGGGGGGGGGGGTGGGGGCTTATTTCGAATTCACGCAGCTGCCATCCTCGTCCTTACTTCCGTCTCGCGATATAGACACATAATTTGTTCAGCCCGCATGAAAGCCTCCTTAATTATCAGTGCAACATCTCCGGGAATACAAAAATCAACAACCATACAGAGGCAACAACGGGGAGGATTCGACAGCATGCTGGAGCAAAAGAGAACCAGCAGTTAGACTCCAATGGGCCAATCCAGAGACAGAGCATCTGGCACCAACCAACATTACATAAAATTAGATACTCTTTACGGCTTTGCGTAATTTGCGTAAAGGCTTTGCGTAATTTATGATACCGATAACCCTGATTAAGAAGTTTAGCAGTTAAGTAGAAGTAAAGCAAAGATCAGGAATCGATACAATTAATTTACTCCACTCATCAAAGACACCAAAGGGAAACACAAACATGAAGCGACCAGACCATAATGGAAACCTAAACAAAGGAAGGCCATAAGGACAGTTACTTTCCCACAAAATTGCCAAATGGCCATCAAAAATAAAAAGATACACACAGTAAGTAACAAACAACAACATAAATAAACTGCCACAGAAGAACGGCCTTGGAACGGTCAGTGGAAAGAATTCAGTGGAAAGAATTCCACGGGGGGGGGGGGGGGGGGGGCTTAGGTCGATTTTACATGGCCATAATCCTCACCCTTACCTCTGTCGCGGTATACACTAATTTTGTTTAGTCCACATGAAGGCTTCCTAACTCATCTGTGTAACATTTCCGAGAACATACAAATAAAATAATTACAGGGATGAAACAAGGTTGAGGACTCTATAGCATACAACAACAGAATTGCTGGAGCAAAAGAAAACCAACAGGTAGACTCCGAAGGGCCCGACCAAAGACGGAGCATCAGGCGCCAACCAACATAAAGAATACTAAAATAAAATAAAATTCCGTTTATGTTTTTACGCCGGAACCGTCATATAATCTTAGGCCCGACCCACCGGTGTGCAATCAAAGAGGGAAGCAAAGTTGCCAACCGTGATTTGGTTAACCACCAGGCATGCAGTCTGTTTTATAACATTCATGTTGTACCCAATCTTTATATATCGACGAACGATTTTATGACATTGGGTACTAAAGTCATTACAGGCATGTATTTGTCTAAATTTATATCTTAAAGTCACCATAGAATTCGGGTTCCGATAGGCCTTGTTGCAGAAGTGTTTTAAGTCCATCATTGAATTTTGTAACCAAATCAGAATGACGTCTATAAAACTTAGAAAAGGCTTTACGTAGTTTATGATACCGATACCCTGATTAAGAAGTTTAGCGGTTAATAATTTATTACGAGTCTTGAAGTCGGATACATGACTAGACACTCTGGCGAATCGAATTAACTGCGAAATATAAACCCCGAACGATGTCGCACGAGGATCATCACCGCCCAAAATAGGAAACTTTACAATCTCGAAATCAAAATCATCTCGTTTATCATAAATTTTGCAAGAAACAAATCCATCTACAATAGATAAATGTAAATCCAAAAAGGGGGCCTCGGTATCAGAGGAATTTGCCTTGTTTAACTGAAGTTCTAGGGGACAAATCTGACTTATCAAACCATCAAAGTAAGTATTGCCAATATATTAAATAAATCATCTAAATATCTAGAAGTAGAGCTAAAAGCCTCAATAATTTCAGATTGGTTGTCAATGGAAAGCGACAACATGAAGTCTCTTTCATTACAATACAAGAACAGATCAGCCACAAGAGGTGCGCAATTCGTACCCATCGGAATACCCACAATTTGTCTAAATAACTTAGTACCGAATCTAATATAAATATTGTCAAGTAGAAAGGTGAGGGCATCACACACTTTCTGACATGACCAAAGTGTATAATTATTATGCTCTTTAGAAGTGAAAAATGCATTTCTGACATTACATGCAAGAAAGAGGGAACCTTCTCTGTGAAAAGCCCATTCAATTAAAAAATCGTAAGTAGACAGACTTGAAGCACGAAAACGTCTGGATTTCAATTTATTTATTTCATTCGAATTTTTTATAGACCAAAACTATTTCTTCCTGGTCTTTCAAATACTTTATCACAATATTTAATCACATGCGTTTTAATAGCAGTAAGACAGGAAGTTAATAATTGAGACAGTTCAGTGGTAGTGCAAGAGCTAGAATTTGCAATAAACCGTGCTCCTTTGTTTAGGTTTCCATTATGGTCCGGTCGCTTAATGTTTGTGTTTCTTTCCCTTTGGTGTCTTTGATGGGTGGAGTAAGTTAATTGTATCGATTCCTGATCTTTATTTTACTTCTACTTTGTAAGGTCTTTTATGATGTTTTGGTAACCAGTATAGCGTAGGAAGCTTGTCTTGGCCTTCTGTAACACACACAGTAAACTTGTTGGCTGAATGACAAATATGTTCATCTACTATAGCTCTCTCTTCAGATAAAGGCTGAAGTTTCATAGGCCTTAGTACCACTAAGCTCCTGCTTAAGCGTGTTAACATAGTGGAGTCGTCACTAAACGACGACGTTGTTAGCGGCCTTGTCTGCAGGGGCCAAAACAGACTTCTTATGAAATTCTTGAATACCTAGTTTAAGGTGACGTAAAGATGTCTTAGGATTAGGAGGTAATAAGTTAATATTTTGAGAATAGAAAGAAATGCGTTTATTCACTAGTTTTAAAATGCTAAGTTTCCAGCCCTTAAGTGCTGTATGCTCAACATACTCTCGCTTACACCATCGACTACTGACTTCATTCAAGGCAGCAGCGATTTCATCTCTACATTTACTGAAATCAATTTTAGACAATTTATTTCGAGTGTTGATGTCAGTTACATGGACAGACACTCTGACAAATCGTATTAATTGCGAAATATAAACGCCATAGAATGCCGCACGAGGAACATCACCATCCAAGAAATTAAAATTTACAATCTCAAAATCAAAATCATCGCGTTTATCATAAATTTTGCAGGAAACAAACCCATCTACTATAGATAGATGTAAATTGAAAAAACGGGGCATCGGAATCAGAAGAATTTGCTTTATTTAACTGACGTTCTGTGGTGGTGGCGGTGTGTGTGTGTGTGGGGGGGGGGGGGGTAAATATGTCTGATCAAACCATCGAAATAGGTGTTGTCAATATTTAATATATCATCCAAATATCTAGAAGTCGAGCCAAGTGGCCATGTTAATTCGATTTAAGCCCCCAAGTGAGATCGTTTCACTGACCGTTCCAATGCAGTTCTTCTGTCGCGGTTTATTTTTGTTATGGTTTGTCTTTGAGTGTGTGTATCGCTTAATAATATAAGTTTGTTTTGGATAACCAATTGGCCATTCTGTGGGAAAGTAACTGTCATTTTAGCTTCTCGCTATTGATGTTTCCATTAGGGTCTGGTTATTTCGTGTTTGTGCTTCTTTCCCTTTGGTGTCTCTGATGGGAGCTCCGGGTTAATTGTATCCATTCATGTTCTTTGCCTTCACTTCTGTTTTTCAATGATTTCAGATTGGTTTTCAGAACAGATTAGCCACATGGGGTGTGCAATTCGTACCCATCGGAATACGCACACTTTGTCGAAATAACTGTGTACCAAATCTTATGTAAATATTGTCAGGTAGAAAGGTGAGAGCTTCACATACTTTCTGACATGACTATAATTTATCATTTGTATGCTCTTCAGAAGTGAAAAAAGCATTTCTTACATTACATTCAAGATAGAGGCAGTCTTTCCTGAGAAATGTCTATTCATTTATCTCATTGAGTTTTTCTTTTATAAAGTTATGAGGAAGTGTAGTGCAAAGGGTTGAATAATCATAAGCTACAGACTTGAAACACGAAAACGTCTGGATTGTAATTTATTTTAAACTTCAATGGAATTTTATAGACCAAAACAGATTTCTGCCTGATCTTTTAAAGACTTTTAATTAATTCGAATGAGGTTTTAAATAAATTGAAATCTAGACATTTTCGTGCTTCTAGTCTGTCTACCTACGATTTTCCACTCTTTACACTACACTTCCTCATAATCTTATAAAAGAAAAGCTTAATGATTTAATTGAATGGGCTTTTCACAGAGAAGATTCTCTCTATCTTGCATGTAATGTCAGAAATGCATTTTTCACTTCTAAAGAGCATAAGAATAATACACTTTGGTCATGTCAGAAAGTGTGTGATGCCCTAACCTTTCTACTTGACAATATTTATATTAGATTCGGTACTAAGTTATTTAGACAAATTGTGGGTATTCCGATGGGTACTAATTGCGCACCTCTTGTGGCTGATCTGTTCTTGTATTGTTATGAAAGAGACTTCATTTTGTCGCTTTCCATTGATAACCAATCTGAAATTATTGAAGCTTTTAGCTCTACTTCTAGATATTTAGATGATTTATTAAATATTGATAATACCTATTTTGATGGTTTGATCAGTCAGATTTACCCCCTAGAACTTCAGTTAAATAAAGCAAATTCTTCTGATACCGAGGCCCCGTTTTTGGATTTACATCTATCTATTGTAGATGGATTTGTTTCGTGCAAAATTTATGATAAACGCGATGACTTTGATTTTGAGATTGTAAATTTTCCTTTTTTGGATGGTGATGTTCCTCGTGCGCCATCCTATGGCGTTTATATTTCGCAATTAATTCGATTTGCTAGAGTGTGTAGTAATGTAACTGACTTCAACACTAGTAATAAATTATTAACGGCTAAACTCCTTAATCAGGGTTATCGGTACCATAAACTACGCAAAGCCTTTTCAAAATTTTATAGACGCCATTCTGATTTAATTTCAAAATTCAATATTGGACTTAAATCTCTTCTGCAACAGGGTCTATCGGAACCCGAATTTTATGGGGACTTAGCATATAAATTCAGAAAAATATATAACCGCAATGACTTCAGCACCCAATTTCGTAAAATCATTCTTCGATATAAAAAGATTGGGTACAACATGGATATTATACGACAGACTGCATGCATGGTAGTTAACCCAATCACGGTTGGCAACTTTGCTTCCCTCTTTAATTGCACGCCGGTGGGTCAGGCCTCAGATTCTATGACGGCTCCAACGTAAAGGCTTATTGAAAATTAGAAAGATAATGTCGGTTGGTGCCTGATGCTCTGTCTCTGGTCGGGCTCATCGGAGTTTAACTGTTGGTTTTCTTTTGCTCCAGCATTTCAGTGGTTTCTTGCTGTCGAGTCCTCACCGTTGTCTCACCTCTGTGGTTCTTTGATTTTTGTGTTCACGGAGATGTTGCACTGATGAGTTAGGAGGCCTTCATGCGGACTGAACAAATTATTTGTCTAAATCGCGACGGAAGTAAGGGCAAGGATTGTGGCCACGTGGAATCGATTTAAGCCCCCCGGTGGAAATCTTCCACTGACCGTTCCAAGGCGGCTCTTCTGTGGCGATTTATTTATGTTGTTGTTTGCTACTTACTGTGTGTGTCACTTGTGTGTTTTGGTTTTTGATGGCCATATGGCCATTTTGTGGGAAAGTAACTGTCCTTATGGCCTTCCTTTGTTTGGGTTTCCATTATGGTCTGGTCGCTTAATGTTTGTATTTCTTTCCCTTTGGTGTCTTTTATGGATGGAGTAAGTTAATTGTATCAATTCCTGATCTTTGTTTTACTTCTACTTTGCCGCAATATAAAATCATATGTGTTTTAATGGCAGTAAAACATGATGTCAATAATTTGGAGAGTTCAGTGGTATAACAAGAGCTTTAATTTGCAATAAACCATGCTTTGTGTGGTCTTTTGTGCAGTTTAGGCAACCAATATAACGTAGACAGCCGGCCTTGGCCTTCTGTAACACATGCAGCAAACTTGGTGGCTCAATAATGACAAATGTGGTCATCATCTAAAGCCGTATCTACAGACAAAGGCTGCAGTTCATAGGCCTTAGTACCACCAAGTTCTGCTGAAGAGTGGTACGTAGTGGAGCGCACAAAAAAACGACCACATTGTAAGCGGCCTTATCTGCTGGAGCCAAAACAACTTATTATGAAATTCCTGAATACCTAGTTAAAGGCAACGTAAAGACGTCTTAGGTTTAGGAGGTAATAAGTTCGTATTTTGAGAGTAGAAGGACATGTGTTTGTTCACTAGTTTCAAAATGCTAAGTTGCCATTCTTTGAGAACTTTATGCTCAACATACTCTCGTTACACCATCGATTACCAGATTCATTCAATGCAGCAGCGTTTTCATCTCTACACTTATTGAAATCAATTTTAGAAGGAAATCGATATTGCGGTCCTTTAGAAATTATATTTCGTATCCTAGAATCAGGAACAATGTTTAATTTGCCTGTTATAATATGACCAGCAGCAGGATAGCAATACACTGCATTTTTACAATCACAGGTATCAGGATCGTTGCGGATTTGTTTTTGTTATGGTTTGTCATTGGGTGTTTGGGTCGCTTAAATTATTTTACTTTGGACAGACTACTTGCCTTTTTGTGAGAGAGCAACTGTCCTTTTGGCTTTCCGCTATTGGTGTTTCCATTAGGATTTGTTGTTTCTTGTTTGTGTTTCTTTCCCTTTGGTGTCTCTGATGGGGGCTGTGGGTTAATTGTATCGATTCCTGATCATTGCCTCCACTTCTATTTTGTAATTGTCAATATCAAGATCAGAAACAAGTTTATTGAAATTAAAAATGATAGATCTAGCAGGTTTATTGTATTCATAGCAAATTATGGGTGTTTCAGTAAATGTGTTAAACCTCTTGTTGGTTATTAAAGAATCTGACAAGCACTGAAACCAGAATTTTAACAAACACGGAAGAAACTTTCTCGTTTTCTAGTGACAAACCTTTTAACAGTTCATGTGCGTGACATTGTTGCAACCTTTAATGGCGAATTGACATAAATTATTTATTTGTTGCAATATACAGAGCAATCAGTTTTTGCAACTAGTCAAAAACATTCATTTTCAAACCGAAACTGTCTCTGGATGGCATGCTGTGGCGATTATCTGTCTGGACTGGAAACTATTATGACTGAACGTGTCCCGTTTTACAAACATAACTGATATGATGCAAATAGTATGTCTCCTTAGGGCCAGTTAATGTATTAGACAGATGACAACTCTGCCTCAGCTATGAAACACACCTTCAGTTACACGCAGCAAAAGTACCAATGATGATAAATTATGGAAATGTCCTTATCGCATAAAGTTCGTCTATGGTTACATAGACATAAAAAACTAAAGAAAAATGCCACAGAAAAGCAATATTCCAAGCCCATAAACAGTGCATTATGAAGAGCAACAAAACAAATATTTGAAGAACAATTACAAAGAAATTTTAAATAGTTTTAGTATTAAGGATGGAGAAAGCAGACACAAAGAGGGCCATTTTATTGAAATTCGAATGAAAATATTCCAATTTATTTTAAAGTTTTGCGTTTTTATATTGATACATAGGTGTTTTCCTCTAAGAGTAACATCCCTTGAATTTTCGATAATTTAAACCAACAGTGCCTTATATATTTTTCTCATGCCCTTTGATTGCTGTGTATGTTGTTCATAGTTTAAAATTGAAATGAGAAATTAGATTTCGAAATTCAAACTTTAATTTAAATTTAAGTACTTGTATAATGTTTAAAACTACCAATCAATTTAAAATCTCATTTAGAATACTTGAAGAAAGTGTTTTACATGCCTTTTTAACAGTTCAGAAAGTTCTATTTGTTAGTTCATCCACTTACAAATACAGATAAAAGAATTTAAATAGTTTAGATAAATTATTGAAATTTTGAATGTACATGTAAGGTAGAAGGAAACTGGTTTAGCAAATCAGTTGAGATCAGTTTAAATAATTCAAATAGGTGTTTATTCACCTTTTGAGGGACTAAAAACAAAATGATTCATAGTTAAAAGTTTTTTATTGCGCATCTATGACATCGAAGGCAGTTTGAAGTTGTTTTGTTTCCATGAAATACTTCACACTTCAAATTGAAATAACTCGAAAACCGATAAAGACTATTTGATTTGGTTTTCATTCTTCTCTTTATTGTGTGTGTGATTGTTTTGAGGTTTAACGACCCCGTCAACACTGTAAGGGTCATTTTGAAGACATTTGAATTAATATCTTTTTAAATGCAATGGATTTTATACACTAAGAATTAGAAATTAATTTACTGTAATGTGGGTTGGTGCCTGATGCTCTGTCTCTGGTTGTGCCCTTCGGAGTCTGACTGTCGGTTTTCATTTGCTCCAGCATTTCAGTGGTTTCTCGCTGTCGAGTCCACAGGCTGTTTCATCTCTGAGATCGTTTTTTTGTGTTCTTGGAGATGTTGCACTGATGAGTCGGTTTAAGGCCTCCAGTGAATGTTTTTCACTGACCATTCCAAGTCGGTTCTTCTGTCGCGGTTTATTTTTGTTATGGTTTGTCTTTGAGAGTGTGTATCGCTTACTTCTTTTTATTTTGGATAGCCTGTTGGCAATTGTATGGGAAAGTAGCTGTCCTTCTGGCTTTCCGCTGTTGATGTTACCATTAGGGTTTAGTTATTTCATGTTTCTGTTTCTTTCCCGTTGGTGTCTCTGATGGGAGCTGTGGGTAATTTCATCGATGGCCTTTTCTGATAAAAATTCGCGATATGATTCTTGTACATTCTGCAATTATAGAATTTCTATCTATCTATCTATCTATCTATCTATCTATCTATCTATCTATCTATCTATCTATCTATCTATCTATCTATCTATCTATCTATCTATCTATCTATCTATCTATCTATCTATCTATCTATCTTTTCATACGGCATCCACCGCGACTGAGTATAGCGTGCCGGAAAAACAATTAGAACCGCATTGTTATGGAAATTACACACTCTGTTTCTTAGCAAGAATAAGACAACTAATATGCATCCTTGGGACCCAACATTAAAATAAGGTTACACAGAATAATAAAAATGCTGGTTATTGAAAGTACATAAATCATACATCTCCTCAGGCGTTCAGAAGCTTTTAATTACGATAACGTAGCCGTAGTGATATATAGAGGATCTTACATGAGTGCTCATGTATTATTGAATTTATTAAACGAGTTGAGGAAAATGGATAAAATGCGAGGCTTTGCCGAGCAGTTTATCTCTTTTTCTCAACGAGTTTAATAAATTCAATAATACATGAGCACGAATGCAAGATTCTATTTATCATATGGCAATTAAACCACGTTTTAGTCACGATTCTTTACAACAAATGTTAATTTTCTGCCATTAGTAAACACGACGTCGTAAAGGACGCCGTACATTTAACGTTACGCGACGTATGTAGCTAATTTGCATATTTAATCCACTAGTGGATTATCGAAAATATTACATGGCGTTATTACACTCTCAGACGCGACGTCATATGATAAAATACTGTCTTCCTTATAGAAAATAGAAGTGAAGGCAATGATCAGGATTCGATGCAATTAACCCACAGCATGTCATTTCAATTTCTGTCTCAATGACATTCTTCAGATGAAAATTTACGAACGTTTCTAGTTCATGCTCAAACTTAGATTGTTGGTGTGGTTCTAACGGGCACCCCTTAAAACCCATTAGACATCACTGACTACATTGCGTGCCTAAAGTACGGGCATCTTTGTCAAACTTATCACAAACAAAACAAACCCATGCAACGAAAATTTTTTTCTAAATTATACTTTCTTTTATTTCGATGTTCAATGACAAACTTTATCGCCCTGCATCAGTTACGTGCACACCAGATTAGACCGAGTGTGCGTTTTCGTTAACCTAATAATGCAAATTCAGTTTGATCGTAGATGCTGTGTCTTGCGCGGCATCAAGGTAATACCTACACGAGTAACTGTATATTTGTTTGATTGTATTGGTGTTTAACGGCGCGGCCAACACTATTTTAGGTCATTTTTGAGCCGGTCAGTTTACCTATCTACACTTTTCCTGGCTTATATGTAAGCGGTTAACCAGTGCAGTGCACATTCTTTCGCCTTCTTGAATCAGCGGAAGGGAGAGAATGACCGGAGAAAAGATTTCAAGATCAATCGCCACGAAATAATGTTACACGGGTATGTAATAAAAAGAATCAAATTAAAATTACCAAATGTTGTTATCACGTTACTTATAATTGTGACTGTCGTTATTAAAACGGATGCACTAATTTCTTACACCATTAATTTTAATAGGATGCCACTGTATAAGTATCAGTTTGCAAGCGAATGATTTTATTCAAATTCACTATAAAATGGTGTCTGATTCTTCCGAGATAATTTGTAGTCCGTCTTAACACTTATAACCCTGTGGAATAGCTGGTTCAATTTGACATCACGAAAACACACCTATATCATTTTGACCCCATTAAACCCCAATTTTATATAGCTTTGTTTGTTTGTCTTGAGGTTTAATGTCCCAGTCAACACTATCAAGGTCATTTTGTAGACATTGCTTCCAACTTGTGGGACTTTTACATTGAGATGAAATGACATTTCAAGCCCTGCCGTCCAATGAAACCATGGACGGGTCGACTCGCACCACTTTGGCTGGCCAGACTTAGATCCTCTAAGCGGTTTACCAGTACTCGTGTGCGGGTCGGTTTCAACTCTGCGTGGAATCATCATGCAGCCAATATATTTCTTCAAGCCCCGACGGGCGGGGGCCGTCACTTTTATATAGTAAAACTGGGGTTTGCATGGGTATACATTATTTTCTTATTTCTGCTCAAACACATGTGGGTACCGCCTCAATAAGGCGGTTCTAACGAGTTCCCACAATCTATGTTTGGAGCGGAAATATGGAAAGTAACAGAATTTTTGTCTGAAAATTTTCATTTGGTGAAATATTTTTCCAATATATATGAATAGTCGTGTTTTCATAGTGACATGAGTTGACCTTTACGCAAATAATAAATTAGTCAGTGTCATCGCCTAATAGGTCGGTTTTCGTAAACGTCTCGTGAATTTTCGGCATCTCGTGAATGGCGACCCATTTACCGACATCTATGCATTGAATAACACCATCGACCGTTGCGGAAGACGTCGATGATAAATATATGCATTCAGTGAAATTATATTAATAGACGTCACCAGTCTCGTGTCAATTTGTTCGATCTCTAAATCAGGTTTCAAAAAACAATAATTTTATTCAAATTCTCGATAAAATAGTGGATGATTCTTCCCACACAATAATTTGTCTGTCTTAACCCATTGCATGCGGGAAACCCCTAAAGGGGTACCTAGGCAAACAGTTCAGGCCAAGATTAGATACCACAGAGCGCGCCGCAGAACGCGGCGTCTGATCAGAGCCAGCACTATTTGCAGACAGTATTTTCCATCAAAATAGAATAAAAAACAAAAAATAGGACTGACATCCCTTATATGACAAATGGACTTGTCCAACATATAGCAATGGAAGAGTCCACTAGTATACAATGGGTTACCCTACACAGTCCTGTAGACTAGTACAGGTACCTATGCAAACAGCATTTCGCAAATACGCCTATACAAATACATTGCCACTTTTATCGCCGAAAAAATGAAGATTTTAAGATGAAAAATTGTGATATTTTTCTAAGATCTGCTCAAAATATAGATTGTGGGCACTCGTTAGAACCGCCTCGATAGAACCGCCTCATCGAGGCGGTTCTAACGAGTACCCACAATCTATATTTTAGAGCAGAAATAAGAAAAATAAGATATATCCCCTGAAACCCCAGTTTTGCTATATAAAAGTGGGGTTCGAGGGGGTCAAAATTATATAGGCGTGTTTTGTGATGGTATAGTGTAGAACCATCTCATATGGATCTCCACTGTCTGTCTTCCAGTTAAAGATTCTGAACAATCTTCCAATGTACTTGGATGTCCTCGTCCAAATGCAAATATTGAAAACACTCCATCAAAATCAGAAAGTCAGGGTGTGTTGGTTAGAGGTGTAGGGTAACTGTACTGATTCCTGATCATTGCCTTCATTTGTGTTTTCAAAAGACTAAATACGTGTAAGGTGAGACTATTTTACCTTTGTTAAAGGTATCTATTAAGGAAACCATAGACTTTAAATATAAAGTAATAAAGTTGAAGTTGAATAGAAAAGCACAGATAAAATACCATAGACGATTAATAACATGAAGTGAATGAAAACGGTAGGAGAAAGTAATATCACAATCGAAGTTTCAACAAAATTACAGAAGTTTTAGTCACATGAGATGAACAAACATTACGAAAACACGGCTATACAAATACATAGTACACTTTATCGCCGAAAAAACGAAAATTTCAAGATGAAAAAGTGTGTTATTTCTCCTATTTCTGCTCACAATATTGATTGTGGGTACTCGTTAGAGTACCTACAATCTATATTTTGGAGCAGAAGTAAGAAATACAAGCTTTACCCCTGTAAACCCCAGTTTTACTATATAAAAGTGGGGTTCAAGGGGGTTAAAATTATATAGGCATGTTTTCGTGATGGAATCAACAACAAAAACAAGAGGACCATGGAAATCTGAATAACATGCTAAGACCATATGTCCACACGTAACAGTGGCGTTAGATAACCTGAGCAGCCTTATACGTAAGCGGTTAACCAACAAAATGTAAAAAGTCAAAAGGAAATGAAAAATACCAACATTTTACAAGCAAGTGGGGACAAAACAACAACAACAACAAAAAAAAAAAAAAAAAAAAAAAACACAAGAGGCCATTGAAATCTGAATAACATACTAAGACCATTTGTCCACACGCAACAGTGGCGTTAGATAACATACGTATCGTTAAAATTCTGATCAATAAATATTGCATGCTTACTTACACTTTTCCTGAAAAAGTAAGTAGCAAAACATAAACTCATATTTGACCCCCCCCCCCCCCAACCAAACAAAACTGTTAGTAAAGTTCCTATTTTGACCACTTACGAGCTCGTTAAGTTTTGCTTGTATTGGAGTTTTACGACCCAGTCAACACTATTTAGGTCATTTTGAGCCGGTCATTTTGCCTATCCACAGTTTCCCTGAGCAGGCTTATACGTGAGTGGTTAACCAGTACAGTGCACATTCTTTTTAAAGAGCTCGTTAAAGTAATGATGCGGCGTCTGATCAGAGCCTACACTGTTTGCAAAAAAATGCAGCCATTTTCCGAATAAAATTTGAAGAGATCACAACCTGTCATCCCTATTTGTTCAAAATGGACTACTGCTACATATAAGGAGGAAGATTCCATTTGGTATTTAAATAAAAAAGGTTTGGCCTCGATAGGTCAGTCAATATGCGTCTGACTGGTGATCAGGAGGACGCGGGTTCGATACCTACCGGGGTCGGCAACATTCTTTCGTGAAGATTGATCATGAAATGTTTTCTACGGTCATTCTCTCCCTTCCGCTGGCAGTTGTCAGTTTCTGGCGAAATAATGTTAACCGCTTACGTATTAGCCTGCCAAGGAAAAATGTTGGTAGATAAACTGACCGGCACAAAATGACCTAAATAGTGTTGCCTGGTCCGTTAAACTCCTATACAAACGAAACAAAAAAGGGTCTGTATCTGCTCGGGCCCATCGGAGTCTAACTGTTGGTTAACTTTTGCTCCAGCATTTCAGCAGTGGTTTCTTGCTGTCGAGTCCTCGCCGTTGTTTCATCTCTGTGGTTGTTGGATTTTTCTGTTCTCGGAGATGTTGCACTGATGAGTTTGGAGGCCTTCATGCGGATTGAACAAATTAACAAATTATGTGACTAAATCGCGACGGAAGTAAGGGCGAGGATTGCAGCTGCGTAACCCCCCCCCCCCCCCGCAAATGGAATTCGCTTCACTGACCGTTCCAAGGCAGTACTTCTGTCGCGGTTTATTTTTGTTGTGGCTTGTCTTTTGAGTGTGTGTCGCTTGATAGCCGGATGGTCATTTATTGGGAGGGTAACTGTCCTTTTGGCTTTCCGCCATTCGTGTGGTGGTCTGGTTATTTCATGTCTGTGTTTATTTCCCTTTGGTGTCACTGATGAGAGCTGTGGGTTAATTGTATCGATTCCTAATCATTGAAACAACTGGGTCAAGACCCCCATGGTAATAAAATAGTTCATGATCTTAGAGATGCTACAACAAAGGTGATTCGACAAAAACAAATTAAAATATAAGGCAATTTGTAACGATCAACAGAAAAACACAACTATGTGAGATACAACTAAACTGTCTTTAAAACAGTATTTGTCTACAAACACAGAGTGTGAATGGTCTTCAGATCCACCTAATTGAAGCAGGTCCAACGCGTGTCAATAATCTGTGAATTGGACAAGAACTAAAAGAAATAAGATGTAATTAAAACCAAAAAAAATAAAGTATAATATGTGCACTCCACCTTTGTCTTTATCTTATTAAAGGAAAACATAATATTTCAATTTGATGATAGTTCGTTCATGTATTTCAATTCCGGAGAGCATAGAAATTACGCAATATAGTCGTGTCACTGTCACCTTTCCAATTCTCAGTATTTAGATTTGGTAGTTAGTTATTCAGAACACTTGGGTACGTATTGCACACCACTTGCTCTGTTATGAAAACAAAATTATGGTGTCTCTTTCTGAAGAGAACCAAAATAATTTGGGCGAGTTATTAAATATTGATAATACCTACTTCGATGGTTTGATAAATCAAAACTTTTCCAGAGGTTCAGTTGAATAAAGCACGTTGTTCTGATTTAGAAGCCCGTTTTTTATTTACATTTGTCTGCTTTTTTAGTCTCTTTCTTGCAACGCAAAATGGCAAACGTAATGATTTTGACCCTGAGATAGTAAAGTTTCATTTCTTGGTTGGGAATCTTTCTCGTGTGGAACCCTACGGTGTAAACAAATTAGAACTTATTTGGTTCGCAAGAGTGTCAATTCATACTTATTACTGACTTCAACACTCGAATTAGATTATTAACTGATAAATAACCCTGGATCAGGGTTATTAGTACATAAACTACGAAAAGCGTTTTCTACCTTTTAAGGAGTCTGGCGTCACTTTATTTAAATTCAGACAATGATATTGGATTTATATCAGTATTCTGTTTGCAGGGAGACCTACTGGAACCTTAATTTTATTATGACTAACCTTATATAAATTAAGAAAAAAATATACGCATGCAATGATTTCACTACTGAGTCAATTTTGTAAAATCAGTCTTCGATTGGGTACAAAATAAATGTAACTAGACAGACTGCATGCATGATCGTTAATCTTATCTTCGTTGCTAACTTTGTTCCACTCTTTAATTGAATGCGGACGGGTCGAGCCCCAGACTCTATGACGACTTCGCCCCGGTACTTGTATTTAGTAAATGGGTTGGTGTCTGATGATCTATCCCTGGTAGGCCTATCAGAGGCCGGATACTGATTTCGTTTGATTAAGCATTTCAGTATTTTCCTGCTGTCGCGTCCTCATCGTATGTTCATTTCTGAATTCGTTTGATCGTGTTTTTTTTTCTTTTTTTCTCGGAGATGTTGGTCTGATGAGTTACAAAGCCTTTATGCGGACTAAACAAAACAAATTCGTGTGTAAACCATGATGATTGATGTAGTCCCCTGCCTCCCTCAAATAAATATTAATGTACACTAATGATATTCAGAAATTTATTGGCGGTTCCTTTCGGATATTAAAACCACCATCTAAATGGTCGGATTTGAAAACAAAAATATGCACAACGTTGCTAATCGTCCAGAGCAGTTCCGCAAGGTATTATGCGTGTGTGGTTTTGTTTGATGCCAACATGACTTTGCTGTTTTGCTGCTGATGATATCAGTGCAATGTGAACAGTGCTCTTTAAAGAAGTGATTGAAATAATATAAGAGAGTACCGACTTATACAGCGCTTAATGACTTTCCATCGGCGTATATTACCGATCTGTTTATGTCTGAAACACAATATCGTTCACTCAGATCGTCAGGCAATGGCACAATATCTGTCCAATGCTTTTGAACGTCATTATATGAGCGATCCTTCTCATGTTCCAAACCAAAGTTCATTTCTAGTCTCATTGAGACACTCAAACTTCAAACAGTGTTTCAAGATAAAATGGGCCCCGTCAAGCGATTTTGGTACTTATCGCCTATGCGAGCAGCGAAGGTTCAGACGAGCCTGCGCATCCGCGCAGTCTCGCCAGAACCTTCGCTACTCGCTCATACAAGCAGTGAATCAAGAGGAACCTTCAGACAGAAAGCCATATCCCTGGCCCCTCTGAATTGCTGGGCATGCGCAGTTAAAATTTGTCATGACGGAATGCTCGAAGACACAAATTCGCTTGGCGGGGCTCAAATAATAAAACGAAACTAAAACCTATAGTGAGTTTTGTACAGCTGTATTGCTTATCTTACCTTATTAAGCTAAACAAGTACATGTATAGTGTTCCAATATCAACCATTACTTCGACCATTATTGTAATTATGCCTTGTTAAATTTCGGAAAGTAACAATTTTTAACACACTATACAATATATCCTAAGAAATGTAGCATTAAAGAAAAAGTACCCGTTCATAAAGGTTCAATTGTAAGTTCGCAAAGAATATAACGTCGAAAAAAATCAATTTGGTGTGAAACCACAAGTGCCCAATACCGGAAAATGCATTCGAAAATTTTCGATAATAATTGAAAAAAGGTGTACCCGCTACGATTCTCCTTTGATTTTAGTTGCGATTTTATCCAGAACAGTTTATGTCGCCATTCCAAAATAGAAGTGAATTCAATGATCAGGTATAGACACAATTAACCCACAGCTCCCAGCAGTGACACCAAAGGGAAAGAAACACAAGCATGAACTAGTTCAACCCCAATGGAAACATCAATAGCGGAAAGCCAAAAGCACAGTTACTTTCCCACAAAATGGACAACTGGCTATCCAAAACAAAATAATATAAGCGAAACACACCCCTCAAAGACAAACCATAACAAAAATAAACCGCAATAGAAGAACCGCCTTGGAACAGTCAGTGAAACGAATTCAACTGGGGTCTTAAATCGATTTAACGCAGCTGCAGTCCTCGCCCTTACTTCTGTCATGATTTAGACAAATAATTTGTTCAGTCCGCATGAAGGCCTCCAAACTCATGACTGCAACATCTCCGAGAAATAAAAAATCAAACAACCACAGAGATAAGAAAAACGCTGGGGACTCGACAGCAAGAAACCATTGAAATGCTGGAGCAAAAG
Organism: Lucinisca nassula; assembly: GCA_963580285.1. Lineage (NCBI taxonomy): Eukaryota > Metazoa > Mollusca > Bivalvia > Lucinida > Lucinidae > Lucinisca > Lucinisca nassula. The sequence goes on along the minus strand of OY757025.1, from coordinate 52,363,323 downwards.
ACAACTGGTATTAACTGATGAGTTAGGAGGCCTTCATGCGGACTGGAAAATTATTTGTCTAAATCGCAACGGAAGTAAGGGTGAGGATTGCCGCCGCGTAAAATCGATTAAAGCCCACCACCCAGGGAATTGGTTTAGTATATACTAATTTATTTCAGTTCGATTGCGACGAAAGCTTCCAGCTTATTGAATCGCTCTCGAACAATCATTCCGGGTGAGAGAGGCAGTGGCTTTTACACTGCTACCCATTTACACCTGGGTGAAGTGGAGCAGGGTCATTACGTGTCTTAAGATCTTTAAGCCCCAACCCAAAGTGGCATATGCTGCTGACCGTTCTAAGGCGGTAGTTTTGGTGTTGGTATTTTGCTGTTAACTTTTTGTATGTCTGCGAATTTGTTGTCAGTTGTTGTTTAGTGTTTATTAATGGCCTGATCAACCCACGCGGTGAAGAAATGACCGATTGTTCCATTTCATAAACACTTGTATTTTTTCTTGTTTAGTGTATTTTTCTTCTGCCTCGTGGTGTCGAGAGTGGTCTGCATCTTGTGATTGTGGCGCTCCCTGGGTCTATCTTTTAAATTTCTGATGGGAGCTGTGGCTGAATTGTATCGATTCCTGATCATTGCATTCACTTCTATTTAGGAATATATATACAGGTGGACGTATTAATTTGCAGCCATAGAATTTGGATTTAATTTTAATTAAGCCAATGACATGCCATAAGTAGACCTTCAAAATACCGGACATACGTTTCAACTAACATTTCCTACATTATCATAAGCGGAAAGCCAAAAGGACAGTTTGTTTCGCACAAAATGGCCAAAGGGCTATCCAAAAGAAAATTACACCAACATCACACGCATGCAAAGACAAACAATAACGGTGAAACATTAAACCACAACCGAAGCACCGAATTGGAACTGTCAGCATTACCAATACATTGTAAATTTTACCGCCGAAAACGAAACTTTGTAGATGAAAAATCTGGTATTTTTTTCTTAATTCTGCTCAAAATATAGATTGTGGGTACATGATAGAGTACCCCCACAATCTAAACTTTAGATGAGAAATAGAAAAATAACGTTTATCCCTGTAAACTCCATACTATATAAAAGTGGGACTCGAGGGGGTCAGAATTATATAGGCGTCCTTTCTTGATGGTATAAATTTTCTACTTGGGGGCCTAAATTTATTTTACTTGGTCACCATCCGGCAATTTCAATTGCTAAATGTGTTTTCATAGACCCTGCTTTGAAAATGGTAAGACATCAAACAGAAAAGGTATCTGAAATCACGAGTTTTATAAAAGCTATGATAATAAGTTAGGATTGAGTGTCAAACGCATACATGATGAGACATATGTTATTTATGGGGATAACAATATCAGTCAAACATGCCCATTATTCAGGAAGACACAGTCCTGCCGTATCAAATGTAACATTAATAAGATCAAATCCATTATTATGAAAGATGCACGTTTCATTGTCAGACAGCTGGCACTTATGACAAACTTGTATTAAACATCTGTCTATTTTCTACTTCATTCTGAAGAAAATATTTACGGTTACGAAGATAAGTTCTCGTAGGATGGCACATTTGCTCACCGTTGATCAGAAATTTACAAGTGCGCAAATGACACAGAACTGCTGAAGAAGTATACAAAGTATCCGAAAAAGATATTAGATAGCATAATAATTGGTCTTGACACATGCGTACATTTTTAATGAGCCCAAGAGAAAAGTTGATAACAATATATGGGCTCTGAAGGATGTCAAAAGGCCAACTATTACTAAACGCACTGTCAAGGGCTGTACACGTGGCAAAATAAAACCAAAACGTTTGGAATTGAGGTCTTATGTTACAATAATTGCTTTATACCATGCTGTATTGCGTAATATGTTATTGTTTGGTCGAAAATGCGTTTGATTGGGTCATAAACGACGGAAGTTATTGGTGGGGTGCAAAATCAAATGTCACAAATATCCCGCCTTTTCTTTCTTTCTTTTCTTTTTTTTTTCTTGCCTTGGCATGCAGAATATAATAAATCAGGTTTACCATTTTTGTCACGAGTATCATTCTAAGATAACTTGCGACGTAACGCCATATTCATCTGACATGATGGTGGCTACTATACAAGGGCGCAAATGACACAGAACTGCTGAAGAAGTATACAAAGTAGAAGTTAAAAACAAAGATCAGGAATTGATACAATTAACTTACTCCACCCATAAAAGACACCAAAGGGAAAGAAATACAAACATTAGGCGACCAGACCATAATGGAAACCTTACCAAAGGAAGGCCATAAGGACAGTTACTTTCCCACAAAATGGCCATATGGCCATCCAAAATTAAAAGACACAAGTGATACACACAGTAAGCAACAAACAACAACATAAATAAATCGCCACAGAAGAGCCGCCTTGGAACGGTCAGTGGAAGATTTCCGAAGATTTACAAAGTATACGAAAAAGATGTTAGATAGCCTAATAACTGGTCTTGACACATGCGTACATTTTTAATGAGCCCAAGAGAAAAGTTGATAACAATATATGGGCTCTGAAGGATGTCAAAAGGCCAACTATTGCTAAACGCACTGTCAAGGGCTGTACACGTGGCAAAATAAAACCAAAACGTTTGGAATTGAGGTCTTATGTTACAATAATTGCTTTATACCATGCTGTATTGCGTAATATGTTATTGTTTGGTCGAAAATGCGTTTGATTGGGTCATAAACGACGGAAGTTATTGGTGAGGTGCAAAATCAAATGTCACAAATATCCCGCCTTTTCTTTCTTTCATTTCTTTTTTTTTTTTTTTTTTTTTTTCTTGCCTTGGCATGCAGAATATAATAAACCAGGTTTACCATTTTTGTCACGAGTATCATTCTAAGATAACTTGCGACGTAACGCCATATTCATCTGACATGATGGTGGCTACTAGCTTTACGTCCTAGAATGTCTAAAATCACAAACATGTATGCATGATCGTTTTACTGTGTATTTTGTTATAAAGACCTGTTGAGATAGGATGCCTCCATGTGGTTCGATTTTCGATTTGTTATTGTTATTGTTCGATACTAAACTGGAGCTAAGGGCGAGGGTTGAAATTTCATAAACTCCGGAGTTAAAGCCCCATCCCCCAGTAGTTTTACTACTGACCGCGGTTATTCTTTAGCGGTGTCTTATATGTTCATTGACTTTGTGCCGTTCTGATGTTAATGTCGCTTTCATTCCTTAGGTTTCTTGTGGTAGCTGTGTTCTTTGATTGTGGCCTTTCCTGAATGACATTTTCTTACTAGTTTCCAGAAATGCATGCAGAAACTACATTTAAAACAGCAGGCTTAAGTGTACATCATAGTGTAGTTTATATTTTCTTGTCTTTTGGGATCATTGATTCCATTAAGGAATTTTGAAAATAATTGAGGGTCACTGATGAGGCCTAATTGGCCGAAAATAGCAAGTCTGGCCCAGAAAACATGTACACTTCATATTTTCCAGTTCTGTTGTGTATTCCTTGCTTCCAACGGATAACCCTTATATAGAACAAATTTAAGGAAGTATACGGAAAACTTACCGAGCGAAACCGAAAAATTCCGTTCGTTCATAGATCCGAAAAAAATATTAATCTATGCCATGCTGACATTTCAATAGATTTTTACAGTTTTAAATTTTTTATCAAGGTTAGAAATTAGGCTAAAAAGGAAAAATAAATGGAGAAATCGCACTATATGCGTTTTTTCATCGTGTCGGGTATATATGCATGCAACGATTCCTCGGTAAAAAAAGATTGGGAACGACATAAATAAACGACACGCTACATGCATTGTAGTTAACCATGTCAGTGTGATTAACTTTGGTCCCATTTCACCGGGTCCATCCTCATATTGTATGACGGCCCCGGCCTTAAAACTTTTAAGTTAGTAAGTTCGTGCCTAATGCTTGTCCCTGTGTTCAACTAAGGGTTTTTACCAGATAGTTTTTATAAAGCATGGAAACGTTGGAACAAAAAAATAAAAAAAAAAACAGAAACAGAAAACAATCTGCTGGTGCTATATGTTTTTAAATTGTCTGCTAAACGAAAATTAAATAGCCCTGTCCAGTTCGACGCAGCGAGACCCCACATTACAAATTCGAAGCGTAACTCCCATGACAATGTAACACATATAACGAAAGTTATAATTTCAGCAATATGCCGTTCTATGTTTCTAAGTTTCGAGCTTAATTATGTCGAACCTGTGACGCATTTTAAAATAGATGCGAACCATTTCAGCCTTGTAGAACGGCGTATACCTGATCCATATCAGAAGACTCATAACGGGCCGTCAAAAAGGTCAACGATGACTGTTATCCTTAAAATGATTTAAACAACAGAAAAACTCTTAATCAATGATAGAAGGGTTTACTGCAGTTTTTTGTTTGTGTGATTTGGGGTTTAACATCCCCATCAACACTGTAAAGGTCATTTTGGAGACGTTGCTTCCAATTTTGTGGGACTTTTACCCGACATTGAGATTAAATGACATCTCAAGCCCTGCCGCCCAATGAAACCAATAGGGTTTATAAGCATGGACGATCCGACATTCGCAACAATTTGTCTGGGCAGGCTTAGATCCTCTAAGCGGTTTACCAGTACTCGTGTGCGGGTCGGTTTCAGCTCTGCGTGGAAACCTCATGCAGTCCGTCTATTTCGTCAAGCCCCGATGGGCAGGAGCCGTACTTCAGTAACACAGGGGCGTCATGAAAGTTGAAATTGAATCTGTTACGGTCTACAGCTTAGAAAAGTCACGGCAAACTATCAGTCGGATTGAATCCATTCGTCCATTTTTTCTAAAATGCAAAATGATTGATCTGTCGCAAATTATGTGTCATCTTCTTGAATATAATTACATCAGACTGGAAATAATTTCTTAGGAAAAAGACATCATCTTCAAGTTTGTTGAGAAAATGACCTTACAAATCGATACCAGAAAGATTTCATATGAATGCAAATTGTTATTTATGAACACAAACATAAGCACGCGTATGTATGCTCGGCTGCATCGGGAAATAAAAGAAAAAAGACTATCTGGGTTACTATTACGTTATATATAAAAGTGTTAGTAATTGAAGCATCTTTAAGCACAGCATCTAAATAATCACTTCATGTGTAAAATACAAGGCTCATATGCATAAGATACATCTCCCTGTAAAGCATAGGCTGTTTGAGAACCGCGTAGAAGAAAAAATAGATAACGCGTTTTAAAAAAAAGGCTATAAATATGTTAGCAACAAGCGGCAAAATGAACTCGCGGACTTATGCGGATATTATTAGCCTCGCACAAGGCCGATCGCGACCTTCTCTGTTCATCAGTATACAACATACAGTCTGACGAACTTGTTGGCACGAAATGTACTCTGTTAAATTGATTGATTGATTGATTGATTGATTGATTGATTGATTGATTGATTGATTTAGAGAAAGAGGGATGATGATAGAAGAGATAGTAAAGGATATGAAAGAGAGAGAGAGAGAGAGAGAGAGAGGGCAGTAAGAGGAAAATGAATAAAAGTGATGAATAAAAATAAAAACATTCACTCTCTACCCTTACCTGTTAAAATGAAAGCAGACCTTGCCCAATTCATTACGATAACACAACCGTGCGACATAGTGCATTTTTTCACACTTCCAAAATGGCAACTTGTCTAATGAAAATCTGTGATATTTTTGTTATTTTTAATTCAAACATAGGTTGTGGGTGCTCGTTAGAACCGCCTCATTGAGGCGGTTCTAACGAGTACCCACAACCTATGTCTTGGAACAGAAATAAAAAAAATAATGTATACCTCCGAAAACACCAGTTTTCCCTATATAAAGTGGGGTTTAGGGGGGGGGGGTGTTCATTTCACGGACATGTCCACGTGATGTGTAAGCCATTTTCATCTGTATGCCCGAGTGATGTAAGATACATGGCACCTTCGCCTCACCCAGCCAACCTTTTATTCTATCAAATATCTACTGTTCGGATGCTGGTCTTAGCAATGCTAATTCATAACGCATTGTGTCTCACATATTTCATTAATTCGCATCGTGTTTAAGAAAATCTGTGCAATTTACACCCTCGTATGTCTGGTTTTTTCTGGGTATGTGACGCCAATTCCATGAATAAATTTGCACTGCCCTCATCTGAGAGAGAGAGGCTCCACAGTTAACAGCAGTTTAGTGGAGAAAAAATCACTGAATCTGAGCTATCTAAGACAAAGGTCAGTAAATGGACTTGACCTTTGGAATGGATATACTCTCATTCAGCTGATTGCTTATATAAATTCTGAGCGTACAGCAGCTGCCACAGGCTACAATCGAATCGGAAAAATGTTTTGCTTTTTTGTGTGTGTGAATTTTTTCATACAAATGTCTAAGTGAACATATTTGATCTTGACGTAAAAAAGGACAAGTTCAACCAAAGGCCATCATTTGAACGGACATGGTACGGCCCAAATCTCTAATGCTGTATACCGAGACTGAAGGTCACTGGCCATTTGGTGCTTGAGAAGAAGAGTTTAAAGGTTTTTATCCAATATGGACATGAAGGCTATCTTGGTCATGTGACCAACATCCTATGAACAAACTTTCTTTCTGCCAACCAATGGAGGCTCCACATGTAATTTGATTTTAAATGGCATTGTATGTCATTAGAAAATGTTTAAGGCGCCGACGACTAACCACTGCATATCCTATAAGCTCCACCGAAGCTTCGGCTCTGGTGTGCTCAAAAGGCACGCTCTTGTAAAAATGTTCAATTCAACATGCTATCCATGCAGTAAAGAAACCACTTACATTTTCTAACACTGGGAGATATAAACTGTGTTCCAACTCTAGGTCCGCGGTAAAGGATTTTATTGCACGTTTTGAGTACTGTCTCTTCTGATACGTTCTGATTATTATGTCAAAACAGACACCTGCTTTTTAAATAGCGTACAACAGCTGTTAATATACTAAGTTTGATTAGCATGTTTTGAACAGGTATGCATCTGTTTAAATAAATATCATTTTGATAGACATATTAAAAACAAGATCAAGCGAGTATTTTAGCTTCTTGATTATGTTAAGAAAACCCAAGAAGCCAATAGAGCATCAAGCATCTGCCTAATTAGTTTATAATGCTCGATCTGAGTATAACGCGTTTCCGTAAAACTGGGAAAATGGGTATTCTTTATCTGCATTACGAAAATACGCCTATACAAATACATCGCCAATTTTTTGGCCGAAAATTAGAAATTTTAAGATGAAAAATTGTGATATTTTTCTTATTTCTGCTGAAATAAGAAAAATAAGGTATACCCCCGGAAACCCCGGTTTTACTACATAAAAGTGGGGTATGATGGGGTCACAATTATATAGGCGTGTTTTCGTGATGGTATGTTAATAAACAAAAAAAAGAACGCATCTCATTCAAGCAGCTCACTGTTCTTCAAATGGAATCCCAGAAGAATCGGGACGAAAAAACAACAACAAAACATTGCAGCAGTGTATACCCTGTTCAGATTATTTCTGAGAGATTGTCGATCATCGCATCTGCCGCAGGATGGACTTATATAGGTTCTGCTGTTTTGGGTCAATTGTTAACCACTCGATTGTGAAGTTACTAACACTCCAGAAGCTTCCCTGCTATAACATGACCAATAAGCTCATTACGGCAACACTCCTATTCAAATATATTGAAAATTTTACAACCCCACCTCCCTAAAAATGAACATTTCGAGATAAAAATTCTGATATTTTTCGTATTTCTGCTCCAAACCTAGATCGTGGTACTCGTTTGAACCGCGATGAGGCGGTTCAAAGGAGTACATGTACCTTCAATCTTTTTTTTTTTTTTTTCATTTAGCAGAAATAAGACAAATAATACATACCACCGTAAACCCCAGTGTTGCTATATAAAAGTGAGTTTAAGGCGGTCTGAGCTATGTAGGCATGTTTTCGTGATGTTACAACGCGCGGAAGTTAGTTTAAAGGCGTTATGTACTGTTTAAATCCCTTCTTCCAGTCAGTTTGGCCGGCCTCGGTAGCTCAGTCGGAAGCGCGTCTGAATGGTGATCAAGCGGACGCGTTTCTATAACTGTCGGGCTCGGCAACATTCTTTCGTTGACATTGACCAAGAAATCTGTTCTACTTTCATTCTCTCCCTCCCTTCCTCTTATTCCGACCTGTGGCGAATAGTGAGGATCCTGATCTGATGCCTCGTTTTATCCGGGTCTTCACTGTTTGCCAATGTTCTATGTTCGTCTATCTTCCGTCACCGGGGCGTCCAAGTGATATTGACTTACAGGTGTCCTTCCAGCAGGTATGCATGGGTAATGTTGTTATTTCCTCTCTTTCTACACTTCAATTTAGATTTTTCCCTCTTTCTGCCATGCCCTAACTTTCATCTCTCTTTTTCTTCTCTTTGAGAGATGACACAGAAAAAAAATATATCGTGACACTAGTTATATGGGGCACTTGTATCGATCATTGTATTCGCTTATATTGTTCTAATTACCTAATGTACTAGTTGTTTTACAGGACTTGACCCATATTCAAACTTGAATAATAAATTATCGAGACAAACATTCTGTTACAGTTTCATTAAGATTACAGCAAAACTGCGGCCTTTATCGGGTGAGCAAGGTTTTGAAGCAATTCGACCTAGTGACCTAGTTTTGTAACCCGATATGACCCATATTCGATCATGATATCATCAAGTCAAACTTTCATTTACTGTGGCTTTAAGAGTGTGAAAAATTGAACGAACAAAATAACATCAAGACAACAATTCTGGTAGAGGTTCATGGAGATTGAAGCACAGCTGAGGCCTTCAGAGGGTGAACAAGGTAATTTTATGTAAGTATTCACATAAGATTTGGTACTAAGTTATTTAGACAAATTGTGGGTATTCCGATTGTTACAAATTGCGCACCCCTTCCCCTTGTGGTTGATCTGATCTTGTTTTGTTATGAAAGAGAATCCATTGTGTCCATTTCCGTTGAAAACCAATCTGATATCATTGAAGCCTTTAGCTCGACTTTTTGATATTTGGGTGATTTATTGAATATTGACAACACCTATTTCGAAGGTTTCATTTGTCAAATCCACCACCCAGAACTTCGGTTAAATAAAGCAAATTCTTCTGATCCCGAGACCCCGTTTTTCGATTTTCATCTGTCTATTACAGATGGGTTTGTTTCTTGCAAAATTAATGATAAACCCGATGATTTAGATTTTGAGATTGTAAATTTTCCTATCTTGGATAGTGATGTTCCTCATGCGGCATCATATAAATTCGACTTGCCAGAGTTTCTAGTCATGTAACTGACTTCAACACTCGAAATAAATTGATAACAGCTAAACTTCTTAAAGAGGGTTATCGGTATCATAAACTACGCAAAGCCTGTTCTAATTTTTATGGACGTAATGTCGGTTTAATTTCAAAATTCGATGTTGAACATAAATCTCTTCTACAACAAGGTCTATCGGAACCCTAAGTTTATGGTGACTTAGTATATAACATGTCGGGTAAAAGTCCTACAAAATTGGAAGTAACGTCTCCGAAATGACCTTTACAGTGTTGACGGGGACATTAAACCTCAAATCCAACAAACAAGCAAAAACTTAGAAACTTAGCATTCTGAAATTAGTGAACAAATGCATTTCATTTTATTCTCAAAATACGAACTTATTACCCCCTAAGCCTAAGACGTCTTAACGTCACCATAAACTTGGTATTCAAGAATTTCATAAGAAGTTTGGTTCGGCTCCAGTTGTTAAGGCCGCTAACAATGTGGTCGTTGTTTGACGTCTTCACAGCAATGTGGACGTTGTTTGACGGACTGAACAAATTATGTGTCTAAATCGCGACGGAAGTAAGGGCGACATTGTGGCCACGTCAAATCGATTTAAGCCCCCCTTCCCCCGTGGAATTCGTTTCACTGAACGTTCCAAGGCGGTTCTGTCGCTGTTTATTTTTTGTTAGGGTTTGTCTTTGAGTGTTTGTATCGCTTATATTATTTTGTTTTGGATAGCCTGTTGGTCATTTTGTAGGAAAGTAACGGTCCTTCTTTTGGCTTTCCGCTATTGATGTTTCCATTAGGGTTTGTTGTTTCATGTTTGTGTTTCTTTCCATCTGCTGTCTGTGATGGGAGCTGTGGGTTAATTGTATCGATTCCTGATCATTGCCTTCACTTCTATTTCACTATGTTAACACTCTTTAGCAAGAACTTGGTGGTACTAAGGCCTCTGAACTGCAATTGTAGCTGTAGAGAGGGCTTCAGTTGATCACCACATTTGTCAATCAGCCACCCAATTTGCTGTCTGTGTTACAGAAGGCCAGCAGAAGGTTCCAACGTTTAATTGGTTACCTAAACTTAATAAAAAAAAACATACAGAGCACGGTTTATTGCAAATTCAAGCTCTTGTACCACCACTGAACTCTCCAAATTATTAACTTCATGTTTTACTGCCATCAAAAAAACATGTGATAAAATATTGCGACAAAGTCTTCGAAAGATCAGGTAGAACTCTGTTTTGGACAATAAAAGCTTCTAATGAAGATTTAAATAAATTGAAATCCAGGCGTTTTTGTGCTTCAAGTCTGTCTACTTATGTGTTTTCCACCCTTAACACTGCACTTCCACATAATCTTATAAAAGAAAAACTTAATGATTTAACTGAATGGAAATTTTATAGGGAAGAATCCCGCTGTCTTGCATGTAATGTAATAAATGCTTTTTTTCTCTTCTGAAAGCATAAAAATTATACTTTATGGTCATGTCAGGAAGTGTGTTAAGCTCTCACCTTTCTACTTGACAATACTTACATAAGTTTTGGTACTTAGTAATTTAGATGAGTCGTGTGTATTCCGATGGATACTAACTGCGCACGCCTTGTGGCTGGTCTGTTTCTGTTTTGTTATGAGAGAGACTTCATGATGTTCCTTTCTGCTGAAAACCAATCTGAAATCATTCAAGCTTTTAGCTCGACTTCTAGATATTTAGATGATTTATTGAATATTGACAATACCTTTTTCGATGGTTTGATCAGTCAAATTTACCCCCCCCCCCCCCACGAACTTCAGTTAAATAATAAAAATCAAAAATGAGTTCCTTTAAGAGCATTGAAAACATTCATAAGAAAGAAGATGGGCCATACTACGTAGTTTCGGCTAATAAAGCCTCATCAGTGACCCTGAAATGATCCGGCAAAGAAAGCCAGAGGAAACATACTGCAATTTTACGAATTTCGAATAGGCAGTCGATACAAAGACTGATATAAATCAAAATGGGGTCCAGATAATTAAAAACCTGTCTAGAATATGAGTCTAAACCAATAATTTATTTCTGATTTCTCAGAATATTCACGCTGATCTCAAAGGACCAAAAGTAAAATATAAACTGCACTAAACTGAAAGCCAATTCTTCGGATACCGAGGTCCCATTTTTTGATTAACATCTGTCTATTGTAGATGTGTTTGATTCTTGCAGAATTTATTATAAACGCGATGATTTTGATTTTGAGATTTTAAATTATCCTTTCTGGATGGTGATGTTCCTCGTGCGCCATCCTGTGGTGTTTATATGTCGCAATAATTAGATTTACCAGAGTGTGAAGTCATGTAACTGACTTTAACACTCGTAATAAATTGTTAACTGCTAAACATCAGGTTTATCGGCACCATAAACTACGCATAGCCTTTTCAAAATTTTATAGACGTCATTCTGGTTTAATTTCAAAATTCAATATTGGACTTAAATCTCTTCTGCAACAAGGTCTATCGGAACCCGAATTTTATGGTGACTTAGTATATAAACTCAGAAAAATATATATCCACAATGACTTCAGCACCCAATTTCGTAAAATCATTCTTCGATATAAAAATATTGGGTACAACATAAATGTTATAGGACAGACGGCTAGTTATTTCATGTTTGTGTTTCTTTCCTTTTGGTAAATCCAATCACGGCTGACAACTTTGCTTCCCTCTTTAATTGCACGCCGGTGGGTCAGCCCTCAGATTCTCTCGCGGTTCCAGCCTAAAGGCTTACTGAGAGTTAGAGAGAATCTAATTCTATGTAATGTTGGTTGGTGCCTGATACTCTGTCCCTGGTCGGGCCCATCGGAGTCTAAATGTTGGTTTTCTTGTTGTCGAGTCCTCACCGTGGTTTCGTCTTTGTGGTTGTTTGATTTTTGTGTTCACGGAGATGTTGCACTGATGAGTTAGGAAGCCTTCATGCGGACTGAACAATAGTATTTGTCTAAATCGCGACGAAAGAAAGGGCGAGGATTGTGGCCACGTAAAATCGATTTAAGCCCCCCCCCAGTGGGATTCGTTTCACTAACCGTTCGAAGGCGGTTCTTCTGTCGCGGTTGATTTTTGTTAAGGTTTGTCTTTAAGTGTTTGTATCGCTTACATTGTTTTGTTTTGGATAACCAATTGGCCATTTGGTGGGAAAAGAGCTGTCCTTTTGGCTTTCCGCTATTGATGTTTCCATTAGAGTATGTTGTTTCATGTTTGCGTTTCTTTCCCTCTGGTGTCTCTGATGGGAGCTCTGAGTTAATTGTATCGATTCCTGATCATTACCTCCACTTCTATTTAGTATATAAATTCAGAAAAATATATACTTGCAATAATTGGCCATTTTGTGGGAAAGTAACAGTCCTTTTTGCTTTCTGCTATTGATGTTTCCATTAGGGTCAGTTTATGTTTCCTTGCCTTTGGTGTCTCTGATGGGTCCTGTTGGTTAATTGTATCGATTCTTGATCATTGCATTCACTGCTCTTTTACTTATAATTAAAATTTAATTTTATGTAATGTTGGTTGGTACCTGATGGGACCCATCGGAGACTAGCTGTTGGTTTTCTTTGTCTCCAGCATTTCAGTAATTTCTTGCTGTCGAGTCCTCACCGTTGTTTCATCTCTATGGTTGTTTGAGTTTAGTGTTCTCGGAGATGTTGCACTGATTTATTTGGAAGCCTCCACGTCGACTGAACAAATTATTTGCCTATTCGCGACGGAAGGAAGGGCGTGGCTTGCGGTAGCATAAAATTGATTTAACCCCCCTCAATACCACCACCACCAAGGAAATACTTTTCACTCACCAGTCCAAGGCGAGGTTCGTCTGTCGCCTCGTGGTTTCATCGGGCAGCAGGGATTTAGATGTCATTTTATCTCAATGTCGGGTAAAAGTCCCACAAAATTGGAAGCAGCGTCCCAAAAATGACCTAAATAGTGTTGACGGAGACGTTAAACCTCAATTCAAACAAAAACAAATCTGTCCGGGTTTATTTTACAGTTCGTAAAAGCCTCCGTGGTCAAGTGGTTAGGCTACTCGCCTTGTAAACCAGGGGTCGCAGGTTCGATTCCGGACTTCTCCAAACTTTCGGATGAGTCTTTAAACCGAGGTCCCGTCTCCGTATGACCTTAGCTGTTGGTAGGACGTAAAACTGAAACACTCACTCACTCTTACAGTTCGTCTTTGAAATTGTGAATCACTTATATCGTTTTGTTTTGGTAGCCAATTGGCCATTTTGTAGATTAGATTAAACATATTTTATTGCATAAACATACAAAGGGATTGGACACAAGTTATGACAACATTAGATAGTCCTTTCCCTAAACACAACAACAAATCATTTCAATGGTACAATGGTGGATGCAATTTATCATGCGATTTATACCGGCTCAGGTTTAATACACACATGTGCAAGAATGCAAGCACGTCTCATGCACGCGCACGCACGCACACACACACTTTGTTGCAAAGTAACTGTCCTTTTGGCTGTCCACTATTGATGTTTCCATTAGGGTCTAGTTGTTTCATGTTTGTGTTTCTTTCCTTTTGGTGTCTCTGGTGTGAAGTGTGGGTTAATTGTATTGATTCCTGATCATTGCCTTCACTTCTGTTTGGAAGTAAAATGACCTATAAACCTTCTTTTTTCATCTAGCATGACCTATATTAGAACTTGCGCCAAGGTATTCCTAAGACAAACATCCTGGTTTAGATTCATCAAGATTGAAGCAAACCTGTGGCCTCTTGAACTTAAACAAAGTTTAAGGAAATTTGACCCAGTTACCGATTTTTAATTCGCCATTACTCGTATTCGAATTTCACCTAGATATCATCAAGACAAATATCATGATAAAGTTTCATGAAAATTGATGTAAAACTATGGTCTCAAGAGTGTGAACAATGTTTTTTTATTGGACATGACCTAATTTTAGTTTTTGATTGGACATGATCCATATTGAAATTTGGACAAGATATCATCAAGACAGTTATTCTGGTAAAGTTTTATGGGGAAAAATAATATGACCCCTCCACCATTACTTCCTGCAAAGACAGTAGGCCTTGCCCTATTGCAAGTCAATATCAGTCGCCCCCCCCCCCCCCCCCCCCGGCGACAGCTTCGCTTCGCCCAACCACATTAACCGCTCATTAGATAATGTAACGGTTCATCGGTCTCGTAAAATATCCATTCCTATAACAATTCATATCAAATACGGCACGAGTTTCTCTTTTTTACTACCGGAATCGAAAACGTGAGCAGTGTTTATCTAAAGAGTAGCGCAGCAGAGAACTTTAACAAGAAACTATATACCAGGTTAACAAAACAGTGTGATGAATATCCCCATTAACCCCACTTTATAAATATGAAACTTGGGTTTGCAGGGGTTTATATAATGGGTCATTTCTGAGGTTGTGTGTACCCATTAGAATCGCCTCCTAACGAGCTCCAACTACTTACGTTCGGGATATAGATAAGAGAAATGCCACACATTTTCATCAACATAACTGATCATTTTATGAAAGAATGTACTATTTCACACAGATACATTATCGCAAGGACCCTGCTTTTCTTATTTAAATAAACTGCAAATAAAGTACTGAATACTAAGTACGGCTCGCCATTTGATTACACGTGTAAAGCCCGCTTCGTTTAAAGAAAACTTCGCTTTACAAAAGATTGCATTATTTATCGAAGATAAATTTTAACTGATAGACTATGACTACGTGTACATGCAAGGACCAAATATGTCTGTTTTGAGCTAAATTAAGAAAAGTATCGCATTTTCTACATGAAATATGCCAGATATACAGTCAGGACATCATGTTCAGCACATCGTTGCGTTATCGCAGTTTAGACTAGCTACTAGTCTGATAATAAAAGTTTGAGCCTTGTTTGTATGTTTTATTACATTAAAAATTTATCACCTTCTTAGTAATGGCAAGTCTATTTGGTGGCGTCTCCAAGCATAAAATTGAGCTAAAGAGACTAGACTAGCTAAACTTTTATATTCTGTTCATTTTAATGCAAAGGATGATTTTAAGTCCATATTATTTATTTTAACGCCTAGTGGGTAGGTTATCGCAATGCAACTGTCACCGGTTACCAGAAGGGGACAAGCGGATATAAGCTTGGAACTAGACAGCCAAAAAATTACGATCCTCGGGAATTTAACAGCACTCTTAGATTCTAGGGCGGAACCTTTGGTACAGTAGTGATAGCTTTGTTTGAAAACGTTCTGTCATTTTCTCATGTTATTAATGACAGATTCAATCTGTCGTTTCTAGCTATCCTGCGTGTTGTAAAGTAGTTCCGGCTTTCTTACGACTGTCTTCCGGCTTTCACCGCCAAAGAAATATGAGTCCGCACAAAAATGTAGTCCGGTTTGGCGCAGTTATCAAAATTATACATCTTATAATCGCAATACAAACTTTTGAAGCAGACGACTTGACGATTTTATCTTACGTTTCAGAGAAAAGATTCAGCATTTCATATGAATCAGCTGCATCAAGCGAGACTGTATACCCAGATCAATGCGTCGTCTGCTCAGACGTCTGCTCAGGTTTTACACTGTTTTCTAACAGTGCTGTCAATATTTAATTTAAAGACCAGTCGGTCAGCTGCAGACCAGAATATTAATGGGTTTTCCGATATTCGAGGTCAAGTCTAGGTCAGTTACAACTAGGTGTATATCAGACTTTGCGAGAAAGGTTGTCCCTTTCAACCCTGGAATATGGTACAGATACCTATGCAAACAGTGTAGGTCCTGTGATATAATTCTAGGTGCCATATTTAGCAGAATGGACGAGCCCAACTTCAGTGATGGAAGAGTAAACTCCATAACCCAAGGCAGTGAATAAATCAAAGCACTGACAACACTCATGCCGATTGTCTCTAAATGCAGACTGGTCATGAACGAGGACTTGGACTGATCCGTTTAAACTTAAGATGTTAGTAACTGATGCAAAAAATGTAGAACAATATTAGCACCGTGTTCTGTGGCGTTTGATCTTAGTCCTCATTGTTTGCCAGATCGAACATTTTATTCAAGTGCAGATTTTACAGTACCCAAGACTGACAAACGATCCGGCTATGTTTGGGTTGATTGTTTGGCATTCGACCCGAAGTTACTAATAAAAAAGCGATTCAGAGCTAACGAATCCTTGACTATCACTGACTTCTCAGAATAACATTTTTCTTGCAGAAAATAGCCGCAGTGAGATCAGGGTATTCCATAAGACTGAAGAGGGTCTTCCTGGAATCATAGGGTGAGCTTGGCAAACAGTGTAGACCAAGTTCGGACGCTGCAGAATGCGATTCTTATCAGAATCTTCACTATTCGTTTGGAATTTCAGAGTTAAATAGTTTAATCTCAGCCCAGGACTTTTACCCCAACCTACATCCCACCAACACTTTCGGTGCTTTGATTCTGAAACCAAACGATTGCATGATTACAACACGCTGTCGCTTAGGCACCATGCCCTTAAGCTAAAAAGGTTAAATCAATCAACCGTGACGTATGGTTACCAGTCCGGCCACGATCCTGTGTTTTGTTTTGTTTGATTGGAGGTTAAACGTCCCCGTCAACACTTTATAGGTCATTTTGGAGACGTTGCTTCCAATTTTGTGGGACTTTTACCCGACACTGAAATGAAATGACATCTCAAGCCCTGCCGCCCAATGAAACCAATAGGGTTTTTATGCATGGACGGTCCGACTCGCACCGCTTTGCCTGGGCAGGCTTAGATCCTCAGCAGATTACCAGTACTCGTGTGCGGGTCGGTTTCAGCTCTGCGTGGAAGCATCATGCAGCCCATCTATTTCTTTAAGCCCCGATGGGCGGGGGCCAACGATCCTGTGTACCACCTTCACACCAGCACTGATAGAAACCACATGTTCAGGATCAAACTTTTGATGTGTGATTTAAGGTCGTGCCTAGAAAAGAAGAAATTGTATTTTGTTCTCAAAAAGCATCAAGTGAGAACGTATTGCAACATTTTTCATTAAACCCTGGACAGTTAGAGTGAGTGAGTGAGTGTTTGAGTTTTACGTCCCACCAACAGTTAAGGTCATACGGAGACGATACCTCGGTTTAAAGACACATCCGAAAGTCTGGAGAAGTCCGGGATCGATCCTGCGATCCCTGGTTTACAAGGCGAGTAGGATAACCACTACACCACGGAGGCTTCTAATGGACAGTTAGAATCTGGCCGGAAAGCGGATGGCGTTGACTCTGATTTTGGGTGCCACATGTGTGTGATCTATTTGTCTGTTGGAGCAACATCTTACTATCAACAGAAGACGCTAGTGGACGTCGACGTAGCGGAAGATCGATTTATCCGATAGACGCATATGCGAAGCAGATTTCCGCCGGTATCTGCTACACTGTACCTGTAGATAAACAAATGGTTTCAACTACCGACTGACACAGTTCGTCGCCCTTATGCGATGCACTTTTGAGAGCTAGACGTCCCTTTCGTGACCAAAATTAAGACGTCGACACAGTACGGAACACTTACGCTGGTGCATGAAATACTTATATGTATATTGGCATCTAAGCGACTCTCGGGATATGCGTTTCAGTGACACATCGCACTTCAGCGTGAATCACGCCGATTGTCGTTTCGGGGTGTTTCGACATATAGGTGTAAGGTATGCCGAGGCGACGCGTGCGTAATAGAGCATTACATATCGGATGGAATAAGCGAAATGGTATGTCGAGCCATTGCACGTAGCTAGCGACATTAAGAACATTCAAGATCATGGCTGAGACGTTAACTGAACAGCGAGACGTTACATCAATCAAGTGCGTCGGCTTCACGTGGTTCCATTTATTTGTTTACGCTCAGAATCCGGGATATCTAATCCAGCAGGATTACGCGCGGGTTTATAGTGCTGTTCTTACTCAAAAATGTCTTCAAGCCAATGGAATTCATGTACTGGACTGACCAGCCTTTCTCCTCCGATCTCTTTGTGAAAAATAGAGTATCTTTTGTGGGGAGGTATCCACAACCGACCAGACAAAAATGTTACTAATTGACAGTAGCATTGTTAAAACTTGAATTTTAATGTTTGGTTTTGAAAACATAAATAGTTTCTTTCCAAAATTTGAAACATCGAATGGCATTTCATGATACCACCGGTGTATAGACATCCGCAAACATATCATACAATGGAATTTGCAGAGCTACTTTTCTAAATTTTAAGATCTTTTTAGAAAGGTTGTCTGTAAGTTTTCACAGTGTTTTGATTTTCTCATAGAATCTGTCATTTCAGTGCCTTTGGCGCTTTGATAGTTTTTAATTAGGCAACCCAATGCCCCATAAGTTTGAAATTGATTCCTGTTATTTAACAGTCGCAAGATTATATTCATGAAAAATGTATTAAAGACCATCGATGGATTTTTAACTCAAATTAATATCTCAAGGTCAGGGAATAAGAGCAACATATTTTTTTCAAAAACCACTCTATATTTCACATTTTCGACCTATAGCCATTTATCAAGAAATCAAAAGTGACATACAAAATATTGATGAAATGATGAGCAATAACTGTATCAAATTAACTTATTTCAAGTTCTTTATCACTGTATGATCCATGGCTTCAGAACTAGCATTTTATAGCATATTCCGTATGTATGCTTCAAACATGCAATGCGGGTATCCGTAGGTTCGGAGAGTACCCACAAATTGTAATAAGTAAAAAAAGAACGAACACGGAAAATACATGTAGTGTATAACCTTGTAAGCCCATTTTTCTGCATCAAAATTGCGTTTACATCAAATTAACAAGCCCATAAAATGAAAACCCCACTAAATATGCCCTAGAAAGGATTATCCTTTGGAAGCAAGGAATACACCACAAAACTGGACAATATGGAGTATACATGATTCTGGGCCAGACTAACCCCACTTTGTAGAGAGGTAACGGGTGTTAAGTGCCGTGTGGCGGCCACATTAAGTCTCGCCGTGCTTCATCGTAGTGCCGATTATTGGGATCAATGAGCCCATTCTGGTTACTTTGAAAATCGAATATCGCTTAAGTCGGTGCTAGGAGGCGTATGTAGCCTTGCAAACTATATTGATGTGTATGAAGAGGTTGAACAAAACCGAGTCTCCGATTTTCGATTTTTTATGTGTTTTTTGTTTCCAAAGGCAACCTTTTAGCTTTTTATTTTCTCTATTATAGGCAACCACTAATTTGCTTATTTCTGTTCCAAGACATAGGCTGTGGGTACTCGTTAGAACCGCCTTAATGAGGCGGTTCTAATGAGCACCCACAATCTATGTTTGGAGTATAAGGAAATCACAAATTTTAATCGGTAAGGGAGCCATTTTGGAGATATGAAAGATGCCACCCTGGGGCCAGTTGTTCAAAGCATCGTTAGCTTAACGAGCTCGTTAGTGGTCATATTGTTAACTCTTCTAGCAAGTACAATATTGCAAATTTTGGTATTTCTGCTGAAAAAAATGTGAGCAGCTTTTGCGTCCGCAAAAGCTGCTCACTTTTTTCAGCAAAAATTCCAGCATTTTTGCCATATTTAATGATCAAAGTTTTAACGATACGTTAACTAACGACGTCGTTAGTTTTGAACAACTGGGCCCAGGTGTGTTATAGCAATGAAATTCATTATCATAGGATTGACAATGAGATGATTTAATTCTGAAATTGTTTGTTTGTGTGTTTGTTTGATTTGAGGTTTTACGTCCCCGTCAACACTGTATAGGTCATTTTGGAGACGTTGCTTCCAATTTTCTGGGACTTTTACATCAAGAAAACACTCCTTTATAATTTTGACCCCCTTGAACCCACCTTTTATATAGTAAAACTGGGGTTTCCGGGGGTATACTTTATTTTTCTTATTTCTTCTCTAAAATATAGCATGTGGGTACTCGCTAGAGCCGCCTCGATGAGGCGGTTCTAACGAGTACCCACAATCTATATTTGGAGCAGAAATAAGAAAACTATCACAATATCTCATCATAAATTTTCATTTTTTCGGCGATAAAGGTGGCAATGTATTTGTATAGGCGTGTTTGCGTAATGCCCGACATTGAGATGAAATGACATCTCAAGCCCTGTCGCCCGATGAAACCAATAGGGCTGAAATTAAGAAAAAAACGTTGCAAAGTGACTTCAAACTGCATATGTGATATTCCATTTTCTATATTTAATGTACTTACCATAAAAATATAATCCAATAAATTTACTCTCCGAATATTTATGAGTCTCAAAACAAACGAATTGTGTATGAAAGTCTGTGCTTATTGGCGTCGATATAAATACACTGTTAAATCATTTATAAGTAATAATAACATGTTTCCAGATGCAACTTTGATAGCAATATCGATACATGTAGTTGTGTTAATTTTCCTCGAAGTTTGCAACTGAAGTAACCATTTGAAAAGCAGTACCCTCAATATATTTGGAGTAAATATGTATACCTTATTCTCCGTTATTGTCGAGGTTATTGTCATATAATCAGCACTGCACAAGAATCAAGAGTCCGGTGCATGTTCCAATCAATATGAGGAGTGATCTAGCTATGCGGGAAGCGTCTTCAATTTTAATGAATAACTTGCTTTACTCAACACGTGAACAAGTCCGTGAAATAAAGACCCCCCCAAACCCCACTTTATATAGAGGAAACTGGGGTTTACGGGGGTATTCATTATTTTTTCTTATTACTGCTCCAAGACATAGGTTGTGGGTACTCGTTAGAACCGCCTCATTGAGGCGGTTCTAACGAGCACACACAATCTATGTTATGAGCATTTATAAGAAAAATATCAAGGATTATCATCAGAAAAGTAGTCATTTTGGAGATGTGCAAAATGCACTATGTCGCACGGGTGAGTTATCGTAATGTAGCAGATGGATGAGATCAGGACGTGAGGGGCGGATGGGGCAACGTGCCGAGGTTTATTGTCTAAGAGACGGATTTTTCTATATGCTCCAAACTACAAGAATTAAATTTCAGACCAGTCGTGGAGCAAACTGAGTCATATTGTTTTTCTTACAAACCTTTTCGATTTCCACCTGTTAAATGTATTTTAGTCGCTCGGACGCCTTATATTGTGGCCGTCTAATTTGATATCGTCATACATGGGCGACGGCCCCGCCTATCGGGACCTAAAGAAATAGATAGGCTGCATGATGCTTCCACGCAGAGCTGATTCCGACCCGTCACACTGCATTAGTCGTACTCTAAAATGGCTACTTTTCCGATGAAAATCCTTGATATTTTTCTTATTTATACTGCAAACATTGGTTGTGGGTTCTCGTTAGAACCGCCTCAATGAGGCGGTTCTTACGAGTATCCACAACCTATGTCTTGGAGCAGAAATAAGAAAAATAGTGTATACCCCCGTAAACCCGTTTTTCTATATAAAGTGGGGTTTAGTGGGGTCTTCATTTCACGGAGTTGTTCACGTGATGCAAACAGGGAGGCACCTTTTATATTTCTCCCACTTTAGCAGGAATAATGTCGTGTCCTTGACAAACTTTTTAATGAAGTGGACACTCAGTGTGACATCAAACTGCTTTCAAGTGCCAGGAAGAAGATTATGAAATGTACACACATTGCTGCAGAAATCAAGAAATACTCTTCATTTCATGTTTTGAAAATGACTTTAAGCAGCTCACAGGAAAAAAAAAAACGTTTAAACAGCTCTCTTTCGAAGGTAGAGAGAATAAATGCTCTACCTTTTTTGCTCAGTTGCATTTTGTTTTGAAGGGGCCATCCAGTTTCATTCTGTATTATGGCAGCTTTACGAATGTATTATGATTCAAAACACAATTATTTACTGTTTGTGGCTGAGAAAAATAATCAAGATAAATAGAATCTATGGTAGGGTTGAAACCTCGACAAGGAAATCTCAGCCTCGTTTTCAGTTTATTTAAGTTCCATGCTCGGCATAGCCTTAAGTAAACTGAAATCCTTGTCTCGGTCTCAACCCGGTCGTTGATTCTATCAATCTGTTACGCAAGAAAATTGATTAGATTCTGAAATGACCAAAGCAATGGACTTTACATATGCAGCATGTTTGGAAGTATTACGTAAACTGTACAACATTTCTGGCAGGTTTCCCTCTTCAAGAAGATAAGAAGTTCTTACCCATGTGGATTTTCTGGTATGTAAGAAAATTGATTAGACTTTGAAATCACAACAATACTTCCAATAGAGTGGTATATTACATACATACAGCAAATTTGGCAGCATTTCTCACGAAAACAAGCCTATATAAGTTTGACCCCCTTGAACCCCACTTTTATATAATAAAACTGGGGTTTACAGTGGTAAACTTTATGTTTTTTATTTCTGCTCTGAAATATAGATTGTGGGTACTTGTTAGAACCGCCTCGAAGAGGCGGTTTTAACGAGTACCCAAAAACTACTTTTTGATCCGAAATAAGAAATTTTTCATCTTAAACATTTCGTTTTTTTTTCTGATGTAAAATTTACAGTGTATTTGTATAGGCGTGTTTTCGTAATTGCATACACAATTTTGTCATGTTTTGCACCTTTTTGCTTAGTGGGTCCCCATTTTGAGACACCGTGAAAGTAAATGCATAAGAAGGGGTTACTCTAGAGAAAAACACTGCTATAATCGTTTTTGAAATGACAAGCATTTAACACTTTCATCACGAAAACACACCTATATAATGGTGACCCCCTTGAACCCCACTTTTATATAATAAAACTGGGGTTTACGGGGGTTAAATAGAGGTGGAGGCAATGATCAGGAATCGATACAATCAACCCACAGCTCCCATCAGAGACACCAAAGGGAAAGAAACACAAACATGAAACAACAGACCTTATGGAAACATCAGTGGAAAGCCAAAAGGACAGTACGTCACTTTCCCACAAAATGACCAATAGGCTGTCCAAAATAAAAGAAATACAAGCGACAAAAACACCCAACGACAAACCATAACAAAAATAAACCGCGAAAGAAGAACCGCCTTGGAACGGTCAGCGGAAACGAATCCCACTGGGGGCTTAAATCAATTTTACGTGGCCTTTATCCTCACCCTTACTTCCGTCGCGATTTAGACAAACAACCTGTTCAGTCCGCCTGAAGGCATCATAACTCATCAGTGCAACATCGCCGTGAACACAAATAATCAAATAACCACAGAGATGAAAACACACCTATATAATGGTGACCCCCCTTGAACCCCACTTTTATATAATAAAACTGGGGTTTACGGGGGTAAAATAGAGGTGGAGGCAATGATCAGGAATCGATACAATCAACCCACAGCTCCCATCAGAGACACCAAAGGGAAAGAAACACAAACATGAAACAACAGACCTTATGGAAACATCAGTGGAAAGCCAAAAGGACAGTACGTCACTTTCCCACAAAATGACCAATAGGCTGTCCAAAATAAAAGAAATACAAGCGACAAAAACACCCAACGACAAACCATAACAAAAATAAACCGCGAAAGAAGAACCGCCTTGGAACGGTCAGCGGAAACGAATCCCACTGGGGGCTTAAATCAATTTTACGTGGCCTTTATCCTCACCCTTACTTCCGTCGCGATTTAGACAAACAACCTGTTCAGTCCGCCTGAAGGCATCATAACTCATCAGTGCAACATCGCCGTGAACACAAATAATCAAATAACCACAGAGATGAAACAACGGTGAGGACTCGACAGCAAGAAACAACTGAAATGCTGGAGCAAAAGAAAATTAACAGTTAGACTCCGATTGGCCCGACCAGAGATAGATTTTTTATTTTTATTTTTTTCTGCTCTAAAATAAAGATCGTGGGTACTTGTTAGAACCGCCTCGATGATGCGGTTCTAACGAGTACCCACAAGGTTCTAATGAGTATCCACAAACTATATTTTGATCAGCAATAAGAAAAATATCACAATTTTTTCGGGGGTAAACTTTACAGTGTATTTGAAATATATAAGGCGTATTTTCAAAATGACATGCACAATTTTGTCATGTTTTGCACCTTTTTGTTTAGGGAGTCTCCAGTTTTAGACACCGTGAAAGTAAATGCGTAAGAAAGGGTTACTCTAGAGAAAAACACTGTTATAATCATTTTTGAAATGACAAGCATTTAACACCTTTTTACAATCATGAATATGTAACGGGCCTCCGTGGCCTAGTGAATAAGAGCGCTGACTCTTAATCATTAGGTCTCTCACCGCTGTGGGTTCGAGCCTGGTTCGGGTCATATGGGAGACGCCAAGTTCTGCAACGGATGGTCAGGTGGTTTTTCTCCGGGTACCACTAGTATGTATACGATATACTTTTTGATATTTTTTCTATGTTCTATAATGAAAATGTATGCTGTGTGTACTCATTAGAATCGCCTTATCGAGGCAATTCTAATGAGTACACACGGCATACATTTGCAAGATAAAGGACCAAAATCTCCTAAATTATCTCCCACTATTTCTTATATAGAGGATTTCCCTAGGGGCTAGAGAACGGGTTCGACTCAGCCATGGTAAACGAGCCATCGGTGTTCGAGCGATCGAAGTTCTACTGTATACAGCTTTTTTGGCAGGTTCCTGGTCTTCTGATTTTTGAAAGTTTTACAATGAACATGTTGAATGAAATAGTGCAGAGTAAAAATCTCAATCATTAGATCCGGCTCATTTAAAGATTTTTGAGTATGATAGGCATTTGCAAAACCTATGATAAGTAAAGGTTAATGACATGCTTAATGTCTGGTTAATCTCATTTTATGAGAACTGTCAGTATGATTATAATCACTTTTGTATCTATATATTTTTTTCAAAATAGGAACCTATTAAAAAGCAATGAATACTTTACACGCAGTTCACTTCGTTAAAATCACGTAACTGCTACCTATTCAATCTACTAGTAGATACATGTATAGAGAATACCAGGTTCGTGTCTTTCGATATCAAGTTTATCAGGCATGGCTTCGAGAACGCGTGTAGAATCGCGAGCGAGGCTCGCCGAGCGATTCTACACGCGCTCTCGAAGCCGGGCCTGATAAACCTGATACCAAATGACACGAATGTGGTATTCTATTTATCAGTTTATCCCCTTATTCACTCTTTAAATAAGGCAATTTACTATTACTTATCGATAATCCTCAGTGGGTCTCAACATTCCGGATTGCAATAACCGGTCCATATATTTAGTATAAGCTGAATGTTATTTTTCCTATGATATTTTTTTCAAGTATTTCTTAAAATTTTTCCAGTTTTCTTAACACCTTTGCCATTTTTTTTTTAGGCAGTCAAGTTGATAGAAGTGCAATGTCACGTTGACCTGATAAAGCTCACTTGTCCTGATATAGAATATCTGTATCAGGCCATTGTGTTACAATGCAATAAATATAGGGGGTAACTGATAAAATCTACTCTCTACTCATAGATACATGTAACTATTTCTCAGTTCCTTTCACCCTTACCCTGCTGAACACGACGTCTGGAAAAAGTCCAGCAAACTATCCGCGTCCCCAAAAAGAGCTAGCTCTATACGAGCATACATGTATACGCAAAGGATCATCGCTATAACGACAGTATTTGTTTTCCTTTACAGTTTGCCGTTAAAGCGATTTTGCCACAAAAAGAATCCCTATGAGGAATAGTATGAGATGTAATAAAAGGCCTACCTCTATTAATAACTCAAAGAAAAACAATGCTGTGGACATTTGTAAGAATTTGTTCTTTGTGGTATTAAATAATTACAACATTCTTGAATATCGCCATCAATCATTTTCAGTATGTTGAGCAAAGGCTTAGTTTCATTGAAATTATCGTTATGATATGTTTTGCCGTTTATCGAATGTTTGTATAAATAGGGTAACAGGGTTGAATGTACCAAAAACCGTTACGATGCTATAAGACCGCCAGACACCTTGTCCAGACCACCCTCGTCCGAAATTACAAACGAGGAACAAAAATATTCGCAAGGAAATTGCAGATCGTGTCAATGTTTGAAATCCGAGGCGCGACTCGACTGCGATAGTGTCAAAGTCACAAGTTACTGGGGCACTTCATGACATAAGCTGTACATATATACGCTCCTTTGCGGGTCTATAATATTAACCGATTTTTGACATAAAAAACTTCCAATAACAATCTTGGGACAGGGTTGTTTGTCAATTCTGGGAGTTGCGAGATGTGTTTTTATTTGTCAGAAGTTTCACGCTAATTGGCTGTACTTTTAGCAAGCATTGTGGATCCTGATCAGACGCCGCGACCTGTGGCGTCTTATTTGGGGCTATCCTGTTCGCCGTTGCCACTCAAAGAGACCCAAGGCATATATGGGTATAACGTGACAGACAGAATAACAAAAAATCGAATGTTATTAGCTTAATGTGGGCTTAGATAATGCAAAATAATATCTTCTATCAGATCGTAGACTTGAGTAATTAGCATATCGGTCACTGTTTTCAGCGGTTATCACGCTTTTTATATCAATGTAATTACTTTCAGAATTAGGAAAATATTGGTTGTTAGAGCTTACTATCTACACCCTATCACTTTATATTAAGCTTTCATTTTATAAGGAAACTTTTCATTTAAAAACGTTTTGTAAATAGTAGTGAAAACAAACCGTCTCCGTATGACCTTAGTGGTTGATGGAGCGTAGACAACACACACACACACACACACACACACACACACACACACACACACACTGGCGAGTGCGCTCGCGCGTAGGTAAAAAATAATAGTTATAAATGACTGTCATGTAAGAAAAACAAATGAAGTTTTAACAATGGCCCGAATACTTTTATTCCGTAGCTGACAAAGTATACAATCGAATTTGTGCCTTTAACACTTTTCCCGCTGAATACGAAAACCCCATATATTTGCAAACAGTGTAGATCCAGATCAGATCGCTTCTTGAATGGCTTCTATAGAACACATCTGATCAGGATCTACACTGTCATTCAGTTTGCAAATTTGGTTGAGTACATTATATTAAGACCAAAAAATAGCTGTGAAAATATCAAGGTCGGTAGGTAAGAAAATCTTATTTTTTGCAGGGTCGGCAGAAGAAACATCACGGGAACAAGTCCGTGCAATAAAGACCCCCCTAAACCCCACTTTATATAGAGGAAACTGGGGTTTATGGGGGTAACCATTATTTTCCTTATTTCTCCTCCAAGACATAGGTTGTGGGTACTCGTTAGAACCGCCTCAATGAGGCGGTTCTAACGCGCACCCAAAACCTATGTTTGAGGTATAAATAAGAAAAATTTACGAATTTTCATCAGAAAAAATGATCTTTTCTGAGGTTTGAAAAATGCACTATATCACACGGATGTGTTATCGTAATGAAGGGTAGGTCTGGTTAGCGAAAACACAGTTATATTTTAGGCTTAAGTAATTAAATAGGTGGCATAACGAAAGTACGCCTATATAATTCTTACCCCTTGAACCCCATTTTTATATAGTAAAACTGGGATTTAAAGGGGCTCACAATTGTTTCATCTTAAAATGTTCTCTTTTTTTTTCGGCAGTAAAACTTACAATGTATTGTTTCCGTGTTTTCGAAACGATAGTCAGAATGTGGTGTGGCTAAAAGTTTATTCAACAGGACTAGGGTTGAAAAAGCGAATATACCACGGTTTT
This sequence comes from Lucinisca nassula, assembly GCA_963580285.1. NCBI lineage: Eukaryota > Metazoa > Mollusca > Bivalvia > Lucinida > Lucinidae > Lucinisca > Lucinisca nassula. Next base: position 52,335,430 of record OY757025.1, on the reverse strand, counting down.
AAAACAGTTGTCGTCCATGAAGGTGTATTTATTTCCCGCAATACGGTCGATTTTATAATGGCTCTCCGAGAATATTTCCTGATTTTGAATAGAGCTATTGTCTTTCTTATTGCATCTAAATGTGATTTCATTGACCTAATATTCTAAAACAGACGCATCCTTATCATTTACTGTGTGAAGCATTTTCTCAATATTTCCGGCTGCATTTTGAACTACCTTTAAACCATCTCTGCTTTAAAACATTGTTTGTTGTTTCGAGTGATTTGTCTACATACAATAGACCGTTAAACGTCCCCGTCAACACTGTCTATGGCATTTTGGAGACGTTGCTTCCAATTTTGTCTGACTTTTACCCGACATCGAGAGGAAATGACATCTCAAGACATGTCCATCAAAGAAACCAATAGGGTTTATAAGCATAGACGGTCCGATTCACTTTGGCTGGGCAGACCTAGATCCTATAAGCTTTTTACCAGTACCCATGTGCGGTCGGTTTCAGCTCTGCGTGGACGCATCATGCAGCCCATCTTTTGTTTTCGAGCCTTGATGGGCGGGGGCCGAGATAAATGAGAGAGTCATTCGACACTCGTAATAGAATTAAGAAGCCACGTATACCAATGTAAAGTATATATATTAAAAACTAAACTAATTCGAATCAGATTTTAGACGGAACTATTAACCCTGCATGTTTTAGAACTGGAATACGAGTAACTAGATATAAACTTATTATATCATTGGTGCAATTGAATGCATTTTGGATGATAAAATAAACTTAAAAATAGCGGTAGGTCAGTCAGAAAATCGCCTTTGTACAGGTGTGGCCTATACTATTAGGCAAAAGAAAGCAACTTTAATTTATTCTGCAACAAATCACAAAGCGTGGCGTCAAAAGCCGCCGTATTTAGACATCACTCGTAGGTTCTCTGACATTAGATCTTGCTCTATAACAAGATGAAAAAGATAAACGGCGTACGAGATACTGGAATATGTATATTGAAACTACAAGGGCTGATTGATATGTTGTGAGCCTCATATCGAAGGATTTGAATTTTGTCGACCATATTGTATTATTTTCCAACATAATTCTCTTCAGCCTCGATAGCGCAGTGGCTAACGCGTTCGACTTATGATCGAGAGGTTGTGCGTTCGAATCCGCCCACCTGTATCGAGGTGTGTCCTTGGGCAAGATACGTTATGACAGTGACACACTCCACCCGGGGTAAATGGGTAGCAGTGGTGTAAAAGCCACTGCCTTTCTCTCGACGCGCGTGAAAACACCCGGAATGAGTGTTCGAGAGCGATTAAAAAAGATTGAAGCATTCATCGCAATCAAACTAAAATAAATTAGTATAAGTAAAACTAATCCGCTTCAGTATCTATACACGTTTGTCAGCGGCGTCTAAGGGCCGCAATGGCACTTTTATAGAACACTTTTTCTTGGCTGTACAGAAAGTCGTACACTGCATATATGACGTCATCATCGGAAAGTGGGTGCCTGAAATAGCCGTTTTCAGTTTTGGAAATACATTCAATCAATTTAAAGCCCCAATAGTGAATGGAAGCCATAGTAATGACAGACTTGTGAACAGGAGCATTGTCCTGATGGAACACCACACCTTTAGTTTGTTTTCCGCGGCGCTAAAGTTTAATGTTTTCCCGTAACTGCGTCAGAAGTGAAGCATAGTATGTTCCATTGATTGTGTGTCCCTTTTAGAGATACTCTATTTGCAGCATACCATCTGAATCTCAGAAAACCGAGGCCATAACCTACCCAGCTGATGGAACAGTCCTTGCTATCTTTGGCATGCTCCCATTGTTTCGATTGCTGTTTGGCCTCTGGGGTAAAATGATGGACCATGTTTCATCCATCTGAAGAAAGCTGGCAAAAAGGTTAAAATAAGCACGCGACAACGTGCCCCTGTTGTGCTTCTGATTAACTGTCAGAAGTCTTGGAACCCATCGGGCCGAAAGCTTTCTTATCGCAAGATCCTCTGTCAGAGTGGAATGTTCTCTTTCCTGTAAAATGCAAACTATACAGGCTAAATATCTTTCTGTGGCTCGCATGTCAGTCACAACAATACCATGGACTTTATTGACCTTTTCTAGGGTTGTAACATTGGCAGGCCTTCCAGAACGGGGATCACCCTCAAGGTTCTATCTGCCGCGCTTAAATTCTGCCACCCACCTTTTCAGTGTAGCATATGAAGGGGCATCTTTCCCTAGTGTTGCTACCATATCATGATGGATATCCTTATGTATTACTCTTTTCCTTTTTTTTTTTTTTTTTTTTTTTGCAAATATTGAATCACTGCTCTTTCACCGATTTTGCCCATTTTACAAAAGCTGCTTGTCTTGTTTACTTTAGAGTGCTACCTCGTCGATATGAACTGACCAAATGAGACCAGTCCTTGGGCAGACGGCCCTGTATATACTCAGAGAATAGTAGGACTTAAAAAGAACATTCTTGTGCACCTCCTTCAATACGAGGCTCACAACATATTAACCAGCCCTCTTATTTTATGGTTCAATATGAAAAGTAGAACTGTTTTGAAATAAATACTTTATTACCAATTCAAAAACAATATAAAAAATCGAAAAACGGGGCCACGGTATCCGAAGAATTTGCTTTATCTAACTGAAGTTCTGGGGTGGTGGTGGTAAATTTGACTGATCAAACCATCGGTATTTCAATATTTAATAAATCATCCGGATATCTAGAAGTCGAGCCATATCAGATTGATTTTCATCGGAATGGGACATCATGAAGTCTCTTATCAAAACAAAACAATGACAGATCAGCCACAAGGAGTGCGCGATTCGTACCCATCGGAATACTCACAATTTGCCTAAATAACTTAGTACCAAATCTTATGTAAATATTGTCAAGTAAAAATGTGAGAGCTTCACACACTTCCTGACATGACCATAAAGTATAATTTTCATGCTCCCTCACTTTCATCACCTCTACTATGTCTTCCAATCTCTGGAAGAAGACACAAAATGGCCCACAAGGGTTGACGTGTCGTTAAACTAAAGAAAGTAATCAATCTATTACGTAGTAAAGAATATGTTGCCATTATTAGGGCCCCGCACTGAAAGTGTGGGTGCCCTATAGCAATCACTCTGTCCGTCCGTCTGTCTGTCTGTCTGTCTGTCCGTCCACATTTTTTTTTATCCTCCATAACTTTCTTATTACTGGATGGATTTAAATATTACTTGGCAGAAATGTTAACCATAATATGATGGAGTGTTGCGCGCAAGACTCAGGTCCGTGCCTCAAAGGTCAAGGTCATACTTAGAGGTTAAAGGTCAAAAAAGGGTCTTTGTCGTGTCCAATCAATAACTTTGTTATTCCTGGATTAATTTAAATATTACTTGGCAGAAATGTTAACCAGAATGTGACGGAGTGTCACGCGCAAGACCCACAGCCGTACCTCAAAGGTCAAGGTCATACTTAGAGATAAAAGGTCAAAAAGCGTCTTTTTTATTGTGTCCAATCTATAACTTTCTTATACCTGGATGGATTTAAATATTACTTAGCAGAAATATTAACCATAATGTGACAGTGTGTCACGCGCAAGACCCAGGTCCGTACCTCAAAGGTCAAGGTCATACTTAGAGGTGAAAGGCAAAAAAAACGTCTTTTTATCGTGTCCGATCAATATCTTTCTTATTTCTGGATTGATTTTAGAATAACTTGACAGTAATGTTAATCATCATGAGAGGATGTGTTGTGCGCAAAACCCAGGTTGGTTTCTAAAACCGAGTTATCATGTTCAAAATGATTCTTTGAGCTATATTCTTTCATTTCCTTGTTCTTTACAGTTTTTTAACATCAACATTTTCCTACTCCTCTGATAGCGCTGCCGGGGCCCTAGTCAGTTTCACTGACAGCTCTAGTTCTACCAAGCTTAAGTAATAGGCATTGTTCCTGGTTATTCATTATATAAAATTAAAACATGAGAGTTTACGTTCCTTTTTGCACATCATTAAAGGCATATGATATTTCCGTATATTATCGACTCAGTTGAGAGAAGAGAAGATGAACCCACCCGTTGGACAGCTGTGATAGAAACGCATATTGTATTAGAAAGCTTTGGCTTGTAAATTGCTGGTCTGTGTTTATGCAAGATTTATTTCCCTCGTAAGAAGAGTCAAAAAGCGCTCACACAGAACAGTTTTAGGTGCCAAACCATTGTTAAACATAGTTGATTGATAAAATATTTGTTAAAAAGTACTGCAATGAAATGTTAAATTCAGTATTTAGTTATCTAAAATAGCTTACGTGTGTAGCTATTACTGACCAGTTTGGTTTGTAATTAATGAAATTTTTAACTAGTGTCTGAGCGGGAAATGCTGTACTTACCGCTACTTTTTTGCTGAAGTATACACATTTTTAACCACTCGCTAATTACAATTTATTCAATCGAGACTAATATCAGTAAGTAGGTAAAAAACTAGCTTATACAGATACGCCGAAATAAAAAATCGTTGCAAAAAAAACTTAAATACATGTGTTACTGATGATAATTATTGAGTGATTTCTTTTTCATGTAACACTGGCGAAAATTTGGAGGAATTTGATTGAAACACAATTTCTGTCGAATTTTAGTGTGTTTGAATCGAAATACATGTACATCAAAGTAATACATCACTGTTTAACGGTCTATTGTTTGTAGACAGATCACTCGAGCTACGCCCTCGTGATTATATCGCCTTAACAACTGACCTTCAACGATGATTTGATACGAAATAATTAACTGTTGTTTCATAAATAGCTGAAGAAAATGTTTATGACTGGAGTAAAACGCTCTTACCTGTAGTTAGGGTGAAACTTTTAGCATCACGTGAACAAGTCCGTGAAATGAAGACCCCCCGTAACCCCACTTTATATAGAGAAAACTGGGGTTTACGTGGGTATACATTATTTTTCTTATTTCTGCTCAAAGACATAGGTTGTGGGTACTCGTTAGAACCGCCTCCATGAGGCGGTTCTAACAAGCACCCACAACCTATGTTTGCAGTATAAATAAGAAAAATATCACAATTTTTTATGAGAAATTTCACCATTTTGGAGATATGAGAGAATGCACTTTTTCGCACGGATGTGTTATCGTAATGGCCTGGTTGAACATACACTTTGCTGTCCTGTATCACCATCGCAATGCAAGGGCTCTAAACCAACTTTGTTCTCTGCGTGCTCTCCGCCGCCAGCCTATTCGGAAATCTCTTTCCCTCTCTGATGGAAGCTGTGGGTTAATTGTATCGATTCCTGATCATTGCCTTCACTTCTATTTTACACTTTGCTGTCCTGCAGCATCCCCTCAATGCAAGGGTTCTAAATAGAGGTGAAAGCAATGATCAGGAATCGATACAATCAACCCACAGCTCCCATCAGAGGCACCAAACATGAAACAACAGACCTAATGGAAACATCAATAGCGGAAAGCCAAAAGGACAGTTTCTTTCCCACTAAATAGCCAATATGCTATCCAAAATAAAATAATATAACCATCACAAACACCCAAAGACAAACCATAACAAAAATAAACCGCGACAGAAGAACCACATTGGAATGGTCAGTGGAAACGAATTCCACTGGGGGGGGGGGGGGGGGCTTAAATCGATTTTACGTGGGCACAAACCTCGCCCTTACTTCCGTCGCGATATAGAAAATAATTTGTTCAATCTGCATGAATGCCTCCTAACTCATCAGTGCAACATCTCCGTGAACACAAATAATCAAACAACCACAGAGATGGAACAACGGTGAGGACTCGACAGCAAGAAACCACTGAAATGCTGGAGCAAAAGAAAAGCAACAGTTGGACTCCGATGGGCCCGACTAGAGACAGAGCATCAGGCACCAACCAACATTACCTTGAATTAGATCTCTCTAATGCTCAATAAGTCTTTACGTTGGAACCGTCATAGAATCTGAGGCCTGACCCACCGGCGTGCAATTAAAGAGGGAAGCAAAGTTGTCAACCTTGATCGGGTTAACTACCATGCATGCAGTCTGTCGTATAATATTTATGTTGTACCCAATCTTTTTATATCGAAGAATAATTTTACGAAATTGGGTGCTGACTCATTGCTGTTATAATTTTTTTCTAAATTTATATACTAAATCACCATAAATTTCGGGTTCCGATAGATCTAGTTAAAGAAGAGATTTATGCCCAGTTTTGAATTTTGAAATTAAATCAGAATGACGTCTATAAAATTTTGAAAAGGCTTTGCGTAGTTTATGGTACCGATAACCCTGATTAAGAAGTTTAGCCGTTAACAATTTATTACAAGTGTTGAAGTCAGTTACATGACTACACACTCTGGCAAATCGAATTAATTTAGAAATATGAACGCCATAGGATGGCGCACGTGGAACATTACCATCCAAAAAAAGAAAGTTTATAATCTCAAAATCAAAATCATCGCGTTTATCATAAATTTTACAAGAAACAAACCCATCTACAATAGATAAATGTAAATCTAAAAACGGGATCTCGGTACCAGAAGAATTTGCTTTATTTAACTGAAGTTCTGAAATCCTGCAAAATCATTCAAACCTGAAATCCTGCAAATACCTGAAAAATATGAGGCTTGATATTTGTCTTTTTGTTTGTCGAATGAGGGTTCACAATAGTTATGCTCCTGTTGACATAAATCAATGTATGATTGTTTTTGTCCATGGAAACAATATTTCATCCATTTTGGAGACGTTGCCTTCAATCTTTAAATGAATGACACGTATCGTAGGAGGCCCAGAAATGGTGACTGACCTGTTTCGGTGACACTTAGTTCCCTCGCAATATTTTCTTAGTCAAGAGTTCTGTGACGTCATCACATCCAGTTGTTAAAGTATAAATAAAGACCTCTCATTTCTATCAAAAACATCGAAAAATTCTGTTCAAAGATGTCAGTTAATTATAAATGTATATTTCCTTGCCTATTTTTGGCTGTTTTTCTTAATACCTTGTTTTAACATGTATTGATGTTCCTCCAAAAGCAATAGTTTAATTTTTTTAAATATTTTCCCCATCAAAATATTTTCTGTCTTCTGCTACTTCAATTGTGGCGGCGGTAAAACGTCTCCCTGCCCTAAATCATAGTGTAGATTATATTTTCTTGTCCTTTGGGATCATTGATTCCACTGTGGAATTTTGAAAATATCTGAGGGTCACTGATGAGGCCTAATTGGCCGAAACTAGCTAGTCTGGCCCAGAAAACACGTACACTCCTTATTTTCAGTTCTGTGGTGTATTCCTTGCTTCCAAAGGATAACTCTGTTATGGTACATATTCAAGTCACATGACCTGTTGGAGTAAACTTCCATTTTTTATTTACAGGGACCGCCCAAAAATTGATGCCAGTGCTTAACTTTTGACTTTGCGTTGCAGTTCAAAAGTGAACTACATACCTTGTTTTAGTTTAGCTCCTTCTTCTATTTCGGATGCAGCTACAAAAAGCTGTGGGGACTAGTAAAACACTGGGTTTCTTTTATCATAAAAAGTGTACCCAATGTTACATACCCCTATGAAAACACTGAATACAGCTCATATATTGCTACAAGCAAAGGTTTGAAAAATGGCATGATAGATTCGTGTGTCCCGGACATGCTGAAAAGTAAATTCATTTGAATATCTATTATACCATTTGTGAATAAGTTCTTTGAATGTTAACAGTTTCTAGTAATGTTGTTTTAACCATCACAACATTTTCAAAACATAATTTTGCGCCGTAACTGTACGATGAGGCAAAGTTCAAAGGTCACTGATTCTGGTCACTTGTAATTTCCGGTTTTGAAATATGGAGGTCAAAACAATGGCTGCCTCCAACGCACTATTGATGTTTTGAAAACCAAATTTGTCAGGGTGGAGAGGGAATAAAACAAACAAAATATAAAATGCATTTTTTATTTATATGTATGGCATTTAATCATTATATTAAAGATAGTGCTTACAGTCACAGAAACTGGTCACTCAACTATACGCAAGTCCAGGAATAAGTCGGTCTATTTACCGTCCCAGTAAACAACTAAGTTTGTGTGAAGAAACGGTCCGACCCATGCCACTTTGCCTGGGCAGGCTTATTACAGGGACAATGATGAGGCTTTATTAGCCGAAACTACGTAGTATGACCCATCTTCTTTCTTTGAATGTTTTCATTGCTCTTAAAGGCACTCATATTTGATTTTTATTTGCCTTCACTGCAGCTGGTGTTGTGCCGTGTGGCGGCCGTAAAACGTCTCCCCGTACATCAACCATAGTGCATTTTATATTTTACTATTGGTCCTTTGAGATCAGCGTGAATATTCTGAGAAATCAGCAATAAATTATTGGTTTAGGCTCACATTCTAGGCAGGTTTCTAATTGTTTGGATCCCATTTGGATTTATATCAGTCTTTGAATCGACTGCCTATTCGAAATTCGCAAAATTGCAGTATGTTTCCTCTGGCTTTCTTTGCCGTATCATAACAGGGTCACTGATGAGGCTTTATTAGCCGAAACTACGTAGTATGACCCATCTTCTTTCTTTGAATGTTTTCATTGCTCTTAAAGGAACTCATATTTGATTTTTATTAGATCGTGTAAACGGCAAAACAGTATTCAAGTTTCGAATCCATTTGCAGGTCTGCAGAGGAGGCACCATACAGCCCTTGTATTTCGCTAAGCCCTGTTGAGCGTGAAATGTACGCATCGGGAAAACACACCTATATAATTTGGACCACCTTGAGTCCCAATTTTATATAGTAAAACTCGAGTTTACAATGGGTAAATCTTATTTTTCTTATTTCTGTTCTAAATATAAATTGCGGGTCCTCTCGTCGAGGCGGCTCTAACGTGTACCCACAATCTATATTTTGAGCAGGAATAAGATAAAATATCACAATTTTCGATAATCGGCGGTAAAATTTACAATGTACAGGTACGCTTGCGATTATCTTGTCAGCGCACACTCACTTGTCTCGCGTTTGTAACGCGGGAGATTCGCACGCACAGTTCACGCGTTTCAACTGCGAATTACATTTTAACCAATGAATTTTCTTTATGAAAAAAACGCGATACTGCGAATAAATCGCGATTTCCGATTAGCCAATCAGGCCTGCGTGTCGATAACGCAGATACAACCTTCTCCGCGTGTCCAAAGCAACCAATCAATACCGCGTAACTATTTCGCTCTTATCTTTTCATCCAATTTAGGTCGTTTAAGTTTTTTTGTTGTTTTTTTATTATCTGATTACTTCCAAAACCATAAACAGAATAAATTGAAACAGAGAAAATAAAGGTAAATGGACAAGACATTTATTCAGGTGCAGTAAAACTGTGCAATTTGCCTCGGGGTAAATGGTAAAATATAGGTACTACATAGTGATTGAAGTTGACGAAGTTGACTGCCAAAATGCAGGATGTTTATTGATCAACAGTTTTATGACACCCAGGTGCACCTGGGAGCTATAAAGCTAGTTAGTTAACCCATTGTATGCTAGTGGACTCTTCCATTGCTATATGTTGGACAATTCCATTTTTGATATAAGGGGTGTCAGGCCCATTTTTACGTTTTCATTCAATTTTTGATGGAAAATTCTGTTAGCAAATAGTGCAGGCCCTGATCAGACGCCTGATCTGGGCCTGCACTGTTTGCCAAGGTACCCATTTAGTGGTTTCCCGCATACAATGGGTTAAAATAACACCTCATTATCTTCACTTATTCAAGATGTCAAGACGAGAAATAAACATTTTTCATTCACTCACTCACAAAAGGGCTCATTTATTTATTTATTTATTTATTTATTTATTTATTTATTTATTTATTTATTTATTGTAATTTATTTATTTATTGTAATTTATTTATTTATTGCCTTTTTCTTAATTTATTTTCCATCTGGTCAACAAGCCTATTAATGAACACCCTCTAAACCTAACTTTATTTAGAGAAAAGTTGGGTTTACGGGGTATTGAACACGGAAACACGTCCATGTACGAAAACCCGCCTATACAAATACATTGTAAACTTTACCGCCGGAAACACGAAAATTTTAGATGAAAAATTGTGACAGTTTTCTTATTTCTGCTTAAAAAATAGATTGTGGGTACTCGTTAGAACCGCCTCGAGTGCGCAAAATATAGATTGTTGGTACTCGTTAACACAGCCTCATCGAGGCGGTTCTAACGAGTACCCACAGTCTGACTTTAGATATACATTGTTGGTACTCGTTAGAACCGCCTCATCGAGGCGGTTCTAACGAGTATCCACAATCTATATTTAGAGCAGAAATAAGAAAAATAAGATATACCCCAGTAAACCCCAGTCTTTCTATATAAAGTTGGGGTTCAATGGGTCAAAATTATATAGGCATGTTTTCGTGATGTTAACCCAAAACTGGGGCTTACAAGGGTATGTATAATTTTTCTTATTTTTGCTCAAAACATAGAGTCTTGATACTGGTTAGAACCGAACCGAACGTCGAGGCGGTTATAACGAGTACCCAAATCTTTGTTTTTGAGCATAGATATGAAAAATATAAGATTCTTGATCTGAAAATTTTCATTTTTTTTTTTTTTTTTTTAATTGATAAAACTTCAATATATCTGAATTGGCGTACTTCTGTGATGCCCGTCCACGCGTATGACCTAAATGACACTTTTCCAGTCGAGCTATGCAGTCTGATGGAACATTCTGATGACAGCCCGAAATGTGATGCCAGCATAGGCGAGCCAATTTCCATATTTATTCAGGTGCAATGTCCCAGATTTATAATGCCTCGCAAAGCAAGGGTCGTTGAATCGATTCCCGACTTCTCCAGACTTTCAAATGAGTATTTACACCGAGGTCCCGTCTCCATATCACCTCAGTTGCTGGTGGGACGTTAAAGTAACTCTCACACCCGCAGTTTTATAGAAACTGAACAAAATCACTCGGACCACATTTGAACTGCAACAACGAGTCACGCGGCTTTTTTTTTTCTCAGGGTACTACTCCTCTCAATAACGATCGGCCCGAAATAAGGGAAATAATTCTGAAAGGTAATTTCCAAAAAAAAAAAAAAAAAAAAACATAGAAAAAAAATAACTTACTTTGTTATAAGAATTTTCGAGTACTGGCCAGTGGTAAATTAGGAATTTTGTTGCAAAACTTTTAGTGTGACCTTATTATTGCCCCCCCCCCCCTCCCACCCCACCACACACACACACACCTAAGGGCCTGGCCGAAGTGGCTTGTGCTATGGATAACATTGTATACTAAATAAGTATGACCAGTGTGCGTCGAGATATGAACTTCCACCCATATATTCCTAGCGGCCCTTTTTGGGACATGGACAAACAGTGTAGGCCCAGATAAGACGTCTCGAACGTGGCGTCTGATCTGAGTCTGCACTGTTTGCTCAAAGAAAATACATTTTGGTACAACTTACATCAAACAGCACATAGCTGACACCCTTATAATTGAAATTGAACCACTCCAAACGTGTAAGGTAGAAGATTACATTGTCATATGGGTTAAAAAATGTGTTTTTCAGGCGTCTACAATATTCTTCCTATTTCTGCTCCAAACATAGATTGTGGGTACTTGTTAGAAACAGCCATCAACACCATGACAAGGCGGTTCTAATGAGCCGCCATTAACCAGTAAATAGCGGTGGCTTGTAAATTACATATCCCAGGGTAAATAATTACCCTCACCTGGTCCCCTACCTATATGACATTCTTCAGAATACCCCCAAGTGAGTTTTATCTCTAAAGGTGTTATGCAATACAAAATGTAGGTGTGTTTGTTTATCCGAAGGAATCACAACTGATAAGAAAGACCAATTTAATATACTGTCATTAATTCACGAACGAATTAAAAAAAAAAAAAACAAAAAAAAAAATAATAGTAAACATCCAAGCAACGAGGATTTTGATTGGCCCGTTTTCTCTCGCAATCACTCGTTTTATCGTCACATACCTGTTGTATTCTTATTGGTTGAAATTCTCTTGCACAGAAACGCGTATTGAATTTACCTAACGCGTTTCGAATGATCATTTTTATTGGCTGATATTTAACGCGTTGAAATCGCGTATGAACGCGATGAACCGCGCATTGAAACGCGATAATTTCACACGCACGCTATGCGCGTGTGTCACGAGAACAATACGCGTAAATGGACAAGTTTATCGCAATCTTAACTGTATATGTATTTGTATAGGTGTGTTTTCGTAATGCGATCTGAAGAGTGCCTGATTATAACATTGCACGCTGTTAGTCCGTCAACCAATCGCTCCGTGTGCCCGTGGTCAGGCGAATGAATTGTAACATCCTGGCATCGTCGTCCTCTCTGGGCATGAAAAATGATCAGCTAGGATGCATACAGTGTAGGTAACATGCATACCCTACAAATAATACAGCGGATCGGATGGTGGCATAGGCAGGGTACACAATATGCTCTTTCTTGATGCAGTTTGTATAGGGATAACATTGTGGCACTACTGAGCATATTAAAGGAACTAGAGCTTTTTTGTGTTAATAGTTTGGTAGTGTAAATGTAAAATTTATCTAAGCACACCTGTGTAAAGTATAGAAAAAAAATTATTAGAGCAACTTTTTGTTTATTAAGGTACTTGTTTCTAAATGAGACGGTTCTAACATATACCCGCAACCTATGTCCTGGCGAAGAAATAAGAAAAATAATATATGCCCCCGTGAACACCAGTTTTCTCTTTATAAAAAGGGCCTTAATGGGTGTTCATTTCAAGAACTTTTATGTAATGGATAGCTTCATCCAAGAAGTTATTAGACATTATTATATCCCGTTTACAATTCCGTGTTAAGAACACCCCATTTTATATGGAGACAAATGGGGTTTACAGGGGTATGTATTATATTCCTTACTTTTGGCTTAATCATAGTTTGAACTTACGAACTGTAGCTGAGTAGCAACGAACTGCCGCAACAAGAATACACGTATCTAACCCTGCAGACACAAAACGTTCACTCAACGTTGAACTAACGTTGAAACAACGTTTTCAGCGTTGTTTCAACGTTAGCTCAAAGTTGAGTGCCTGCTGAGAAGATTGTAGTAGAAAAAATAAAATACAAACACATCACAAACTATCATTGCAACAAATAAATAATATACAGATGTTTGATAAAATGATAATGATATTTAGAGATTATCACATGGGGTTTTGGTTATCGCCCACAGTATCAACCCGAGACCCCATATATGGGGTCTCGGGTTGATACTGCAGGCGATAACCAAAACCCCATGTTATATATAATCTGTTTATCACATCTCGTTCCTATATTTGAACGGCGGATCGCCATATTGACATATTGATAGATCCGCCAAATGTCGTTGCTTTATGTGAATTCAGTAATGTGTTTTACCCATAACCAAGGTCACACAATTGGGTTTGGTCCGTTTGATATCACCGGTCGTGTCTCTTTAGGGGTTCACATTTTTCATGTCTGCAACAAATGTGTGTGTTTTCTCAATTGAAACCTCTCTAAAACGTATTTCCCTCTTTTCGACCATGCTTTTTCACAGGCACTCGTTTCATACAAAGTGGTACTAGATCGTACTAGGGTGGTGAAACGAGTGCCTGTGTAGTCTGGATTTAACATTCTGATAGTAATTTGTACATCGTTTATCTTGCGTCACTTGGGAGCCCTAATGATATTGGCTTAGAGATGTGACTGTTGTACTTGCGATAGGTGAAGGGGAGGGGGGCGCTGTTGTTTCTTCTGTTTCTACTCTTTCATTCATTTTCATCGGTCTCCCGTGTCCCTCAGGTTCATCTCTATATCATCTCTTCTGTACTTTACTCCTTTTCTCTGAGAGACGACACAAAATGACACAAAGGTTGACGTGTCGTGAAACCCAACATTTAATCAGTTTGGCAGATTACGCTGGAATGTTTACACCACGTGATGACGTAGTTGTTAGTGATGACGGTGTCACTGATGATTTTTTTAATTACTGTATATAGGTACATGTAAATTGATTTTTACATTTAAAGGTCGTGACACAGTCTAGAAGAATATAAACCGGGCACGATAACCTCTCTTAATGTAAAATAAAAATACATTAATTCCGGTTTATCTCAGCCCAGGTGGGCAAAAACTGGTTATCAGGAGCAGTGTCCAAAACCTTCGGTATGTTACGCATATGCAAAATTGTGGTTATGGATGATAATATAGAAACACTGTTTTTATCCGGCTTTTAAACCCTCCTTACAAACACACAAAATCTATGGTCACCTTTCTTGTATTCTTTTAACTCTAGACTGCACTATCACATTTGTACTTCTCTTACTAACACACCATGCGCAACCATCCTAATAACACTCGGAAGAGGGTTGAGGATTATATAGAGATTAGATAGATAGATAGATAGATAGATAGATAGATAGATAGATAGATAGATAGATAGATAGATAGATAGATAGATAGATAGGTAGACAAGTATGTATACGGATGTTTTATTTTATACTTGCGTAATTTAGTGGTGAAATCAATGATATCTGAAACAATTAAAAAAAGATATTTTCAAATCGTGAAAAGACGATATTTTCACATTGTGAAAAATAACATGACCGTGTTAATTTTACAATAGCAACCTGGACTACTTTATTCAAATCAGATAGGAAATTTACTTCTTCTTTTTTAGACAAATACTAAGTCGATGAAATATTTTTGGTATTCACTTCGAAAATTTAAATATCCTTGTCAGCTTAATAAACTAGCACCGTCCGGAGAGAAAAAGTATCTATGGGGTTTGCGGCCAGGTACGCCACAAACTGACCCTCTAAACTTCGAAGACATGCAACTGGTTGGTTACATGTAATAGAAGGAGTTACATCCACTAAAACCTCTTTATAACACTATTAATTTGGGCCAAAGCAGAAACCGTGTTAGTTAAAGAGCCGTGTTATATTCAAACAAAAATGTATAGATAATAGAGAAAAATGACCATTAAATGGTCATTTTTCTTTATAATCTATACATTTTTGGGATCCATCATTCCAAAACCGTTGTTATAATGAGGGTGTGGTGTAGATGTATCGGCTTATACTATTAGGGAATACAGACTTGCTGACCAGACAGACTGATCTGCATTTCTTCTGTTTGCAAATGATAGAATCAGGTTTCCCCGTACATCAACCATAGTGCAGTTTATATTTTACTTTTGGTCCTTTGAGATCAGCGTGAATATTCTGAGAAATCAGAAATAAATTATTGGTATAGACTCATATTCTAGACAGGTTTTTATTTATTTGGACCCCATTTTGATTTATATCAGTCTTTGAATCGGGTGCCTATTCGAAATTCGCAAAATTGCAGTATGTTTCCTCTGGCTTTCTTTGCCGGATCATTACAGGGTCACTGATGAGGCTTTATTAGCCGAAACTACGTAGTATGACCCATCTCCTTTCTTATGAATAGTTTCATTGCTCTTAAAGGAACTCATTTTTTATTTTTCTTGCACAATAGACAAGGGAATCTATGATATTAGCCCTGGGATAGAAATTTATGTTCTGACCCTGGTGTTCCGACCCAAAATCGAATATAATCGCGTGTTTAATGAATGCACTGGTTGATTACGACCTCGTATGCGCCGTCGTTAAGGTTGACGTCACAGCACGTTACGTGACGTCACTAAACATTCCTGCAGTATCATCGCAATATGGCGGACGTTGATTACCGAAGTGACTGCAGCATAAAAAATCCGCGCTAAGAAATGGAAGGTACGCAAGAAAAAGAATCCAATTTGGGTGTGAGGGGTGGATAGAAAAATCTGTCCCTCGGGATCACTGTGCGGCATCACTCGGCAAGCCTCGTGATGCCGGACAGCGACCCTCGGGACGGATATTTCCATCCACCCCTCACACCCATATAAGATTCTTTTTTTCCATATTCACACTCATATATAGCTAGTGCAATTTGACCTGGCGACCTCTATTATCATAATTTCACACCCGACTGAATACATATATTTATCTTCGCCGTTTTCCGATGATGTTGATATCATAGAGGTCGGTAAATGTGTCACAATTTACGAGATGTCGAAAATGCACGAGAAGTTACGAAAACCGACCTATTTGGCGATTACATTGACTAATTTATTGTTTGCATAAAGGTCAGTCTCATGTCAAATTGCACCAGCTATACTCATCAAAGTGTAGCGTTTTGATGCTTGATTCCGTTGTGGAATTTTAGAACTGATGAAGCCTTAACTTACTGGCCGAAACTAGCTAGCCTAGTCGAAAAAAAAATCCAAGACTTGCAGTGTATTATAATTAAGCATGCTAACTTAGAGGATGTCCCTTTATTATATTACAGCTGATGAAGTTTACACCTCGTAACCCTTCTCCATTTAAATGACCATACGTACTACGTCCTGGTTTCTGTCAAACAGAATGTTCCTTGCTTCCGTTCTGATCCCTTTCTTTTGTTCTCACATTTAATTATCTGTAATGAATATCGTTGTATATATCTTTTTGACTTAAATATGTTTAAACAAAACAGAATGTTTCAATTAACAGTCGAACTTCAATGGCTCGAATAACTCTGGGACCTCGAAAATCTGTTCGAGACAGGGGTAGTTCGAGCCACTGAGGTTACTGTCAGGAGGAATAACAGGATATTTGAGACACATTTTCGGTGTTCTATAATGAAAATGTATGATGTGTGTACTCATTAGAATCGCCTCATCGAGGCGATTCTAATGAGTACACTCAGCATACATTTACAAGATAAAAGACTAAAATCTTCTTAATTATCCTCCACTATTTCTTATGTAGAGGATTTCGCTAGGGGCTCAAGAATGGGTTCGACACATCCATGGTGAACGAGCCATCGGTGTTCGAGCCATCGAAGTTCTACTGTACTTGCTTTTGCAGTTTATGTTTACTTAGGTGATACAGTTCAGTTCATACTCATGAAATATTCAATCACAGTCATAACAAAACTGTAAATGTTTTCAGGGAATTATTATTTATGAATGACACACCAAACGGTATACATTTTTAATAGATATGAATACGGCAATCAGCATACGGATGGCTGAGAGAAAGAGTATTGATGACATCTTCTGAGCAGTCCAATGACTCTTCTGTTCAAACAAAACAAACAAAACTTACTTTTGTACTTTATGCTTACTTAGTTGATACAGTTCAGTTCTTACTCATGAAATATTCAATCACAGTCATACCAAAGCTGCAAATGTTTTCAGAGAATAATTATTTATGAATGACACACCAAACTGAATACATTTTTAAATTGGTATGAATACGGCAATCAGCATACGGACGGCTGAGAGAAAAAGTTTAATGACATTACCTTCTGAGCAGTCCTTACGAAAACACGCCTATTCAAATGCATTGATAATTTTACCGCTGAGAAAACGCAAATTCTAATATGAAAAATTTGATATTTTTCTTATTTCTGCTGAAAATATAGACTGTGGGTACTCGTTAGAGCCGCCTCGACGAGGCGGCTCTAACGAGTACCCACAATCTATATTTTAGAACAGAAATAAGAAAAATAAAGTTTACCCCTTAAACCCCAGTTTTACTATATAAAATGGGGTTCAAGGGGGTCAAAATTATGTTTTCGTGATGGTTTAACAAGTCCGTTAAATACATGCCTCTCTAAACAGAAAAGTTCTATTTACGGAGTTTTCATTATTTTTCACACTTATGCTGACTTTTGTCATTATTTTTCACACTTTTGCTGACTTTTTTTTTTTGAGATTGTGAGTGCGTGCCTAGTCGGTTCTAGCGAGCACCCACAAATTTAGATTCGAGTGAGAAAAAAAAAAAAAAAAAAAAAAAAATCAACATATCAAACCTTTTCATTTGAAAGTGCTAGTTCTAGATATAGAAAGATGTCATTTTAGCACGCGGGCGTGTTAGCATAATGTGTGTAACAAACCGATCGCAAAAAGCCAAAGAAGGCTCAGACTAAACGCCATTTTTGTGGTTCTCATATATTGCTGCGTTTGAAGTTTTTTTGTTTTTTTTTCAGGAGCAGCTTTGGTATGCCAACATGGTCCTGTTAACCTTATGACTCTTAAAGGAATATATTTTGCTTCTTTAGGTCAAACTTCTTCCTTTAACAGTAGATCCGGCATACTCATTACGAAAACACGCCTATACAAATACATTGTAACTTTACCGCTGAAAAATCGATAATTTTAAGATGACAAAATTGTGATATTGTCCTTACTTCTGCTCAAAATATGGATTTTGGGCACTCGGTAGAACCGCCGAGGCGAGAGCCGAGGCGGTTCTAACGAGTACCCACAATCCATATTTTGGAGCAGAAATAAGAAAAATAATGTTTACCCCTGTAAACCCCAGTTTTACTATATAAAAGTGGGGTTCAAGGGGGTCAAAATTATATGGAAGTGTTTTCATGATGTATATTGGAGGCATTTTAAAAGTGTTGAATCCTTTGAAGATGTATTCATTCCTCTGTATATGTCACACAATGCGGTTTATTACTGGATAGAAATACAAACACAATTCCTTTGAAGTATGATCTAATTATAGGTGATAGGCGGTAATAATCACTGTCAGCTTAGTGCTTGGTGATTTAACTTAAACAGTAAATGCCATCATCAGTCAGATGCCATTGCTCTGACGTCAATACATGTGACAAACAGAATCCTTAAAGCAGATGCGGTAAAATATTTATTGGTTGAGGCAACAACAACACCACAACAACAAAATATTAATATGAACTTAGGCATAGCCTAGATACGGACATGAGCATTACCGGTCAGTTAATGTTTAAAAGCAAAGATGATAGTGTTTTAACCCACCCGATGAAAAAGAAAAATGATATTTCTCACTGAGAAATAATTCCCACTGAGAATTTGAACAATCTTGGTAGAAATCATCAAGACGAAGCTTCATGTCAGTTATCAAAGACCTTGGCCTTCTCCTTTCAGACAAGAAGATTTCAAATGTTTTCATTGCCTTGACTTTTATTTCCTAGGGCTATAATTTGAACAATTTTGATAGCGGTCCACTTGATTTTGATAGAGGTCCTCCAAAGACCTGGGCCTTGCGGTTTCAGAGTAGAAGATTTTCTTAAATTTCCCTGTATATAAGTCAATGTAAAAACCGAAAGGCCCGGGAGCCCCTAGGGCTGGCTAATCGGAGCTGAAAAGATAATCGATTATCAGTCCTGTCATTGCGATCGATAATCTATTAGTAATCGGTGAGCATTTTGTCAATTTTACCTGTCTGGCTTTCTGTCTGAGAAAGACTCTTACCATATGTTGCACTTGACCATATGTATATTTGAACAGACAGGCCTGAGCAAACAGTGTAGACCCAGATGAAAGGCCACAGAATGTGGCGTCTCATCACGGTCTGCACTGTTTTCCACTCATCCAGCTATTTTAGGCATAACTTTGGGTAGTAAATTGTACCAATCAAGTAATCGATTAAAAGCAAATCAGAAATGATAATCATTTTTGTGGAATTTATCGATCAATTAATCGATTATACGATTAATCGTGTCAGCCTTACCCGGGACAGAGGCAGTATTGGCCCAATGGCTATGATTTGAACAATCTCGGATTCGGAGAAGATTTTTAAACATTTCCCTGTATAAGCCAATGTTAATGACAAGAAGATTTTTAATTTCCCTATATAAGTCTATGTAAAACCAAAGGGCCCCAGGGCGGGGGCATGTTTGGCCCTAGGGCTATAATTTGAACAATATTGGTAGAGGTTCAGTAGATGAAGCTTCATACCAAATATCAAAGACCCGGGCCTTATGGTTTCAGAGATGTAGATTTTCAAACATTTTCTCTATATATGCCTATGAAACCAAAGGGCCCCGGGGTAGAGGCATTTTTGGCCCTATGGCTATAATTTGAATAATGTTGATAAAGGTCCACTAGCTGAAGCTTCACGCTAAATACCAAAGACCACGGTCTTGCGGTTTCAGAGGAGAAAATTTTTAAAGATTTTCCCTAGATATAAGCCTATGCAAAACCAAAGACACCTGGGGCGGGGGCATTTTTGGCCCCATGGGTATAATTTGAACAATCTTGGTAGCCGTCCATTAGATGAAGCTTCATACCAAATATCAAAGACCTGGGCCATGAGTTTCAGAGAAGAAGATTTTTAAAGATTTTCCCTATATAAGCCTTTGTAAAACCAAAGGCCCCCAGGGCGGGGGCATTTATCGCACTACGCCTATAATTTGAAAATCTTGATAGAGGTTCACTAAATGAAGCTTCACACCAAAAATCAAAGAACTGGGCCTTGCGGTTTCAGAGAAGAGGATTTTTAAAGATTTTCCCTATAAAAGCCTTTGTAAAACCAATGGCCCCTAGGGCGGGGGCATTTCTCGCACTAGGCCTATAATTTGAACAATCTTGATAGAGGTTCACTAAATGAAGCTGCACACCAAATATCAAAGAACTGGGCCTTGCCGTTTCAGAGAAGAAGATTATTAAAGATTTTCCCTATGAATCTATTTAAAACCCAAGGGCCCTTGGCCGGGGGCATTTTTGGCAACAGGGCTATAATTTGAACAGTCTTGGTAGGGTTCCACTAGATGAAGCTTCATACCAAATATCAAAGACGTGGGCCTTGTGGTTTCAGAGAAGAAGATTTTTTAAATATTTTCCCTATATAAGCGTATGAAAAACCAAAGGGCCCCGGGGCGGGGGCATGTTTGATCCTAGTGCTATAAATTGAACAATCTTGGAAGAGGTCAACTAGTTGAAGCTTCACACCAAATATCTTGCAGTTTCAGAGAAGAAGATATTTAAAGATTTTTCCTGTATAAGCCTATGTAAAAACAAAAGGCCCCTGGGGAGAGGCTATAATTTGACCAATCTTGGTAGAGGTCAACTACATGAAGCTTCATTACCAAATATCAAAGGGCTGGGCCTTGTGGTTTCAGAGAAGATTTTTCAAGTTTTCATTGAAAAAAAAAAAATCTTTTTTTTTTTTTTTTTTTTTTTGCTCCTGTGACCTAGATGTGCAACAGACCGGAACCATTCGAACAATTTTGAAAGGGGTACGGATAAGAATCATTCCTGTGAAGTTAGGTAAAAATCTGATCAGTGTTTTAAGAGGAGATGTCGATTGAAGAATTGTTTACGGACGCACGCATGGACAACGGACGAAAAGTGATCACAAAAGCTCACCTTGTCACTATGTGACATTAGAGCTAAAAAGGAAAGTTGTGGGTACTTGTCGGAACAGTCACAGCATTGCACTTCACTTGTATCCATAACATCTTTTTCAAATAATCAAAAGTATTATCACCATTTTCCCATCTTTTCTCTTTATCTGAATCACAAATACTTTTTTTCCCTTTTCTCCTATATAGCTACTCGCTCACATCTGAGCATTATGAGCATGATTTCCTGGGTGGTAACCAGTATTTATTTTTTTAAGCAAAGTGGATGAAGTGCCTTGCTCAAGGCAACAACCTATCGTCAGCGTGAGGCTTGAACCCGCAACCTCTCGATCACAAATCCGATGCGCTACCATTGCACCAAAGCGCTCCACTACTTTCTGGCATCATGAATGAGTTCAGACCCCATGGACAGTAAATTTGTCTGTTAACCAAGTCATCTACATCTGCCAGTCATGTGCTGGGCTCTGCAGGGTCAAACGAACATCCGACTCCATCTGGTTGTCCATAAACAGATCCAAATCAAATTAGCTGCCTTAAGGGTACACAAGAAGCATGTCAAAGAAACACCTCTTTAACTGACAATGTTTACAAATGACATGCAACCAGTTTCTTTCATGGATGTGTCCTGATCTATCGCCGTTGGTCCCAAGTCAGGCTCTAACTGCTCTCTTCTTCATCCAGATAATGCGCCTGCTGTACGGAAGGCTAACAATCGAATTTGCCATCCATTACACTTATTTGCCACAGTTTTCGTTCATGATTAGACCATCAACTGATCATCTATTAATAGAGAAATCAGCTGATCAGGCAAACTATTATCAAATCGTTCTACTTTCTTACCTTGGTATCAATTCAGTTCATTAGGGATATATAACTATTCGTCAAATGAAAACATTAATTCTAGATGCCACTCCAAAACAATATTATCATCTCTGAATTACGCGAACAATTATCCTTTCCGCGTTCACAAATACCAGACAAAATGGCGGCTGATCACGAAATTGGAAATCAATTTCTTAGTGTTTTTATCAGTGTGATTGACAGGTAAATGGCTGGGGCTCCAAATGGGGTGACACTCGTAAGTTTTCTGTAAAAAGAAAAACTATCATTAAACCCATAAAAACTAATCGAAAGATAAAATTGAAAATATAGATTCAACTATGCACTCATTTGTTTATCAGATTTGTACCCCCCTCAGGAAAGAAATTCTGTATTTCTAAATGAAAACGGATATAACCTCTATTTAAACTAAACCAACACTGTATAGGTCATTTTGGAGATGTTGCTTCCAGTTTTGTAGGACTTCAACCCTACACGCAGATGAAATGACATCTCAATCCCTGCCACCCAATGAAACCATCAGGGTTTATAAACATGGATGGACCTACTCACACCGCTTTGCCTGGGCAGGCTGAGATCCTTTAAGCGGTTTACCAGTGCCCACGTGCGGTCGGTTTCAGCTCTGCGTGTAAGCATTATGCAGCCCATCTATTTCTTCAAGCCCTGATTGGCGGGGGGGGGGGCAGAATTTTATACAACATGTGTACATATGATTTTTCGTAAATGATGCTTTTGGAGAAATTCCCATTAAGAGCTGCACTTACAAAGAACTGAGAAAGCAATTTCCATCACCTGGTATACTGAATTAGGAGTAAACAATACCCTCAGTACAGACTGGCTTCTTATACAAACGTGAAAGAAACTATGAAATTAGAAAGTGACAAGATAAACGATCTGCAGAATGGATTGAAAAAAGATAATTAACTGTGTTTGCCTATGGAGCATGGTAGCTCAGTGGTTAGTGCACTTGCCTATCATGCTAGAGGCCCCCAGTTCAATTCCGGGCAGCGGTAAGAACATCGTGGTGTCCGAACTGCTACACTGGCATCAATTGCAGGGATGAATGCCACAAAGTGCACCGTCCTTCGGATCGGGACGTTAACTGGAGGCCCCTTGTGCAGGGAGAACCATCCCCTGCGCAAGTAAAAGATCCTTACCATTTCTATCTCTGTTTACTGCCAACCCCTCTGTCGAGTTACAATGTAGGCTTTCGAGTGTATCACGGGCGTCTGACGTCGCATTAATGCAGTAAATCAACTGATCAAGAGGGCAAAACGTCCTATTTCTACCTATGGCGAACGAAGCGAGCAGCCAGCTCGCTACGCTCGCCATGTGCACAAATAGGATGTTTAGTCCTCTTGATCAGCCGATTTCTTGCATTGATATAACGTCAGACGCCCGTGAGTGTATGTAATGTATACTTGCACGTAATCCTCGTGTGAGGGTATTGCAGTAAAAGAAGAAAAAAAAAGAATTCCAAGGCCCCATTAGGCATTATTTCATGCTTGATAGTATCACACACTGATAGTCGGAACTACCATAGATAGAAAGTTAGGGCAAAAAGCTTTAGTATCAGAGTCTTTGACTGATGGAATTCACTACCAGAAAGTGTAATAATGGCACACTCCCTGAACCGGCTAGACTAAACTCATTTTGGAAGTTCCATCCATACAAGTTCTATCCCTGGTGCTACGACTCCGGACCAAAACCTAGAGATTATTACAAGAATGCACCTTCAGAGGCTAGATAGCCAGTTCCGGTGTTCCAGTTATGTGAGTTATGTGAGAAAATACTGGAAATAAACGAAAACTCTCAAATAGTAACGCAGCCGGAAGGTAAACAGAAGACCGGTACTTGATCTTTTATTTTGCGCCAACTGTCAGAAAGTTGTCTATGAAAATGCAATAAGCGTCTCTGCAACATGGATCAATAATAGAGCAGTCATCGTGACGTTTTTTGAAGAAACCGAATTTACAGTTTTTATTTATTTATTTTTATTTGGTCGGATACGTCAAAAATATAGCGGATTAAAATAAGAAAAAGAGAAAAAAGAATCGTAAAAGATGAATGTTGTACCTGACTGGGGACCGACTGTGTGAAAGGCAGACATTTTATTAGAAGGAAGAACGGCGTCGCGTGAACCATACACAGGAATTTGTCTCGCATAGTCCCACCAAGAATTCACGTGATTTGACCATCAAAAAATATTTATGAGGGAAGCAAATTACGTTGTTATGACAACGCGTGCACCTCTTAGTCTATAGACGGACATATTCATGTCCGTATGAACCACTGAAACTCTTTTGTTGAAGATGTCCATTTTCTGTTTCTTAAAGCTCCACTCGAAAACACGAACTGATGGAAGGTTTCCTTAGAATTCAAGCTTCCTTGAAGGTGACTCACATCTTAACTCCGAAACTTCCAAACAACATGGACATACTTCAAACTGCCCAGGCTTGTACCCGCCATACCAAAATATTTCACAATTGGTAAAGAAAATCACCAACTTGATTATCATCCGATACGTGTGAGTGAGTGAGTGAGTGAGTGAAAACCCCAGTTTTGCTGTATAAAAGTTGGGTTCAATGGGGTCAATATTATATAGACGTGTTTTCGTGATGATTTTAAGTCGGGCGTCTGTCGTACACGGAAGATATGGTAGAAATCTAGGTGTTTAAACATTCCCTAGAAAATATTGTATTTCTTAGCCTAACGCTAAAATCAGAGACTATGCTCCATAAACATGATAAACTGGTTTGAGGCCATTAATACAAAACGACTCGTCTGTTGCAAATTATATGTCGTATTTATAAAAATAAATGTATCAGTCTGGAACCATGACTTAGCCAAGCTATTCATCATGCAATGAATAAAATCGTTCTCTTGGATATGATCTTGTGTAAAATAGAAGTGGAGGCAATGATCAGAAATCGATACAATTAACCCACAGCTCCCATCAGAGACACCAAAGGGAAGGAAACACAAACAGGAAACAACAGACCCTAATGGAAACATCAAAAGGGAAAGCCAAAAAGGACAGCTACTTTCCCACAAAATTGCCAATTTGCCACAATCTTCGCCCTTACTTCCGTCGCGATTTAGACAAATAATTTGTTCAGTCCGCATGAAGGCCTCCTCACTCATCAGTGCAACATCTCCTTGAACACCAAAAAATAAAACAATCACAGAGATGAAACAACGGTGAGGACTCGACAGCAAAAAATAAAAACAAGAAAAACAAAAAAAAAAAAAAAAAACAACAACAAAAAAAAAACACTGAAATGCTGCTGCCGAGAAAGCCAAACGTTAGGCTCCAGATTGAGCCGTTCAGAAACTGAAACTGAGGCATCAAGACAACATGCTGATTCAGAACTGTTAAATCTGATCTGTTATACAAGAATGCCACCACGGAACAATGTAATATATTATGATCAGTCTCATACTGGTGAGCCACTTAGGCCGCTACAACTTGCTTTTATGATACAGTGAAACATCGATATCTCCAACACGGATAACTTGTTTATCGAACTTGTTATTGCGTTTTTAGAATTCTAGTTATCGATATATCAATGACAAGTTATGGATTTTTTCTCATTTTATCTTGAAAGGGTATGTTGTGTGTACTCATTAGAAAGGGGATTCTAATGAGAACACACAGCATACCTTTCATCACGCACACCTATATACTTTTGACCCCTTAAACCTCTCTTTTGTACAATAAAACTGGGATATACAGGGGTATATACTATTTTTATTATTTCTGTTTTAAAACATAGATTGTGGGTACTCGTTAGAACCGCCTCGATGAGGCGGTTTTAACGTGTACCCATATTCTATGTTTTGAGCAGAAATTAGAAAAGTATTTCACTTTTTCATGTTAAAATTCTCCTTTTTTCGGGGGAAAAATTTACAATGTATTTTATAGGCGTGTTATCGTAATGGGTATATACATGTAGATCGAAAATACATCCATAAGTCATCATCATTAGGACTCATAATCTTGCTCTAAGAGTATCCCATATTAGTTGAAACTACCTCTATCACGAACAGATTTACATGGTCCCAAATGTATTCGAGTTATTGAAATTTCATTGGAATAATACGAAAAAAGTGCCAGGTGCGATCTGAGACGGAGGATGCCTTCCAGAAGCAGAAGCTTGTATTTTCTGTTCAATTTACAGCTTCTGAAAACAGAAGTTGAAAAATCTTCTGCTTACGTCAAATCGATCGGCTCACTTCTGGTTTCAGAAGCTGCTCTGCATCTTTTGAATTTTGAGCAAGACTGGAAGGTAGAATAAAGAAGGACCCATGATCTTTCACGCTGACAAAAAAATGGCGTCCTACTTGGTGATGACAAATAAAGCAGACAAAACAGAGGGTAACATTTATTTGAAACTTTTTGAGTGAGATTCAAATTAAAGTTACCCTCTGGATTGGATTGGAGGGAATAGTAATGGCTGCCCATATGAACGTTGCAATCAATCATTTTGCATATAAAAATCTGTATCGATGTGGTCAGATGTACAACAGATATTCAAGTTTATCTATTAAAGCGAGATACAATTGAATAGCTGTCGTGTATCTGTCCACACCAAGACAGATGTTTATATGCAGAACATTATGGGGGCAGCCATTACTATTTCGTCCATTTGGGAGCGCTTCCTTTGATTTTTCCACTTCTGTTTTTCGGCATGTTCGATTTTGTTTTCGTTCTTCAACCTTCTGCATATTCTGGCACATGGATTTCCGTCTTCTGACACGTGATCGTCTGCTTCCAGAAGTCCGAAGGGCCGGTCCGATTCAAATGTTATAGTGGCCACTGTGCATCTACCGCAGATTAGCGACTTGCACGTGATGCGTTTCTAGCCAATGAAAAAACGTGTTTCATTTGTGATATGCACTAAAATATTAAACTGACATGGAAGAAACGCAAACCATCACGAAAACACGCCAATATAATTTTGACCTCTTAAACCCCACTTTAATACGGTGAAACTGAGGTTTACAGGGGTGTACATAATTTTCTTATTTCTACTCCTAGACATACATATCGATTGTGGGGCTCGTTAGAACACTCGCTGAGGCAGTTATGAGTTCCCACAATCTATGTTTTGAGCAAAATATCAAAATGTTTTATCTGAAAATTTTCATTTTTTTGTGGTAAAATTTTCAATATATTTGAATAGGCGTGTTTTCCTAATGTAAGAAATAAACGGTGCGCGTACAAAATCCATGAAGGCAGCAATATCGAGACAATAGCGCGAGTATCCATCACGAAAACACACCTACATGTATATAATATTGTCCCCCTTGAACCCCACTTTTATATAGTAAAACTGGGGTTTACGGGGGTAAAGCTTAATTTTCTTCTTTCTGCTATAAAATATAGATTGTGGGTACTCAATCAATACTTTGAGCAGAAATAAGAAACATATCACAATTTTGTATCTTAAAATTTACGTGTTTCTGCGGAAAAATACAATGTATTTGAATAGGCGTGTTTTCGTAGGGTCTTCCACGTCGATTTCGAATATTTTGAAGAAGCGCCACGATCGCCATGAGTGCAAATATAGCGCGATCCACTAAAACGGTATGAGGTGGAGATTAGTGGGTTATAATATTAAACTTGGAGCCATTTCACTGCCGACTACCAAGGACGTACATGTACCCAGAACCTTTAAGCCCTTTTCCCCAGCATTGGATTTCTTTACCCAGTCTGACGAAGCGCTCAGACATAACTGTCAGCTGAATCATAGCTACTGGAACCATTCTATCTATATTCGTCAAACGTTAATGTTCAAATGCTGCTAAACCAGCTATTAGACCATCGATTGCATACTAAAATGGTCCAAACGTACAACATAAGCGCAGCTGCTGCGCCTAGGTCGTAGCAAAGTCCCAGTTGCATCTTCGTTGTGGTAACGTAGAAGAAGCGCACGTGAGAGACCTAAAGCGCCACATGATTACAACAACAGCACGGCAGGACCTTGACCACCGGAGCGAGATCGTTAACCCTTTTTGTACCAAATGGAATCTTCCTCCTTATATACATCAGCAGTCCATTTCAAAATTTAGGGGTGTCAGGTTGTGTTTTCATCAAAATTTATTAGGAAAATGACTGAACTTTTAGCAAACAGGAGGGGCCCTGATCAGACGCCGCGTTCTGCGGCGTCTGATCTGGGCCTACACTGTTTGCCAAGGTACCCCTTTATGCGTTTCCGGTACTGAATGGGTTACAGAAGCGTACTGAAAGTGTACTGGAATAACACAAGTCCCTAAATTTTGCGTCTGTCGGCGCTTCTGTGGCTTCAGCCAACTTGTAGACCAGTGAATTGGCGGTACAAAATCAGACTAAATAATCCGTAGGGTTTCCTGTTAAAGGGATTTGCTGTTTTTGGACGGGTTTTTCACGGAAAAAAATCCGTCCTTTAAAATAGCGATGTCCGTGCGGGCGGGCGGGCGGCCGGGCGTCCGTCTCCCGGTTTACCTTTTGGTTAGCCCTAAAAAAACGTCCATAATGCCATTTGGCATTTTTCTTGTTGTTTCTTTTTGTAGTAGGGTATCCGAGTTTCTGTGTGGCTCAAGATACAAGATCATCACACATTAGGCGGAAGTCCAAACGCCAGCGCTCAACGCCACCAAAGTCACACCGGTGAAGCAAAAGGCACAAACAAAATAAAAAACAGAGCAAGTTATCTTTCCCAGAAAACCCATTGGAAATATGTCTGGTGTACTCCCTGTCTAATTCCCTAAAGTAAGTGCACTCAGTTTATTCTTCAACAGTAACAAGATTTTCAGATTTTTTGACATTTTGATTGCTTTCATATCCGATACATTTGATAATTATACTGGAATAGACAGCTGTTTCAAATAAGGCACAAATACAGATTGTAACAGGTATTACAAGTGCCTAACATAAAACAGTGTTATAAGCTGTATCTAGAAAATATTTAATAAAACCGAAGAAATTTGTTTGTAGCTACAGAGCAAAAGCGATAGTAAATAATAAAGTGTTCTGATCAAATCGCAACTGCAGTTATGATACAAGATCCATTTAACATCAAAGAAAAACAGGGCTTTGCTGAAGCACAAGATAGACTATAAATATTTACATAACTGTTATGCTCTTGTAAAGGGACAATATAACTTAACGATTATATCCAGAATGTTTATACAAACAATTTCACTAGGATAAAGAAAAGCAATAAGGCTTATTGGTCTGTGCACAAATAAACATATCCGTGGGATATAGTGCATTCTTACATAAATGTACCTCAGAAAGGTAGAAGCCTCCGTGGTATAGTGGTTACGCTATTCGCCTTGTAAATCAGGGGTCGCAGGATCGATCCCGGGCTTCTCCAGACTTTCGGATAAGTCTTTTAACCGAGGTCCCGTCTCCGTTAGACTTAAGCTGTTGGTGGGACGTAAAATTCAAACACTCACTCACTGACTTCAGAAAGGTTAGTTTTCTGATGAAAATTTGTGATATTTTTCTTATTTAAACTCCAAACTTAGGTTTTGGGTGCTCGTTAGAAACCGCCTCATTGAGGCGTTTCTAACGAGTAACCACAACCAATGCCTTGGAGCAGAAATAAGTAAAATAATATTTACCCCCGTAAACATAGATCATATTTAACGCCACTACACCTGGCGTTATGGGAATGAGTGGCGGCCTGAAAAGTCTTCTCGCTCTTTATAATGATAGTGTAGTTTATATTTTCTTGTCCTTCCATTGTGGAATTTTGAAAATATTTTAGGGTCACTGATATGCCTAATTGGAAGAAACTAGCTACTCTGGACCAGAATAAATTGTACACTCATAACTTTTAAGTTCTGTGATGTATTCCTTGCTTGCAAGGAATACCCCTTTCATAGAACATATTTAATGTCACTACACCAGTAAGGGAATGTGTGACGGCCGGAAAAGGTCTCCCTGCCCTTCACCATAGAATGGTTTATATTTTCTTATCCTTTGGGATTATTGACTCCATTGTGGAGTTTGGAAGAAATTTGAGGATCACTGATGAGGCCTAATTGGCCGAAAGCAGATAGTCTGGCCCCGAAGAACTTGTCCAAAGGATAACACTTACATAACACATATTTAAAGGGACATTTCAGTACCTGTATGTACAATTTGACATGTGCGAACAGCGAATACCCAGATTAGCCTCTGTGTTTTCACTGGTCGTTTAAGCCATTGAAGATAAAGCAAAACATGCGGATGAGATTGCATGGGTTGGCAAGTATAGTTTACTCTTCACCGGTGTGACTGTTGATCAAGAGGTCGCGGGTTCGATACCTGATAACAGACATTTGAGCCAGCGCGCGACAAAACCTACAACAAGACGAGCTCCCAGCGAGGACTCAGATCAGCCTGCGCATCCGCGCAGTCTGATCAAAGTCTTCGTTGTGAGCTCTAAAGATAGCTAAGGGCCCCTTGCTCCTTCATGCAACAAGATGAATATCTGGTCAGACTATATGGGCGCACAGGCTGATCTGATTCTTCGTTGGGCGCACATGTAAATTGTAGGAAATGCTGTGCCGCGGCTCAAATTTTGGTGATATTTCGGGGAATGAGTTCTCTTACTTTATCTTGCAAAGTTATGTCGTATGGGCCCATTAGAATCGCCTAACTGAAGCGATTCCAATGAGTAGGTCTTTGAGCTATAAAAAGTAATATATCCCCAAATTATCTCAAATATGGTTCCTTGTCTTAAGTTATTATAAACCCGTACTTTCTCGAACGACCCCAGTTTTGTGCAAGCGACCCCGCACATCGGGTCTTGGAGAAATAGATTGGGCTTCATGGTGCTTCCGCACCGAGCTGAAAACGACCGAACTTGGGTACTGGTAAACCGCTTAGGTATAAGCCTGCCCAGGAAAAGTGATGCGAGTCGGGCCACTCCTTAAACCCTGGCGGTTTCATTGAGCGGTAGGGCTTGAAATCTAATTTCATCTCAAAGTCGGTGGGGGGGGAGTCCCGCAAAACCGAAAGCAACGTCTCCAAAATGATCTAAATAGTGTTGACTGGGACGTAAAACTCCAATTCAAATAAACAAAACTGTCTTGAACAGTCGTTCATTGTACCTACAATGGCGTTCAAGCCATTTAACCCTTCAAATATCGTCTGCTTTGTGGTCTGCTTGCAACTTTAAAAGTCATTGTTGGAAACAGTGTGGATCCAGATCAGACTTCTCCGATCAGGGTCCGCGCTGTTTGTCTGTATGCATAAATACGCTTGAACTGTTTGCAAGAAAATGCAACAGACCGCATAAACAGACGACATTTTAAGAACCAGATTTTCTTGCCATTTTAAGGGTTATTTCGAATGTCAGACTATGGACAGATTGACTATCTCATGCCTCGCCCGATAATAAATATTTTGGATCGAACAATTCAGGAAAATTCCAAACAACCATTTAGCTAATAAAAAAAGTCGTACAAGCGTCGAACCGAATCTCGAATATGCCGTCTATGCGTGCAGTCGGGGTTGCCGGAAAGATAACTAATTTACAGAAAGAGTTCAACCGCGTACGAAACAACTGGAACATTTAACCCTTCCTTTGCTGAATATTCAGTTTAGCCACGCCCATTTCTGCCTTTGAACCAATCAGATAACTTGATGTTATTCATTTCTACAAATTCATAAATTGAATGTCAAACAGTGTAGATCCTGATCAGATGGCTTCTTCAGATAGGGGTTGTCGTGAACAGCATGATAAGAGTTAAAATATTCATTCTCTAACGGAAAAGAATGTACCCGACAACTTTTCCGCCATCAGTCATAAGGGCGATAACTTTCGACAGTTCATCTGGGTGTTCCTATGAATCATCGGGGAAAACAAGTCTGTGAAACGAAGACCCCTCTAAACCCAGATTTATATGGAGAAAAGTGGGGTTTTCGGGAGTATTTATTATTTTCATTATTTGTGCTTAAACTTAGGTTGTGGGTCCTTGTTACATGTAGAACCAATGAGGCGGTTCTAGCGAGCACAATATATCTTTGAACTAGAAATAAGAAAAATATCAAACATTTCCATTTGAAAATTGTGGTTATAAACACAAGATAGTCATTACGGAAACACGCGTATTCAAATACATTGTCAATTTTACCGCTGAAAAATCGAAAATTTTCAAATACAAAATTTTGATAGTTTTCTTTTTTCTTCTGCAAATAAAGATTGAGGGTACACGTTAGAAGGTTCTAACGAGTACCCACAATCTATATTTCAGAGCAGAAATACGAAAAATAAGGTTTACCAGTTTAACTATATAAAAATGGAGTTCAAAGGGGATCAAAATAAAATTATTGTATAGACCTGTTTTTGTGATGTGCCATTTCAGCACGCGTATTATCACAATGTGCTTGAGTTCATTAAAGGGGTCTGCGTTGCCCCTAACGATCAAAATAAAAAATACATCACGAAAACACGCATATGTAATTATTTTTCTAATGTCTGCTCTAGAAAATAGATTGCGCCTAAATAAGGCGGTCCTTACCAGTACCCACAATCTATATTTCAAACAGAAACTAGAACTGTCAGTGAAACTGACTAGGGCCCCGGCAGTGCCATCAGAGGAGTTGGATTTTTTTTCAAAGGGCTATTAATGAAAAATGTTGATGGATAGACGGGCAGATGGACAGACGGACAGACGGACAGACAGGGCATTACTATACGGCACACTGTCACATTATGGTTAATATTTCTGCTAAGTAATATTTAAATCCATCCAGGTACAAGAAAGTTATAGATTGGACACAATAAAAATGACGCTTTTTTGACCTTTTATCTCTAAGTATGACCTTGACCTTTGAGGTACGGCTGTGGGTCTTGCGTGTGACACTTCGTCACATTATGGTTAACATTTCTGCCAAGTAATATTTAAATCCATCCAGGAATAATAACAAAGTTATTAATTGGACACAGGAAAGACCCTTTTTTGACCTTTAACCTCTAAGTATGACCTTGACCTTTGAGGTACGGACCTGAGTCTTGCGCGCAACACTCCATCACATAATGGTTAACATTTCTGCCAAGTAATATTTAAATCCATCCAGGAATAAGAAAGTTATGGAGGATAAAAAAATTTGTGGACGGACAGACGGACAGACGGACAGACAGACAGACAGACAGACGGACGGACAGAGTGATAACTATAGGGCACCCACACTTTCAGTGGAATAAGAAAGTTATGGAGGATAAAAAAATTTGTGGACGGACAGACGGACAGACGGACGGACGGACAGACAGACGGACGGACAGAGTGATTACTATAGGGCACCCACACTTTCAGTGCGGGGCCCTAATAAGAAAAATATCAGAATTTTTTATCTTATTATTTTCTTATTTTGGGCAATAAAATTTGCAATGTATTTCTACAGATATGTTTTCTCAATGGAATGAGCGGAAGTGCTCATTAAATGGGTCTGCCCTTAATGAAAAGAATTTGCTCATCTTGGTTTCCTTATGAACGGAGGAACTCACAAAAGGGCTGTATCCCTAAATGTTAGAAATTTTCTCCTAATATGTAAATTATTTTCTGAAGGGGTAGGTCCCCTGCTGACAAGGGAGACAAAACGCTCATTACGGTATTACATCCGTGTAATATAGACACCAAAACGGTTATATTTCTAATGACACTTTGTGATATTTGTTCTTATCATGGCTCAAAAATAGGTTGTGGGTGCTTGTTAGAACCGCCTCAATGGGGCGGTTCTAATGAGCACCCACAACCTATGTCTCTGAGCAAAAATACGTCAAATAGTGTTTACCCCCGTAAACCCCAGTTTTCTTTATATTAAATGGAGGTAACGGACTTGTTACTGAAAGGTGTAGGTGTATATAAGCGCTGTTTCATCGTAGTCTGTTTCAGCATAGCGGACATACGCATTGGAGTAGGTGCGATTTACCGAGAATTTAATTGCACCATGTAAGAATCCTATAGGAGCATTCCGTTGGCAACGTCTTTATTTTAATCAAAGGTTAACAACATAACATAGCAGTGAAATTTATAGTTATCTTTCACGGGTCTTAAAACGGCATTTTGTGATAAGACAAATATTCTGGTATTTGCATTCTTATTTACGCAGCAAGCAATTGGAAAGTGTTCTGTAGTAACATAAGACATTAAATCATTATGTGTTTCTACTGTACGCCATTTGTCTATAATTAAATACCGTTGACAAATACCCATCCCAAATTTAAAACATGAGATTTCGGCTTTCTGCAATCCTTACAGTAAACATTTTCTCGATTTTAACTTTCAATCAAAGCTCATGTGTTGATGAATATAATTTGACAAAACATATACTAAGTCAATAAACGTCCAATCCTCCATAAAAAATAACATGAACAAATACCGAAAACTACAAAGTGATAATTATTTGACGGGCGTAGTCAGATCAACCCGCAAAAGAGCGCACTTCCCTTGTAATTCATTGGACTACAAAGGTTTATACAAACGATGCTCATATATGTTTTACAGTTTGGTGATAATGGTATTCCTATAAGGTATCCGGCCCCCGCCCATCGGGGATTGAAGAAATAGATGGGCTGCATGATGCTTCCACGCAGAGCTGAATCCGACCGCAGTCGAGTACTGGTAAGTAAGCTTGCCCAGACACAGCGGAGCGAGTCGGCCCGTCCATGCTTATAAACCCAATTGGTTTCATTTGGTGACAGGGCTTGAGATGTCATTTAATCTCAATGTCGGGTAAAAGTCCTACAAAATTGGAAGCAACGTCTCCAAAATGACCTATACAGTGTTGACGGGGAGGTTAAACCTTAAATCAATCAAACAAACAAAACCTTTAAGGTATCACTTTGATCCATCACCTGAACATGTCCGTGAAATGAAGACCCCCTAAAGTTCACTTTATACAGAGAAAACTGGGGTTTACGGGCGTGTACATTATTTTTCTTATGTCTGCTCCAATAACTAGGTTGTGGTTACTCGTTAGAACCGCCTCAATGAGGCGGTTCTAACGAGCACCCACAACCTAAGTTTGAAGTATAAATCAGAAAAATATCACAGATTTTCATCAGAAAAGTAGCCATTTTGGAGATGTGAGCAAATGCACTATGTCGCACGGAAACCTATAACGTTGCAAGCTCAATCCAAGGCGCAGAGGCCCAGAGGAGCTGCATGAGTTCCTCCTGATTTCTGATGGATAGGCAAAGCGTGCTCTAATGGGAAAGACGATGCAAAAATGTGTGGATCAGGTATCTGATTCATGCTTTGTCAGCATCTGATATACTCATCGAGGCGGTTCTAACGAGTACCAAAAATCTATATGTAATCTATATTCAGGATATGATTAGTATAAGCAATCTTGCTTGTTTTCAAATCCTGTTGATCTTTCTAATATGTTACATTCTTGTTATATCTCTGTAATTGAAAAGAAGTAAATAAAATATTGTTTAAACTAATCTATATTTTAGAGCAGAAATAAGAGAAATATGGTTGACCCCTGTAAATCCCAGTCTTACAATATTCAAATGGGGTTCAAGGGGTCAAATTATAGGCGTGTTTTCGTGATGGAAAGACTTACAGGGAGTCTACTATCACAGCTGAAGGTCAAGATTTTACAAGATTTTATGACAAGATTTTTTTTCAACTGTTACTCCTACTATGGCATTAGTCAAAACTTTCTACAAACGAAACATAAAACAAACATCTGAGGACATTTGCAAACTTTGATATCGAGGAGCAAACTGTTTACTCTAGTCATCCTCACGGGTATACAGCTATGACACTGACAGGAGTCTGGTTAGGAAAAACACCACCAAAGAATGCAACCAGAAAATATAACCTTGAAAACAACAATTGATATGAGTCACTGACTTGAACATTAGTTGGAGACAGTCCTTTGATAATATGACAATAGCGAGGGCTGATTGATATGTTGTGAGCCTCTTATTGAAGGAGGTACGCAGGGATGTTCTTTTTAAGTTCTACTATTCTCTTACTGTAAAGGGCCGTGTACCCAAGGACTGGTCTCATTTGGCCAGTTTATATCGACGAGGTAGCACTCTAAAGTAAACAAGACAAGCAGCTTTTGCAAAATAGACAAAATCGGTTAAAGAGCAGTGATCCAATATTTGCATAAAAATGGTTAAACACCTACGGCTATCCATAATGATAGGGAAATATGCCCCTTCATACGCTACAGTGAAAAGGTTGGTGGCGGAATTTAAGCGCGCCAGACAAAACCTGCAGGATCACCCCCGTCCTGGAAGGCCTGTCAATGTTGCAACCCCATTAATGGTCAATAAAGTCCATGATATTGTTATGACTGACAGACAAGTCACAGAAAGATATTTAGCAAGTAGTGTTGGCATTTCACAGGACAGAGTACATTCCATTCTGGCAGAGGTTCTTGCAATGAAAAAGCTTTCGGCCCGATGGGTACCAAGACTTCTGACAGTTGATCAGAAGCACACCAGGCGCACATTATCGCGTGTTAATATTAACATGTTTTAGCTTTCTTTAGAGATTTGTCACTCTGGATGAAACATGGGTCCATCATTTTACCCCAGAGGCCAAACAACAATCGAAACAATGGAAGCACCCTGGCTCATCCCGCCAAAGAAGGCAAAGTTGGGAAGGTTATGGCAGATGGGATTCTTTACAAGGGTCAAACAATCAACGGCACATACTATGCTTCACTTTTGACGCAGTCATGGAAAAATATTTAACTTAAGCCCCGCGGAAAGCTTACTAAAGGTGCATTGAACCATCAAGACAATGCTCATGTTCACAAGTCTATCATTGCTATGGTTGTCATTCACGAGTGTGGCTTCAAATTGATTGATCATCCGCCTTATTCACCTGATCTCGCTCCATCAGACTTTCATCTACTTCCAAAACTGAAAACGGCTATTTCAGGCACCCACTTTCAGTCCGATGATGACGTCATACATGCGGTGGACGACTTTCTGAAAATTCTATAAAAGTGACATTGAGGCCCTTAAAGACAGCTGGCAAAAGTGTATAGATACTGAAGGGGACTGTGTTGATAAATAATACAATATGTCCGACACAATTTAAATCATTCAATATGAGGCTCACAACATATCAAACTGCACTCGTAGTCATGAATATCACTTTATACATGTAGGTCAACAATTTAAATTGCAAATTCTTTGAGACGGCTCAAACGAATACCCACAATTAATGTTTTGTCACTTTGTAAAGCCCACTTTCCACTGCGTAAAGGACGCATTACGCAAACACGCCTATATAAATACATTGCCACCTTTATCGCCGAAAAAATGAAAATTTTATGATGAAAAATTGTGATATTTTTCTTATTTCTGCTCGAAATATAGATTGTGGACACTTGTTAGAACCGCCTCATTGAGGCGGTTCTAACGAGTACCCGCCTCATTGAGGCGGTTCTAACGAGTACCCACAATCTATATTTTAGAGCAGAAATAAGAAAAATAAGGTATATATCCGAAACCCAAGTTTTACTGTATAAAAGTGGGGTTCAAGGGGGTCAAAATTATATAGGCGTGTTTCCGTGATGGTTTAACGCGAAATAAATGTCCTTGAATGTGTGCGTCCAACAAAGACGCATGTGCGCAATTTTGCTAAGAATTTACTTGTTTGCTATATCGATGGTCATCGTCATATAGTTTCTTCGTGAACATTCGGAAAACGGTGTACTTATATACAGTAGAGCTTCGATGGCTCGAACACCGATGGCTCGTTTACCATGGCTGAGTTGAACCCGTTCTGGAGTCCCTAAGGAATTTCTCTGCATAAGAAATAGGGAGGGTAAAATTAAGGATATTTTCGTTTTTTATCTTGCAAATGTATGCTGTGTGTACTCATTAGAATCGCCTCGACGAGGCGATTCTAATCAGTACACACAACATACATTTTTCTGTATAAAACACCGAAAGATGTCAAAAAGTATCTCGTTATGCCTTCTGACAGTAACCCTCAGTGGCTCGAACTACCCCTGTCTCGAACAGATTTTCATGGTCCCAAAGATGTTCGAGCCATTGAAGGTTCACTGTATGCATGAAATAGTCAGGTTAGAATAAATGCAATGACAACCCCTGTAAACACTATAAAAATTATCAAAGATGGGACTTACGAGGGTGAAAATTAATTCCATAATTGCTCAAAACAAAGATTGTAGGTTCTTATTTAGACCGCCACAATGTGGCGGTTCTAATGAGCTCTAAAATATACGTGTTTTGCGTAAATAGGGCAAATATCCAAGAATTGGACACAAAAACCAATGCACTAAGTCACGTGGGTGATATATCCTAATGTTACTCTTTGACACATGGGTGAATCCGGATCTCTTCCTCTTTGACACATTAGTGAATTGTAATCTGCATACATCCATGTGTTATACTGCATACTTCTATATGTCTGAAACTGATATGTTTTTTTTTTTTTTATTTATATTCTATTCATATGTTGTCGGCGCTTGTCAATGAATAGGGTTGTTGGTGCTCGTCAGAACGAGTACCAACAACCTATGATTCCGAGCATAAATTACATCACGTTAACAAGTCCGTGAAATGAAGACCCCCTAAACCTCACTTTATATAGAGAAAACTGGGGTTTACGGGGGATACATTATTTTTCTTATTTCTGCTCCAAGACATAGGTTGTGGGTACTCGTTAGAACCGCCTCACTGAGGCGGTTTTAGAGGCGGTTTTAACGAGCACCCTCGACCTATGTTTTGAGCATTTAGAAGAAAGATATCACTGATTTTCATCAGAAAAGTAGCCATTTTGGAGATATGCAAAATGCACTATGTCGAACGGGTGAGTCATCGTTATGAGAAGGAATATCGAATACCACAATCCACAAGTCTTCAGTGCATAAAGCGGGGTTTATAGAGGTGTTCATTTCCAGGACTTGCCAATGTGATATTTGGGCACCTCCGCTTTAATTTGCATGTTTTCTTGAACTCCACTTACAGGACCTCGAAAATCTGTTCGAGAAAAGGGTAGTTCGAGCCACTGAGGATTACTGCCAGATACTTTCAAACATCGTTTCGGTGTTCTTTAGTGAAAATGTATGCTGTGTGTACTCATTAGAATCGCCTCATCAAGGCGATTCTAATAAGTACAAACAGCTTACATGTGCAGTTCTAATGAGTACACACAGCATACATTTGCAAGATAAAAGACTAAATTCTCCTTAATTATCCCCCACTTTTTTATGTAGAGGGTTTCGCTAGGGGCTCAATAACGGGTTCGACTCATGGTAAACGAGCCATCGATGTTCGAACCATCGAAGTTCTACTGTATTCTAATAAATAACATCGAAAGAAAAAGAATAATAAAGATAAAAATGGGATAAAACGATGCCTTTTATCATGTTGTGTCAAACTGATTATATCACTGAACAATTTCACTTCAATGTTGAAAAGCTTTATCTGACCTTGACGATAAGATTTGTCAGTTTTACAGATTCCGAAAAAGGGCCAGTGGCTTCTCTAGTCTGTACAAATTGTTTTAAGAACCTGTGTGATATAACCATGGGTTTCAAGATGCGAATAACGAAAACACGCCTATTCAAATACATTGTAAACTTTACCGCCGAAAAAACTAAAATTCTAAGATGAAAAATTGTATAAACGTGTTTTCGTGATGGAAAATGACATGTTTAAGATTCCATCTTGTGATATCCGG
The DNA here is from genome assembly GCA_963580285.1 of Lucinisca nassula. Taxonomy (NCBI): domain Eukaryota; kingdom Metazoa; phylum Mollusca; class Bivalvia; order Lucinida; family Lucinidae; genus Lucinisca; species Lucinisca nassula. Next base: position 52,295,764 of record OY757025.1, on the reverse strand, counting down.
CCTCGCTAGCTCGGTCGGATGCGCGTTTGAATGGTGATCAGGAGGACGCGGTTTCGATACCTGCCGGGGTTGGCAACATTCTTTCGTGGAGATTGATCATGAAATTTTTTCTACGGTCATTCTCTCCCTTCCGCCGATTCAAGAAGGGCAGTTGTCAGTTTCTGGCGAAAGAATGTGCACTGTACAGGCTAACCGCTTACGAATACGCATGCCTAGCAAAAGTGTTGATAAGTAAACTGACAAGGTCAAAAATGACCTAAATACTGTTGAATGGGTCGTTTAACCCCGATACAAACACCACAAACAATCTATCTTGTGATAATGTCCTTATTCCAGCTCGAAACAGATTATAATTAATCCATGCGGTTAACAAGTCCAATGTAATGTACACCCCTGTAACCCCCATTTTATAAAGAGATACGTGGGACTTATTCATTATTTTCATTATTTTTCGCTCAACAACATAGATTGTGGGTTCTCCTTAGAACCGCATCAGTAAGACTGTTTAACCCATTCAGTACCAGAAACCCATAAACGGGTACCCTGGCAAACAGTGCAGGACCATATTAGACGCCGCAGAACGCGGCGTCTGTTCTGCGGCGACTGATCAGGGCCCACACTGTTTGCAAAAAGTTCAACCATTTTCAAAACAACTTTTGAAGACAAGAGGACCATGATGGTCCTAATTCGCTCACCTGAGCTAAGAGATATACATGTTGGTCCCAGGGTGGGGCAATTTTTGGCCCCAGGCCTATAATTTGAACAATCTCGGTAGACCCTGGCATGGGGGCATTTTTGGCCCTGAACAATCTTGGTAGAGGTCCATTACTTGTAGCTTCATACCAAATATCAAAGACCTAGTCCTTCTGGTTTCAGAAGGAGATTTTTTAAAGGTTTTCCCTATATAAGCCTATGTAAAAACTGTGGGACCCAGCGAGGGGGGGGGGGGGGGGGCATTTTTCGCCCCAGGGCTATAATTTGAACAATCTTGGTAGAGGTTCAGTAGATGAAGCTTCATACCAAATACCAAAGACTTCGGCTCAGTTGGGCTAAAATCAAAACAAAACAAAACAAAAAAAACAACAAGAAAGCAGCCTGAGGCCTGCCGCACTTTGTAATAAGTCTCAACCTTGTGACCTTCACCTTGAGTTGGAAAGGTTTATTAATGGGTACTGCATATCAGCTCACTGAGGAGGTATATTTCACAAAAGTTTAATGAAAATACTTCCAGGGGTAAAGGAGATATGGAATGGATAGAAAATTCCAAGTTTCAAACTCGTGACCTTCACCTGTGACATTGGCCTTGAGTTGGCATGGTTTATTTATGGGGTTTGCATATCAGCTCACTGAAGGGGATATTTGACTAAGGTTTAATGAAAATCCTTCCAGGTGTAAAGGAGATATGGAACAGACAAAAAATACAAATTTTCAAACTCGTGACCTTCCAATGTGACCTTGATCTGGTGTCAGACTGATTCATTTATAGCCTCTTCACATGAGCTCAATGAGGGGGATAATTGACCGAAATTTAAATAGAAATGTTTTCAGAGGAGAACAATGTCCTCCCACCATAAATATATCTTAAAACACCCATTTGACTTTAATAACTAGGTTAATGTCACCAAAATGTAAGCTGCAAACAAGCCATTTTGGCCAAAAACTGACAGTTTTCTCAGGAGCCTGTGACCTTAAACAAGAGGGCCATGATGGCCCTGAATCGCTCACATGAATCCAAGAGGTTTCAAAGCTTATGGAAATGAGGGATTCACTGCTTTAAGGAGATGTGGACCAAAGACTTTTATCTTTGGAGGCTATTTTTCATTGTAGTGGAATTTGAAGGTTTTTCTATTTTTAGCTCTGGTGGCCATTTTATTTAACACAGCGAAACAGTTCAGGCAATTTTGAAAGTGGGTCGCTCAAGGAACATTCCTGGGAAATTATTTTCAAATCGGGCCATTTGCCTAGGAGGAAATGTCATTTAAAGGTTTTTCTATTTTTAGCTCTGGTGGCCAGTTTGTTTAATGAAGTGGAACAATTTAGGCAATTTTGAAAGAGGGTCACTCAAGGCACATTCCTGTGAAATTATTTTCAAATAGGGCAATTTGCCTAGGAGATGTCATTAAAAGGTTTTTCTAATTTTAGCTCTGGTGGCCATTTTGTTTAACTAAGCGGAACCATTTAGGCAATTTTGAAAGAGGGTCACTCAAGGAACATTCCTGTGAAATTATTTTCAAATCAGGCCATTTGCCTAGGAGGAAAAGTCATTTAAAGTTTTTTCTATTTTTAGCTCTGGTGGCCATTTTGTTTAACGGAGCAGAACGATTTTGGCAATTTCGAAAGAGGGTCATTAAAGGAACATTCCTGTGAAATTCTTTTCAAATCAGGACATTTGCCTAGGAGGAGATCTCATTTAAAAGTTTTTCTATTTTTAGCTCTGGTGGCCATTTTATTTAACAGAGCGTAATGATTTAGGCAATTTTGAAAGAGTGTCACACAAGGAACATTCCTGTGAAATTATTTTAAAATTGGGCCATTTGCCTAGGAGATGTCATTGAAAGGTTTTCTATTTTAAGCTCTGGTGGCCATTTTGTTTAATGGAGCAGAACAATGTAGGCAATTTTGAAAGAGGTTCACTCTAGGAACATTCCTGTGAAATAATTTTCAAATCTGGCCATTTGCCTAGGAGGAGATGTCATTTTAAGGTTTTTCTATTTTTAGCTCAGGTGGCCATTTGGTTTAATGGAGCGGAACAATTTAGGCAATTTTGAAAGAGGGTCACTCAAGGAACATGCCTGTGATATCATTTTCAAATCGGGCCATTTGCCTAGGAAATGTCATTTAAAGGTTTTTCTATTTTTAGCTCTAGCAGCCATTTTATTTAAGGGAGCAGAACGATTTAAACAATTTTGAAAGAGGGTCACTCAAGGAACATTCCTGTGAAATTATTTTCAAATAGGGCAATTTGCCTAGGAGGAGATGTCATTTAAAGGTTTTTCTATTTTTAGCTCTGGCGGCCATTTTATTTAATGGAGCGGATCGATTTAGACAATTTTGAAAGAGGGTCACTCAAGGAACATTCCTATGAAATTATTTTCAAATCGGGCCATTTGCCTAGGAGGAGATGTCATTGAAAGGTTTTCTATTTTTAGCTCTGGTGGCCATTTTGTTAACGGAGCAGAAGGATTTAGGCAATTTTGAAAGAGGGTAACTCAAGGAATATTTCTGTGAAATTATTTTCAAATAGGGCAATTTGTCTAGGAGGAAGTCATTTAAAGGTTTTTTTCTACTTTTAGCTCTGGCAGCCATTTTGTTTAACGGAGCAGAATGATTTAGGCAATTGTGAAAGAGGGTCACTCTAGGAACATACCTGTGAAATTCTTTTCAAATTGGGCCATTTGCTTAGGAGGAGATGTCATTAAAAGGTTTTTCTATTTTTAGCTTTGGTGGCCATTTTGTTTAACGGAGCAGAATGATTTAGGCAATTTTGAAAGAGGGTCAATGTATGTGACCACTTGCCGTTGCTACATGCTAAATATCTAAGCTCTGGGCCCTGCGGTTTTAGAGAAGGAGATTTTTGAACCTTTTTTTTTTCATTATGAGTATATAGGAGCTAAGGGGCCCTGGGGTGTGGCCAATTTGGACCCCAGGGGCATGATTGGCAGGAATTATGTAGGTGACCACTTGCCCTTGCTACATGCTAAATATATAAGCTCTGGGCCCTGTGGTTTCAGAGAAGAAGATTTTTGAAGCTTTTTTCCATTATGAGTCTATGGAAGCCGGGGCATGGTCCGTTTGGAACCCAGGGGCATGATTGGCAGGAATTATGTAGGTGACCACTTGCTGTTGCTACATGCTAAATATCTAAGCTCTGGGCCCTGTTGTTTCAGAGAAGAAGATTTGTGAGTTCCCGGATGTGTCGCTGGATCAAAATTACGTAGACGCAATTTGGCGATAGCTCCCCTGATGTCCATCTGATGCGATCAACCTTCAGGCAGCTCATTTTCTTTCATGCTTTGGCACATATTCTCATTACTTCACCAAAGAGCGGAGATGAAGTTGCACTAATGATCATACAATGACATTGACTAACAAGAGGGCCATGATGGCCCTGGATCGCTCACCTGATCCAAAGAGTAATAAGTGGGCCCCGGGGAGGGCCATTATTGACACCAGGGCTATAATGTGCATAATGTTGAGAGAGGTCTAAAAAGGTGAAGCTTCAGACCAGATATCAATAAAGGCTATAATTTGAACAATCTTGGCAAAGGCCCCAATAGATGAAGCTATACACCAAATATCAAAGACCTGGGCCTTGTAGTTTCAGAGAAGAAGATTGTTCAAAGATTATCTCAATATAAGCCTATGTAAAACCAAAGGGCCCTGGGGCGTGGGCATTTTTGGCCTTAGGGCTATAATTTAAACAATCGTGGTAGGGGTCCATAAGATGAAGCTTCATACCAAATATCAAAGACCTGGGCTTTGCGGTTTCAGAGAAGAAGAGTTTTAGAAGATTTTCCCTATATAAGCCTATGTAAAACCAAAGGGTCCTGGGGCGGGGGCATTTTTGGCCCCAGCTCTATAATTTGAACAATCTTGGTAGGGGTCCACTAGATTAAGCTTCATTCCAAATAGCAAAGACCTCCAGGGCTTTTCGGTTTCAGAGAAGAAGATTTTTAAAGATTTTCCTTATATAAGCCCATGTAAAACCAAAGGGCCCCGGGGCGGGGGCATATTTCACCCCAGCCCTATAATTCGAACAATCTTGGTAAGGGTCCACTAGATGAAGACTCATACCAAATATTGAAGACCTAGGCCTTGCGGTGTCAGAGAAGAAGATTTTTAAAGATTTTCTTTATATAAGCCCATGTAAAACCAAAGGGCTTCGAGGCGGAGGCATTTTCGGCCCCAGCACCATAATTTGAACAATCTTGGTAGGGGTCCACCAGATGAAGCTTCATACCAAATATCAAAGACCTGGGTTTTGTGGTTTCAGAGAAGAAGATTTTTTAAGTTTTCGGTGAAAAAAATCTATTTTTGGCCCCTGTGACCTAGATGTGCAATGAACCGGAACCATTTGAACAACTTTGAAAGGGGACTACCTAAGGATCATTCCTTTGAAGCCCGGTCAAAATCCGATCAGTGGTTTACGAGGCAATGTCATTTGAAGAAATTGTTTACGCACGGATGACAGACAAAAAGTGATCCTACTATAAAACACAAGAGGGCCCAATGGCCCTATATCGCTCACCTGTGTACCAGAAAATCATTAGTGTAGGAGACCACTTGACATTGCTACATACTAAATATCTAAGCTCAGGCAAAGCGGTGTCCATGCGTATAAACCCTATTGGTTTCATTGGGCGACAGGGCTTGAGATGTAATTTCATCTCAATGTCGGGTAAAAAGTCCCACAAAATTGGAAGAGACATCTCCAAAATGACCTATACAGTGTTGACAGGGATGTAAAACCTCAAATCAAACAAAATCTGTGCCTTATGGTTTTGGAAAAGAAGATTTTTTTTTTAAGTTTTTTTTTCAGTATAAGTCTATAGAAGCTAATGAGCCCTGGGGTTTGGCCAATTTTGACCCAAAGGGCATGGTTGGCAGGATTTATGTAGGTGACCATTTTGTGTTGCTATATACTAAATATCTAAGGTCTGTATTTCATGTTTTCAAAGAAGATGTTTGAAGCTTTTTTCCATTATAAGTTTGTTGGAGTTAAGGGGCCACAGGGGCATGATTAGCAGGAAATATGTAGGTGATCACTTGCCGTTGCTACATGCTAAATATCTAAGCTCTGGGCCCTATGGTTTCAGAGGAGAAGATTTTTTAGGCTTTTCTCCATTTTGAGACTATGGGAGCTAAGGGGGTCCCAGGGTCTGGCCCATTTGGACCCGAGGGGCATGATTGGCAGGATTTATGCAGGTGACCACTTGCCATTGCCACATGCTAATTATCTAAGCTCTGGGCCCTGTGGTTTCAGAGAAAAAGATTTTTGAAGCATTTTTTCCATTATGAATCTATAGGAGCTAAGGGGCCCCGGGGCGTGGCTCGTTTTGACCACAGGGGCATGATTGGCAGGAATTATGTAGGTGACCACTTGCTGTTGCTACATGCTAAATATCTAAGCTCTGGTCCCGATGGTTTCAGAGAAGAAGATTTTTGAAGCTTTTTTCTATTATGAGTCAATGGGAGCTAAGGGGCCCGCGGGCGTGGCCAATTTGGACCCCAGGAGCATGATTGGCAGGAATTATGTAGGTGACCACTTGCCGTTGCTACATGCTAATTACCTAAGCTCTGGGCCCTGCGGTTTCAGAGGAGAAGATTTTTGAAGCTTTTTTCCATTTTGAGTCTATGGGAGCGAAGGGGCCCGGGGGCGTGGCCCATTTGGAACCCAGGGGCATGATTTGCAGGAATTATGTTGGTGACCACTTGCCCTTGCTACATGCTAAATATCTAAGCTCTGGGCCCTGTGGTTTCAAAGAAGAAGATTTTTGAACCTTTTTTCCATTATGAGTATATAGAAGCTAAGGGGCCAAGGGGTGTGGCCAATTTCGACCCCAGGGGCATGATTGGCAGGAATTATATAGGTTACCACTTGCCATTGCTACATGCTAAATATCTAAGCTCTGGGCCCTGTGGTTTCAGAGAAGAAGATTTTTGAAGCTTTTTTCCATTATGAGTCTATGGGAGCGAAGGGGCCCCGGGGTGTGGACCATTTGGAACCCAGGGACATGATTGGCAGGAATTATGTAGTTGACCACTTGTCCTTCCTACATGCTAAATATCTAAGCTCTGGGCCCTATGGTTTCAGAGAAGAAGATTTTTGAAGCTTTTTTCCATTATGAGTCTATAGGAGCTAATGGGCCCCGGGGCGTGGTCAGTTTGAACACCAGGGGCATGATTGGCAGGAATTATGTAGGTGACCACTTGCTGTTACTACATGCTAAATATATAAGCTCTGGGCCCTGTGGTTTCAGAGAAGAAGATTTTTGAAGCCTTTTTCCATTATGAGTCTATGGGAGCGAAGGGGCCCCGGGGCGTGGCCCATTTGGAACCCAGGGGCATGATTGGCAGGAATTATGTAGGTGACCACCTGCTTTTGCTACATGCTAAATATATAAGCTCTGGGCCCTGTGGTTTCAGAGAAGAAGATTTTTGAAGCTTTTTCTTTCCATTATGAGTCTATGGGAGCGAAGGGGCCCCGGGGCGTGGATCATTTGGAACCCAGGGGCATGATTGGCAGGAATTATGTAGGTGACCACCTGCCATTGCTACATGCTAAATATATAAGCTCTGGGCCCTGTGGTTTCAGAGAAGAAGATTTTTGAAGCTTTTTTTCCATTATGAGTCTATGGGAGCAAAGGGGCCCCGGGGCGTGGCCCTTTTTGAACCCAGGGGCATGATTGGCAGGAATTATGTAGGTGACCACTTGCCATTGCTACATGCTAAATATCTAAGCTCTGGGCCCTGTGGTTTCAGAGAAGAAGATTTTTGAAGCTTTTTTTTTTCATTATTAGTCTATGGGAGCGAAGGGGCCCTAGGGCGTGGCCCATTTGGCACCGAGGGGCATGATTGGCAGGAATTATGTAGTTGACCACTTGCCCTTGCTACATGCTTAATATCTAAGCTCTGGGCCATGTGGTTTCAGAGAAGAAGATTTTTAAATGTTTTCCCATTATAAGTCTATGGGAACTATATGTTGCTATGGCAACCAGAATTCCAATCTGATCAGCCCAAAAACCTTATGCAGCCTTTCCCCCTACCTGATGATGATTCACATGAAATTTGATCAAGATTGGCCATGGGGTATTGGAGATATACTTATTTGAAATTGTTTACGGACGCACGGACGCACGCACGCACGCACGGACGCACGCACGACGGACGACGGACAAAAAGTGATCCCAAAAGCTCACCTCGTCACTACGTGACAGGTGAGCTAAAAACACAACCTGACACCCCTAAATTTGGAAATGAACTCCTGGTATATATAAAGAGGAAGATTCCATCCGGTACAAAAGGGGGTAAACGAGCATACCTCATCTGCGTTATCGTTGGTACTATCTTTGTGCTAAGAATAAGAACAACAGGGACATGACGGCTCCCGAGTAAGACGGAAACCAAGCTGTCAGGTAGATTATTAGGTTTTCTTAGCTTCTATCAGCACTGTTTGGTCGACTGTCTCTGAGTGTAGGCTTGATTCTTGTCCAGACTCTATAAATAACCTTCTTAAGCAACACTCTGACCTTTGTTTGATTTGAGGTTTAACGTCCCCGTCAACACTGTAAAGGTCATTTTGGAGACGTTGCTTCCAATTTTATGGGACTTTTACCCGACATTGAGATGAAATGACATCTCAAGCCCTGTCACCCAATGACACTAATAGGGTTTATAAGCATGGACGGACCGACTCGCACCGCTTTTCCTGGGCGGGCTTAGATCCTCGTAGCGGTTTACCAGTACTCGTGTGCGGGTCGATTTCAGCTCTGCGTGCAGCCCATCTATTTCTTCAAGCCCCACACTCTGACCTAAACACTCTGACCTAAACATAATAATAATAATAATAATAATAATGTTCTTTATGAATAAACTTTACGCCGATTCCCTACAAATCAGTGATAGACATACGGACATCACCATTAACAAGCTACTGTGCTTTTGACAAACAATCGACCAAAGAACTGTACCTGAAATGCTGACCCAAGCTAAACGATTACGGCAGCTTTTCTGAAAAGGTAATACTAACTGTATATGATAATACTAATGTGACCTTTTGGGTTAAATTAAGAAGGGTTTGCATTTTCGTGACGTAGATATATAGTGAGTGAGTATTTGAGTTTTACGTCCCACCAACAGCTAAGGTCATACGGAGACGGCGCCTCAGTTAAAAGACTCATCCGAAAGTCTGGAGAAGCCCGGGATCGATCCTGCGACCCCTGGTTTATACAGTTATGTGTAAAGTATGTTACACTATTTATAGTGCATAAGAAAGATTAGGACATTGCACCGTTCGAGTCATAAAATAAGAGTCTTGGATTTCTGCAGACGTTTCTTAAGAAGAACTGACTTCATCTAAAAAATTTTGAACGAATGCTAAAAAAAGAAATGGTTAACGACATGTCGTCAAGTGGTTTAGTAAAAACTTCCGTTCAAGACGTCAAGAAGCCGTCATTCAAGACACCTGGATTTGACAAGATAATATAGTACGTGATCTATCAGCTATCGGAGTCGCAACCAAACGTAATCAGATTAAAAGTTAACAGCATTTTTATTCAACGTCTAGGTTTTGAATAAGCTTGACAAGAAATGAAGCCGCTGACACTGAATGGAGTTTTCTAAGCTGAAGTTATTATCCCTTTTTGTACCAAATGGACTCTTCCTCCTTATATATAGCAGGAGTTCATTTCAAAATTTAGGGGTGTCAGATTGTGTTTTCTTCAAAATTCATTTGCCCGGGAAAATGACTGAACGTTTAGCAAACAGTGGAGGCCCTGATCAGACGCCGCGTTCTGCGGCGTCTGATCTGGGCCTGCACTGTTTTCCAGGGTACCCGTTTTGGGGTTTCTGGTACTGAATGGGTTAAATTTGGAAATTTATGTGTATTTCATAAAATTAATATTTCCAGTTCTGCATGACTTGTCGCACGAGAACTTTTGTTTACATTCGGGTATACATGTACCCTTACAAGCACCAACGACGTTAAGTGGCGTATCATTGCTGCTTTGAAGACCTGAAAGTTAGTGACATATATCAGCTACATCTGGGGCAGAGCTAATTACACGCATGCCATTACGAAACACGCCTATACAAATACATTGTAAATATTACCGCCGAAAAAAAAAACACGAAAATTTTAAGATGAAAAATAATGATATTTTTCTTATTTCTGCTCAAAGAATAGATTGTGGGTACCCTTTAGAACCGTCTCATCGAGGCGGTTCTAACGCGTACCCGTAATCTATATTTTAGAGCAGAAATGAAACGATAAGGTTTACCCCTGTAAACTACTGTTCTTGCATAAAAATCTATGCGCATGGCTGTTTGAAGCCATTGTCAAATGGACAGAAAGCCGTTGTCAAACAGCAAAAACCATGTTCAAATCATGAAATTCGCGTGCTGTTTGAACATGGATTTTGAGCTTTTGATATCACAAGACGGGCCTTGCTTTGTTTACGTTACGTTGAAGGACGTAACGTTACCGCCCTGAACGTAGCTTTTTAGGGTTCCATGATGACGTCACTGCATGACAACGTCATTGTAAACATCAATCTGTACTGGCCGCCATTTTGGTTTGCCTGTCGCATTTGAAGAGTTTATATGGAATTTATATGGAGCTTTTGGGCGTTTTCGTCAAAATTTGCTGTCGGATTCGTAAGTTATGCAAGAACAACGATCATCCATAGTTATTCCATTGCATTAACATTTGCCGGATCCCTCGGAAGATATTTGAACATTCGGCCTAGCGGCCTCATGTTTAAACAGATTCCTCGGGATCCGGCAAATGTTAATGCATGAAAAACCATGGTTGATCCCTATATTTTACTGTATAAAATGGGGTTCAAGGGGGTCAAACTTATGATGGTATGTTTTCGTGATGTTGCGAGGAAAAAGAAACGCCATTCATTTTTTTTTAAATGAAACATGCACTGGTTAAGGTTTTTAGTATGAACCTTTCAATTTTCAAGAAATTTACTTGACTCACTATGCTTATATTTACCTAAAATAACGACGTGTCAGTTTCCGCCCACATTCTTGCCGACGTAATTTGACATTTTCAGTATTTCTTTCGTAAGCATCGATGGTACGCCAGTGTCGTTTTCTTGTAAAACTTATGACTCACATTTATCTGACTACTTCCTTTACACTACGGATAGATTATACGAATCTTACATGGGTATGAGGGGTGGATGGAAAAATCCGTCCCGAGGGTTACTGTCCGGCATCCTGGCATGATGTCGTACAGTGATCCCGAGAGGCGGATTTTTCTAACCACCCATCACACCCATGTACGATTCTTTTTTCTTGCATACCTTCCATTTCTGAGCGTGGATTTTTAATACTGCAGTCACTTCGGTTGCCGACGTCCGCTATATAATGATGACACTACAGTGATGTTTAGTGACGTCAAGTATAGTGCTGCGACCTCAACCTTAATGACGGCGCATATGATGTCGTATTCAACTAGTGCATTTATCAAACACGCGAGAATATTCGATTTTTTACTCCGTCCTTGGATAAGAACATAAGGGTTAGAACAGAATTTCTATCCCGAGCTAAAACTATGGTTATCCTTATCTGGTGTGCAAGAAGAATCTTTATTTCGTGATTGTATCTGAACAAATAATACCGGCATCAAAAATGGATGTTTTAAAGAGAAGTGTCCGGTGGCAGTTTTGCAACCGAGTCCAACATCGCTGTTGCCTTGCAAGCTAAATTAGCCAAACCAGCCAGGTTAAAAAAAACTAGATACGTAAACATCGTTAACATTGCATGATAAAGTACCATTGCAGCCCATAACATGCATTTTCCAGGGGCCAGTTGTTCAAAACTAACGACGTCGTTAGTTAACGTATCGTTAAAACTTTGATCATTAAATATGGCAAATATGCTGAAGTCTTTGCTGAAAAAATATGAGCAGCTTTTGCGGACGCAAAAGCTGATCTTTTTTTTTTTCAGCAAAAATACCAAAATTTACGATATTGTACTTGCTATAAGAGTTAAAAATATGACCACTAACGAGCTCGTTAAGCTAACGATGCTTTGAGCAACTGGCCCCTGGCGTTTGTAGAGCAGACGACCGTAGAAATAAGACAGCCAGTATCCAAAGCCTTGATAAATCTGTGATAATAACTTTCTTTATTAATTGGCCATCCTTTATTGTTCGGAGGTCATCCGTATTAACACTGCAATCACATATCAGTTATCATGTTTTTAATTGTGTCAATTAATAAAATTGTCATTAATCATGTAATTTCGTATTGTCCCAGTTACAGTCCCTCGGTCAGCTGTATTGGCCTCGGCCTTCGGTCTCGGGCCAATACAGCAGACCTCGGACCTGTAACTGGGCCAATACGAAATTACTGATTAATAACAGTATAGTATAAAGCAAACCATTTTTCAGATACACCAAAGCCAAATGACAGAAAAAAAAAAAACTTAATGTACTTGGCCACAATATGCAACCTTTAGTATCTGTGCGTCTGTAAAATGTGATCAAGTTGTTCCTTATACCACAGAAATAAAGGCCAAAACTATTTCTCAGACACATGACAAGGGCAGATAACTCGGGAGTAGAATAGCCAGAGAAGTAGTTCTTGCCTATTGTATAGTGCGCTTTAGTGCTCAGTACATCTGTGAAGTTCCATCTGCCTATTCCATATTGTAAGGAGCTACATATACAAGGGCAGTTAACTCAAGACTTAAAATGGTCAGAGTATGGCTCCTTGGCCACAACAGACTCCCTTAAGTGTTCTATATGTCTGTAAGTTTTCATCAAGGTATACTATATAGTAAAGGAGATTTTGACCAAAAACATTTTACATTTAGATCAAAGGGCAGATGACTCAAGAAGTGACAAGGTCATAATATACTTCCTTGGTGTTTTATACATCTTTATCATATGACGTGGCGTCTGAGATTGTCATAATGCCATGTTATAAATTCAGTAATCCTCTAGTGGATTAAATATGCAAATTAGTTAGAAACGCCTCTTAACGTTACATGTTCAACGCCATTAGCGACGTCACGTTTACTAATCGCGGACTATTGACATTTTGTCAACAAATCGTGGATAAAATGTGTTTTAATGTCATATGATAAATAGAATCTTGCATTCGTGCTCATGAATTTTTGAATTTATTAAACTCGTTGAGGAAAAGGCAAAGCCTCGCATTGTATCCCTTTTCCTCCACTCGTTTAATAAATTCAATTCATGTATTATTGAATTTTTAAACTCGTTGAGTAAAGACATAAAATACTCGGCAAAGCCTCGCATCTTATCCCGTTTCCTCAACTCGTTTAATAAATCCAATAATACATGAACACTCATGTAAGATCCTCTATGTAAAATTTCGTCAAGATATTCCCCATGGTAAAGGAGAAGCAGACCAAAAACACATTTTTCATTAGGAAAACATGTCCGTGTTAAATAATGGCGTCCAACATGGTGCCAGAAGTGATAAATATTAGGTAATTTTTTTAACATCTTTTTTATTCCTGCTTTTAACATAGGTTGTGGGTACTCGTTAGAACCGCCTCAATGAGGCGGTTCTAACGAGTACCCACAATCTATGTTTTTGAGCTAAAATAAGGCAGATATTGTTTACCCCCTTACACCCCACTTTTCTCTATATAAAGTGGGGTTTAGAGGGGTCTTCGTTTCACGGACTTGTTATCATTTATCACATCCATTTATGGCAGATAACTCAAAATCAAGGATGGTCAGAGTGGTGGTCCTTGGCCACAATTTGCTATATATCGAATGATTTTTCATCCATATATCCAATTTAGTAAAGGAATAAGAGTCAAAAGAACATTTAATGGAAATTATTAACGCCCATGACTGTGTCATTTGTTAAGGTATTTTGTCTATGAATGATCCCAAATCGAACATCCCCAATACACACTTATATGCAAAATTTGAAGTAAATCCTGGAAAAATACTGAAATTAATGATTGGAAATGCCCCAAAACTACTTTAGTGTTCTATATGTCTGTAAGTTTTCATCAAGGTATTCTATATAGTAAAGGAGCTTTTGACCAAAAACATTTTACATTTAGATCAAAGGGCAGATGACTCAAGAATCAGAACTAGCAAAGTGACAAGGTAATAATATACTTCCTTGGTGTTTTATACATTTTTATCATATGACGTCGCCTCTGAAAGTGTCATAATGCCATGTAATAAATTCAGTAATCCACTAGTGGATTAAATAAGCAAATTAGTTAGAAACGCCTCTTAACGTTACATGTTCGACGCCATTAGCAATGTCACGTTTACTAATCGCGGAATATTGACATTTTCGTCAACTAATCGTGAATAAAATGCGTTTTTAATGTCATATAATAAATAGAATCTTGCATTCGTGCTCATGCATTATTGAATTTATTAAACTCGTTGAGGAAAAGGCAAGGCCTCGCATTGTACCCCTTTTCCTCAACTCGTTTCCCAATACAAATGCATATCCAATTTTTTAAGAACATCCGAAAAATACTCAATGCATATCGATTGGAAACGCCCCGAAACCACTTTTTTTGGAAGTGAAATGGGTCATAACGATTTACAATCCAAAACCACATATCCCAGTATGTTTCTCTTAGCATACATCTGTAAAATTTCATTAAGATATTCCTTATAGCAACGGGGAAATAGGCCAAATACCATTTTCTTATCAATAAAGGGCAGATAACTCAAGTTCAAGGCTAGTCAGAGTGGTGGTCCTTGGTCATAATATGCTTCTTTAAGTGGTTTATCTATCTGTGAAGTTTCATCTATAGATTCCATTTATAAATGAATAAGAGTCTCAAAACTGTTTAATCGATATTGTTAACGGCCATAACACTGTCTTATATTAACGAATTTTATCCATAAACAATCCCAAAGCACAAACATCACTAATACCAGTGTATATGCAACATGGCAAAATACTCGAAAACACCGGGCAACGACTAATGGAATTGTTAACGGCCCCAACTCTGTCAAGTATAAACGAATTTTGTCCAATAACAATCCCAAACAACAAATCTCCAATACTAATGTATTTGCAAAAGTTGAAGAAAATCCATCGAAAACTGTTCATGCTCATGTTATTGATCGGAAACAACAACAACGCTTATTTAGAACTGAAATGGGCCATAACTCTGTCAAAAATTGATGGATGTTGCCCATTAACAATCCCAAACCACTTATCCCCGGTATAAATGTGTGTGCACGAAAAACGTATCCAAGCTTGCCCAGAAAACATGTACACTCCATATTTTCCAGTTCTGTGGTGAATTCCTTGCATCCAAAGGATAACCCTTTCTAGAACATATTGCAACAGTGAAGCAATATAGATGGTATCAGTTACTAGTGAAATGAAACGATATCATTTCACTTGTGTTCGATATCATTTTTATTTGTTTCAGATGCGCATTGATTTCACTGGTAAGTATCTTAATGCGTAACTATACCAAATTTAGTGACACAGAGGACTTTCTGATATTTAATCTTCATCAGTGTGTCTAAACCCAAAAGTTATGAAACCGAAACGGATGATGGACAAGACCCGGCAACCACAGCGTATCCCCCTCCGAGCACACACCGACCGACGTAGCTCATGAGACAGGTCAACTGGAGGCATCAGGCAAGAGACGCCTACCAGGAAACTTCTGGGCGTCTCCACCGTAGTATCTAAGAAGAAATCGGCACCGGTTGTTTCAAGTTAAGTAACAAATCCGTCACTCTCCCAAACTAGAGGCTCGATAAAACCGGCACTCAAATTTCCATTCGTCCATGTAGTCTTTTCAAATACAGGCTTTAATAACTAAATTCGACTGTACTTCATGTAGCACTGTACAGGAGTTTTTAAAAATTTATAAAACTTTAAACTAGGTAAACAATTTTAGAATTTTACCGTAGTCAGAGGACTGTGCTCGTAGAATGCGCTCAGACGTTATCGGAGATTGTCAGCCATGTCCGGAGCTGTTTGTCATGATCCCAGCAACCTTACTTGCATCTTACTAGACACTCAAGTGCAAGCGTTGTATCACTTCAGCACTGACGGTGTGTATCATTTATACGCTGCTCTTATCTGTCACTAAGACCAAGAATACTTATTATATGACGTCGCCACCAAACTAAACGCGCGCTGACCGACAACGTCATTTGATGCTATACAAACTTCTTCATTGAAACGTCATTATTCATCAATGTCATGCTGGTTAAATGATAAAGTTCCACAGTCTTTACTGCAAAACATACTTTATCGCATAACCATAAACATTAACATAAAAGATCACAACTACAAGCTGTTCACTGAAATTTTGCAGATGAGTAAAAATGAATTGCAATATAAGTAATACTATAGAGTGTGCAAATCCATCGATAATACGAACCTGTCAGCATTCTACCGCAATCTATTCATAGTCTTAATTGAACCAGATAATCTTTCACTAAAATTTGCATGTCTACTATGTAGGTCGATTGATATAACAGTTCAAATATACGGAATTAACAGCACAGAATATTAAAGCACTGACAGTGCTGATGGGGCGATGGTTTGTAATCTTTGGATAGCATTTGGCATCTTGTTAGTAGTTTTTTTTGTGTGTTTTTTTTTATTTTTTTAAATCGGCAAAGCCTCGCATTTTATCCCTTTTTCCTCAACTCGTTTAATAAATCCAATAATACATAAACACTCATGCAGATTCCTCTAAGTAAAATTTCATCACGATACTCTCTATATTAAAGGAGAAGCAGACTATAAACACATTTTTCACATCCATTTATGGCAGATAACTCAAAATTAAGGATGGTCAGAGTGGTGGTCCTTGGCCATAATTTGCTATATATCGAATGACTTTGCATCCATATATCCAATTACGTAAAGGAATAAGAGTAAAAAGAACATTTAATGGAAAATATTAACGCCCATGACTGTGTCATTTGTTAACGTATTTTGTCTATTAACGATCCCAAACCGAACATCCCCAATACACATTCATATGCAAAATTTGAAGTAAATCCTGAAAAAATACTGAAATTAGTTATTGGAAATGTCCAAAGGATAACCCTTTCTAGAACATATTGCAACAGTGAATAAAGATGGTATCCGTCACTAGTGAAATGATACGATATCATTTCACTTGTGTTCGATATCATTTTTATTTGTTTCAGATATGCATTGATTTCACTGCTAAGTATCTAAGAAGAAATCGGCACCGACTGTTTCAAGTTACATGTAAGTAACAAATCCGTCACTCGTCCAAACTAGAGGCTCGATAAAACCGGCACTCAAATTTCCATTCGACGATGTAGTCTTTTCAAATACAGGCTTTAATAGCTAAATGCTACTGTACTTACTACAGCACTATACAGAAGTCTTTAAAAATTTGTAAAGCTGAAAACAAGGTAAACAATTTTAGAATACGTAAATCTACATTGGACCATGCCCGTTGAATGCGCTCGGAGATTGTCGGCCATGTCCGGAGCTGGTGTTGATGATCCCAGCAACTTTACCTGCATCTTACTGTACACTGAAGTGTAAGGGTTTGTATCACTTCAGCACTGACAGTGTGTATCATTTATACACTGCTCTTATCTGCCACTAAGGCCAAGAATACTTATTATATGACGTCGCCACCAAACTAAACGCGCGCTGACCGACAACGTCATTTGATACCATACAAACGTATTCATTGAAAACGTCATTATTCTTCAATGTCTTTACTGCAAAACATAATTTATCGCATAAACATAAACATTAACATAAACGATCACAACTACAAGCTGTTCACTGAAATCTTGCAGATGAGTAAAAATGAATTGCATTATTAGTAATACTATACAGTGTGCAAATCCATCGATAATACGACCTGTCAGCAGTCTCCCGCAATCTATTCATAGTTTTAATTGAACCAGATAATCTTTCACTAAAATGTGCATTTCCACTATGTAGGTCGGTTGATATAACAGTTCAAATCTACGGAATTAACAGCACAGATTATCAAAGCACTGACAGTGCTGATGGGGCGATGGTTTGTAATCTTTGGATAGGTATTTTTTTTTTTTAATTTTTTAAATCAGGCTTAAAGTATATAGCTGTTTAAAAGGGCTAGAATGTATTGGGGGTCACTGATGAGGCCTAATTTGATCGAACTAGCTAATCTCACCCCGAAAATTTGTACACTTGACGGTTTTCATTTGTTTGTTCCAAAGCAGAAATCTTAACAGAAGACATACACTACAGCTCAGTTACTGAGGAACTGTTTGATCACCATAATTGTTTTCATTGTTGTTGTGGTTGTTATTAATTTCCATTTTAAAAGTTTATTTTTCTTTATCATATCTTGCAAGTATTTAAACTATATAAATTTGTAAATGATATATCGATGTTTACAAGAACGTCAGAAACAAAGCAACCAGAATCTGTTACAAATAGTTTCTACAGTGGTATTTTCACCATCCCCTATATTATTAAAGTATCAATGAAATGGTTGTCTCTTGATTCTCAATTACCTATCCCCACTTAGAACACCTAGGTAGAATAATAGCGGAATAGGAACAATTGCGTCCCGGTTTCGTGACAATTTGGGGCAAAACGTCTCCAGCACGAAACGTACTATTACTACGGTAGTCACCAGTTTTACCCTCACCCGCTGTTATTAGATTGGTCTCTCCATAAAATCCTAATCGTTCGATTGTGCATGCTCTAAAAGCACTAGCCAGTTCTATGTCGCCAAAGAAATGCGATAAGATATTTTCATTGACAAAAATAACTTCTTTATTGATCAGAACACCCCCAAAATAATATATGTGCATTCATTACCAAAGCGAGTATAATTGAATTCTGCTATACTTTCTAATTCATACTGAATGGAATCCGCTACCTAAAGAAGCACAAGATCATTTCAAAATTTAGGGATGTCAGGTTGTGTTTTTTTTTTTTTTTTTTCACAATCTATTTGGGAAATAGTTAAACTATTTGAAAACAGTGTAGGCCCCGATCAGACGTTACAGAAGGCGGCATTTGATCTGTTCCATCACACGCTATTTTTAGATTGGTCTAGAGAATATAACTGAACTCTGCTATATTTTCTATATATGAGCACAAGATCAGTTCAAAATTGAGGATGCCAGGTTGTGTTTTCTTCAGAATTTTCTTTTGAAAATAGTAAATTATTTGGAAACAGCGTAGTCCCAGATCACACGCCGCAGAAGGATCTTCACTGCTCGCCAATTACCCGTTTTGGGTTTCCTGTTCAAAATACAATAAGACAATTTCACTCTCTTCTAATCACTCTAGGGCCATCGCCCCCAAAAACAGCTACTTGTTTTGCTTTGTTTGTCTTAAACGATTAATATGAATTGTCTATTATGTGCTATTCACAAGCACCAGAATCTATGTTTATGTTTAAAGTACATGTATTACTACAAATTACATTACGCAAACAAGCCTATACAAATACATTGCCACCTTTATCGCCGAAAAAAAATGAAAATTTTATGATGAAAAATTGTGATATTTTTCTTATTTCTGCTCTAAAATATAGATTGTGGGTACTGGTAAGAACCGCCTCAAAATATAGATTGTGGGCACTCGTTAGAACCGCCTTGTCGAGGCGGTTCTAAGAGGTACCCACAATCTATATTTTAGAGCAGAAATAAGAAAAATAAGGTATTCCCCCGGAAACCCTAGTTTTACTAAATAAAAGTGGGGTCACAGGGGGTCAAAATTATATAGGCGTGTTTTTGTAATGTTGTCTACTATGTGCTATTCAAAGGCACCAGAATCTATGTTTATGTTAAAAGTACATGTATTACTACAAATTATCCCGAATTAACATACAGAAAAAAATCCTTAAACAGCGTCTTGAAAATTAAAATTATTTTGTATACACAGTATGTCCAAGAAATAATATTCTGTTCATTACACATATGGGATGTCGTTTATACTGAATGTCGTCAAAATGTGCTATATCATACATACCCTATACTTCCGTTTGCTGCTATAGCTAATAAGCTTACTCGGTAGTCAAAAACTTTTTTCAGTCCATTCTCATGAGCAATGGATATGACATAAAACGTCAGCTTTTTAGCTCACCAGAGCCGAAGGCTCCGGGAGAGCTTATAGTATAGGCATTGTCCGTCGTCCGTCGTCGTCGTCCGCGTCGTCTGCGTCGTCAACATTTTCAAACATCTCCTCTGAAACTACTCGGCCAATTGAACCCAAATTACATGTGGAGCCTCTTTGGGAAGGGGGAACGAAAGTTTATTTGTAAGGACTGGATCACATGACCAATATGGCCGCTATGCCCATATATGGTAAAAACTTTTAAAAATTTTCTTCTCAAAAACCAAACAGCCGATGATTTTGAAACTTGGTATGCAGCATCGGGGACTCGAGCCCTACCAAGTTTGTTCAAATGATGACCTATGGTTGACCTTGACCTGTTTTACGGCAAGGTCAATTTTGGTCACTTAGACATTTGTATGGAAAAAGGCAAAACAGTGGATTTTTTTCTAATTGCGTGGTAGCTAGTGGCATTAGAAATGGTATTTGCAATCAGCTGAATGGAAGTTTATCAGTTCCAAAGGTCAAGGTCATTTACCGACCTTTGACCAGGACGGCTCAGATTCAGTATTTTTATCTTCTTCTTCACTTAAACTAGTTTGCCAATTGAAACCAAATTACATGTGGAGACTGTATGGGAAGGGGGGACGAAAGTTTGGTCGTATGGACTGGATCACATGACCAATATGGCCGCTATGCCCATATATGGTAAAAACTTTTGAAAATCCTCTTCTCAAGAACCGAATAGCCGATAATCTTGAAACTTGGTATGCAGCATCGGGGACTTGAGCCCTCCCAAAGTTGTTCAAATGATGACCTTTTGTTGAACTTGACCTGTTTTACGTAAAGGACAAATTTGGGCACTTAGACATTTGTATGGAAAAAAGGCAAAACAGTGGATTTTTTTGATTGCGTGGTAGCTAGTGGCATCAGAAATGGTATTTGCAATCAGCTGAATGGAAGTTTATCAGTTCCAAAGGTCAAGGTCATTTACTGGCCTTTGTCCAGGATGGCTCAGATTCAGTATTTTTATCTTCTTCATTTAAACTACTCGGCCAGTTGAAACCAAATTACATGTGGAATCTCTATGGAATGGGGGGAATGAAAGTTTGTTCGTGAGGACTGGGTCACATGACCAATATCGCCGCCATGCCCATATAAGGTAAAAACCTTTGAATATCTTCTTCTCAAGAACCAAACGGAAGAGGGTCTTGAAACTTGGTATGCAGCATCGGGAACCCTGGCCCTACCAAATTTGTTCAAATGATGACTTTTTTGACTTTGACCTGTTTTATGTCAAGGTGACTTAGACATCTGTATGGAAAAAAGGCAAAATAGTGAATATTTCTGATTGTCTGGCAGGCTGTGACATCAAAAATGATATTTGCAGTTAGCTGAATGGATGTTTATCAATTCCAAAGGTCAATGTCATTTACTGACCTTTATCCTGGATGCCTCAGATTCAGTTATTCTTTTTTATCTTCTTCGCCATTTAAACTGGTGGGATGATTGGAACCAAATTACATGTGGAGCCTCTATGGGTAGGGGGAATGAAATTAGTTCATAAGGAATGGGTCACATGACCAATATGGCCACCATGCTCATATATGGTAAAAAATTTAAAGAATTTTCTTCTTAGGAACCAAATAGCCAATGACCATGAAATTTGGTATGTAGCATTGGGGACTCAGGCCCTGCCAAATTGGTTCAAATGATGACCTTTAGTTGACCCTGGCCTGTTTTACGTCCAGGTCAAATTTGGTCACTTAGACATTTGTATGGAAAAACAGCAAGATAGTGGATTTTACTAATTGCATGGTAGGCGGTCGCATCAGAAATATCATTTACAATCAGATTAATGGAAGTTAATCAATTCCAAAGGTCAAGGTCATTACTGACCTTTGTCTTGGATGACTCAGATTCAGTATTTTCATCTTCTTCTCCAGTAAAAGAGCTTTGCTGATTGAAACCAAATTACATGAAAAGCTCCTATGGGGGTGAGGCAATTAAACATTATTTGTGGTATTGTTGTCACATGACCGAGATGGGCACCTTTCCTGTATATGATATAAACCACAAGATCTCTGATGAGCGTAGTGGCCCATGGGCCTCTTGTTTAAATAATCGATGGGCAGACAAGGAAGCTTAAAAATTCGGCAATGTCCGTTGGTATCCCATTGCTTTCTACACTAATAGTTCTGGTTTTCTACACTTGCCAAACTCCCTACATTTGCATTTTTTCCTGTGTTTTTATATCAAATGAAATAAAAATCAAAAATGAGTTCCTTTAAGAGCAATGAAAATATTCATAAGAAAGAATATGGGTCATACTACGTAGTTTCGGCTAATAAAGCCTCATCAGTGACCCTGTAATGATCCGGCAAAGAAAGCCAAAGGAAACATACTGCAATTTTGCGAATTTCGAATAGGCAGTCGATTCAAAGACTGATATAAATCAAAATGGGTTCCAAATAATTAAAAACCTGTCTAGAATATGAGTCATAACCAATAATTAATTTCTGATTTCTCAGAATATTCACGCTGATCTCAAAGGACCAAAAGTAAAATATAAACTGCACTATGGTTAAAGTCCCTTTAAACAAAAAATATGTGAGAAAAAAAGTATTGCGGTCCTGGCGTCTAAATGACATCGGTGAGCTATCTTTTTTACTGCGCGTTTTGATGCAGGATGTGCAGATGTACTCGCATGCAAACTTTTAAAGAATTCTACGGGAAGTTTTCCCATTACGCGGCTGTACATTTATTTTACATATGACATCACATGTTCCTTGGAATGTACCTCATACTTATCTACAAAGCGGCGTTTATAATGTAAAACGCCTGTGGATTACCTTTGTAACGTCAAGAACTATTTTTAATATCTTTACTAAGCGCCAACTCCCTCGTTTACCTGTACTGAATCCTGTGTTGGAAAAAGCAGGTGCTTTGATGGAACACCACTTTAATTATATAATTATAACTTATTTATTTTTCAAACGGAACCATTTGCCGTTTGAACACCTTAATATGCGCATGCATGTACAAATGTAATTCTTCTGAATGTCTTTTTAATGATAAAGCCAGCAAGGTGAACCCAGTTTCCCCCTATGAAGTATGGGAAAATGTCGAAAAATAATGTTTAGGTCATTTGCGAGATATTGCTACCGATTGTGTGGGACATTTACCCAACGCTTAGATGAAATTACATCTCACACCCTACCGCCTAGAGAAACCGCAAGGAGAGATCCAACTCGCACTTCCTGGACAGGCTTAAGCCAAAATGGTTTACCGGTGCTCATGTTTGGTCGGTTTCAACGCGGAAGCAACATGCAGCACAGTCTATATCCTCAAGCCCCGATAGGCAAGAAGATACAACACAAGGAAATAAAACACAAAATCAAGCAAAGAAGGCATAAACTAATACAAAAGTATGAAATGAACGCGATTAACATATACATGTACAAAGATTTAGAATCTACTGTATAAAAATCGAATAAAGGTGCCCTTGTCAGGCCCAGCCTATTTGAAAAAAAAATGTGAAAAGGTGAAAGAACTCAATGAAATCAGTTTCTTGCACACCAGACAAGGATATCCGTGATTTTACCCTGGGATAGATATTTATGTTCTGACCCTGTTGTTCCGACCTAAAATCGAATATAATCGCGTGTTTGATAAATGCACTGGTTGATTACGATATCGTATGCGCCGTCGTTAAGATTAACGTCACAACACGTTACATGACTTCACTAAACATTCCTGCAGTACCATCACAATATGGCGGACGTCGGTAACCGAAGTGACTGCAGCATTAAAAATCCGCGCTAAGAAATGGCAGGTATGCAAGAAAAAGAATCCTATATGGGTGTGAGGGGCGGATAGAAAAATCCGTCCCTCGGGATCACTGGCCGGCATCACTCGGAAAGCCTCGTGATGCCGGACAGTGACCCTTGGGACGGATTTTTCCATCCACCCTCACATTCATATAAGATTCTTATAATCTTTGACGGCCCCCGACCATCGGGGCTTGAACAAATAGATGGGCTGCATGATGCTTCCACGTAGAGCTGAAACCGACCCGCATACGAGTACTGGTAAACCGCTTAGAGGATCTAAGCCTGCCCAGGCAAAGCGGTGCGAGTCAGCCCGTCCATGTTAATAAATCCTATTGTTTCCTTGGGTGGCAGGACTTAGTTGTCATTCCATCTAAAGGTCGGGTAGAAGTCCCAAAAATTGGAAGCAACGTCTCCAAAATGACCTTTACAGTGTTGACGGGGACGTTAAACCTCAAATCAAACAAACTTATAGTCTTAGACTATTAGCGAATGATGATCAAGTATATCTGTTTGATGATAATGTATACAATATACACCTGCGTGTATACATGTACCGAACCGCACTTGGTCCTATGAGTTACCGGCTTCCCGGTAGGATATAAAGAGTTTCTGGTCGACAATAGCAATTGTGAGTACAAAATCATTTTCAATTTACACGACAGGGTCCAGAAAACCAATTGCTGAAGTGGAATTAATTGAAATAAACGTATACATATGTGTGTGAAATCCGCGTGAGACAGAATATAAGTATATAGCTATAACGGATTCAGGGTGAGACATGACACTATCTATCTATCTATCTATCTATCTATCTATCTATCTATCTATCTATCTATCTATCTATCTATCTATCTATCTATCTGTTCTCCCTGCATGGGGGCGGGTTTAAATAAAGTTTGTCTTTTGTTTTAATTCTTTAAGCTCTGGATCCACTGTAAGATGGTGCATTGTATTTTGTAGTGGCTGAGCCTGGCAGCAACGCATTCGTGTGGAACTTCGTCAAACGCCTTGCTAAAGTCTGGGAGGAATGTGTCTATCTTTTGGCCTTCATCTGTCCCACAACTTTTCAGCAAGATGCCTTCATGCGGACTGAACAAAATTAGTGTATACCGCGACAGAGGTAAGGGCGAGGATAATGGCCATGTAAGATCGATTTAAGCCCCCCCCCCCTCCCCAGTGGAATTCTTTCCACTGACCGTTCCAATGCGGTTCTTCTGTGGCGGTTTATTTATGTTTGTAACTACTTACTGTGTGTATCACTTGTGTCTTTTTATTTTGGATGGCCATATGGCCATTTTGTGGGAAAGTAACTGTCCTTATGGCCATCCTTTGTTGAGGTTTCCATTATGGTCTGGTCGCTTCATGTTTGTGTTTCTTTTCCTTTGGTGTCTTTGATAGTTGGAGTAAGTTAATTGCATCGATTCCTGATCTTTGTTTTACTTCTACTTTGATGTTCTTCACACCAATATAAACAATTTAAGGAGTGTAAATGAGTGTGTTTGCTCAAAAATCAACGCCCAAAGAGATTCATTCTTGCTTTTCATTCTTGTTTGAGTGTTACTTTTTTCTTAGGACAGCTCAGTGGTCAGTGTACGTGCCATGATGCTAGAGGCTCACGGCTCGATTCCCGGCAGCGGTAAAAATATTCAGTGTCCGAACATGCTGCATTGGCAGGGATGAATGCCACCCTTCAAAAGGGACGCTCGATCGAATAACATTTGTAATGACTATTAGTGCGCCTTTGCTCCAGCTCAGCTTATGCCATGGCTTGGTGTCCGTTTTCCATCCGTCCGTCGTTACCTTTTTCACATTTTCGACACCTCCTCAAGAACCAGCTGACACATGAGAGGAGGCATCGATGCGATCATTCTGATTTCCAAGATCGCTGTCATGGCAGCCATCTTGATATTCTTTACACGACATCTCCCCACCCAAAGGTCGGATCGAGCTGAAACTTGATGGAAGGCATCGAAGCGAATAGACATTTAGATTTGCTAAACTCGTTCCGGTATCAAAGAAGGCTGCCACGGCGACCATCTTGAAATTTTTCAAACGACATCTCTTCCTGACCTGTCATTGGGTGACATGGAGATTCAGATTTGCTAACATTGTTCTGTTCCGATATCCAAACTGTCGATACAGCTGTCATCTTGAAATTTTTCAGACAACAACTGAAATCAGATTGGAGACATCAAGACTGCATGGGGATTCAGAATTGTTAAAACCTCTCCGCTCCGACATCCACGATGGCCATCTCCTCCCGTACTGAAAGTCAGATTGAGAGCCATCAGCGGTCCAAAGATCGGACTGAGCTGAAACCTGATGGGGGCATTGAGGCGACATGGAGATTCAGAATTAGTAAATTCATTTCTTTCCGATATCCAAAATAGCAGGCCGTCTTAAAAAGTTTCAACAATATATCCCCCTGAACCGAAAGGTCTGATTGAACTGAAACCTGATGGGAGGCAATGGGGCGACAGGGAGATCCAGAATTGCTTAAATCAATCTGTTCTGTTATCTAAGAAGGCAGCTACGGTGGCCATCTTGAAAATCTTCAAACCACATAAACCCGAACGAGCCAAACCTCGATGGGAGGCATTAGGCAACATGGAGATTCATAATTGCTGAAATTGTTGCATTACGATGGAAGTCATCTTGAAATTGTTCGACGCACTTGTATAGTAATGGCAGATAAGACTGGCGGGGCGGGACACTGTTCAAAGCACCTGTATACTAACGGCAGATAAGATTGGCGGGGCGGGACAGCTCAGGTGTTATCAATATTTGTTAAATTCTCTGAATCCACAAGAACATTCGATAGAGTGCCTTTCGTATACTTTTACTAGCGGACGTATACAACATAGCTTTGATTGTGTTGCAGTTTTATTCAAATAATCGGGTGACTTGATTTACCTTATTGTAAAATTATGTCAAAAGAGTATTCCAAAGGCAAGTGCAAACGAAAACACCGGTCTGCCAAACTTTACTCCCCTGCTCCACTCTGCATCAACATCATCCCTTCCCATCATGTGAACTAGTCCGTGAAATAAAGACGCCCCTATACCCCACTTTATATAGAGAAAACGGGGGTTTTCGGGGGTATACATTATTTTTCTTATTTTTACTCTAAGACATAGGTTGTGGGTACTCGTTAGAACCGCCTCATTGAGGCGATTCTAACGAGCACCCGCGACCAGACATAGGTTGTGGGTACTCGTTAGAACCGCCTCAATG
Organism: Lucinisca nassula; assembly: GCA_963580285.1. Classification (NCBI taxonomy): domain Eukaryota; kingdom Metazoa; phylum Mollusca; class Bivalvia; order Lucinida; family Lucinidae; genus Lucinisca; species Lucinisca nassula. Next base: position 52,268,922 of record OY757025.1, on the reverse strand, counting down.
AGGCGGTTCTAACGAGCACCTGCGACCTAAGTTTGCAGTATTTATAAGAAAAATATCAATGATTTTCATCAGAAAAGTAGCCATTTTGGAGATGAGAAATATGCACTATGTCGCACGGGTGTGTTATCCTAATGCTGAATCCTTTATTGGATTGAGCTGATCAGAATCTTAATCAGATGCATCAATGCAACATGCAGATTCAGAATTGTTTAAGGCAATGTGATCTGAGAGACAAGATATGCACCAAGGCTCAAAGTAACATATCATGATCAATCCAGGTAAGCGATGTCTGGCCCAAGTGAGCCTCCAGTTTGTGTATACCACTTCTACAGTCTTGTTGTAGGAGCCGGCTGTTTTAGAAGAAGTTTAGGTCCTAGTACCAAAGCATTAATCCAAAATCATTAATCCATAGACAAAATGGCAAATATCAATGTTCAGATCAACAGACATGGACTCCAGAAGTGTGTAATCAGGCGTCCGCGGATAGTAAGCATTACTTGGTAAGCAAGCTTCGCCCACCATACCCATCGACCCGAACGAAGAAAATGAGTAAATGCCGAGAAGGGTATGTCCAAGATTTTGGAAGTCTTCCTATGGCGTTCCATTGGCAAACATATCAGAAATAATTCTGGAAATGGCCACATTGTACAGATCAACAAGATCATGGTGTCTCCCATAGAACTTCTTTAGTGTTGATACCAGTTTGGTTTTTTGATACCCCTGGCACAACAACCTGGTGGTGAGCACCTTCCCACGTTCCATAAAGTCCTGATACTTGGAACAGGCTCTAGCATAACTGATTAACCGTGAGACGTAAACTCCATATGCTGGTGCAGACGGGATATTACTGTTCAGGAAGGGAAAATTGACAATGGGAAAATTGAAGCCATCTCGTTTATCGTACACCCTAGTAGTAAGCTTCCTATTGTCAATATAGAGATAATAATCAAAGTATGAGGAGGAGGTTGCGGTCTCTGTTGTTTCCTTAATTTCAAGTTCACGTGGATTAATTCCAAGTACTCTGCGAATTTAGCATTTTTCTGAGACAATAAATCGTCTATATATCTGTAGGTGAAATTGAATTGTTGTGCAAGGCGTTTCTTGCCTGCTTTGAAGAGACCTTGTACAAACTCCGCCTCATACGAGTACAAGAACAAGTCGGCAAGCAACGGTGCACAATTAGTACCCATTGGTATGTCAATTGTTTGCTGAAATATTAGACCACTGAACTCCAAGAAAATATTGTCAATTATATATTCCAGCATCTTTGTGACATCTGCATCAGTGTATTTTTGCGGTGCATCAGAGTGATCTCAAACGAAGTATGTGTCTTTGTAGCTTCATAGCCGTATTAACCGCAATATCCGTGGCTTAACTTTATCAAAAAGCCAATCACTCTACCCGTGCCGCTAAATGAGCCGGCTCCTACAGCAAGGCTACACATTACTGTTGTACCCAATGTATTTTAATGTCCAACTATACTTAAAGACAAAAACAACTACAATTGAGGAATGCATTAAGCGCAGGTCATGTGCACTAGATCCAGATACTTGCGAACCATTTTTTTTTATTTAATACAAAAATTCTAATTTGAAAATTGTGAGAACTACTCCTTAAATCATTTGGTGAATTCCTGTGAGAATGACTGAAGGATGGCTAAACGTAGCTAGAAGATCTCGCCAGGACGGACGCATCGAACTTCCACTAAATCATCTTTCAACTACGTTTACACCATCACGATAACATAGTGCATCTTTTCACATCTCCAAAATTGTTACTTTTCTAATGAAAATTCGTGATATTTTTCTTATTTATACTACAAGCATAGGTTGTGGGTGCTCTTTAAAACCGTCTCATTGAGGCGGTTCTAACGAGTACCCAGAACCTATGTATCGGAGCAGAAATAAGCAAAAAAGTGTACACCCCCGTAAACCCCAGTTTTCTCTATATGAAGTGAGGTTTAGGGGGTGTTCATTTCACGGACTTTTTCACGTGATGCAAAACATTTTCTATTTGCTAATCAAGCTCGAACCAATGTCTTGGCCATTGTCTTGACCACTCAAGCAACAAAATAGCTGTTGTCGTACATAGTTACGTATAAGACAACAATTTTTAGCTATTCTTCGAAACGCGGAAAAGTTATAATATATCTCGAAGAACGAGATTACGAAATCGGGTACTGAAATCATTGCAACCATATAATTGTTTCTGAATTTGTAAACTAAGTCATTATAAAAGGCCCTGTTGTAGACGAGATTAAATTCAAATACTGTATTTTGAAACTAAATTTGAATAACGTATGTATAACTTAGGAGAGGCTTTGCGAATTTTTTGATATCGGTAACCCTGATTTAGAATTTTAAAGCAGTTAACAATTTATCACGAGTGTTGAAGTCGTCAACATGATAAGACACTCTGGCGAACAATTATACAAACTGAGGAACATGCCAATCCTAGAAAGAAAAAAATACAATCTCAAAATCAAAATCATCGCGTTTATAACAAATTTTGGATGAACACAACAAACCCATCTAAAATAGATAATTGCAAACCAAAACACAAGGGCGCGGTATCAGAAGAGTTTGCTTTATTTACTTGAAATTTTGATGGGTAAATTAGACATATCAAACCATAAAAAGTAGGTACCGTCAATATTTAATAAATCATCATAATATCTAGACGTCGAATGATTTTCCTCAGAAAGGGACACCTTGAAGTTTTTCATCACAGAACAAAATCAAATGAGCCACAAAACAATCTAAACCTAGCTTAGCGACAGTATAAAATATAGAAGTGAAGGAAATAATCAGGAATCGATACAATTAACCCACAGCTCCCATCAGAGACACCAAAAAGAAAGAAACACAAACATGAAACAACAGACTCTAATGGAAACATCAATAGCGGAAAGCCAAAAGGACAGTTTCTTTCCAACAAAATGGCCGATAGGCTATCCAAAACAAAATAATATAAGCGATACAAACACTCAAAGACAAACCATAACAAAAATAAAACGCGACAGAAGAACCGCCTTGGAACGGTCATTGAAACGAATTCCACTGGGGGGCTTAAATTGATTTTACGTGGCCATAATCCTCGCCCTTACTTCCGTCGCGATTTAGACAAATAATTTGTTCAGTCCGCATGAAGGCCTCCTAACTCATCAGTGCAACATCTCAATGAACACAAAAATCATACAACCACAGAGATGAAACAAGAGGCCCATGGGCCACTATGCTCACCAGAGCTCAGGGGGCACAGCCCACTGGCAGAAATGTATTTTAATTAACCATGGAAGCCCTGCGCCGCAGGATACTACAGATAAAATTTGGACCCAATCAGCCGAGTGGCTTCAGAGGTCTGATGTCGCTTGAATGTGTTGTTGCAGGACAACAGATGACAATTGACAATTTCCCATCTGTGGCAACTAATAGGCCTAGAAGAACATTATTAAAGGAACATTTCTATGTAAGTTTGACAAAATATCTTGAAAGGCATAAATGTCATTTTTCAATTTTCCCCATTTATAAGTCAATGGAAACTCTTAACTTGCCATAGCAAACAAACCAAAGAGCCAAATTACATAAACCAGAGCTCAGGTGGGCACTGCCCATGACATTGTATTTTAACAGGATATGATTTTAATCTACCAATTATAAAGTCTCCCAAACAGACCCCATACCCAAATGAGCACTCATGTGGACTGTATCTGAAATAGTAGGTGTTTTATAAAGTAGAGAGGGCGGGGCATGAACACAATGGAGCCCTGGTTGCTGTCACTAAATGCATCTTATCAAAAGGAACAGAAACATTATGGTTTAGCGGTGTGGATATGTATGGCTCCTGAGATGTAAGGCTTTTTAAGCAGTGGAGGGATTCGGGCATGGTGGATCCCAGAAAAGCCCAAGATTGCTGTCACTGAATGCTGAACGGTTTCTGAGATATGAGGCCCTTTTATGAAGTGGAAGGGAGAGAAATGGCCCCTGCGGACCCCCGAAGATGGGGGTAAGTGAATGTGTCTAATAACAATGAACAAGAATATATTTGATCATGGGGTGGGGATTTGAATGGTTTCTGAGATATATGGCCTATTATGAAGTGGGGACTTATCATAAAGAAGAAGAATATATATGGTTAAGGGGTGGGGATCTGAACAGTTTCTGAGATATATGGCTTTTAATGAAGTAAAGGGGTGGGACATGGCCGGTGGCATCCCGGGAGTCCCCCATGCTGGTGTCACTGATTGCGTCTTATCATATGGAACAAGAATATATTATGGTTTAGGGGTAGGGCTCTGAACAGTTTCTCAGATATATGGTCTTTTGTGAAGTTGAGGGGTGGAGCATGACCCGAGCATGTCCTGGGTGACTCCTAGGTTGGTGTCACTGAATGTGTCTTATCGTAAGGAACAAGAATATATATGGTTTAGGGGTGGGGATCTGAAATGTTTCTGGAATATTTGGCCTTTTATGAAGTGGAGGGGATGGGGCATGGTCCCGGCACATCCCGGGGGACCCCCAGGTTGGTGTCACTGAGTGCGTCTTATCATAAGGAACAAGAATATATATGGTTAAGGGGTGGGGATCTTACTGGTTTCTGTGATAAATGACATTTTATGAAGTGGAGGGGGTGGGGCATGTCCCCGGCACATCTTGGGGAACCCCCAAGTTGGTGTCACTTAATGCATCTTATCATAAGGAACAAATATATATATGGTTTAGGGGTGGGGATTTGTAAGGTTTCTGGAATATTTGGCCTTTTATGAAGTGGAGGGGTTGGGCATGGCCCCGGCACATCCTGGGTGTCCCCCAGGTTGGTGTCACTAAATGCGAATTATCATATGGAACGAGAATATATATGGTTTAGGGGTTGGGATCTGTAGGGTTTCTGGGATATTTGGCCGTTTATGAAATGGAGGCGATGGGGAATGGCCCAGGCACATCCCGAGGGTCCCCCAGGTTGCTGTCATGGAGTGCGTCTTATCATAAAAAACAAGAATATATACGGTTTAGGGGTGGGGATCTGAATGGTTTCTGAGATAAATGGCATTTAATGAAGTGGAGGGGGTGGGGCATGTCCCCGGCACATCCGGGGGAACCCCCAGGTTGGTGTCACTTAATGTGTCTTATCATTAGGAACAAGAATATATATGGTTTAGGGGTGGGGATCTGTAAGGTTTCTGAGATATAAGGCATTTTATGAAGTGGATGGGGCGGGGCATGGTCCTGGCACAACCTACGGGACATAAAAGCATATGGCTGAGAGAAGTTTACTCAAGGAACGTTTCTATGAATTTTTTTTCAAAATATCTGCGAACGCTTGGTAGTTAATGCCATTTTTCATTTTTCCCATTATAAGTCTATGGAAAATCTAAGTTGCCATAGCAACCAAACTAAAGAGCCGAATTTCATAAAAAAAACGCAATGGTGAATATTTCCATAAACTCTCAGCCTCATAGAGCATATGGTTTCTGTGGAGATGATTTTTTAATTATTTTTTTTTTTATTTTGGTTCCCATGACAACCAATACAAATGAGCAGCAGCCCTAAATACATATGGCAGAGAGTAGATTGTCTAAGGAACATTTCTATGAAAGTTGTGTCAAAATATCTGCAGAGGCTTGGCAGTAAATGCCATTTTTCAATTTTCCCCATTATAAGTATATGCATATGGGAACTCTAAGTTGCCATAGCAACCAAATTAATGAGCCGATTTTCATATAAAACACAAACGTTCAATCCCCCTGCCCAAGGGTGCTACAGATAAAATTTGGGTCCAATCGGCCTAGTGGCTTCAGAGGAGAAGTCGTTTGAAAGTGTTGACGACGGACATACGACGCAGACGACGAAGACGACGCAGACGATGACGACGACGCAGACGACGCAGACGACGACGACGACGGACAACTGCCTATCCTAAAAGCTCCCCCGGAGCCTTCGGCTCTGGTGAGCTAAAAACGGTGAGGACCCGACAGAATAACCCACTTAAATGCTGGAGCAGAAGAAAACCAACAGTTAGACTCCGATGGGCCCGACCAGATTTGTTTGTATTGGAGTTTTACGGCCCAGTCAACACTATTTAGGTCATTTTTGAGCCGGTCAGTTTACCTATCCACACTTTCCTGGGCAGGCTTATACGTGAACGGTTAACCAGTACAGTGCACATTCTTTCGCCAGAAACTGACAACTGCCCTTCTTGAATCAGCGGAAGGGAGAGAATGACCGTAGAAAAGATTTCATGATCAATCTCCACGACAGAATGTTGCCGACCCCGGCGGGAGTCGAACCCGCGCCCTCCTGATCACCAGTCAGACGCGCATCCGACTGAGCCAACGAGGCCGGCGGGCCCGACCAGAGACAGTGCATCAGGCAACAACCAACATTACATAGAATTAGATTCTCTCTAATTCTCAGTAAGTCTTTACGCTGGAACTGTCATATAATCTGAGGACTGAACTACCGGTGTGCAATTATAGAGGGAACCAAAGTTGTCAACCGTGATTGGGTAAACTACCATGCATGCAGTCTGTCGCATAACATTTATGTTGTACCTAATCTTCTTATATCAAAGAATGATTTTACGAAATCAGGTGCTGAAGTCATTGCTGTTATATTTTTTTTTTCTGAATTTATATACTAAGTGCCCATAAAATTCGGGTTCCGATAGACCTTGTTGCAGAAAAGAGTTAAGTCCAATATTGAAATTTGAAATTAAATCAGAATGACGTCTATAAAATTTAGAAAAGGCTTTGCGTAGTTTATGGTACCGATAACCCAGATTAAGAAATTTAGCAGTCCACAATTTATTACGAGTGTTGAAGTCAGTTACATGACTAAACACTCTGGCAAAATTGAATTAATTGTGAAATATATACGCCATAAGATGGCGCACGAGGAACATCACCATCCAAAAAAGGAATGTTTACAATCTCAAAATCAAAATCGTCTCGTTTATCATAAATTTTGCAAGAAACAAACCCTCTACAATAGATAGATGTAAATCCAAGAACGGGGCCTCAGTATCAGAAGAATTTGCATTATTTAACTGAAGTTCTGGGGGTGTATTTGACTGATCAAACCGTCGAAATAGGTATTATCAATACATGTGTATTTAATAAATCATCCAAATATCTAGAAGTCGAGCTAAAAGCTTCATGATTTCCGATTGGTTTTCAGCAGAAAGGGGCATCATGAAGTCTCTATCGTAACAAAACAAAAACAGATCAGCCACAAGGGGTGCGCAATTAGTACCCATCGGAATACCCACAACTTAGTATCAAATCTTATGTAAATATTGTCAAGTAGAAAGGTGAGAGCTTCACACACTTTCTGACATGACCATAAAATATAATTTTTATGCTCTTCAGAAGTGAACAAGAGTTGTCAGAAGACAACATAGCTCGCCTTGGGGGGCCTAAGATGGCTAAGGGCAAGTTATCAATTTTTTTTCTTCTGTAAAAAAGCCCAACAGACTGCAGCAAATGAAAGAGAACCAAAAAGTACCCCTAATCATCCTGTTTTCAAGCCTTTCCACTGTAAAAAAAAAGATGAAACAGAAATCTATATTTAATAAAAAAAAAAATCTACAAACTTCCAAGTAATAACAAGGCATCACAGCCAATACAAATTCTCTTGTGCAAGACAAATTAAAAACAGCCTAGCCTAGCATTTGCGTAAAATTACATTATATCCATCAATAAATGTAGGTACTTAAGAGAGATGATAAAGTTTTTCTAAAAATTGCCACAGTGACCTTGACTTTGAGCCCCAGGCACTGAAAGTTGAACCGACTCGAGATATTATCATACCCAACATTTGTATGAAGTTATCTTAAAATCCACCAATAAATGTGGACACTAGAGCAATGATCAAGTTTTTCTAAAAAATAGCCACAGTTACCTTGACCTTCAGCCCCTGTCCCGGAAAGTCAAAGTCACTCAAGATATCATCATACCAAACATTTGTGTCAAGTTATATTAAAACCCATCAATAAATGAAGGTGCAAGAGTGATGACAAAGTTTTTCTAAAAATAGCCACAGTGACCTTGACCTTCAGCCCCAGACCCTGAAAGTTGAACTCGCTCGAGATATCGTCATACCCAACATTTGTGTAAAGTTATATTAAAATCCATTTATAAATGTAGGAACAAGAGCGACCACAAAGTTTTTTCTAAAAATAGCCACAGTGACCTTGACCTTCAGCCCCGGAACCTTAAAGTCAAAGTCACTCGAGATATCATCATACCCAATATTTGTGTGAAATTATATTAAAAACCATCCATAAATAAAGGTGCAAGAGCGATGAAAAAGATTTTCTAAAAAATAGCCACAGTGACCTTGACCTTCTGCCCCAGACCCTGAAAGTCGAACCACCTAAAGATATCATCAAACCCAAAGTTTGTGTAAAGTTATATTAAAATCCATCCATAAACGTAGGCACTAGAGCGATCACAAAGTTTTTTTCGAAAAAAAGCCACAGTGACCTTGACCTTCAGCTCCAGACCCTGAAACTTGAACTTGCTAGAGATATCATCATACCCAACACTTCGGTGAAGTTATATTAAAATCCATCAATAAATTAAGGTGCAAGAGCGATGACAATGTTTTTTCTAAAAATAGCCACAGTGACCTTGACCCAGTGACTCTGAAAGTAGTGACCTTAACCGTAAGCCCCGGACCCTGAAAGTCAAAGTCACTTGAGATATCATTATACCCAAGTAATATTAAAATCCATCAATAAATGAAGGCGCTAGAGCGATGAAAATGTTTTTCTAAAAATAGCCAGTGACCTTGACCTTGAGCCCCAGACCCGCTATGTTTTTAAAAAGAAAAACAAAAAGAAAAAGAAAAGAAAAAAAACGTGCCTCCCCCGGGATTTGAACTCGCGCAGCTTGCAGGTAAACTTTAACACAGGAAAGTAAGGGAGGTCATACAGAGGAAAATATTAACTTCTCAAAAAGACCAATTTAAGCCAAAATACCTGTAAAATGAAGTACAATGATAATGTTAAATATTGCTTTTTACCAATTGTTAATTATATATCCAAAATAAACTTGCAAAACATCACATATAAGAGCTTGCAGGTAAACTTTAACCAAATGCGGACGCCGACGCTGACGCTGACGCCGACGCTGACGCCGACGCTGACGACGGACGCCCGGGGGTATGGCAATAGCTCCCCCTTACTTTCGTAAGGCGAGCTAAAAAAGGATTTCTTACATTACACGCAAGATAGAGGGACTATTTCCTATGAAATGTCCCTCCAATTCAATCATTAAGTTTTGTCTTTTATAAGATCATGAGGAAGTGTAGTGTAAAGGGTGGAAAAATTATATGTAGACAAACTTGATGCACGAAAACGTCTGGAATTCAATTTATTTAAAACTTTATTAGCATTTTTAAAGACCAAAACAGATTTCTACCTGATCTTTCGAAGACTTTGTCGCAATATTCTATCGCATGTTTTTGATGGCAGTAAAACATGAACATAATAATTTGGACACAGGCTTTCTTAATGCTATCACGATAAACACCCACATGGTATACTGCTACCTTTCAGGGCATGATTTGCCAAAGCTAACTTTGTGTTTATTGCATTCGGTATGACAAATCCTCATACTTATTCAGAAAGAAATGTGCATAGTATTGAATTGCAAAAGAACTAATGCAAAACACGATCACAATTTTGTCAGTAAAAATACAATTGTATCAGTGTACTTGCGGGAATAGTAAACATGTCGCCATAAAACGAAATTTATTGTCATACAACTGCCGATTTACGTCCCTGAACGACAATTTTGAATGCAGCTGTAACCTTACTTTACAGATGAACATCCCTAACATGTTGTTTTTGCTGCTCATGAACTAAATTTTTGGTATATCTTGAACGCTGTTCTAACGTGTACCGACAGTGTGACTTTTCGTCAAATAAATAAGCCAAGTAGTGAGAAATCCAGTATATGCCATTTAAGACAACATGTATGCCGATCAGATCCTAGTCACATCGTTAGAAACTCTGTTTTTGCCATTTGCGAACTACAAACGCGCAGATAATGTCACGGTCACAAATCACTACTCGAGCCCCGCCCGACTTGTTGGCGACTGATTTGGGGTGAAATCGGGCTTGAGTCCAGCCACCGTCCCGCCGGATGTTGAGGCGTCGGTGGTGGTCGGGAGGTGCCCGGTGAAATTTTAATTCGCACTTTAAATTCTCATCGAATTCTCACCGACTTCTAGGTCGAATAAAAGTCGAGCAGAGCTCGTACCGACGATGTCGATGGCATCGACTGGCATCCGATGGTCGTAGAGCGGACCCGACCAATCAGATAATCGTGCAGTAATCGGCTGACGCAAGGCCGACGCCCGACCGGTGCCCGACAGGCAATCAAGCGGAATCCGCTCAACGAATCCTGTTTCGGCTGTAGTCATTCGATCGCCGACCGGTTTCCTGCCGGCGTCCCACTGATTGACGCTCGACTATATAAGGGCGCGATCAGTCTCTGGCAGATCAGTAGGGATAAGAGAAATCTTGTTACGCTTTTCTTCGAAGAAAGTCCTCTTCGACGTGAACAAATTGAAGGATGTTCACCCACTAACCGAGTTGACCCATCGTTTGTACAGGCAGGAGAAGATGCAGTTTATATACCCCTGGAAAACAACCATTCCCGGGGGGTGGGGGGGTGGGGGGGATGAAAAACCCGTCCCTCGCCCGGCGACGGGCCGTGCCCGGCCGGGATATGGGCGAACATCTGCGGAACATCGACCGATGTTCGGCCGGCTAGTAACAATCGCCAGGTTAACAACCGGCGTACGACCGGTAAGCTGCAGTGCACCGGCCGATTTCCGCCCGGCGTATACGTCGATGCTTCCCCGCAAAAATCTGGTAGACACCGCCCGATTCCCGGCGGATGTTTCTTAAGGCCCCTCACGGCAAACCTTTTTTTAAAAAACTAGCTAGACACCCGCTTCCGTCCTCTCGACTTGGACAGCTCGGCCGACCACCACGTCTAGTATAGCTCGGCCGGGGTACATCGAATTTGTGCCCGAGGCATAAGCACGTCATCACGAAAACAGGTCTATATAATTTTGAACCCCTTTAACCCCACTTTTGTATAATAAACCTGGGGTTTAGCGGGGTAAACCTATTTTATTTATTTCTGCTCTACAATACAAATTATGGGTACCCGTTAGAACCGCGGTCCTAACGTGACGATCTTTATTTTGAGCAGAGATGAAGAAAACATCACTATTTTTCATCTTAAAACCATTTTTTTTCGGCGGAAAATTAAAAATGTACTTGCATATGCGTATGTTCGTAATGGCATTCAAGCTACATCGTGAGAAACACTGATTTTGTTTGTCATTTGAGAACAACAAACGTGAAGAGCTACCTCTGCATCCAAGCCACATCGTGAGAAACCTCTATTTTTATCTTTTGTTACAAGGAACTTGAAGATCTACCTTTGCATCCAATACTTGACACACCAAAAGTTCAGATCAACCTGCGCATCCAAGCCCCACCGTGAGAAACTCTGTTTTACCATTTGACACAACGATAGTTCAGATCAACCTGCGCATCCAAGCCCCACCGTGAGAAACTCTGTTTTTACCATTTGACACAACAAAAGTTCAGATCAACCTGCGCATCCAAGCCCCACCGTGAGAAACTCTGTTTTTACCATTTGACACAACGATAGTTCAGATCAACCTGCGCATCCAAGCCCCACCGTGAGAAACTCTGTTTTTACCATTTGACACAACAAAAGTTCAGATCAACCTGCGCATCCACGCCACACCGTGAGAAACTCTGTTTTTACCATTTGACACAACAATGGTTCAGATCAACCTGCGCATCCAAGCCCCACCGTGAGAAACTCTGTTTTTACCATTTGATACACCAAAAGTTGAGATCAACCTGCGCATCCAAGCCACACCGTGAGAAACCCTGTTTTTACCATTTGATACACCAAAAGTTGAGACCAACCTGCGCATCCAAGCCACACCGTGAGAAACTCTGTTTTTACCATTTGATACACCAAAAGTTGAGACCAACCTGCGCATCCAAGCCACACCGTGAGTAACTCTGTTTTTACCATTTGATACACCAAAAGTTGAGATCAACCTGCGCTTCCAAGCCACACCGTGAGAAACTCTTCGTTTACCATTTTACACAACAATAGTTCAGATCAACCTGCGCATCCAAGCCCCACCGTGAGAAACTCTGTTTTTACCATTTGATACACCAAAAGTTGAGATCAACCTGCGCATCCGAGCCACACCGTGAGAAACTCTGTTTTTACCATTTGATACACCAAAAGTTGAGACCAACCTGCGCATCCAAGCCACACCGTGAGAAACTCTGTTTTTACCATTTGATACACCAAAAGTTGAGATAAACCTGCGCATCCAAGCCACACCGTGAGAAACTCTGTTTTTACCATTTGATACACCAAAAGTTCAGATCAACCTGCGTATCCAAGCCACACCGTGAGAATATAAGAATCTTATATGGGTGTGAGGGGTGGATTGAAAAATCCGTCCCGAGGGACACTGTCCGGTATCACGAGGCTTGCCGAGTGATGCCGGACAGTGATCCCGAGGGACGGATTTTTCTATCCACCCCTCACACCCATATTGGATTCTTTTTCTTGCATACCTTCCATTTTTATTGCGAATTTTTAATGCTGCTGTCACTTCGGTTACCGACGTCCGCCATTTTGTGATGACACAACAGGAATGTTTAGTGACGTCACGCATGACACCGCCGCGCATGAGGTTGTAATCAACCAGTGCATTTAACAAACACGAAATAATATTCGATTTGGGGTCGGAACACCAGGGTCAGAACATAAATTTCTATCCCAGGGTAAAATCATGGATTTCCTTGTCTGGTGTGCAAGAAACTCTGTTTTTACCATTTGATACACCAAAAGTTCAGTTCAACCTGGCACCGAAGCCACATCGTGAGAAACTCTGTTTTTTACCATTTGACACAATAAAAGGTCAGATCAACCTGCGCATCCAAGCCACACCGTGAGAAACTCTGTTTTTATCATTTGATACAAGGAACGTGAAGATCTACCTTTGCATCCAATACTTGATACACCAAAAGTTCAGATCAACCTGCGCATCCAAGCCCCACCGTGAGAAACTCTGTTTTTACCATTTGACACAACAATAGTTCAAATCAACCTGCGCATCCAAGCCACACCGTGAGAAACTCTGTTTTTACCATTTGACACAACGATAGTTCAGATCAACCTGCGCATCCAAGCCCCACCGTGAGAAACTCTGTTTTTACCATTTGATACACCAAAAGTTGAGATCAACCTGCGCATCCAAGCCCCACCGTGAGAAACCCTGTTTTTACCATTTGATACAACGATAGTTCAGATCAACCTGCGCATCCAAGCCACATCGTGAGAAACTCTGTTTTTACCATTTGACACAACAATAGTTCAGATCAACCTGCGCATCCAAGCCACACCGTGAGAAACTCTGTTTTTACCATTTGACACAACAATAGTTCAGATCAACCTGCGTATCCAAGCCACACCGTGAGAAACTCTGCGTTTACCATTTGACACAACAAACGTTCAGATCAACCTGCGTATCAAAGCCACACCGTGAGAAACTCTGTTTTACCATTTGACACAACGATAGTTCAGATCAACCTGCGCATCCAAGCCACACCGTGAGAAACTCTGTTTTTACCATTTGACACAACAATAGTTCAGATCAACCTGCGCATCCTAGCCACACCGTGAGAAACTCTGTTTTTACCATTTGACACAACAAAAGTTCAGATCAACCTGCGCATCCAAGCCCCACCGTGAGAAACTCTGTTTTTACCATTTGACACAACAATAGTTCAGATCAACCTGCGCATCCAAGCCCCACCGTGAGAAACTCTGTTTTACCATTTGACACAACAATAGTTCAGATCAACCTGCGCATCCAAGCCACACCGTGAGAAACTCTGTTTTTACCATTTGACACAACAATAGTTCAGATCAACCTGCGTATCCAAGCCACACCGTGAGAAACTCTGCGTTTACCATTTGACACAACAAACGTTCAGATCAACCTGCGTATCCAAGCCACACCGTGAGAAACTCTGTTTTTACCATTTGACACAACGATAGTTCAGATCAACCTGCGCATCCAAGCCACACCGTGAGAAACTCTGTTTTAACCATTTGACACAACAATAGTTCAGATCAACCTGCGCATCCTAGCCACACCGTGAGAAACTCTGTTTTTACCATTTGACACAACAAAAGTTCAGATCAACCTGCGCATCCAAGCCCCACCGTGAGAAACTCTGTTTTACCATTTGACACAACAATAGTTCAGATCAACCTGCGTATCCACGCCACACCGTGAGAAACTCTGCGTTTACCATTTGACACAACAAAAGTTCAGATCAACCTGCGCATCCAAGCCCCACCGTGAGAAACTCTGTTTTTACCATTTGACACAACAATAGTTCAGATCAACCTGCGTATCCACGCCACACCGTGAGAAACTCTGCGTTTACCATTTGACACAACAAACGTTCAGATCAACCTGCGCATCCAAGCCACACCGTGAGAAACTCTGTTTTACCATTTGACACAACAATAGTTCAGATCAACCTGCGTATCCACGCCACACCGTGAGAAACTCTGCGTATACCATTTGACACAACAAACGTTCAGATCAACCTGCGCATCCAAGCCCCACCGTGAGAAACTCTGTTTTTACCATTTGACACAACAATAGTTCAGATCAACCTGCGTATCCACGCCACACCGTGAGAAACTCTGCGTTTACCATTTGACACAACAAACGTTCAGATCAACCTGCGCATCCAAGCCACATCATGAGAAGTATTGTGTTAGGCATTCGATACAACAAACGTGCAGAACACCCAGTGCATCGAAACTACGGCGTGAGAATATTGTTTTTGTCATTTGATACAACAAACGTGCAGATCAACCGGCGCATCCAAGGCACATCATGAGAAAACCGGTTTGTTTGTTGTTTTTTTTTGGCCCTTTTGATTACCAAACATGCAAATCGTACTGCGCATTCGCAAACCATCGTTAGAAACATTGTTTTTGCCATTTGATACAATAAACGTGCAGATCAGACTGCGCATTCACAATACATCGTTAAAAAGACATTGCCTTTGCCATTTGATACAACAAACGTGCAAATAAGCTACAGCGTGAGAAACACTGTTTTTGTCATTTTAAATAAGATAAATGCAGATCAGCCTGCGCATCCAAGCTACATCATGAGGAACTCCGTTGTTGCCATCTGAGACAAAAAACATGCAGATCAGTCTGCGCATCCAAGCCACATCGTGAGAAACGTTTTTTTTTTTTTTTTTTGTGTGTGTGTTTTTTTTTTTTTTTTGCCATTTGAGACTAAAAAGGTGCTAACCAGTCTGCGCATTCGCAATACATCTGTTAGAAACATTGTTTTACAACCGTGTGAATCAGCCTGCACATCCACGCCACATCTTAAGAAACTCTGCAAATAAGCTATACGTCAATATAAGCTACATCGTGAGAAACACTGATTTTTTTGTCATTTGACACAATATACATGCCGATCAGCCTGCATATCCAAGCTATATCACGAGGAACTCTGTTTTTGCCATTTGAGACAACAAACATGCAGTATCGTGAGAATATAAGAATCTTATATGGGTGGAGGGGTGGATGGAAAATCCGTCGCTAGGGACACTGTCCGGCATCACGAGGCTTGCCGAGTGATGCCGGACAGTGATCCCGAGGGACGGATTTTTCTATCCACCCCTCACACCCTTATAGGATTCTTTTTCTTGCATACCTTCCATTTCTATTGCGAATTTTTAATGCTGCTGTCACTTCGGTTACCGACGTCCGCCATTTTGTGATGACACAACAGGAATGTTTAGTGACGTCACGCATGACGACGCCGCACATGAGGTTGTAATCAACCAGTGCATTTATGAAACACGCGGTTATATTCGATTTGTGGTCGGAACACCAGGGTCAGAACATAAATTTCTATCCCAGGGTAAAATCACGGATTTCCTTGTCTGGTGTGCAAGAAAGTCTGTTATTGCCATAACTGCCATAATTTTGCAAATTTGCAAACGACGCACGTGCAGATCAGCCTGTGCTGTCTGATCAGCTGCACAGTTATACTAAGGGTCCTCCGTGGTCCAGTGGCTAAGAGCGCTGACTCTTAATCATTCGGTCTCTCGCCGCTGTGGTTCGATCCAGGTTCGGGTCACATGTGAGACGCCAAGTTCTTTCATGGAAGGTCAGGTGGTTTTTCTCCGGGTACTCCGGTTTTCGCCCATATATGATTAACGATTGGCTCGATGTAAGCGAAATAATCTTGAAAGGGCCGTACAACCAAAACAAAATACAGTGAAATTCCGTTATTAAGACCACCAAATATTAAGACTCATACTGCTTTGAAAACCTTGTTCGGTAGCTTTCAGTTATTCTTTATTTCTGATTGCTGCATACATCTTCCTCTGGTAAGAGACTACTTTTGGAACTGTTCAAAAGTGGTCTCAAAGACCACTTTTGAACAGTCACAAAGGTGGTCTTAATAGAGGATCTTACATGAGTGTTCATGTATTATTGGATTTATTAAAAGAGTGGAGGAAAAGGCATAAAATGCGAGGCTTTGTCGAGCATTCTATGCATTTTCCTCTACGAGTTAAATAAATTAAAAAAAAAACATGACCACGAATGCAAGATTCTATTTGTCATATGACATTTAAAATGCATTTGATTCACGATCGTTTACAAAAATGTCAATTTTCCGCCTTTAGTAAACGCGACGTCGTTAAGGACGTCGTACATGTAACGTTACGGGACGTATCTGGCTAATTTGCATATTTAATCCACTAGTGGATTATCGAAAATATTATATGGCGTTATTACACTTTCAGACGCGACGTCATATGATAAATAGAGGAATATTACTGTAATAAAATAAAGTACCTGAATCCGTGATTGTCTTTGTAGCTGAGAGTCCGGCTTGTGTCGCAAACCCCGAATACATGTTTTCCCGCAAAGGGTCTCAAAGGATGAACAATGAAACTTTGATAACTCGAACGTGGATACTTCGTTTACCATGGCTTATTGGAACTCGTTCAGGAGTCCCTTGAGAATGTTTCAAAGCTCCAAATATCTGTCTATTTAGGATAATATATATGTATATTTTTCTGATGTTATCTTGATAGTGTATGCTGTGTGTACTCATTAGATTCGCCTCACAAAACACAAAACATACCTTCATTTTATTGGAGATTGTAAAGATATTGTAGAGTGATCGCCGGTATACCTCAAGACCTGGCACTACGAGTAAAGCAGAAGTTGAGGCAATGACACCTATTTATTCGAACTATTCCTATCTAGAACAAAGTTCATGGTCCCTGAGGTGTTTGACTTTTTGAAGTTCGACTGTATGCCATTCTATACCCAGATATCTCCATACACAGTTAAACTTCGATAACTCGAGCATGGAGAATGTGTTCACTAAGGCTGATTGGAACTCGTAATGAAACCTTAAGAGCGTCTCTCCATTAGCACCAGGTAGTCATACATATATGAATTAAATCATGTTTTTTTTTTTTTATTATTATTATTATTTCATCTTGAAAAGAGGTTTGTTGGACGATTCTAATTAAGACTGATTGATTGATTGATTGATTGATTGATTCGGGTTTAACGACAAATCAACCCAGAGATAGGGGCTTGAACAAAATATATGGGTTGCATGATGCTTCCACGCAGAGCTGAATCCGGCCCGCACACTAGTACTGGTAAACCGCTTAGAGGATCTAAGCCTGTCCAGGACCGCGGTGTGAGGCGGACCGTCCATGCTAATTAACCCTACTGGTTTCATTGGGCGACAGGGCTTGAGATGCCATTTCATCTTAATGTCGGGTAAAAGTCCCACAAAATTGGAAGCAACGTCTCCAAAATGACCTTTACAGTGTTGACGGGGACGTTTAACCTCAAATCAAACATACAAACAAACATCTGCCCAGAGAAAGGGAAAAAAGAGATAGAAGATATGGTAGAGGGGATGAAGTGAGGGACAGATGAAAAAGAGGAAAATAAATGGAAGAATCAGAAAAAATAACAGCACCCCTCCGCCCACGCCTCTACCCTAACCTGCTGTAGAAGCCTCCGTGGTGAAGTGGTTACGCTACTCGTCTTGTAGACCAGTGGTCGTAGGCTCGATCCCGGGCTTCTCCAGACTTTCGGATGAGTCTTTAAACCGAGGTCCCGTCTCCGTATGACCTTAGCTGTTGGTGGGACGTAAAACTCAAACACTCACCCTAACCTGCCGCAAGCAGGCCTTGCCCAGCTGTAAGCCAATATCAGTCTAATGAGAACACATAACATTCCGTTATGTTGTAGAAATAGAGAATCTTACATGAGTGTTCATGTATTATTGCCGATCATTTTATTCCTTTTCCTCAACGAGTTTAATAAATTCAATAATACATGAGCACGAATGCAAGATCTATTTATTATATGACATTTTAAATGCATTTTATTCAGGATTGTTTACAAAAATGTCAATACTTCGCCATTAGTAAACGCGACGTCATTAAGGACGTCGTACATGTAACGTTAAGGGACGTATCTAACTAATTTGCATATTTAATCCACTAGTGGATTATCGAAAATATTACATGACGTTATTATACGCTCAGACGCGACGTCATATGATAAATTAGAAAATATATCAATAAGTCATTCGGGGCCGGCGCTGTGATTTACACTCTGAAAGTCGAACTTTCCCTATCTCGAACAAATGTCTTTGATCCCATAGATGTTCGAGTGACTGGAGTTGGACTCTGTTGCGGTGTATAAGAATGTTCTTAACAGTTCTACGAGGGCAAGTCAATAAGTAACCAGTCTATTTCAAATTGACCGAGACAACCAAGAATTAATTTCATGTTTGTTTCAATACATGTTTTAGGCGTGAGGGCCAAATTGCACTCTTATCGTGTCATTCACTCATAAGATATTGAACGTCAAAGCAAGCTTTTCATCTAATTCGATACTAGTATTTGAAAGGGAACACAGGTCACGAAATACATTGCGAGTTTACTAATGTTTATGGGTCTTCTGTACCATCGTATGCATAAATTCTTGGTTGGGAAATTTACAAGACGAAACCAGATCTGGACGCCGATCAGATGCTACCGATGAAGAAATGTGTAACAAAGTACGGGATCTGGTGTACTCTGAATGGTGAATTAAGGTGCAAGAAATAGCGAATGCATTAAACATTTCACATGCTAGCGTTTCAACAATTTTACATGATCGCTTGGGTATTCTCAAGCTAACAGCCTGTTGAGTGAAACAAAATCCCCTAGCGACGAGCAAATGGCAACCAGAGTATCAGTATGCAGCGCATTGTTGAAGCGGTTTAGGTCAAAGGAAGATGATTTTCTTTCACATCTGGTGGCTGTAGATGAGACCTGGGTCCATTGTTATGAACAAGAGAATAAACCTCAAAGTCGCCGGTGGGTAGGGCCGGAATCTCCGAGGCCAAAAAAGTTCAAAACGCAACCCTCTGCTTGCAAGGTGATGACAACTGTATTTTGGGAGGCACAAGGACTTTCTAGCAAAAAAGTACAATGAAAAAACAGGTGCGTATTATGCAACTTTGCTCGACCAACTGAGAACTGCGGTCGTGAAAAACGCCGACGGAGGCAAATCTACATAGGAATTCTGCACCAGCAGGACAATGCAAGAGTCCACACTTGCAAAGTTGCAATGAGTGCTGCTGAGCGGAATTGGTGCGAGCTAATACCACACCCCGCCTATTCTCCCGACTTAGCTCCTAGTAACTATTTCCTTTCAAAAACTTAGTACAGGAATTCCGAGGACGTCATTTCCCGTTCAACGAAGACGTCATGGCGGTAATTGAGGGGGTGGAACGGAGACATTGACCCTGGCTTCTTCAGTTCTGGGGTGATGGCACTGGAACAACGTTGGTCCAAGTGTATAATTCTAGAGGGCAATTATATCGAAAAAAAAAAAAAATAGATCGATCTCGCCCAGAAATATGATAAGCTGTTTTTTATTGACTCGCCCTCGTATACATTTATTCGTCTAAACACGGGATATTCGCTAACAACAGACAGAGACTACAGATCGAAATACGGTAATACTTAAACTGATATTTATCGGCGCAACTCTTTTATGACATAATGCTATTTTCGAAGGCTTCCAATTGTCTGCCTAAAGATTTCCATCTTAAGAGTAAAGAAAACATGCAAATGGCATCAAATAACAATCGGATTTGGCTAAATTGACAAGACAGCGTCTTATATGACAATACGGATTCAGAATTACTGCAAAATAATTGTATAATAGCCGTCGTTCAATACTTTGCTTTTCTGTTTCGATATCGTATTACAGGAACATTTCAGTTTTTCTTCCATTTAAAACACAACATGCAATACAGTCGTATGGCCATACATTTATAATAAGACCTTCCGCGAAATTTTTTGTTCCTCCAGCTATTAAATACAGTGTTGGTATAAACTTTCTAAAAAAGAAAGTGAAGGCAATGGTCAGGAATCGATAAAATTAACCCACAGCTCCAATCAGAGACACCGAAGGGAAAGAAACACAAAGCTTAACATGAAATACTAGGCCCGCAACTAGACCCTAATTACAACATCAATTTCTTTCCCATAAAATGGCCATTTGGGTATCCAAAACAAAAATATAAGCGATACACCCACTCAAAGACAAACCATACCAAAACAAAAAAAAACGCGACAGAAGAAACGCATTGGAACGGTCAGAGAAACGATTTCCACTGTTGGGGATGGGGGTGGCTTAAATCGATTTTACTCGGCCGCAATCATCGCCCTTACTTCCGTCGCGATTTAGACAAATAAATTGTTCAGTCCGTATTAAGGCCTCCTAACTCATTAGGGCAACATCTTCGCCCATACTTCCGTCGCGATTTAGTCAAATAATTTGTTCAGTCCGTATGAAGGCCTCCTAACTCATCAGTGCAACATCTCCGAGACACAAAAAAGCAAATAACCACAGAGATGAAACAACGGTGAGGACTCGACGGCACCTTTTTTTTTATTTTTACCTTTTTGAAAGCACTTTTATCAAATTCCATGGGAAATATTTACATTCTCAGTATAATAACAGAAACCCCGTTAGTTAACTTTTGTGATAGTTAACGCATCTGTGAGCATGGCAGCAAACACCATGCTGAACAGTGTTGGGGCTAACACACAGCATTGCTTGACATTTTTGTCACAGGGAATGGATCTGAGATCTCACCATCATTTTGGATCCGTGCAAGCATACCATCGTAGGTTGGTTGGACATCCAAACTTCACCATGATATTCCAAAGGCCTTCACGACTGACTGTGTCGAATGCTCTGGTGAGGTCAACAAAGGTTATGTAAAGGCCCATGTTTCTGTTCCTGGCATTGCTCTTGCAGCTGCCTTGCCAGTTGGAGCCTAATGGAAACATCAATAGTGGAAAGCCAAAAGGGTATTTATTTTCGCACAAAATGGCAAATTGGCTATCCAAAACAAAAAGATATAAGCGATACGCACACTCAAAGACTAAACCATAACAAAAATAAACCGTGACAGAAGAACCTTGGAACGGTCAGTGGAAAGTATTTCACTGTTGGGGATGGGGCTTAAATCGATTTTATGCGGCCACAATTCTCGCCCTTAGTTCCGTCGCGATTTAGACACATAATTTGTTCAGTCCGCATAAAGGCCCCCTAACTCATCAGTCCAACATCTCTGAGAACAAAAAAAAAATAAACAACAGCAGAGGTGAAACAACGATATGGACTCAACAGCAAGAAACCACTGAAATGCTGGAGCAAAAAAAAAAAACAACGGTTAGATTCCGATAGGCCCGACCAGATAAAGATGCATCAGGCACTAATCAACCTTACATAAAATTATATTCTCTCTAATTCTCAGTAAGCCTTTAAGCCGGAACTGTCATAGAATCTGAGGCATGACCAATCGGAGTGCAATTAAAAGGGAAGCAAAGTTGTCAATCGTGATTGGGTTAAACTCCCATGCAAGGAGTCTGTCCTATAACATTTATGTTGTACGGCCCAATCTTTTTATATCGAAAAAACAATTTTACGAAATTGAAAGTTACTAAAGACATTGCAAGTATATATTTTTCTCTGAATATTGTTTGAAAGATCTGGGAGAAATCTAATTTTGTCTTTACAAATTTCTAATGAGGTTTTAAATAAATTGAAATCCAGACGTTTTCGTGCTTTAGATCTGCCTTCTCGCGTATATCTTTGTTTTGGATAGCCAATTGGCCATTTTGTGGGACAGTTACTGTCCTTTTCGCTTTAGTGTCTAGTTATTTCAAAGTTCTGTCTTTCCCTTAGGTGTCTCTGACGGGAGCTGTGGGGTAATGGTATTGATTCCTGACCGTTGAGTTCACTTCTATTTTGCTAATTATCAACTACAATATGGGTAATTTCATGCAGACAGCAATGCCATTGATGGGATTGTACGAAGCTTGGCAGCCCATAATATAAAGCACCTTAAACATAAGGTACAAAAGTTTCTGTGACCGTGAAAAGTATCTAAATATGTTCTCTAAAAAGTTAATTCTTGGAAGCAAGAACTCAATATTTTATAAATTGAAACTGTAGTAAACAATATTTTCTGATCCTTACTAGCTAGCGTCTGCCAATTCGGCCTCATCAGTGACCCAAAAGTATTTTCAGTATTCCGCACTGAGCAAACATAACTTGAAAATATATATAATTAATATCCATAAGGTGTGTCAATTAAACTAAAACCACTACGATATCACACCCATACGACATAGTGCATTTATTCACATCAAAACGGCTACTTTTTCTGATGAAATCCGAGATATTTTTCTTTCTTATTTATACTGCAAACATATCCAGCAGGCAGACGTCGCTAGGGCAACTGTCGTGGATGTGACGCTGCATAAACTTCATGACGCCATATCGACGTTGATGTGACGTAACAATCACGTAACGTTCCCGCTGGGATAGGTTGTCGGTGCAAGTTACAACCGCCTCATTGAAGCGGTTCTAACGAGTACCCACAACCTACACTAAAGAGCAGAAAAAAAGAAAAATAATGTGTACCGCCGTAAAATAGAAGTGGAAGCAATGATCAGGAAGGATAAATCAACCCACAGCTCCCATCAGAGACACCAAAGGGAAAGAAACACAAACATGAAACAACAAACCCTAATTGAAACACCTATAGCGGAAAGCCAAAAGGACAGTTACTTTCCCACAAAGTGGCCGATAGGCTTTCATAAGCGGCACAGACAACCAAAGACAAACCATAACAAAAATAAACCGCGACAGAAGAACCGCCTGGGAACGGTCAGCGGAGACTTATTCCACCGGGGGGGGAGGGGGGGGGGGGGCTTAAATCGATTTAACGTGGCCACAATCCTCGTCCTTCCTACGTCGCGATTTAGACAAATAATTTGTTCAGTCCGCATGAAGGCCTCCTAACTCATCAGTGCAACATCTCCGTGAACACAAATAATCAAACAACAACATAGATGAAACAACGGTGAGGACTCGACAGCAAGAAACCACTTTGTGGGGTTTGGGAAGGTGTTCGTTTCGGGGACTTGTTCACGTGCTGCCAAGTTAACGGTGGTTTTACGTACTTACAAAATCATCGTTTTGTGAACAAACTAACATATGGCTTCGACGTCTTAACCCGTAAAGAAACGACACCCCAGAACATCACGAAAACACTGGCGCATCACGAATAATATGTTATTCTGAACCCCTTGAACCCCACTTTGATATAGTGAGTGTGTGTGTGTTTTAGTTTTACGTCCCACCAACAGCTAAGGTCCTCGGTTTAAAGACTCATCCGAAAGTCTGGAGAAGCCCGGGATCGATCATGCAATCCCAGGTTTATCAGGCGAGTAGCATAGCCACTACACCACCAAGGCTTCTCTTTTGTATAGTAAAACAGAGGTTTACAGGGGTAAATCTTATTTTTCTTTTTTTCTTATTTCTGCTCTGAAATATTGATTGTGGGGTTCTAAAGAGTACCCACAATCTATATTTTGAGCAGAATAAGGAAAATATCACGTTTCACCTTGAATTCATTTTCTCGGCGGTATAGTTTACAGTGTGTTTGTATAGGGGTGATTGCGTTTGTTTGTTTGATTTTAGGTTTAACGGCCCCGTCAACACTGTATATATCATTTTGGAGACGTAATTGCCTCCAATTTTGTGGAACTTTTACCCGACACTGAGATGAAATGACATCTCAAGCCCTGTCGCCCAATGACATCTCAAGCCCTGGCGCCCAATGATGCACCAATACGCATGGACGGACCCTGTCGCCCAATGAAACCAATAAGGTTTATAAACCTTATTGGTTTCATTGGGCGACAGGGCTTGAGATGTCATTTCATCGCACCGCTTTGCCTGGGCAGGTTTAGATCCTCTAAGCGAGTGTTTCCGTAATGAGGTACATGCTATAAGACACATTGATTTTTGTTGCAGCTCATTCTTGCCGATGCACCAATTATGTCCCAGTAATTAACTTCTATTTGGAATCGTTAAGGATCTTGAGAAACGCCTTGATCGAATCATCTTTCTAACTTTGTCCTGGAAAATAATATTTATGAATGAGCACTGCGTGTAAACAGAAATGGACTACATCAATTAAACCCGTCATTTCGTTCCTTTAATCGACCCTATCGACTTAAAACTGAAACGCTAAAGAAGTTACAGAAATAACTGAGAAAAAAACATTATTAGAACAAAGTTGTTATTTCTGCTCTAGAATATATATTGTGGGTACTCGTGAGAACCGCCTCGATGAGGCGGTTCTCACGTGTACCCACAATCTATATTTTGAGCAGAAATAATTAAAATATCACAATTTTTCATCTGAAGATTTTATTTATTTTTTTCTTCGGCGTTAAAGTTACAATGTATTTGTATAGGCGTGTTTTCATAATGTTATCAACAGAAGAGACATAAAAGATTGCCTCAGAAACTTGATGAATTATGAAAACAGTCGAATAAGCGCTATTTCGGTGTAACGAGATACCGTAATAGTCAAAATTAATCAATATGTCCATATTTGCTCTAAAAAGTTCCTTGTTTCTCTGAGGTCTGTTCTGGATTAGTCTCATGTGATAAAATCACTGTTTTTGCTTACTCTTAGGTTGAATTTACCAAACAGCAGAATAATAGAAGTTGAGGCAATGATCAGGAATCGATACAATTAACCCACAGCTCCCATCAGAGACACCAAAGGGAAAGAAACACAAACATGAAACAATAGACCCTAATATAAACATCAATAGCGGAAAGCCAATAAGACAGTTGCTTTCCCACAAAATGGCCAATAGGCTATCCAAAATGAAATAATATAAGCGATACAAACACCCAAAGACAAACCATAACAAAAATAAACCGCGACAGAAGAACCTGTCAACTCGAGATACGGATCAGCATGCGCAAAATATTAGTAAGGTGGGATATTACTGATTCCGAAATGAGAAAAAGAAGTGGAGGCAACGATCAGGAATCGATGCAATCATTCCACAGCTCCCATCAGAGACACCAAAGGGAAAGACACAAAAACATGAAACAACAGACCCTAATGGAAACACCAACAGCGGAAAGTCAAAAGGAGAGTTATTTCCCACAAAATGGCCAATAGGTTATCCAAAATAAAATAACATAAGCGACACAAACACCCAAAGACAAACCATAACAAAAATAAACCGCGACAGAAGAACGGCCTTGGAACGGTCAGAGGAAACGAATTCCACTGGGGTGGGCGGGGGTGGGGGGGGGGCTTAAATCGATTTTACGTGGCCACAATCCTCGCCTTTACTTCAGTCTCGATTTAGACAAATAATTTGAAGTTTCCTTATATACATGTGACATAATCATTTTGGAATTTAACTTGCTTTTAAATTTTGAAGAGTAATAAGGAAAGATAACTCAATTTGCAAGTAGGGTAATTGATATTAAAGCGATTATTTGAAAATACTTGACGGCCTTGGACACTTTTATCATCAATAGCGTCTAGCTTGCTTTCCTGGCAGGTTTCAATTTTGTTTATTTGTTTGTACGCTAGTCTTACGTCCCAATCAAAGTATTGAGATCATTTTTGAGCTGGTCCCTTTACCTATCCGCCCTTTTACCGGACTGGCTTATGCGTAAGCGGTCACTGCACTTTCTTTCGCCAGAAACTGACAACTGCCCTTCTTGAATCAGTGGGAGGGAGAGACTGACTGTATAAAATAATTCATGATCAATATCCACGAAAGTATTTTGCCCATCCCGGCAGAAATCGAACCCATGTCCTCCTGATCACCAGTCAGATGCGCATCCGACTGAACTACCGAGGCCGGCAGGCAGGTTTCAATAACTCGGCTATTGCACGATCTGTCGTGTTAGGTTCGGCAGACTCACGAATTTCGATTTCGGGTTCTGCTCCGATTGTTAATTGGTTGTACTTATTATAGTCCAAGGGGTTAGGGAATCGTTAGATATCATTTGACTTTCATGCTGGTCGAAGTACGTATCTGAAAGTTGGATTTTCATGTCCTCTCGGTGTTTTATCATGTAGTCATTGTCGAGTGATGACGACACCTGGTGTTTCTTACCGGTGCTGGTTGTCGGTGTATCGTTGAACCTCGCTTTCGCACTGAAGGAGTTTGGTGTTGATATCGAAAAGTCCACTGATTTAGTATCATCCGATATTCGCGGTACATTATTTGTACCGTTTTCGTATTCGCCTACCGCGACAGAATACCCGGTCCTTTTGCGTTCGGTTTGCATTCTGGCATTTCCAAAATGGTTCGCTTGCCCTCAACGATAACGACATTAACTAGTGCTAACAAACTATGTATTTGAGCAAACTAATAAACACACATATTGAATGGCCCCGCAAACGCCACCTTTCTTAATAAAAAGAGGGGTTAAGAGTCGTGTTTAGTACTCGATCTTGTTAACCTGATGCCAACTTAATTCGATTGCTCAGGAATTTAAAGTAAATTCTTAGGCCTAAACATCCCGTGAACAAGTCCGTGAAATAAAGACCCCCCTAAACCCCACTTTATATAGAGAAAACTGGGGTTTACGGGGGTAAACATTATTTTCCTTATTTCTGCTCCAAGACATAGGTTGTGGGTACTCGTTAGAACCGCCTCAATGAGGCGGTTCTAACGAGCACCTTAAACCTATGTTTGGAGTATAAATAAGAAAAATATCACAAATTTTCATCAGAAAAATTGCCTTTTTTAAGGTTTGAAAAATGTACTATATCACATGGATGTGTTATCGTTATGAATAGCCGTGTTTCCGCTAACCCGACCGACCCTGCTTAAGTATACAGTGCAAGTATCAACATGATAAACAAGAGGCCCATGGGCCACTATGCTCACCAGAGCTCAGGTGGGCACTGCCAAATTGCAGCCATGTATTTTAACATGATATCATTTTAATCTGCCAAATGAACCCCCATATCCAAATGAGCATCAATGTGGACTCAGTATATGAAACATTAGGCCTTTTATGAAGTAGAGGGGGTGGGGCATGGACCCAATGGAGCCCTGGTTGGTATCACTAAATGTGTCTTATCACAAAGAACAAGAATATATATGGTTTAGCAGTGGGGATCTGCATGGCTGGAGATAAAAGTGGAGGGGTTGGAGCATGCCCTGTCGTTCCCAGGAAAGCCCAAGATTGTTGTCCCTAAATGTGTCTCATCATAAGGACCAAGTATATATATGGTTTAGGGGTGGGAATCTGAACGGTTTCCAAGATATCCTTTCATGAAGTGATAAAGGTGAGGACTGGCCCTTGCGGACACCCCTACAGTAGGTGTGCTAATAATAAGGAACAAGAACATATATGAATATGGGGTGGGGATTTGAATGGTTTCTGAAATATATGGCCTTTTATGAAGTGGAAGGGCGGAGCACATTGCCTCAGCACAAAGAGACCCCAAGTTGGTGTGACTGAATGAGTCTTATCATAAGGAACAAGAATATATATAGTTTAGGGGTGGGGATCTGAACTATTTCTGAGATATGTGGCTTTTAATGAAGTCAAGCGGTGGAGCAAGGCCCGGGCATGCCCCGGGGACTCACAAGCTGGTGTCAATGAATGTGCCTTATCATAAGGAAGATGAATATATATGGTTTAGGGGTGGGGCTCTGAACAGTTTCTGAGATATAAGGCCTTTTGTGAAGTGCAGGGGTGGGGCAAGGCCCAGGGAGACCCCCAGGTTGGTGTCAATGAAAGTGTCTTATCATAAGGAACAAGAATATATATGGTTTAGGGGTGGGGATCTGTAAGGTTTCCGAGATATTGTGATATTATGAAAGGGAGGGGGTGGGGCATGGCCCCAGCACATCCCTGGGGACCCCCAGGTTGGTGTCACTGAATGTGTCTCATCATAATGAACAAGAACATATATGGTTTAGGGGTGGGGATCTGAACAGTTTCTGAGATATATGGCCTTTTGTGAAGTGAAGGGGTGGGGCATGGCTCCGGCGCACCCCGGAAGACCCCCAATTTGGGGTCAATGAATGCGTCTTATCATAAGGAGCAAGAATATATATGGTTTAGGGGTGGGGATCTGTAAGGTTTCCGAGATATTGGGCCTTTTATGAAATGGAGGGGCGGGACATGGCCCTGGCGCATCCCGGGGGACCCCCATTTTGATGTCACTGAATGCGTCTTATCAGAAGGAACAAGAGTATATAGGGTTCAGGGGTGGGGATCTGAATGGTTTCCGAGATATTAGGCCTTTTATGAAGTGGAGGGGGTGGGACATGGCCTCGGCACATCCCGGAGGACCTCCAGGTTGGTGTCACTGAATGCGTCTTATCAATAGGAACAAGAATATATATGGTTTGAAGGTGGGGATCTGAACGGTTTGCAAGATATATGGCCTTTTCTGAAAAGAAGTGGGTGGGGCATGGCCCCAGCACAACCTTGGGCACCCTCAGGTTGGCATAAAAGCATATGGCTGAAAGAAGTTTACTCAAGGAACATTTCTATAAAAAATTGTCTAAATATCTGCAACGGCTTGGCAGTTAATGCCATTTTTCAATATTCCCCATTAAAAGTCAATGGAAACTCTTAAGTTGCCATAGCAACCAATCTAAAAGCCGAATTCCATAAAAAACACAAAACCCGTTGAGGCTAATATGGAGAATTTTTTCAGTAAGTCTCAGCCTCATAGAGCATATGGTTCGTGAGGAGATGATTTTTTAAGTATTTTTTTTTTTTTCTATTTTTTGCATTTTGGTTTCCATGGCAACCATTAAAATTGAGCAGTAGGCCTAAAATCATATGGTAGATACTAGATTGCTTAAGGAACATTTCTATGAAAGTTTTGTTCCAATATCTGCAAAGGCTTGGCAGTTAATGCCATTTTTCAATTTTCCCCATTATAAGTCTATGGGAGCTCTAAGTTGCTATAGCAACTGATGTTATTGGTTTTTGTGGCGCGTTCGTCGATGGAATAGGGACTTTGGTCGAACATAAACTCGATGGCAGATAAAATATCAATCTTTTCGCAAAATTGTCAAGGACTTGCAAACCCACAAAAAAGAAGGGCTGTTTTTAGGCATATGAGATTAAAGAAATATAATATAATTTGTTTGCAAGACATCCATATCCAAAGGCTTCAGGAACCATATATTAAAGCTGAGTGGGGTTATGATATTTACTTTAGTTGTTTTAATAATAGCAGTAGGGGAGTAATGGTGCTTTTAAATAACAATTTTGAACATAAAGTTGAACGTGTAAATTCAGATTCAAACGGTAATTACATTATATTAGATATAAACATAGAAGGAAAAAGGTTTACTTTAGTCAATATTTACGGGCCAAACGACGACAAACCAAACTTTTATAAAGACATTAGGCAAAAATATAACGCATTTCAAAATGATAAAGTTATTATTTGTGGTGATTGGAATTTGGTAATTAATCCAGACCTTGATACCAATAATTATCTGCACATAAACAATCCTAGAGCACGTCAGGAAGTCTTAAATATTATTAATGAGGAGGATTTTGTAGATATTTACAGAGAACTAAATGGAGATAAAAGAGAATTTACTTGGAGCAGGCGAAATCCAGTCCGAAAACAGGCTAGATTGGACTTTTTTTTAATTAATGATGACTGTTTTCCATATGCATCTGAGGCAAAAATAACTCCAGGTTATAGGTCAGATCACAGTGGCATACTATTAGAACTCGCTTTTAATACAAATGAAAGGGGGCGGGGATACTGGAAGTTCAATAATTCTTTACTTAAAGATCAACATTATATAAACTTGGTTAAAAACACGATTTCTGAAGTAAAACAAACATACCTAAAAAATAATGACGATAACAACATCGATAATGAAGAACAAGAATTTAGTATTAATGATCAACTGTTTTTGGAAACCCTTTTACTAATGATTCGTGGTAGCACAATAAAATATAGTTCTCAGAGAAAGAAACAGCGCCAAGAGGAAGAAACCAAATTAGAACAAGATATAAAAATGATCGAAGACGAAGTAAATGCAAATTTTTTAAATATGTCTGATGATATTTTGGATGAATTAGAGAATAAGAAATCTTTGTTAAATGAAATTCAAAAAGAGAAAATTGAAGGAGTAATGTTAAGATCACGTAGTAGATATGAAGATTTAGGTGAAAAACCTACACGTTATTTTTTTAACTTAGAAAAAAGAAATTTTACCAGTAAAGTTATACATAAATTAGTGAATGAAGAAGGGGTCGAGATTACAGATACAGCGGATGTCCTAAAATACCAAACTAATTTTTATGAAAACCTGTATACGGAGGTTGAAATAGACAATACTTTATCAATACAATCAATATTAGGGGAAAATGACATTAAATTATCAGATAATGAATCGCAGGAATTAGAAGGAGAGTTAACTTACTCAGAGCTATCATCTGCCTTACGAAATATGAAAAATAATAAAAGTCCCGGTTTAGATGGGTTCACAGTAGAATTTTTCAAATTCTTTTGGGTCGATATTGGACAATTTGTTTTACGTTCATTGAATTACGGTTATCGTACTGGCACACTTAGTATTACCCAAAAGCAAGGAATCATAACATGCATCCCTAAACCAAATAAACCAAGAATTAATCTAAAAAATTGGAGACCTATATCTTTATTGAATGTTACATACAAACTGGCATCAGCAGTAATATCAAATAGATTAAAGAAAGTACTGGATAGGGTTATTCACGAAAATCAAAAAGGGTTTATAGCGGGTAGGTTTTTAGGAGAGAATGTAAGACTTATCTATGACGTGCTCTTTGAAGCCAAAAAACAAAATATACCTGGCTTGTTGCTTTCAATAGACTTCGAGAAAGCATTTGACACTGTCTCATGGACGTTCATTTCAAATGTCTTAGATTATTTTAATTTTGGGAGGTCTATTAAAACCTGGATTAGTTTATTTCAAAATGGGGCAGAATCGTGTATACTCCAAAATGGCTTTATGTCCGACTTTTTTAACCTTAAACGTGGTTGTAGACAAGGGGATCCTATATCACCATATATATTTATATTATGTGCAGAAATTCTTGGGAAAATGATAAGAAATAATAGAAATATTAAAGGTATAAAAATAAATAATAACGAATATAAATTATCACAATATGCGGACGATACCCAACTTTTATTAGACGGCTCCGAAAATTCACTTAAGGAAGCTTTGGATACATTAAAACAATATTACAGAATGTCTGGATTAAAAATAAATGTAGATAAAACGAGGGCTTTATGGATAGGAAGTTTAAGTAACTCAGAAGAAACTCTCTGCGATGAATATCCTTTAGACTGGTCACAGGATCCTTTAAAAGCCTTAGGCGTAATATTCTCACCTCTAGTGTTTGATATATGGGACCTGAATAGCCAAGAAGTCCTCTTAAAAATTAAAAATATTCTTAATCAGTGGTCCAGAAGAAAATTGACTTTAATAGGTAGAATAACTGTTATTAAATCTCTCGCACTTTCTAAGTTTGTACATCTTTTTATTTCCCTGCCAGCGCCACCAAACGAACTAATAAAGGAGTTAGAAAAATTGTTTTACAAGTTTTTGTGGAATTCAGGACCAGATAGGATTAAAAGGAGAATTATTATAAAAAATATTTCCTATGGAGGTTTAAGAATGATTGAATTAAAATCATTTATTAAAGCATTAAAAGTCTCATGGTTACGACGAATACTACAACAATCAGATATAGGTGGATGGAAGGAATTAGCTTTTATAAATTTTTCAAAGATATTTTCGTTTGGTGGCGCTTATGCGGCGAAACTCAGTTCCAATTTACAAAATCCTTTTTGGAAGGATTTAATGCAAGTTTGGTCGGAATTTTGTAAAGCTGTCCCCGTGGAAAATATAAAACAAATTCTTATATGCCCATTATGGCATAACGATCGTATAGGAAACGGGAAATTGTTTTTAAGAAATTGGTGCGAAATGGGCATAAGGGTGATTTATGATCTTATTAGTGAGGAAGGGGTATTTTATAGTTTTGATCAGTTAAAAGCGAAATATAACATAAGGGGCACATTTCTTGATTATCAACATGTATTGAATAATATTTCTGAAGTATGGAAAGATCAAATTAATATGAATCGTGTATTTATTGTAGAATCTAAACAAAATGTAATTTGTAACATATATATTCAATATTTAATCAATTCAAAGAAAGGAAGTAGAATCTTCTACGATATTCTGGTTGGAGTAAACGAATATACCCCACAAGTAAAATGGCAAACGGAGATAGGTGATATAGGGGAAGATGAATGGAAAACGTACTATCAAACATTAAAGTCATTCCACGAGACAAAATTACGCGATTTTCAATACAAAATTAATAATAAAATTTTAGTAACAAATTCATTTCTTTTTAAAATTAATAAAACAGACAATCAGGCTTGTAGTTACTGTAAGGAACAACCAGAAACAATTCACCATTTATTTCTAAGATGTCCAAAAGTAAGAACTTTTTGGATTGAACTGAAAACATGGTTGACTACAAATATCAATTTAGATATATCATTAGAGGACCGCAAAATATTATTTTCGTACGCAGGTAAAATAGAACTGGTCAATCACATCTATGGTTTAGCAAAATATTATATTTATAAAAACAAATTTGTTTCTAGAAATATTAGTATCCAAGGATTTGTCAGCCTCATAAAGAAAAAAATGCTTAGCGAGAGATACATTTCATACATAAATAATAGGTTAAATAAATTCTTTAAGAAATGGACTTCTGTATATAATCACTTTTATCCAAACACTGGTGACTCGTGAGGACTATTCCGATTTTTATGCTAGTATCAGAGTTCTGCTTTCCATTGACCGCCTGCCACGGGTATTGCGGAGTTGACACGCACCATTAGTCAGTTTCTATTGAAGACAAAATACCATACATCACGAAGACACGCCTATATAATTTTGACCCCCTCGAACCCCACTTTTATATAGTAAAACTGGGGTTTCGTGGGGGTAAACTTTAATTTTCTTATTTCTGCTCTGGGGTGTGGATTTTTGGGTGCTCGTTAGAACTGCCTCATCGAGGCGGTTCTAACGAGTACCTACAGTCTGTATTTTGGGCTGAAATGGGGAAAATATCACAATTTTTCATATCAAAATTTTCATTTTTTCGGCGATGGGGGTTACAATCTTCTGTTATGGGCACGTTTTCGTGATGTAACGTGTACTGATGTTACAGTTTGTTTTTTGCTGTCTTGTTGAAGAATTATGTTTATTTATGTCTATTCTTTGTAACTTGAATAACGCGGATTCGAGACATTAGTGATTTTTAGAGGAATTACTTACATCACGAAAACACGCCTATAAAATTTGGACCCCCTTGAACCCCACTGCTGTATATTAAAACCGGGGGTAAACCTTTATCTTTCTTGTTTCTGCCCTGGGGTGTGGGTTGTGAATGCTCAGTACAGCCGCCTCGTCGAGGCGGTCCGGGCGAGTATCCGCGGCCTGTGTTTTGGGCGGGAATTGGAGAATTATCAATTTTCCATCTGAAAAGTGTTATTTTTGGCGGTAAAATTTACAATTTATTCGAATAGGTATGTTTTCGTGATGCTTTCAGCGAGACGGACATAAGTCCAGCTTTTTTCTATGTATTATTACACTGAATTTTACTATTACAACCTGTTTGCCTACACTTCTAAACGATCCTCTCTCTCTCTCTCCTCTCTCTATAAGCTTTCTCTTTTCTACTAACTCCTAAAAGATTTAATTTCGAATTAAGTATATTGGACTATTATGCACTTCAAATATCAATATCCTATATATATATCTATATGTATGTACGTATTTATGATATTGAAATACATGTTCAGTTTAAATAATAAAAAAAAAAAAGTTGCTATAGCAACTAAACTAATGGGCCAATTTTCATAAAAAACACAAACTTTCAATCCCCCAGCCCAAGGATGCTACAGATAAAATTTGGGCTGAATCGGTCCAGTGGCTTCAGAGAAGAAGATGTTTGAAAGTGTTGACGTCAGACGACGACGACGACGACGACAACGACGACGTCGCCGGACAACTGCCTATCCTATAAGCTCCCCCGGAGCCTTCGGCTCTGGTGAGCTAAAAAGTTTCTCCTACCAACCAACCAAATTTTTCTCAGCATGTTAGTAGAAACACAGCTATTTTTACGCCTTATCACGTTTTGAAGACTCTGCTTTCATTTTTAAGTTCATTACCCGTTTCTGTTTTACGTCTTCTGGACACCGAGGCGAATAAATTCTACGATAGTTCTCATCAGTTATATGATGCGGCTCTCTTAACTAGAGGCTATACTCAGCATACTCTCCGTCCTTACATTGATTCTGAAATTAATCATAAACGCCATTTCTTCAAAATATCCTTCATTAATAAGGGTATGGATTTTATAGATTTGCCCAGTATCTTCCGTGAGAGATCCGTACTTTCTTCCATTCCTGCTTATTTTCAAAATACTGAAACACCTATAATTTGCTATAAATATAACAAACCTGTTAGATCTATCATTTTTAATTTCAATAAACTTGTTTCAGATCTTGATATTGATACTAATACTCCTGATTCATGTGATTGTAAAAACTCAAAGTATTGCTATTCTGCTGCTGGTCATGTAATTACTGGCAATTTGAAAATTATTCCTGATTCAAGGATAAGGAATATAATTTCTAAAGGACCGAAATATCGGTTTCCTTCAAAAATTGATTTCAGTAAATGTAGAGATGAAATCGCTGCTTCATTGAATGAATTCGGTAATCGATGGTGTAAGCGAGAGTATGTTGAGCATAAAGCCCTTAAGGACTGGAAACTTAGCATTTTAAAACTAGTGAATAAACGCATTTCTTTCTATTCTCAAAATACTAACTTATTACCTCCTAAGCCCAAGACGTCTTTACGTCATCTTAAACTAGGTATTCAAGAATTTCATAAGAAGTTTGTTTTGGCCCCTGCAGACAAGGCCGCTAACAACGTCGTCGTTGTGTGACGGCTCCACTATGTTAACACGCTTAAGCAGGAGCTTGGTGGTACTAAGGCCTATGAACTTCAGCCTTTAGCTGAAGAGAGAGCTATAGTAGATAAACATGTTTGTCTTTCAGCCACCAAGTTTGCTGTGTGTGTTAACGAAGGCCAAGACAAGCTTCCTACGCTATACTGGTTACCAAAACTTCATAAAAAACCTTACAAAGCACGGTTTATTGCAAATTCTAGCTCTTGCACTACCACTGAACTTTCTAAATTATTAACTTCCTGTCTTACTGCTATTAAAACGCATGTAATTAAATATTGTGATAAAGTCTTTGAAAGATCAGGAAGAAATCTGTTTTGGTCTATAAAAAATTCGAATGATGTTTTAAATAAATTGAAATCTAGACAGTTTCGTGCTTCTAGTCTGTCTACCTACGATTTTTCCACTCTTTACACTACACTTCCTCATAATCTTATAAAAGAAAAGCTTAATGATTTAATTGAATGGGCTTTTCACAGAGAAGATTCTCTCTATCTTGCATGTAATGTCAGAAATGCATTTTTCACTTCTAAAGAGCATAAGAATTATACACTTTGGTCATGTCAGAAAGTGTGTGATGCCCTCACCTTTCTACTTGACAATATTTATATTAGATTCGGTACTAAGTTATTTAGACAAATTGTGGGTATTCCGATGGGTACTAATTGCGCACCTCTTGTGGCTGATCTGTTCTTGTATTGTTATGAAAGAGACTTCATTTTGTCGCTTTCCATTGATAACCAATCTGAAATTATTGAAGCTTTTAGCTCTACTTCTAGATATTTAGATGATTTATTAAATATTGATAATACCTATTTTGATGGTTTGATCAGTCAGATTTACCCCCTAGAACTTCAGTTAAATAGGGCAAATTCTTCTGATACCGAGGCCCCGTTTTTGGATTTACATCTATCTATTGTAGATGGATTTGTTTCGTGCAAAATTTATGATAAACGCGATGACTTTGATTTTGAGATTGTAAATTTTCCTTTTTTGGATGGTGATGTTCCTCGTGCGCCATCCTATGGCGTTTATATTTCGCAATTAATTCGATTTGCTAGAGTGTGTAGTCATGTAACTGACTTCAACACTCGTAATAAATTATTAACGGCTAAACTCCTTAATCAGGGTTATCGGTACCATAAACTACGCAAAGCCTTTTCAAAATTTTATAGACGCCATTCTGATTTAATTTCAAAATTCAATATTGGACTTAAATCTCTTCTGCAACAAGGTCTATCGGAACCCGAATTTTATGGTGACTTAGTATTTAAATTCAGAAAAATATATAACCGCAATGACTTCAGTACCCAATTTCGTAAAATCATTCTTCGATATAAAAAGATTGGGTACAACATGGATATTATACGACAGACTGCATGCATGGTAGTTAACCCAATCACGGTTGGCAACTTTGCTTCCCTCTTTAATTGCACGCCGGTGGGTCAGGCCTCAGATTCTATGACGGCTCCAACGTAAAGGCTTATTTAGAATTAGAGAGATCTAATTCAAGGTAATGTTGGTTGGTGCCTGATGCTCTGTCTCTGGTCGGGCTCATCGGAGTCTAACTGTTGGTTTTCTTTTGCTCCAGCATTTCAGTGGTTTCTTGCTGTCGAGTCCTCACCGTTGTCTCACCTCTGTGGTTCTTTGATTTTTGTGTTCACGGAGATGTTGCACTGATGAGTTAGGAGGCCTTCATGCGGACTGAACAAATTATTTGTCTAAATCGCGACGGAAGTAAGGGCGAGGATTGTGGCCACGTAAAATCGATTTAAGCCCCCCAGTGGAAATCTTCCACTGACCGTTCCAAGGCGGCTCTTCTGTGGCGATTTATTTTATGTTGTTGTTTGTTACTTACTGTGTGTATCACTTGTGTCTTTTAGTTTCGGATGACCATATGGCCATTTTGTGGGAAAGTAACTGTCCTTATGGCCTTCCTTTGTTTAGGTTTCCATTATGGTCTGGTCGCTTAATGTTTGTATTTCTTTCCCTTTGGTGTCTTTTATGGGTGGAGTAAGTTAATTGTATCAATTCCTGATCTTTGTTTTACTTCTACTTTTCTAACATTGGCCTATTGAGACCAAATTCCGAGCTTACGAAACCCAAACAGTGTCATTGTATGGACGACCATTAAACTCTCAAATGCAAAGGACACAATTGTACCGGGCAGCATTGGTGACATGCGAGGGACAAGTTTCTGCGCTATACAGATCCCTTTGTATTGGAATCAAGACCGATTGTCTAGGACATATTCGCTATCTCAACTTGAATAAGTT
The DNA here is from genome assembly GCA_963580285.1 of Lucinisca nassula. Classification (NCBI taxonomy): domain Eukaryota; kingdom Metazoa; phylum Mollusca; class Bivalvia; order Lucinida; family Lucinidae; genus Lucinisca; species Lucinisca nassula. The sequence continues at coordinate 52,231,017 of OY757025.1, read as the reverse complement.
AAGCTGCAATGCCTAATAACATCGATATCATTTAAAGTCATGTAGTAGAAAGCTAAAGTAGTGGCTTTTCGGTGCCATAAAATTGAAGCTTCATTCTTAACAACAGAGCTAATTTTCTACTAATTGTCATTGAAGCGCAGAGAAATGGTGATTCAGCAAGAATTATATTGAATCGCCAGAGGGTATACGAAAGCGGTATAATGTTATAAATAGAGGCTCCTACATGAGTGTTCATGTATTACTAAATTTATTTAACTGGTTGGGGAAAACAGGATAAAATGCGAGGCTTTTTCCAGCATTTGATCCTTTTTCCTCAACGAGTTTAATCAATTCAATAAAACATTAAAAACGCATTTTAAACACGATTTCAATTTAAAAAATGTCAACTTAGTATTCCGCCATTTGTCGCAAAGGACGTCGTACGTGTTGCGGAGCGTATCTAACAAAATTGCAAAGGGCCAGTCCCTTTAAGGCCCATGTTACGGCAACTTTTGATTTTCTTTAAACTTTGCAGACTCAAAAAAGGATGTATTTGCTGTAATATGGTGAAATTTCAGATCCGCAGATCTAATGTTACTGGCTGTATGAGCAACGAAAGTGGATGGGGTAATTCTACCCCATTGCGAGACCTGTGGTTCTTTAGCTATTATCTCTAGCACAAAGCATCCTAGCAAGTGGGTCTTTTTAGAATTGTTTAGACCTTTATAGTTGTTAAACTTACTGTATATGTTTTTGTGGAAAAATTCTTCACTTATACTATCTTCACTTACAATTCGTACCTAAATCTCAGCCAAATTTACTGACAATCTTTGCACAAAACCACAACATAAGTCTATTTCTAAAGCTATTGCAAAGACAGGGGTAATTAAGATATAATAGGCATTGCCAAATTATGAGCATTTCTTTATTCTGTAATTACTTATAGAGTTATTTGCCCCTGAATCCAATTTTTGTCATATTATCTGTCATATTTAAAATCCTTGTCATATTTAAAATCTATAGATATATTTCAAAACAGTCATAAACTCGGCAAATTTGGCTTTCGGTCGATCTAATGAAGCTATTAGGTAATTTGTAAATATCTTCTTTAATAATGACTTAAACAATATGGGTAGTTTTAATACAAACTTTGCTGTTTCTACTGCAAAAATACCTAGGCTTTATGTCAGCTCAACGTCATAAATCCTACTAGTGAAGAGCAAGCACTAGCACATACTATAATTGATGGTGTACACCAGAAAAGTCTAGCAATAAAGAAATGGATCTTTTATTGAAAAACAACACTTATTTTTACACGGGTTTTTACATATATTCTTTTGCTCTACATCACATTCTATTAAATAACCTTGATAGCTCATTGGCTAGTGCGTTCGACTAACAATCGAAAGGTTGTTGGTTCAAATCGGGCAACCAGAGGCAAGCTGTGTCCTTGGGCAAGACACGTTATGGCACTGCCTCACTACACTAAGGTGTTAATGGGTAGCAGTGGAGCGAAAATCACTGCCTGTCTGTTTCGCGAACGTGATAACACCCGAAATGTGTGTTCGTGAGCGATTCAATTAGCTTGAAGCTTTCATGGCAATCGAACTAAAATAAATGGGTATAAACTACATGTAAGTAAATAGCATTTAGTAGTCTTATTGTTAAAAGGTTATTTGCCCTGTTAACACGTTTCGACAGCTGTTTCAAATAATTTACTTGTTTGACTCAGCTATTGTTGTAACAAGTGTTATTCAAAAAGTCCAAAAATGACATACTATAGAACGTCTTGACAACTTTGCTTCCCTCTTTAATTGCACGCCGGTGGGTCAGGCCTAAGATTCTATGACGGTTCCAACGTAAAGGCTTATTGAGAATTAGAAAGATCTAATTCAAGGTAATGTTGGTTGGTGTCTGATGCTCTATCTCTGGTCGGGCCCATCGGAGTCTAACTGTTGGTTTTCTTTTGCTGCAGCATTTCAGTGGTTTCTTGCTGTCGAGTCCTCACCGTTGTCTCACCTCTGTGGTTGTTTGATTATTTGTGTTCACGGAGATGTTGCACTGATGAGTTAGGAGGCCTTCATGCGGACTGAACAAATCATGTGTCTAAATCGCGACGGAAGTAAGGGCGAGGATTTAGGCCACGTAAAACCGGTTTAAGCCCCCCCCCCGACCCCTGTGGAATTCGTTTCCGCTGACCGTTCAAAGGCGAATCTTCTGTCGCGGTTTATTTTTATCCCCCGACCGAATAGGTTCGGAGGATATAGCGATCAGCCTGGTGTCCGTCCGTCTGTCTGTCCGTCCGTAGACGCAACCTTGTGATGGCCATAACTCCTATACCCTTTGGGATTCATTGATGGTTCTTTGCACAATTGTTAACAAGGCTGAGGCGGCGTGTCATGCGCAAGAACTAGAACTTTTGATGCCATATTTTTAGTTTTCTCCCCTTTTAATGAAATAGAATGACTACTTTGTGATGGCCATAACCCCAATACCCTTTGAGATATATTGATGGTACCTGGAACATTTGTTCACAAGGCTGAGAGAGCGTGTCGTGCACAAGAACCACAACTCTAGTTGCCGTGGTTTTTGAGTTAATTCCCCTTCCAATAAAATAGAGTGACTACCTTATGATGGCCATAACTCCAATACCCTTTAAGATATATTGATGATACCTGGCACAGTTGTTCACAAGGCCGAGACGGTGTGTCATGCACAAAAAACACAACTCTGAGTGGCATGGTTTTTGGGTTATCTCCCCTTCCAAAAATATAGAATCACTACCTTGTGATTGCCACATCTCCAATACTCTTTGAGATATATGATGGTACTTGGTACAGTTGTACATGAGGTTAAGCAGGTGTGTCACGTGCAAGAACCATAACTCTGGGTGCCCTATTTTTTTTATTATCTCCCCAGACAATATAACCTTGGGATGGCCATAACTCAAATACCCTTTGAGATATATTGATGGTACTCAGTACAATTGTATACAAGGTTGAGACGGCGCTACATGCCTAAGAACCACAACTTTGGATGTTATGATATTTTAGTTATCTCCCCTTCCAATATAACAGTATGACCACCTTGTGATCACCGTACCTCCAATACCCTTTGATACATATTAGTGGTACTTGATGCAGATGTACATGGGGATAAACAGGTGTGTCGTGCTCAAGAATTACAACTCTGGGTGCTCTGGGATTTTTAGTTATCTTTCCTGACAATATAACCTTGTGATGGCCTTAACTCCAACACCCTTTGAGATATATTGAAGGAACTTGGCGCAATTGTATACAACGTACAGAAGTGGTGTCATGTGCAAGAACCACAACTGTTGGTGCTGTGGTATTTGAGTTATCTACCCTTCCAATATAACAGTATGACCAGCTTGTGATCACCATATCTCCAATACCCTTTGAGACATATTGATGGTACTTTGAACAGAAATACATGAAAAATCATGCGCAAGAGCCACAATTCTGAGTGCGTGCCTTCTTTTAATTTAGTTATCTCCCCTGATAGTATAATCTTGTACTGGCCATATCTGCAATACTTTTGTGATATATCGTTAGTTTAATTCTGGTGCACTTTTTATTGGTGAACAATCTTCTGAAGGCCATACTGGCTTTTGGTCGGGGGATTTGCCATCTCTTCCGAAGGCTATTTTTGTTATGGTTTGTCCTTGGGTGTTTGTGTCGCTTATGTTATTTTATTTTGGATAGCCTATTGGCCATTTTGTGGGAAAGTAACAGTCCTTTTGGCTTTCGGCTGTTGGTGTTTCCATTAGGGTCTGTTGTTTCATGTTTGTGAGTCTTTCCCTTTGGTGTCTCTGATGGGAGCTGTGGGTTGATTGTATCGATTCCTGATCATTGCCTCCATTTCTATTTTGAAAGGTGCTGCAGGTATCTGTTTTAACAATTACGTTGATACCGGGTTATGAAAATTATTTAAAACCTTAAAGTTTCAATCTTATATTCTTTGCATCATATACTGCATTGTTAATATCTATTTATATCTTATTCCTTATGGTGTCAGACACACACCATAATTATTTTTTATTCCTTTGTGGAGCCTGCTTCAAGGTAATTGAGCATATCATATTTTATTCTACTAAGTGTTGCCCACTTATGGCCAATTTTCCTACAAACTTTATTCCTGGGTTCAATGCCGGCTTCTCCAGACTTTGGAATGAGACTTTAAGAATTATACACTTTGGTCATGTCAGAAAGTGTGTGATGCCCTCACCTTTCTACTTGACAATATTTATATTAGATTCGGTACTAAGTTATTTAGACAAATTGTGGGTATTCCGATGGGTACTAATTGCGCACCTCTTGTGGCTGATCTGTTCTTGTATTGTTATGAAAGAGACTTCATTTTGTCGCTTTCCATTGATAACCAATCTGAAATTATTGAAGCTTTTAGCTCTACTTCTAGATATTTAGATGATTTATTAAATATTGATAATACCTATTTTGATGGTTTGATCAGTCAGACTTACCCCCTAGAACTTCAGTTAAATAGGGCAAATTCTTCTGATACCGAGGCCCCGTTTTTGGATTTACATCTATCTATTGTAGATGGATTTGTTTCGTGCAAAATTTATGATAAACGCGATGACTTTGATTTTGAGATTGTAAATTTTCCTTTTTTGGATGGTGATGTTCCTCGTGGTCCATCCTATGGCGTTTATATTTCGCAATTAATTCGATTTGCTAGAGTGTGTAGTCATGTAACTGACTTCAACACTCGTAATAAATTATTAACGGCTAAACTTCTTAATCAGGGTTATCGGTACCATAAACTACGCAAAGCCTTTTCAAAATTTATAGACGCCATTCTGATTTAATTTCAAAATTCAATATTGGACTTAAATCTCTTCTGCAACAAGGTCTATCGGAACCCGAATTTTATGGTGACTTAGTATATAAATTCAGAAAAATATATAACCGCAATGACTTCAGCACCCAATTTCGTAAAATCATTCTTCGATATAAAAAGATTGGGTACAACATGGATATTATACGACAGACTGCATGCATGGTAGTTAACCCAATCACGGTTGGCAACTTTGCTTCTTTAATTGCACGCCGGTGGGTCAGGCCTAAGATTCTATGACGGCTCCAACGTAAAGGCTTATTGAAAATTAAAGAGATAATGTTGGTTGGTGCCTGATGCTCTGTCTCTGGTCGGGCTCATCGGAGTCTAACTGTTGGTTTTCTTTTGCTCCAGCATTTCAGTGGTTTCTTGCTGTCGAGTCCTCACCGTTGTCTCACCTCTGTGGTTCTTTGATTTCTGTGTTCACGGAGATGTTGCACTGATGAGTTAGGAGGCCTTCATGCGGACTGAACAAATTATTTGTCTAAATCGCGACGGAAGTAAGGGCGAGGATTGTGGCCACGTAAAATCGATTTAAGCCCCCCAGTGGGGGTCTTCCACTGACCGTTCCAAGGCGGCTCTTCTGTGGCGATTTATTTATGTTGTTGTTTGTTACTTACTGTGTGTATCACTTGTGTCTTTTAATTTTGGATGGCCATGTGGCCATTTTGTGGTAAAGTAACTGTCCATATGGCCTTCCTTTGTTTAGATTTCCATTATGGTCTGGTCGCTTAATGTTTGTATTTCTTTCCCTTTGGTGTCTTTTATGGATGGAGTAAGTTGATTGTATCAATTCCTGATCTTTGTTTTACTTCTACTTTAATCCGAGGTACCTTATATGTATCACTTTAGCTGTTGAGGGGGTCGCGGGTCGTTTCGGTCCTGAGTCGTTTCGGTCCCTGGGTCGTTTCGGCCCTGATTCGTTTCGGCCGGGTCGTTTCGGCCTAATTTCGGGGGTGGCCGAAACTCGGCCTAATTTCGGGGGTGGGCCGTTTCGGCCATATTGGTGGGTCGTTTCGGCCTGATTTTTATCACTTTTTTTATATGTATATATTTTGTTTGTCGAAGATCGGCATGTGCTTCTGCTATCTTCTCTCGTTAACATTTCAATAGGTCAGAAAACAGAGGGCTTTTTCAAATTGTGTAGACTCTGATCACAATGAACATATTTATAGGTTATAAGGTCTTTGAAGGTATCAGATGCAGACTGGTCATGTAAAATAATTACAGCATTCAGATAATAAAAGCTAAAAAGAGGGCTTTTTCAAACTGCGCAGACTCTGATCACAATGAACAGATTTATAGGTTATAAGGTCTTTGAAGGTATCACAACGACAGATGGAGGCTTATTTGGACCCCATTTTGATTTATATCAGTCTCTGAATCGACTGCCTATTCGAAATTCGCAAAATTGCAGTATGTTTCCTCTGGCTTTCTTTGCCGGATCATTACAGGGTCACTGATGAGGCTTACTTAGCCGAAACTACGTAGTATGACCCATCTTCTTTCTTACGAATGTTTTCATTGCTCTTAAAGGAACTCATTTTTGATTTTTATTATCATACAAAATAGTTAGGCTACATTTCGCAAATATTTTGCATGCTGTTCTCAAAATGTGCTTGCCATTGATACTAGTAAATCCTGCAAGTCAGTTCCGTGTGATCAGTATCTGCTAACTGCAGAAGCCTTTTGCCTCCCAGGGCTATTTAGATAAAGAGGACCATGGTGGCCCTTGATCGCTCACCTGATCCACACTGTAGCAATGAAATGATAGGTAATACAGTAAGGTGCTTTGTCAGAAGGAAAATACAGGCCAAATATGAAGGCTCTATCTCAAATGGTTCCAAAGTTGTGATTAAGTAGGTCAAAGGTCAAGGTCAAGGTCACAGCTCAAATTTTTGGCATGAGTGGGAAGACCTTTTCACAAGGGACATACATGCCAAATATGAAGGTGCTACCTTAAATGATTCAAAAGTTATGACAAAAACGATCAAAGGTCAAGGTAAAAAATTTTGCATTGTTGAGAAGCCCTTGTCACAAGTCATGTCAAATATGAAGGCTCTTTCTAAATGGTTCAAAAGTTATGAGAAAGAAGGTCAAAGGTCAAGGTAACAGGTCAAAATTTTTGTGTGGGTGAAAGTCGTTGCCACAAGGAACATACATGACAAAGATGAAGGCTCTACCTCAAATGGTTCAAAAGTTATGAAAAAGTAGGTCACATGTCATGGTCAAGGTCACATGTCATTTTTGTATGACACAAGGAAACTACATGCCAAATATGAAGGCTCTATCTCAAATGGTCAAAATAGATCAAAGGTCAAGATCATAAGACAATTTTTTTTGTATTGGTGGGAAGATCTTTTCATAAGGAACATACATGCCAGATATGAAGGCACCATCTCAAATGGTTCAAAAGTATTGATAAAGTAGGTCAAATGTCAAGGTAAAGGTCACATTTTATGTGTGAATATGAAACACTTGTCGCAAGGAACCTACATGCCAAAGATGAAGGCTGTATCTCAAATGCTTAAAAAGTTATGACAAAGTAGGTTAAAGGTCTAGGTGATGGGTCAAAATTTTTGAATGGCTGGGAAAGCCTTGTCACAACGAACATACATGCCAAATATGAAGGCTCTATCTCATATGGTTCAAAAGTTATGATAAAGTAGGTCACAGGTCAAGGTTAAAGGTCAAATATTTTATATGAGTGGGAAGCCCTTGTCACAAGGAACCTACATGCCAAATATGAAGGCTCTATCTCAAACGGTTCAAAAGTTATGACAAAATAAACTAGTGATCTACTTTTTGATTTGACATGACCCATATTTGAACTGAGCTATTGTCCAGGTGATCATTCTGAGCAAGTTTTATGATGATTGGACTAAACCTTTGGCCCCTAGAAATGTTCACAACGTTTTTCTATGATTTGACCTGCTGACCTACTTTTTGAACCAACATGACCCATATTCACACTTGATCCAGATATTGTCAAGATCATTCTGAGCAAGTTTGATGATGATCGGACCAAAACTGGGACCTCTAGTGTGTTCACAAGGTTTTTCTATGATCTGACCTACTAACCTACTTATTGACCAGACATGACCCATATTCGAAATTAATCGAGCTATTGTCAAATGATCATTCTGAGCAAGTTTGATTACGAACAGACCAAAACTGTGGCCTCGAGAGTGTTCACAACGTTTTTCTATGATTTGACCTACTGACCTACTTTTTGACCCAACATAACATAGTAAAAGTAAAACAAAGATCAGGAATCGATACAATTAACTTACTCCACCCATCAAAGACACCAAAGGGAAAGAAACACAAACATTAAGCGACCAGACCATAATGGAAACCTAAACAAAGGAAGGCCATAAGGACAGTTACTTTCCCACAAAACGGCCATATGGCCATCCAAAATAAACTCTTACACGTGATATACACAGTAAGTACAAACAACACCATGAATAAACCGCCCCAGAAGAACTGCCTTGGAACGGTCAGTGGAATGATTTCCACTGGGGGGGGGGGGGGGCTTAAATCGATTTTACGTGGCCAAATCCATATCCTGTATTCAACCTTGACCGAGATATTGCCAAGATGATCATTCTGAGCAAGTTCGATGATGATCAGACGAAAACTGTGGTCTCTAGTGTGTTCACAAGGTTTTTTAAGATTTGACCTACTTTCTGACCCGAAATGACCCATATTCGAACTTAACCTAGATATTGTCAAGCTGATCATCCTGAGGAAGTTTGATGAACATTTGACTAAAATTGCAGTCTCTGGAGTGTAAACAAGGTTTTTCTATGCTTTGACCTACTTTTTGACCCCAAATGACCCATATTCGAACTTGACCAAGATATTGTCAGGATGATCATTCTGAGCAAGTTTGATGATGATTCGACCAAAACTGTGGCCTCTGGAGTGTTAACAGGGTTTTTCTACGGTTTGACCTACTGACCTACTTTTTGACCCCACATGACCCATATTCGAACTTTACCGAGATATTGTTAGGATGATCATTCTGAGCAAGTGTGAAGATGATTGGACCCAAACTGGGGCCTCTGGAGTGTTAATCAGGTTTTTCTATGATTTGACCTACTGACCTACTTTTTGACCCGACATGACCCATATTCGAACTTGACTGAGATATGTTCAGAATAATCATTCTGAGCAAGTTTGAGGATGATTGGACCAAATCTGTGGCCTCTAGAGTGTTAACAATGTTTTTCTATGATTTGCGCTACTGACCTATTTTTTGACTCGACATGTCCCATATTTGATCTTGACCGATATACTGTCAGGATGACCATTCTGAGCAAGTTAGAGGATGATTGGACCAAACCTGGGGCCTCTAGAGTGTTAACAAGGTTTTTCTATGATTTGACCTACTGACCTACTTTTTGACCCGACATGACCCATATTCGAAATTGACTGAGATATTGTCAGGATGATCATTCTGAGCAAGTTTAAAGATGATTGGGCCAAAACTGTGGCCTCCAGAGTGTTAACAAGGTTTTACTATGGTTTGACCTACTGACCTACTTTTTGACCACACATGACCCGTATTCAAACTTGACCGAGATACTGTCAGGATGATAATCCTGGGCAAGTTTGAGGATGATTGGACCAAAACTGTGGCCTCTAGAGTGTTAACAAGGTTTTCCTTTGATTTGACCTGGTGACCTACTTTTTGACCCGATATGACCCATATTCGAACTTGACCGAGATATTGTCAGGATGATCATTCTAAGCAAGTTTGAGGATGATTGGACCAAATCTTTGGCCTCTAGAGTGTTAACAAGGTTTTTCTATGATTTGCCCTACTGACCTACTTTTTGACCCAACATGACCCATATTTGAACTCGACTGCGTTAGTGTCAGGATGATCATTCTTAGCAATTTTGAAGATGATTGGACCCAAACTGTGGCCTCAAGAGTGTTAACAAGGTTTTTCTATGGTTCGACCTACTGACCTACCTTTTGACCAGACATGACGGACCGAGATACTGTCAGGATGATCATTCTGAGCAAGTTTGAGGATGATCGGACCAAAACTGGGGACTCTAGAGTGTTAACAAGGTTTTCTTTTAATTTGACCTGCTGAACTACTTTTTGATCCGACATGACCCATATTTGAACTTGACCGAGATATTGTCAGGATGATCATTCTGAGCAAGTTTGAGGATGATTGGACTTAAACTGTTGCCTCTAGAGTGTAAACAAGGTTTTCCTTTGATTTGACCTTGTGACCTACTTTTTGACCTGACATGACCCATAATCGAACCTCACCGAGATATTGTCAGGATAATCATTCTGACCAAGATTGATGATGATTGCACCAAAACTGTGGCCTTTAGAGTGTAAACAAGAAAAAGTTTACGCACGATGGACGACGAACTACGACACCGGACATCTTACAGTCACAAAAGCTCACAATGACCTTCGTTCAGGTGAGCTAAAAAAACCTTAGAATGGATGCGAACCATGCATGTCTCTATGTGTCACGTGAAATAGACCATTGTGCTTATGCGTGCAGTCTAATCAAACCATTGAGACGAACTTTACAAACCTTCAAAATCTTTGGGAACATTCTGCAGACACAGCGACATACAACATTACGAAACTACGCCTATATAATTTTGTCATTATCCACCAAGAAGGAAGACTCAGACAATCCTGCGCAAGAGTAGTATGCAGTCTAATCATGGTCATCAAAACTAGGGACCTTCTGCAGCCACCATGACACCCCAATTGTTATATATATTTTTATTTATTAACAGACTTTAAAGTTCTTGGCTTTTTAAGAAGTAATTATATCATCACATGATAATGACTCGTTAATCAGTCACCCGTTAATCACTTTGGATGGAGTTAGCTAATCCCTTTATTTTTGTATATAATTGATCAACAATGTGGCGGTGTAATTACGTTAACGTAACAGTTTGAAAACACACGTTAAATGCGAGGTTCTTTAATTAGCAGCCCTTTGAGTTCGGCGGGAAATGGCGGTTCTGTTAATTAAAAATTAAAAAAAAAATGTTATGATTGATATGCTTTAAAATTTGTTTCACTTAAGTCTCTTATATGTCAGCAACCAATGTATATAAGGTGCTCTGAGACACCACCCCATCACTAATCTTTGAAATCGCTTATAAAGATTGTCGAAGTAAATTTCAAAATGACTGAATTGTGCGTCTCATGTGACAAGACGCTATGCCGTTACGTGTGACGTGTGTGACCGGTGGCAGCATCGCCTTTATGGAACAGGTATTTTAATTATTATTGGCTGGCAGCGACGGTTGCAAGCCAGTTAGATTGGAAAGTGGTTCCGGTTTTAGACTTCTCTTTCTATGTTATTTTGGATCTTCAGGTGTGTGTTTTTTTAAAACAAAAATCAGAGATACAGTCAGCTTTTTCCGGTGTTCTGGTTCCCTCACCTTATAGCTCAATAGCTTTCGCATATTTTAATAGAATACAGGGTACCAGTTAAGTGAGAGATGGTCTAGTGACAGAGCTATCGTTTCTGTGCGAAAGTTTAACTAAACACCGAAGCGAATTTATCCACTAGGCCACTGTCTACTCAGCACTACCGTCAATACAGTTTACCTTCGATAACATGTGCGAGTACATATTGGACATGAAGGTGAATATTATACTTTCCACATTTTCAATTACCTGCACGAATGAAATTGAATAATTTCATGTGAAAAATTAGAATAATAGCATTTACTGAAAATTATGATTTACCTGCCTGAAATCTCCATTGAATCATAATGTATATATACAAACTTATGAGGGCCCCGCACTGATAGTGTGGGTGCTCTATAGTAATCACTCTGTCCGTTCGTCTGTCTGTCCGTCCACAATTTTTTTATCCTCCATAACTTTCTTATTCCTGGATGGATTTAAATATATACTTGGCAGAAATGTTAACCATAATGTGATGGAGTGTTGCGTGCAAGACTCAGGTCCGTACCTCAAAGGTCAAGGTCATACTTAGAGGTTAAAGGTAAAAAAAGGGTCTTTGTCGTGTCCAATCAATAACTTTGTTATTCCTGGATGGATTTAAATATTACTTGGCAGAAATGTTAACCATAATGTGACAGAGTGTCTCGCGCAAGACCCACAGCCGTACCTCAAAGGTCAAGGTCATTCTTAGAGATAAAAGGTCAAAAAAGCGTCTTTTTTATTGTGTCCAATCTATAACTTTCTTATACCTGGGTGGATTTAAATATTACTTAGCAGAAATATTAACCATAATGCGACAGTGTGTCACGCGCAAGACCCAGGTCCGTACCTCAAAGGTCAAGGTCATACTTAGAGGTGAAAGGTAAAAAAACGTCTTTTTTATCGTGTCCGATCAATATCTTTCTTATTCCTGGATTGATGTTATAATCTTATACTCCCTTGTATGTATATTTGTGTCGTCACCTAACAATTACATGTTTACTGGCCACATGACATGACTGTATACTCAGTATGTATGGAAGACCGCCTCCGTGGTCCAGTGATTAAGGTCGCTGACTTGTAATCACTGGAGGGTCATGGGTTCGAGCCGAGCTACCGGCCATGATCGTTTATATGAGAACATTTGGTAGTTTGTGTCGGAGGATCGGAGTCTAGTACTGGTACTTTCCAGGAACGATGGTTAGGAAACTACCCGCCTGTATATGACTGAAAGATTGTTGAACGGGCGCAAAACCTAGCAAAACAAACAGTATGTATGATGTGTTCTACCACATTATTGTCTCTCATAAATCTGTTAGGGACATTTATTTTGTTTTGTTTGTCCATTTCTACTTGCCAAATCGCATATCGTCCGTGCTCCATAAGTCCATTATTCCTCCTGTATGTCTGTTAACTATGTCTTCTTCCAACTACAATTCAGATACTACTGAGCGAATTTCAATAAAACAGGGTCATCACAATGATCCCTTCCTATCATAGATGGCCAAAAGTGAGAATGTGATCATTGGGTCTAATGTCAATGCCTCAGTTACCTTAACATTGAAATATTTCTTCCAATAAATGTCAGGGTAGTGCCACAAAGAAAATTGACACCTCATGGGTTTGTCCATTCCAATGTGTAGATAAACCATATATTGCCTTTGAGTACACTGCATCAAAAGTCTATGTCTCATTAACAAGAACAGTGCAACTTGCTTCCTCACCAGTACTTTCATCTGCATCAACTCGTACACCCTTGTGGCGGCAATATGGCTACATTTACACCAGGAACAGTACCCTTAAAACCAGGCAAGCCTTTCCTTTTAAAAGGAACCTTTATTTAATATAATCTTTATTTATTTATTTTTTATTATTCTTTATTTATGTGTACTCATGTGCGGTCGGTTTCATCCCTGCGTGGAAGCATCATGCAGCCCAATCTATTCTTCAAGCCCTAATTGGCGAGGGCGATTTGTTTGTTTGATTTGGGGTTTAACGTCCCCGTCAAAACTGTATAGGTCATTTTGGAGATGCTGGCTCCAATTTTGCGGGACTTTTACCCGACATTGAGATGAAATGACATCTCAATTCCTGTCGCCCAATGAAACCAATAGGGTTTGTAAACATGGGCTTGTCAACTCGCACCGCTCAGGCTGGGCAGGCTTAGATCCTATAAGCGGTTTACCTGTATTTGTGTGCGGTCTGTTTCAGCTCTGCATGAAGCATCATGCCGCCCATCTATTTCTTCAAGCCCCGATGGGCGGGGGCCGCGGTCGGGGTGGGGGCGCGAAACGACCCAGGTCCAAATTTAGGCCGAAACGACCCAGGCCGAAACGACCCGGCCGAAACGACTCAGGGCCAAAACGTCTCGGATTCGTTGAGGGATGTAAATATCTAAAGACACACACTGATTTCTTCCGAAAATCATTCTGCTTGAATTTTGTCCTTTTCTGTCTATATATAATATGTAACTTGCTTTGACTATTAGATCTGTTTCCTTGTAATTCATAGTTGAGTGATACTCAATTGATATTAAGTGCGATTCAGGTGTTCATTGGAATATTAAAGTGTTTGCTTAATGTTTTTGAACATCTTGAAATATGCAACTTGGACTTAAATCTCTTCTGCAACAAGGTCTATCGGAACCCGAATTTTATGGTGACTTAGTATATAAATTCAGAAAAATATACAACCGCAATGACTTCAGCACCCAATTTCGTAAAATCATTCTTCGATATAAAAAGATTGGGTACAACATGGATATTACACGACAGACTGCATGCATGGTAGTTAACCCAATCACGGTTGGCAACTTTGCTTCCCTCTTTAATTGCACGCCGGTGGGCCAGGCCTCAGATTCTATGACGGCTCCAACGTAAAGGCTTATTGAAAATTAAAGAGATAATGTTGGTTGGTGCCTGATGCTCTGTCTCTGGTCGGGCTCATCGGAGTCTAACTGTTGGTTTTCTTTTGCTCCAGCATTTCAGTGGTTTCTTGCTGTCGAGTCCTCACCGTTGTCTCACCTCTGTGGTTCTTTGATTTCTGTGTTCACGGAGATGTTGCACTGATGAGTTAGGAGGCCTTCATGCGGACTGAACAAATTATTTGTCTAAATCGCGACGGAAGTAAGGGCGAGGATTGTGGCCACGTAAAATCGATTTAAGCCCCACAGTGGAAATCTTCCACTGACCGTTCCAAGGCGGCTCTTCTGTGGCGATTTATTTTTGTTGTTGTTTGTTACTTACTGTGCGTATCACTTGTGTCTTTTAATTTTGGATGGCCATATGGCCATTTTGTGGGAAAGTAACTGTCCATATGGCCTTCCTTTGTTTAGGTTTCCATTATGGTCTGGTCGCTTAATGTTTGTATTTCTTTCCCTTTGGTGTCTTTTATGGATGGAGTAAGTTAATTGTATCAATTCCTGATCTTTGTTTTACTTCTACTTTGCATTGTTTTCAGGCATATCACATCCAAATGTTTTGGCACATGTCTCTGACGGAATATACCATTAAGGTTGTTTAAGCAACAAAATCTTTATTTCACTCTGTTACAAAGATCTCAATAGACAATTGAATATCAGATTATTTAATTTTATGAGCTGCTTACTGAACATCATTTCTAAATCTGTACAGTTGGCCATTTTCCAAACTGTGTTTGGTTTCACAGAAATGCATTTTAGCTCTCCTTATATTTTATAATAAGGTAAACTTGACATGTAGTTTAAATAATCACCCAAAGCTGAATTCTGCTTTATTGAGGTAACATTGACTGATAGTGAGTCAAGAATTGACTTTGCATCCATCTTATATAATTAATTTTATTCTCTGCCTGTGATATTGTACTTAGCCCTCTAATGCCCGGTGTATCATATATGATACATATTGTTTTTTTTCAAAAGCTATTACTTGACATTATGTATTCACTTTGACTTACTAGGGTAGGCTGAAAAGTTCTTAGCCTGACCAAGATCCAATGGTTTGTCCATGCTGAAGTTCCTTATTTTTCAACATAGTCTCCCTTCCTGTCCACACACTTCCTCCAGCGATTTTGGAATCCTTGGATCCCAGTGGTATAGAAGGTCTCATCTTGGTCCCTTAAAAACTACTCCACAGCAGCTATCACCTCCTCGTCTGACCGATAATGCTGCCCAGCCAAGTGCTTTTTCATGTTTGGAAACAGGAAATAATCTGATGGAGCTAGATCAGGTGAATACGGAGGTTGATCGACAAGTGTGAAGCCACAGTCATGCACAGCAGCCTTGCGACAACCGATGTCTGAGCAGGCACATTGTCCTGATGGAACAAGGCCCCCTTTGTCAATATTCCGTGTCGTTTAGCCTTAATTGCTTTCCGCAAGTGTTTTAGCAGATCTGCATAATACTCCCCATTAATTGTTCTGCCCTTTTGAAGTTAATCTATCAATATTATACTCTTGGCATCCCAGAACACTGATGCCATCACCTTCCCTTCAGAGGAGACGACCTTTGCCTTCTTTGGAGGGGGTGAGCTAAGGTGCTTCCATTGCATGGATTGTCTTTTGGTCTCTGGCTCAAAGTGATGAACACAACACTCATCCTGAGTGACAAAACGGTCAAGAAAACCATCTTGGTCTGCTTAAAAATAGCCAAGTTGGCTTGTGACAGGTTCAGTCTGGTCAGGCGTCAAAAGCCGTGGCACCCATCTGGCGGAAACCTTCGACATTCCTTATTCACTGTGTAGAATGTTCTCTACTCGTTCACGGGAGATGCCAACAGTGTTAGCTAACTGATTCACAGTTAAACGCCTGTCATCCTTCACGGCCCTGTGCACTTGGCTGATGGTTTCCTCAGTTGTTGCCGTTGTGGGTCGTCCACACCGGTCATCATCTTCAAGGCTGTCCTTGCCCATCTTAAAATTTGCTGCCCACCTTTTCACGGTTGCATACGAAGGAGCATCATCCCCTAATGTAGCAACCATATCGGCATGAATGTCTTTAGGAGCTAACCTCTTTTTATGGAGGTACTTGATGACACCACGATGCCAGATTTTGTCCATTTTCTCAAAAACGTGCTGGTATCAATTTTCAAAGTCTAGAATTTCTACGTTATTGCAGGTAAACTTGAACTCATTTGAGTCAAATCAAGTAATAAAGGTTTGGATTTAATGAATACAAAATTTCATGGCTGTTAGATGCCTGCTTCTTGGTCAGGCTCAGAACTTTTCAGCCTACCCTCGTACTTTCCTTTGCTTTTATTCATTTAGTTTGGACATATTAACAAAAGGTTCATACTCTTAG
Organism: Lucinisca nassula; assembly: GCA_963580285.1. Taxonomy (NCBI): domain Eukaryota; kingdom Metazoa; phylum Mollusca; class Bivalvia; order Lucinida; family Lucinidae; genus Lucinisca; species Lucinisca nassula. The sequence goes on along the minus strand of OY757025.1, from coordinate 52,214,427 downwards.
TCTAGCTTTACTTTATGTGACATTAATTTTCTTTCCAATATGGCGGCTTCTATGTGTAACTAGGTTCTTGTTATAGAGGTCATTACATCCGGGTGGAATCTGCATGAACTTCTGTCCATAATATGCAAATTACATCTGGTAATAAGAATTAAAGCTTGAAAAATATGAATAGATGTCTATAAACACTGCAAATATCTTGGCTAGTGTTGAAAGTTTCCATGTTTCATATATGGACACCGGGCATTAAATATACTGTATCATATATGTATCATATATGATACATGAGAATTAAAATAATAATTATTTAGAAGGTAACTGTGTCTTGTTTATACTACATCTATCAACATCTTTTATTTTATCTAATATTATTGATATGAAATAAAGACACCCCATACATTATACATTATATACTTGCAGTTAAACATGTACATGCTGGCGTTTGTTTTGTGTATCATATATGATACATTGGCCATGAAAATCATGAAAATACGCCTTAATAATCTTGACCCCCTTAAACCCCACTTTCATGTAATAACACTGGGTTTTACCGGCGTATACATCATTTTTATCCCCCGACCAATTAGGTTCGGGGGATATAGCAATCAGCCTGGCATCCATCCGTCCGTACGTCCGTATGTCCGCCCGTCCGTCCGTAGACAGAACCTTGTGGTGGCCTTTACTCCAATACCCTTTGAGATATGAAGGTACTTGGCACAATTGTGCACAAGTTTGAGAAGGTATGTGATACGCAAGAACCACAACTCTGGGTGCCATGTTATGAGTTATATCCCCTTCCATTATCATAGTATGACGACATTGTGATTGCCATATCTCCAGTATTTATTTACACAAGGTTAAGAAGGTGTATCATGCACAAGAACCAGAACTCTCGATGCCATGGTATTTGAGTTATCTCCCCACACAATATAATAGTATGACTACCTTGTGATCACCATATCACCAAATACCATTTGAGGCATATTGATGGTATTCAGTACAATTGTACATATGAAGTTAAGCAGGCGTAACATGCACAAGTACCACAACTCTTGTTGCCCTGGTTTTTGAGTTATCTCCCCTGACAATATAATCTTGTAATGGCCATAACTCAAATATCATTTGAGATATATTGATGGTACTTGGTACAATTGTATACACGGTTGACTGACTTGAGTCTCTGCTGGATGCCTTTGGACTGTTGTAGGAAATAATTTGAACCGGCACAATTTATGAAATTCCATGCTCAGTTTTCAGCATTTTAATATTTTTTGTTGTTCCCCTGTTACATATTACTGTGTTAAAATTGTTTAAATTAATATTTGAATTAAATTGTACCATTTGCATTTATCCTATACCTTAATTTACTTACGGAAAACAGCAGACAGTAAATGTATCATATATGATACAATATATGATACATGAAAACTTAATGCCCGATGTATCATATATGATACATGCCATAAAGTCACATCCGGGACATAAATCCCTGAAAAGTCTTTGATTTTGTGATTAACTACTTGACAGGAATCACATATTTCAGTTTGAGAATTTTTTCCACACTAGAAAGGGGTTTGGGCACTAGAGGGTTAAGGAATATTTTATTGTCTTATACACTGTTCAAGTAAGAACTTCTTTTTATGCAACATTGTCTAGATATTTATTATTGTATATTTGGTAGTTTTTGAAGTATTCAGCCTGATTTATTTTTATTTTTGTTTATTTTATGCCAGGTTTTGGTATATTTGCAAAATGAAAATTGCAATTCAGTCAAGCGCACTATATAATTGTATAGTAAAGTGTTTAAGTTTTCATTATATGTATCTTCCAAATAGCAGATGTCATCATGCCAAAGGCTAAAGGCGTAAATATTGTGGGGCAACGTTCAACAAGTGGACAAAACTGATTAAATGAACATGATTTGCTCAATTTTCAGTCTACAATGAAGTCAATAGTCAAACAAGGAGGCATGGTTTGTGAGAAACGTTATGAGATTTAAACGGACACCCTGTCTGAGTCTGACAACATCTTGACAGAGAAAGTGTCAAATACAATGCCAAGTACTTCTGGTTCAACAATTTGTTCCTCACAAGGGGTGATTAAAATTTGAAACGAAAGACACAAAACAAATGAAACACACAACGGGGACATCAACAGGCCAAAGCATTTCATGAACCACATCAGAACCACTGCCTTAGAATGGTCCGTAGCACAGACTCCCGGTGAGATGGAGGACCCTTTAGGTCCAGCCAATATTCACCATAGGTTCAGACCGCCCCCGCCCATCGGGGCTTGCAGAAATAGATTGGGCTGTACGATGCTTCCACGCAGAGCTGATACCGACCGCACATGAGTACTGGTAATCCGCTTAGAACGTCTAAGCGTGCCCATGAAAATTGCTGCGAGTCGGCCCGTCCATGCTTATAAACCTTATTGGTTTCATTGGGCGGCAGAGATTGAGATGTAATTTCATCTCAGTGTCGGGTATAAGTCCCACAAAATTGGAAGCAACGTCTCCAAAATGACCTAAATCGTGTTGACGGGGACGTTAAACCTCAAATCATGCAAACAAAACCATGGGTTCAGGTGTTAAATATTGAATACCTGTTTCGTTTACTGGGTTTCTATAACAACTGTCGGTTTCTAAACCCGGATTTTTGTAGTGAATCTGCTTCCTGTTAAACCCCTAAGCAATTGATGGTCAGCCAAAACTGATAATCTATTAAAGATCGGCTGTCAAAATCACTTGATAGGTAAATTCATAAAAGAAAATAAGAGGCCCATGGGCCACTGCGCTCACCAGAGGTCAAGTGGTTTATATCATATACAGACATGATGCCCATCTTGGTCATGTGACAAAAAAAGGCCACCATACAATCAGTAAAATCCACTGTCTTGCCGTTTTTCCATACAATTGTCTTTGTGACCAAATCTGACCGTGACGTAAAAACAGATCTAGGCCAGCCAAAGGTCAACATTTGAACAAAATTGGTAGGGTCCGAGCCCACGATGCTGCATACCAAGTTTCAAGGTCATCGGCCGTTTGGTTCCTGAGAAGAAGATCTTTTAAGGTTTTTACCAAATATGGGCATGGCAGCCATATTGGTCATGTGACCCAGTCCTTACGAACAAACTTTCATTCCCCCTTCCCGTAGAAGCTCCACATGTAATTTGTTTTCATTCAACCTAACAGTTTGACTAGAGAAGAAAATTAAAATACTGAATCTGAGTCATCCAGGACAAAGGTCAGCAAATGACCTTGACCTTTGGAGTTGAAAAACTTTCATTCAGCTAATTACAAATACCCTTTCTGATGCCACAGGTTACCATGCAATTAGAAAAATCCACTGTTTTGCCCTTTTTCTATACATATGTCTAAGTGACATTATTTTACCTTGACGTAAAATAGGTCAAGGTCAATCAAAGGTCATCATTTGAACAAATTTGGTAGGGCCCGAGTCCCCGATGCTGCATACCATGTTTCAAGTATATCGGCCGTTCGGTTCTTGAGAAGAAGATTTCTAATGGTTTTTACCATATATGGGCATGGCGGCCATATTGGTCATGTGATACAGTCCTCACGAACAAATTTTCGTTCCCCCTTTTCACAGAGGCTCCATATGTAATTTGGTTTCAATTGGCCAAGTAGTTTCAGAGGAGATGTTTGAAAATGTTGACGACGACGACGACGGACGACGAACCAGTGCCTATACTATAAGCTCCCCCAGGTGCCTTCGGCTCTGGTGAGCTAAAAATATGCTGTTTTGACTTTTTCCCACACAAAAGTCTATGTGAGCAATTTTGACCATGGCGTAAAATGGGTCAAGGACATCCTAGAATCATTATTTTTGCAAACTATAATAGGCCCGAGTCCCCAATGCTACATACCAAGTTGCATCACAAGCAGACCACTGGTTCAGGAGAAGAAGATTTTTTAAGGGTTTCTACCTTATATGGGCATGGAGGCCAGCTTGGTCATATGACCTGGACCCTGAGAGTAAACATTCGTTCCCCCATCCCATGAATGCTGCACATGAAATTTTACTTCGATCGGCCTAGCAGTTTTTTTAGGAGAATATGATCTATAAAAGGGTTATCCTTTGGAAGCAAGGAATACACCACAGAACTGATTTATATGGAGTGCACACGACCTCCGGGCCAGACCAGCCAGCCTCGGCAAATTAGGCATCACCAGTGACCCTCTGATATTTTCAAATTCTACGATGAAATCAATGATCCCAAAGGACAAGAAAATATAATCTACAGTATGATGTAGGGCAGGGAGACGTTTTACCGCCGCCACACATTCCCACACACCAGCTGTAGTGAAGTTAAATATGATCTATAAAAGGGTTATCCTTTGGAAGCAAGGAATACACCCCCAGAACTGACAGAACTGAAAAATATGGAGTACACACGCCCTCCGGGCCAGACCAGCCAGCCTCGGCCAATTAGGCCTCACCAGTGACCCTCAGATATTTTCAAAGTTTTTTACAAGTCATTTAAAAATTTTGACGCGGACGAACACGGCGGATCACTGCCTATACTATACGCTCCTCCGGAGCCTTCCACTCCGGTGAGCTAAAAATATATACTATTTTGACTTTTTCCAACATAAAAGTCTCTGTGACCATATTTGACCTTGCCGTAAATTGGGTCAAGGTCGTCCGAGGATCATCATTTTAGCAAACTATGATGGCCCGAGGCCCCAATGCCACATACCAAGTTTCATCACAATCGGCCCACTGGTACAGGAAATGAAGATTTTTAAGGGTTTTATCTTATATGGGCAAAGCGGCCAAGTTGTTCACATTACCAAACTCAAATTATTTTTTTTCATTTTCTTGTTCTAAAAAGTTTCAAGACAAAATTTGGTTGCAAATGGCCTAGTGGTTTCAGTGAAAAACAAATTTTTAATTTTCATATCTGAATGACCTTTATGAAGTTTCACTAGCATATTTTGCCCACTGCATTTACTTTCTTTCAGGTCACAGGCTGCAATAGTTTAAAAAAAATATGCTGTTTTGACTATTTCCCATTCAAAAGTCTATGTAACCAAATTTGACATTGGCGTAAAATGGGTCAAGGTCATCCGAGGGTCATCATGTTAGCAGATTATGATGGGCCCGAGTCCCAAATGCCACATACAAGTTTCATCACAATCGGCCGACTGGTTCAGGAGGAGAAGATTTTTTAAGTGTTTTTACCTTATATGGGCATAGCGGCCATCTTGGTCAATGACCAAACTCAAATTAATAAAGTTTCATTCACTTGTTCTACAAAGTTTTCAGACAAAATTTGGTTGCAAACGGCCTATTGGTTTCAGTGAAAAACAAATTTTTAATTTTCATATCTGAATGACCTTGGGCCAAGGTAAGGGAATAACCTTGATCTTGAAAACGAGTGTAGTTTCACTAGCACATTTTGCCCACTGCATTTACTTATTTACCGGTCACAGGCTGCAATAGTTTAAAAAAAATATGCTTTTTTGACTTTTTACTATACAAAAGACTATGTAACCAAATTTGACCTTGGCGTAAAATGGGTCAAGGTCATCCGAGGGTCATTATTTTCAGCAAACTATGATAGGCCCGAGTCCCAAATGCCACACACCAAGTTTCATCCCAATCGGCCCATTGGTTCAGGAGGAGAACATTTTTAAGGGTTTTACCTTATATGGGCATAGCGGCCATATTTGTCTTGTGACCTGGACCCTGCGAGCAAACTTTTGTTTTCCCATCCCATGAATGCTTCACATGAAATTTGACTTCAATCGGCCCAGCAGTTTTGGAGGAGAAGTCATTTGAAAATGTTGACGCGGACGCGGACACGGACGCGGACGAACGGCGGATCACTGCCTATACTATAAGCTTCCCCGGAGCCTTCGGCTCTGGTGAGCTAAAAACACATAACAGTTGGTAAATAGATAAAAGATAAATACATGCATGTGGTGTCAAGAGTTAAATGAAAGGCTCAAAGTGTACCAAAAGAAAAGGCCAGAGATTATTGAATGCTCCAAAATGCTATACAAGTGAAGGGACAGAGTAAGCCAGTGCTTATGAATGTTTTCATTGCTCTTAAAGGAACTCATTTTTTATTTTTATTTGCCTTCACTGCAGCTGGTGTTGTGCCGTGTGGCGGCCGTAAAACGTCTCCCCGTACATCAACCATAGTGCAGTTTATATTTTACTTTTTTCCTTTGAGATCATCGTGAATATTCTGAGAAATCAGGAATAAATTATTGATTTAGACTCATTCTAGACAGGTTTTTAATTATTTGGACCCCATGCAGTTTGATTTATATCAGTCTTTGAATCGACTGCCTATTCGAAATTCGCAAAATTGCAGTATGTTTCCTCTGGCTTTCTTTGTCGGTTCATTACAGGGTCACTGATGAGGCTTTATTAGCCGAAACTACGTAGTGTGGCCCATCTTCTTTCTTATGAATGTTTTCATTGCTCTTAAAGGAACTCATTTTTGATTTTTATCTACAAGCAATCGTTTCTTGGTTTACCTGAAAGCATATAATTATGAAGCCTTAAACGGCTGTGGAATCTGGACCACACTTTTCTACTAACAATTTTGGCTGCAGTTGGCTAAAATCAACTGAAAAGCTTCAAAATAAATGCTGTGATGTAATTAATTCAGTCCAGTAATATTTCAATGATAGGTAGGTATGACCTAAAAGGAGACTGATTCTAAACATTATTTGAAAGTTCCGCTTTTTCGAAATTCATCTAACTTGTCAGTAAGATAGATTTATGAAGATGAGTTGACATAAAGCCAAGGACTTTTTGCAGTAGAAAAAGCAAAGGGGTGTATTTAACCTACCCATATAGTTTAAATCATTATCAAAGAAGATTTTTACAAATCACATATTAGCTTCATTAGATCGACGGAAAACCATTGTGTGCTGAGTTTTTGTCTGTTTTGAAGAATCCTTTTGCCATTTATCTATAGATTTTAAATATGACAGAAAATATGACACAAAATGGATTCAGGAGCAGATAACTCCATAAGTAATTACAGAAAAAAGAGATGCTCATAATTTTGGAATGTCGATTATATCTTAATTATCCGTGCCAAACGCTCTTGCAATAGCTTTGGAAATAAACCCATGTTGTGGTTTTGCGTAAAGATGGTCAGTTTTAGCTGAAATTTAGGTACGACTTATAAGTGAATATAGTTGTAAAGTGAAAACATTTTCCACAAAAACATATACATCATGTTTAACATCTATAAAGGTCTAAACAATACTAAAAAACACCCACTTGCCAGGATGCTTTGTGCTAGAGATAATAGCGTAAGAACCACAGATCTCTTAATTGGGTAGAGTTACCCCAACCGCTTTGGTTGCTCATAGAGCAAATAACATTACATCTGCGGATCTGAAATTTCACCACATTACAGCAAATACATCTTGTGTTGAGACTGCAAAGTTTAAAGAAAATCAAAAGTGGCCATAAAACGGGCCTTATAGGGACTGCCCGTTTTACCTCATATGAGAAAATTTCTGCATTGCTTCTATTTCCTCACCATTCCTCTCCCTGAAATACAAGGTCAAGGTCATATTAAGTTAACAGAGGCTCAATGCTATTATAATAATCAGAAGAGTAAGAAATACTAAAAGAACTAGTGGATTACCGAAATTTATGACATGGTGTTATTACGTCATCGTGTTATTACATGTCTAACATTACATACATTATTATAGCTCTATATTGAAACGCTGATGGTACTAGGACCAAGCAAAATAATTTCCAGTAACTACGGATGTTCATCCGCCTCAGATCAAGAATCTGCCACAACGACACCATCAATCGTTAACGTGTTCGTTTGTGTTGAAGCTTACTGTCCCCGACAACAGTATTTAGATTATTTTGGAGACACTGCTTCCGTTTGTTTTTATTTATTTATTTTGTTGTTGTTGTTGTTGTTTTTTTTTTTGTTTTTTTTCTAGATTTTTATCGACATTGAGATGAAATTATATCTCAAACCCTATTGCCCAAAGAAACCGCTAGGGTTTAAGCGGCAATCCGACTCGCACCACTTTTCCTGGGCAGGCTTTGACCTTCGAAACGGTTTACCAGTACTAAAACGTTCGGTTTGTTTCAGATCTGCGAAGCACCGTGCTACCCAATCTAGTTCTTGGGGCCTCAGTGGGCGAAATCATATGAGTTGTTGAGGCAGAACCACTCGTTGTCGCAGAACCCTGATCAGGGTGCAAGTCCAGCTAGTTTGAGATTTTAATAAACAACCAACAGATGAAAAATGTCGTTTAATGAAAGATGACTGGCATATTAAGGTGGTAAATGGTATGTCATCTCAACCTTTGACAAGAAAACAATGATAAACCGAGATATCTATAAATAAATCGAAAAGGTTGGCATACAAATTAAGTTAATATTTGTCGATAAGCCATAAACAGAGATACCAACAAGCCTCCGTGGCCTATTGGGTTTGAACACTGACTCTTAATATTTATATCTCTCCCCACTGTGCTTCCGTCGCGCTCAGGTCACATGTGAGCCCGCATGATCCGCAACGGAAGATCAGGTGGTTTTTCTTTGTGTACCCCTCTGATGAATGATTGGCTCGAAATAAGTGAAATAATCTTTACTGACCGTAAACCCCACCCCATACCACAAAACATTTCTTCCTAACTGTGTGATACATAGCTAATAACAGATTATAGACAGCTCTTCACGAAATGCGTTAAACAATACAGAATACTCATCTTACACAAATATTTAGCAGCTTACCACAAACACATCTACAATATTCAATGTAGTTTTTTTTTTTTGGGGGGGGGGGGGTTGGGGGGGGGGTAAGTATGTGTTGTGTGTAGCAAATAGAATAGCCGCGTTTAAGCGACTCTAATTAGTACATACGGCATAGGGACCCTCGCCCATCGGGACTTGAAGAAATAGATGGAAAAGTTGCATTATGCTTCCACGCAAAACTGAAATCGACCCCACATGAGTACCACAGGGACTTGTTACCATATACAGTCTATAATTCAGTGTTAATGTCACCATCGGAAGATATAACCAATCGTGAATGAAGTTGTGTATCTCTGGCAGTACCTAACTCATAAGAAAAAACTTGTCGCATAAGTAGATACCACAGTTATTAATATAACTGTACCTGCTATCTTTTACCTAGACTTCACAGTATTGAGCAACGGCACACAGAATGTCCAGATTTGGAAAACATTATTCCGATGTTGTTAAGCCCTTGCACTCGCTTACACAAGAGTATAGGACAAAACACAAAGACGGCAATTATATATCCGTGTTCAATATTTGCATCAATACTAATCACTTGTTCCCATAATGTCAACAAAAACTCGTAGATACAACAGCAAAAGTGTAAAACAATGCTTTTGACAGCTGCTTTCTCGAGGAGGAAGCCATGTTTTTGGAATTCGGAATCGCCTTATGAAAGGAGTAATTTCTTCGGATGCAAATCGCAACAATTCGAATCAGCCAATGCAAAAATAACCTAATGCCTATTACGTCATTATTTATTAATCCGGATCTATAAATTCAAACATGGCTTCTCCGAGTAAGCATCTGTCAAAATTATTGTTGTTTCAAAGTTTAGCGGTGGTATCTACGGGTTTTTGTTTATTATATTTGCATTATAAAAATCATGAAAAGTGAAAGCCAATTGTTCACATGCTATGTCATTCCCTCGTTGAAACAATGCTAACTATTGGGTATGCAGAGATTTCCAGAAAAAAAAAAGAAAAACAAACTGGATGGTGATCTTCATATATTTTGTTAGCAATGGTTACGAGAAATATGCTGATTAAACAAGGTGTTTTTTTTGTTTTCATTTTATATGTTGTATTTTTGTACACATACAACAGATAAGAAATGTTAAGTGAAATTGCCATGGTGGTGCGGTTGTAAATGTCTTGCCATTACAGGTACAATGTATTTACTTATTATTCCCAGAACTGTGACAAAATGATGATGCAGAATGGGACGCGATAAAGAAAAAGCTATAGCTGCGTGGCCAAAAAGAACAGAAAATGAAAGAAATGAATTAATCATGCAAAAAGGACACGATGCAGCACAAACATTTGACTATGTAGACCAAGCAGTGAACCAATATGTTTTATGTTACTGGTTAACAATTACCTTCATATTTGGAAACTCAATTCCCACCTGAACTAACTGTGATAATTGTCACATGATGCAGAAAAAGACAGAAAGAGACAGGATAAAGCTGTTTAAGAGTTAGAAGCAGCTTAAGCTGCATGGATAAAGAAGAGGACCATGATGGCCCTATAACGCTCACCTGGGCTAAAAGCTAAGAGTTTTGCACGATTTAAAGATTTTTTTTATATAAGCATATGTGAAACCAGTGGGCCCCGGCGCAGGGGCATTTTTGGCCCCAGGGCTCTTATTTGAACAATATTGGTAGAGGTCCACTGGATGAAGCATCATACCAAATATCAAAGACCTGGGCCTTCTGGTTTCAGACAAGAAGATTTTCAAAGGTTTTCCCTATATAAGCCTATGTAAAACCAGTGGGCCCGGGGAGGGGCTATTTTTGGCCTTTTGGCCTTTTTTTTTGTTGTTGTTTTTTTTTCTTATTTTCCCCTTTTGTTACGTACCACGGCAACTAGAGTTCTGCATGGAATGGAATTCTTTGAACAACTTTGAGAGAGCACCACCCAAAGATCATTTCTGCCAAGTTTGGTCAAAATCTGTTCAGTGAATTAGGACGACGACGACGACGACGACGGCGACGGACGGTGACCGATCACAATAGCCTTCAGCTCAGTTGAGCTAAAAAGAACAGACAAATATGTTACGAAAGGCAAAATGAACGTCCGGCAGAACAAACATTTGATGTAGACCAAGCAATGAACGAATACTTTTATGCTACTGCTAGCAATTACCTTAAGATTGGAAACCGTCATCCGATCAACAAAATAGACAAGGTTCATTTGTTATATTAGATATGACAGCGACTGGATTTAATTTTTGTAAGCAAACATAATTATAAAATTATATGATAATTTTGTAACAACTATTTTAGTATGACCAAATCATAAGCATGGTGTTTTTATATCTATTTTTAGGCAAACAAATTATAAAACTACATGACTGTTTTGTAACAAATATTTTGAATGATCAAATCATAAGCATGGACGCTTAGTTCCTTTCTTTTTGTTACACTCGGATGTTTGTTCTTTAAGTAATTCTTCTAACACAGTAGTTGTGACATCTTCTATCTGGCTTGCTGGTATCTTTTTTTCGTATTATACTTACGCATTTTTATTGTTTGAATACAGAAAATAGAGATGTTAATAATTACTACAGCCCTAAAGGATTTAGACAGAACTTTTACCAACAAAAGAGACAGCCAAAGAGGCAAAGGTCATTGAAAAACCAGGCACTTGCATTTTTAAAGAAACGGGCAGTGTGACAGATTTAGTTAACTGCGCCTAAGAAAATTATCAGACCAAGATTCTGTTTCTATGCAAAAGTTGGAGAACATCAAACGGATTTTGACCACATAATGTTGTTCAGGTTGATACAGTAAACATAATATAAAGATATGCTTTGATGTTAGTCGATGTTGAAATAAGATACAAAGAAGTCGGACCTTTAACTTTAAAAGACAGGAATACAGTTGCTGAACCGCTTCAGAAAATATAGAGCAAAGCTTTGCAATTGTTCGGTTTGGGGATAAGATAGAAAGAAGCTTTACATTTAGTTTAGATTTCCTTTGAGTATTAACAATATGTATCTTGTATTACAATATTTTTTTGATTTGAGTTTTAACGTCCCCGTCAACACTGTAAAGGTCGTTTTGGAGACGTTGCTTCCAATTGTTTGGGACTTTTACCCGACATTGAGATGAAATGACATCTCAAGCCCTGTCGCCCAATGAAACCAATAGGGTTTATTAGCATGGACCGTCCGCCTCGCACCGCGGTTCCTGGACAGGCTTAGATCCTCTAAGCGGTTTACCAGTACTAGTGTGCGGGCCGGATTCAGCTCTGCGTGGAAGCATCATGCAGCCCATATACTTCTACAAGCCCCTATTGGCGGGGGCCACTCTTGTATTACAATATGTATTACAATATGTATCTTCTATTCCATGAGTATCATATCGATATACCAGACAGATTTGATCGGTTCAAGCATTCAGTCATTCAAGTTAACCAATAACAGTCACTGCGACCTGTTCCTGTAAACATCTGTGCAATTTAACTTCTATGTTATGCCTTGTAGATGTTTAGCAACAAAAATAATACATGATTCCAAGTATATCATGACTGTTGATCTCTACCTTTAAAGACCTATTTGTGCAGACATAAACAGTTACTTTAAGGTTATTGGCTCTGCTGATTACTTGGATTGTGACATTCTATTATGGATTAGTAAATTGTTCAGTACACACTGTCTTCTAATTATAAGTCGCAAATCAAAAACCAAGGCCACCTTAGTATAATTCTGCACTCCAAGCCTTGGTAGATTGATGTGGTGTTTTGTGTTTTTTTTTTATGTTTTTGCTGTTACTGTTGGTTTATGTTTGTTTAACCTTTGTATGACCAGACCTTGCTTCTCAGTTATCACTAGTGTCTGTCAACTGTAAAGGACCATCTGATCAAAGTAGAAGTAAAACAAAGATCAGGAATTGATACAATTAACCTACTCCACCCATCAAAGACACTCAGGGAAAGAAACACAAACATGAAGCGACCAGACCATAATGGAAACCTAAACATAGGAAAGCCATAAGGAAAGTTACTTTCCCACAAAATGGCCAAATGGCCATCCACAATAAAAAGACACAAGTGATACACACAGTCAGTAAGTAGCAAACTACAACATAAATAAACCGCCACAGAAGAACCGCCTTGGAGCGGTCAGTGAAAAGAATTCCACTGGGGGGCTTAAATCGATTTTACATGGCCATAATCCTCGCCCTTACCTCTGCCGCGGTATACACTAATTTTGTTTAGTCCTCATGAATGCTTCCTAACTCATCAGTGTAATATCTCCGAGAACATACAAATAAAAAAACTACAGAGATGAAACAAGGGTTGAGGACTCGACAGCATACAACAACAGAATTGCTGGAGCAAAAGAAAACCAACAGTTAGACTCCGAGTCTGGTAAGACTATTTTGGTCTGCTGAAAATATCTTGAAATACTATATTTTACCATTTTATCAGACTTGGGCAAGGGTTGTGGCCACATTGAAATGATTGAAGCCCCACTCTACAAGTGTTTCTGTTGTCGTTTACTATACCTGACCAAACCCTCACCTCACCATACCAAGCACACGTCTCTCACAACTTAAAGAAGCAAAGTAAACTAAAAGACGCCCCCCCCCCAGTGAAATAATTTTCACGGACCGTTCCAAGGTGGTTCTTCTGTCACGGTTTATTTTTGTGATAGTTTGTCTTTGAGAGTATGAAATGCAATATCTTTTTGTTTTGGATAACCAATTGGCTATTTAGTTGGAAACTAACTGTCCGTTTGGCTTTCTGCTATTGGGGTCTAGTTTCTTCATGTTTGTGTTTCTTCCCCATTGGTGTCTCTGATGGGAGGTGTGGGTTAATTCAATTAATTCCTCACAATTTCTGTCGTGGTTTATTATTGTTTTAGTTCGTGTTTGCATGTATGTATTGCTTATAAAGTTTTGTTTTGGATAACCGTTTGGCAATTTTGTGGGAAAGTAATTTTCCTTTCGGCTTCCCGATTGTGATGTTTTAATTAGGTTCGCGGTTTATTTGCGTTATGGTTTGTCTTTCAGTGTGTGTATCGCTTATATTTTTTTTTTTGGACAGCCAATTGGCCATTTTGTTGGAAAGTAACTGTCCTTTTGGCTTTCCGCTATTGGCGTTTCCATTAGAGTCTAGTTATTTCATGTTTGTGTATCTTTCCCCTTGGTGTCTCTGATGGGAGCTGCTGGTTAATCGTATCGATTCCTGATCATTGCCTACACATCTATTTTAGTTATTTCATGGTCGCGTTTCTTTCCGTTTTGTGTCTCTGGTTGGAGGTGTTGGGTAATTGTATCGATTACTGATTAATACTGCCATCTATTTCATTGCCATCTATCTTACATCAAAGTTTTTTTTTTTTTTTGTTTTTTTGTTTTGTTTGAAAGTTCAAATCAATCGATTGCCAGAATCATTTCATACGTTGAATATATTTTACAATCCTGTCAATCCTGTCAAGGGCGTAGGTCATGATCACTTTAAAGTTTACATCTAAGTTTTAACTTAAGTTAATATCAACTACTGGCTAGTGGAATATAAAAATGTAATAGAGTAGTCTGTTATTCCATAACACCAAGCCTTAGGGTCAATGTCCCTTTCCTATGTGGCGTATAATCGCATAATATGGTAAATTTGTATTCCATTACGACCGTTCCCAGGGTCAGGCCCTACGGTGGTGCGTAGGTGTCAAGAATTAGTTCACACACTCACAAAGTTTCACAACAAAGTGTTTTCGAAGTTCATATCTCAGCAACCTGTCATAACACTTTCCTATCAGAATATTATCATTCAAAATTGAAAACAACTGTTCCCACCTACCCACAGGGTCAGGCCCAGGGATGCGACTTAAAGGTCAGAGCCTTTCAACAATAGTTTTAACAACAAAGGGTTTTTAAGTAACCAAGGGTTACAACACTTTCATACCTGAATAAGTGTCAGGTACAGGGGTGGGGCCTAGGGTTCAAAAACTAAAGCCACACTAACTTTAAGCAAACCTTTTAATTAAGAAATAGATCAGCTCTAACTGTGATTTGTTGAGTAATAAATCACAGTTTGGAGGTCAGTTGTAAAGTAGACAAATCACAAGCGCGTAGCGCGCGTGATTTGTCTACTTACAACTGACCGACAAACTGTGATTTATTACTCAACAAATCACAAACTAGAGCTGATCTATTTCGATTCTCACAGGCTGAAAATCGGCAATAATGCTGTTGTTTACTTCAAAATCTCACAACTTTTCGCCATTGTTAGAAGAAATCCCGCTAAAATTATCGACTGAAACACATGCATTTATATCCTATTCTAACGTTTTAGATGCGAGAAAATGACGTTACACCGTCTAACGTCAAGAAAATCGACTAGTGACGTCATAAATTTGCAGTTTTAATGACGTCACTCGTCACTCTCTCCCTTGCTGTGATTTGTTGTAGAATAAAACACAGTTGTTTTCCATTGCCTATATAGGCGCGCTGTGTTAGAATTGTTCATATCACAGCTGCCGCTGACCTAAACCCTTTAGTGTTTGGAATATTATCATAAAATCATGTAAATACCTCATGGAAGAGGTATTTTAAAAACTTTTCGTGTGTTTATGTGTAAACATAGATAGACAATGCTAAGCACGGGAGCTATGCTGCCCTGTGGCAGCTCTTGTTTTTCTTGCTCGAATATGACCCTTTACTAGCATTTAAAATAGAAGTAGAGGCGATTATCAGGAATCGATTCAATTAACCCACAGCTCCCATCAGAGACACCAAAGGGAAATAAACACAAACACGAAGTAACAGATCCGAACGGAAACACCAACAGCGGAAAGCCAAAAAGACAGTTACTTTCCCACAAAATGGCCAAAAGGCTATCCAAAATAAAATAATATAAGCGACAAAAACACCCAAAGACAAACCATAACAAAAATAAACCGCGACAGAAGAACCGCCTTGGAACGGTCAGCGGAAACGATTCCCACCGGGGGGGGGGGGGGGGGGGGGCGGCTTAAATCGATTTTACGTGATTTTAAGTTTGAATGTAGAGCGAAAGCAGTTCTTTACAGACCTTTAAAAATGCAAAATTTGCAATCGACAGAGTCCAGTAGAGCTGAGAGAAACACAGTAATAAAGCCGTCCCAGATTATTTCTCCAAAACTCTAACATTGTTGAAACATACAAATTATCATTTTAAATTCATACTTATCAGAGACTTTAATGTTTGCCCCTGCCCCGATTTTTGAATGCTAGACATATATTCTTTATTAACCATGAATCTTTTTTTTTTCTAATTTAGCGCGTTGAAAAAAAATATGCTATAATATACTACATGTATACTCGAGCACTTTGAAAACGCGACATCATAAGGAAAATGTAAATATTTTTTAACTCACCAATTTTTTCAAAAAACGAATTTCATCACAAACAATATTCATCAAATGACTTTCGTTTGCCACAATCACATTAGAGCTGTCCCTTCACATTAGCAGTCTACACTGCGGCAAACACACCATGTGTTAGTCAAATCTCCAGCCACATCAATATCGGGTATGCCCACCTGCGCGCTGAGAGCATTCACGTAACCTGGACCGCATTGAACAACACAAACGTCGCACAGTACGTCGGGGGATGTTATCCCACTCTTGCTGAAGGGCTATCGCGAGCTGCCTCACAGTCTGTGGCGCGTTTTGACGTCCGTGTACACGACGTCCCAATTCGTCCCAAAGGTGTTCGATACACTTCAGATCGGGTGATTTCGACGGCCAAGGGAGAACATTGCTGCCTTCTTGACGTAAAAAGTCCTGCGTCAACCTTGCCGTGTGCGGGCGGGCGTTATCGTGCTGAAATAACATGGGGTTACGTTGACGTCGCAACAATGGAACAAGCTCTGGCCGAAGAATCTCATCGACGTAACGTCTGGCGTTGAGATTTCCATGAATTATCAATAAACGCGAGCGAAAATTGTAATTGATGGCGCCCCAGACCATGACACCACCGCCTCCAAACCGGTCTCTTTCAACAACGCAGTTATCAGCAAACCTTTCGCCGTCACGTCGATAAACGCGTACCCGCCCGTCGGTTTGGTACAAATTGAACCTGGACTCATCGCTGAAGACGACGTCGTGCCAGTTGACACGTCTCTGGTGATTAAGTGCAAAGTTCATGCGAAGCTGACGATGACGTCGTGTAAGTATTGGTCCGTGGTACGGACGCCGGCAACGAACACCAAATTCCTTAAGTCGTCGGGACACTGTCATACGATGAATACGTCGCCCTCGGTTGCCAATGACGACGGAAGCTGTTTGCGCGGCCGTCTGGAAACGATGTCGTAGGTGGAGTTGACGGATGTAATTATCCTGACGTCTTGACGTCACGCGCACTTGCCCAGGCCTGGGGCGGTCATTAACAGTTCCTGTTAACCTGACACGTTGAACGAGACGATATATTGTGGTTCTGTCAACATTAAAACGCCGAGCAATGTCCTTCTGTGAAATGCCAGCGTCCAAAAGGCCTAAAATCCGATTCCGATTTTCGTTATTTAGCCTTGTGGCATGCTCAGTTTTGTAAATTTATCCAAATTTCAACCAAAAACCGATTTGAAGACAACTTTTGAAGAGATTGAATGAAAGATATCGGTTGTACATGCGGAATTGACCATATAAACAAGGTCATATCTCGGTGTGCACGTGCTACGATATCACGTGTAGTCGACCGATATTTTATCGATCTGACCACCTCATATGATTTTATTTATGGTGTATGGAAGCATATATCTGCGAATATGAATTTGGATTGGGCCATTTCAAAAATATTTAAAAAAATATAATGTTGCGTTTTCAAAGAGCTTGAGTATATTTTATATTAATTATGTAAAAGATACCTTCTTCTGACCGCTCAAAAATTGTGCAAAATTTCTGACTTTTAGTTTTCTTTTCCTCCAGCATTTCAGTGGTTTCTTGCTGTCGAGTCCTCACCGTTGTTTCATCTCTGTGGTTGAATGGTTTTTGTGTTCACGGAGATATTAGGAGGCCTTCATGCGGACTGAACAACTTATTTGTCCAAATCGCGGCGGAAGTAGGGGCGAGGACTGTAGCCAGGTAAAATCTATCTAAGCCCCCCAGTGGAATTCGTTTCACTGACCGTTCCAAGGCGGTTCTTCTGTCGTGGATTATTTTTGTTATGGCTTGTATTTGAGTGTGTGTATCGCTTATATCATTTTGCTTTGGATAGCCAATTGGCCATTTTGTGGGAAAGTAACTGCTCTATTGGCTTTTCGCTAGAGATGTTTCCATTAGGGTCTAGTTATTTCATGTTTGTGTTTCTTTCCCGTGGTGTCTCTGATTGGAGCTGTGGGTTAATTGTATCGATTCCTGATAATTGCCATAACTTCTATTTTTATAATAACTTTGTTGCTAAAACAACGTCCAGAACATGTGAGACGCAAGCCGGCCTCGTTGGCTCAGTCGGATGCGCGTCTGACTGGTGATCAGGAGGACGCGGGTTCGACTCCCGCCGGGGTCGGCAACATTCTTTCGTGGAGATTGATCATGAAATCTTTTCTACGGTCATTCTCTCCCTTCCGCTGATTCAAGAAGGGCAGTTGTCAGTTTCTGGCGAAAGAATGTGCACTGTACTGGTTAACCGCTTACGTATAAGCCTGCCCAGGAAAGTGTGGATAGGTAAACTGACCGGCTCAAAAATGACCTAAATAGTGTTGACATGGCCGTTAAACTCCAATACAAACAAACAAAACAAACATGTGAGACGCAAAGTTCTGCAACGGAAGGTCAGGTGGTTTTTCTCCGGGTACTCCGGTTTTCGCCCACCTCTGATTAACGAACGGCTCGATATGAGTGGAATAATCTATAAAGGGCCGTAAAACCAAAACCAAAGTGCATCGCAGAATATACAAGTATTGATAAGCAAAATTAAACGTTATCCAGCCTGAAGTCGTGTTACATTTGCAAGTACATTAAAGCCATTTGCTTGGTTTAAATTTTACTTTCATGTATGTTAAGAATATAACACAATTAACTTGGCAAAATACATTTGGCTGCAGTGTGCTACTGCGTAGGGCTGGAACCGATCGAACATGAGTGCTGGTAAACGTCTTAGAAGGTCTAAACAAGAAGTGAAGACAATGAGCAGGAATCGATACAAACACCTTACATCTCCCATCCAAGACACCAAAAGGCACGGAACACCAACATAAAACAACACTTGTAATTAACACATCAGACGAAGAAAGCCAAAAAGACAAGTTTGTTTTCCACATACTGACCAAACGACTATCTAAAATGAAAATATTATTAGCAGTACAAATTATAACAAGTAAAAAATTGCTCCATGTTGGAGCAAAGGAGGAAGCGCTGCGGAAAAAAACTTTTGTTTTATACCTTTAATTTCATTAAAATGTTTCATAATTTTGCATGTCTTTAAAGGGTTGGACCTTTGTTTGTATTGGAGTTTAACGACCCAATGAACAGTATTTAGGTCAATATTGAGCCGATCAGTTTACCTATGGCAAGCTTATTTAAGCGGCTAACCAGTACAGTGCATATTCTTCCGCCAGAAACTGACAACTGCCCTTCTTGAATCAGCTGAAGGGAGAGAATGAAACATCGCGAGCAGGTCATAAAGAGCATTTCGCCGCAAATAAGCAACGGAATACTTCAGAAATTTTGAATGACTTCAGAATTATCTCTGTGAGGCCTGTCTATCACCAGTCAATGACACATTACCTGATTGGTCGTCATTATCCCCTCGCAACAAAGTTGCGGTGGATATATAGCATCTCTGTCGTGCGTCCGTGTGCGGGTGTGGGTGTTTGTCCGTGTGTCGGGAACCTTGTGAACAGGATTGAAGACAAAGCCATCAGCGAAGAAGCATCAAACCTTCCAGAAGTGTTCCACATGGAGAGAGGATAAACCAATTGAATATTAAGGGTCAAATTCAAGCTCACAATGGACTTGACTTTAAAGACATTGTGAATGGGATAAAAGACAAAGCTATAATCACAGAAGCACCAAACCTTCCACAAATGTTTTCCGTGGAGAGATGACGAACACTATAGATTTTCAAGGTCTAAGGTCAAATGTCAAGGCCACCATGGACTTAACATTAACAAACCTTGTGAACAGGATAGACGACAAAGCTATCATCATAGAAGCATCAAACCTTCCATAAATGTTTCCCATACAGAGAAGATCAACCTTTTTGAAATTCAAGGTCACGGGTCAAATCTCAAGATCACAATGGACTTGACATTAAGAACCTTGTATACAGGATAGAAGACAAAGCTATCATCATAGATGCATCAAACCTTCCGAACATGTTCACCATGGAGAGAGGATAAACCCTATTGATTTTCCAGGTCAAGGTTCGAGCGTCAATGTCACAATGGACTTGACATTAAAAAAAAACTTGTGAACAGGATTGAACTATAATCATAGAAACATCAAACCTTCCACAAATGTTCCCCGTGGACAGAGAATGAATCCTATTGATTTTTAACGTCATGGGTAAGATATGAAGGTCACAATGGACATTTTAAACCTTGTGAACAAGATAAAAGATAAAACTATTGTCACAGACACATCAAACCTTCCACAATTGTCCCCATGGAGAGAGGATGAACACCATTCATTTCAATGTCAAAGGTCAAGGTCACACGTGACTTGACATTAAAAATCTTGTGAACAAAGCTATTATCATAGGAGCACCAAACATTCCGGAAATGTTCTCCATGGAAAGAGGATAAAGTCTATTGATTTTCAAGGTCAAGGGTCAAAGTTCAAGGTCACAATCGACCTTGTGAATAGGATAGAAGACAAAACGATATCTAGAGCGAGCAGTCGATGGCAAGCCATCGCAAATCCCTACGCTTTTGTCACATAGCACACGTGACCTTTTGACCCCTTGAGATGGCCCCTTTGGGCGGAGCCAACTATAGCATCTCTCTCGCACGCCCTCACCATGTAAGGAAGTAATGTAGCAAATATGGCTGCGTTCCAGTCAGTGGTTAAAGAGGAGATAGCGTGACGGACGGACGGACGGACAGACGGACGGAGGTTTTCCCATATTACCCCCAACACTTTCTTTAAAAGCGTGGGGATAATAAAAATCATCAATAAATGTAGTCACTAGAGCGATGACAAAGTTTTTTTTATAAAAATAGCCACAGTGACCTTGACCTTGAGGCCATGACCTTGAAAGTTAAACTCGCTCGAGATATTGTCATAAGAAGCATGTGTGTGAAGTTATATTGAAATCGGTGAAGAAATGTAGGCGCTAGGGCAATAGTGTGACTTTTACAGTGTAGCGTGACCTTTTGACCCCTTGAGATGGCCCCTTTGAGCGGAGCCACTTATAACATCCCTCTCGCGCGGCCTCACTATGTAAGGAAGTCGTGTAGCAAATATGGTTGCATTCCGGCCAGTGGTTAAGGAGGAGATAGCGTGACGGACGGACGGACGGACGGACAGACGGACAGAGGCGTTCACAATATCCTCGAACGCTTTTTTTTAAAAAAAGCGTGGGGATAATCATAGAAACAGCATACCTTCCACGAATGTTCCTTTTGTTTAAAAAAAAGCGTGGGGATAATCATAGAAACAGCATACCTTCCACGAATGTTCCCCATGGAGAGATGATGAATCCTATTGATTTTCAAGGTCAAGGGCCAAGGTCACAATAGACGACATTAAAGCATTGTGAACATGATAGTAGACAATTATCATTATAGAAGCATCAAACCTTCCACAAATATTCCCCATGGAGAGAAAATGAACCCTATATGGATTTTACATTAAAAACCTTGCGAACAGGATAGAAGACAAAAGCTATCATCATAGAAGCACCAAACCTTCCATAAATGTTTCCCATGGAGAGAGAATGAACCCAATTGATTTTCAAGGTCAAGGGTCAAAGGTGAAGATCACAATGGACTTGACATCAAAATCCTTGTGAAGAGGATAAAAGACAAAGCATTCATCACAGAAGCATCAATCCTTCCACAAATGTTCCCCATGGAGAGGGTGAACCCTTTTGATTTTCAGGGTCAAAGGTCAAGGTTACAATGGACATAACATTAAAAACATTGGGAGCAGGATAGAAGACAAAACAATCATCTTTGAATCATTCAACCTTCCATAAATGTTGCCATGGAGAGAGGATGAACCCTACTGATGTTCAAGGTCAAGGATCAGATGTCATGGTCACAATGGACATGACATTAAAAACCTAGTGAATAGGATAGAAGACAAAGCTAGCATCACAGAAGCATCAAAAGTAATATTTTAATGCTTAATAGGTCTAATATATTCAGATTGGATTTAGATGTTGATGAGTTGTATGCAGATGCGAGGGATTGCCTTGTTTCTTTTTAGCTCACCTGTCACGTAGTGACGAGGTGAGCTTTTGTGATCACTTTCCGTCCGTTGTGCGTCCGTAAACAATTTCTTTAAACGATATCTCCTTCTAAACCACTGATCGGATTTTGACCAAACTTCACGGTGGTTCCCTTTCAAAGTTGTTCAAATGGGTCTGGTCCGCAGCACATCAAGGTCACAGGAGACAAAAATAGATTTTTTAATGAAAACTTAAAAAATATTTTCCTCTGAAACCGCAAAGCCCAGGTCTTCGATATTTGGCGTGTAGCTTCATCTTGTGGACCTTTACCAAGATTGTTCAAATTATAGCCCTGGGGCCAAAAATTCCCCGACTCTGGGGCCCTTGGTTTTACATAGACTTAAATAGGGAAAACCTTTAAAAAAACTTCTTGTCTGAAACCAGAAGGCTCAGGTGTTTGATATTTGCTATGAAGCTTCGTCTTATGGACCTCTATCAAGATTGTTCAAATTATAGCACTGGGGCAAAAAATGCCACCAACCCAAGGCCTCTATCAAGATTGTTCAAATTATAGCACTGGCGCCAAAAAATGCCCCCACCCCGAGGCCCTTTGATTTTACATGGACTTATATAGAGAAAACCTATAAAAATCTCCTTGTCTGAAACCAGAAGGTTGAGGTGCTTGATATTTGGTATGAAGCTTTGTCTTGTAGACCTATCGACATGTATCTATCTATCTACTGATAGTACGTCGGTCACATTTGACCATTACCGCAGGTGTATATTACATACACTCTGGTTTTGCAGGAAGAAAGCCTACACAGTAATCATGCAATTACGGTAGGGATCTTTACCCTGCACAGGGTATGGTTCTCCCTGCACAGGGGGCTCCAGTTAACCCGAAGGACGGTGCACTTTATGACATTCATAAACCTCTATCAAGATTGTTCAAATTATAGCCCTTGGGCAAAAAATGCCCCCATCCCGTGGCCCTTTGGTTTGACATATGTAGGAAAAAATCTTTAAAAAAAATCTTTAAAAAAATCTTCTTCCCTGAACCTGCAAGGCCCAGGTCTTTGATATTTGGTGTGCAGCTTCATCCAGTGGACCTCTGCCAAGATTGTTCAAATTAAAGCCCTGATGCCAAAAATGTTCCCGCTCCGGGGCCCTTGGTCTAATGGTCTAAAATAGACATACATTGTTTTTTTGTTGTTGTTTTTTGTTTGTTTTTTTTGTTTCTTTTTTTTTTTTTTTTTTTTTTTTTGGTTTTGGTTTTACGGCCCTTTTAAGATTATTTCACTCATATCGAGCCGATCGTTAATCAGAGGTGGGCGAATACCGGAGTACCCGGAGAAAACCACCTGACCTTCCGTTGCAGAACTTGGCGTCTCACATGTGACCCGAGCGAGGCTCGAACCCACAGCGGTGAGAGATCTAATGAATAAGAGTCAGCGTTCTTATCCATTAGGCCACGGGGGCCCAGACATAGAATTGGAAAACCTTTAAATATCTTCTTGTCTGAAACCAGCAGGTGTTTGATATTTGGAATGAAGCTTTGTCTTGTGGACCTCTATCAAGAGTATTTAAACTATAGCCATGGGGCCAAAATGCCCCCGCTCCGGGGCCCTTTGTTTTTATATAGACTTGCATGGGGAACACCTTTAAAACCTTCTTTTTTTCTGAAAACAGATAGCTGAGGTGTTTGATATTTGGTATGAAACTTCGTCTTGTGGACCTCCATCAAGAATATTCAAATTATAGCCCTGGGGCCAAAAATGACCCGCCACGGGGCCCACTGGTTTTACATAGACTTATACAGGAAAAATCTTAAAAAATATTCTCTTCTGAAACCGCAAGGCCCGGGTCTTTGATATTTGGTGTGTAGCTTCATCTAGTGGATTTCTACCAAGATTGTTCAAATTATAGCCCTTGCGCCAGAAATGCCCCCGCCCCGGGGCCCTAGTGGATTTCTACCAAGATTTTTCAAATTATAGCCCTTGCGCCAGAAATGTCCCCACCCCGGGGCCCTTTAGTTTTACATTGACTTATAAAGGAAAAATCTTTAAAATATCTTCTCTGAAACCGCAAGGCCCAGGTCTTTGATATTTGGTGTGAAGTCTCATCTTGTGGATCTCTATCACGATTGTTCATATTAGAGCCCTGGGGCCAAAAAGGGCCCTTTGGTTTTACATTGACTTATATAGGGAAAAATCTTCAAAAAACTTCTTGTCTGATACCAGAAGGCTCAGATATTTGGTATGGAGCTTGTTTTTGTTTGTTTGATTTGAGGTTTAACGTCCCCGTCAACACTGTAAAGGTCATTTTGGAGACTTTGTTTCCAATTTTGTGGGACTTTTACCCGACATTGAGATAAAATGACATCTCAAGCCCTGTCGCCAAATGAAACCAATAGGGTTTATTAGCATGGACGGTCCGCCTCGCACCCCGGTTCCTGGACAGGCTTAGATCCTCTAAGCGGTTTACCAGTACTAGTGTGCGGGCCAGATTTAGCTCTGCGTGGAAGCATCATGCAGCCCATATACTTCTTCAAGCCCCTATGGGCGGGGGCTTGGTATGAAGCTTGTAGACCTCTAACAAGGTTGTTTAAATTATAGCCCTGTGGCCAAAAATGCCCCCGCCCCGGGGCCCTTTGGTTTTATATTGACTTATATAGGGAAAATCATAAAAAACCCTTCTCTGAAACCACAAGGCCCGGGTCTTTGATATTTGGTGTGATGATTCAACTAGCAGACCTCTACCAAGATTATTCAAATTATAGCCCTTGGGTCAAAATGGCACCGTCCCGGGACCCACTGGTTTCCGGGGATAAATGTAGAGGCTGTTTTAACGGGCATCTACAATCTATCTTTAACCAGAAATAAGAAAAAAAAATATGTACCACCATTAACCCAGTTTTACTACAAAAAGTGGGGTTTAAGGGGGTCAAAATTATATAGGCGTGTTTTTCGGAAATCCAGGTAGCAGTCATTTAAAAAAAAAAAAAAAAAAAAAAAACGTTATTTGTGCCGCTGTGAGTTCAGAGTGTTGCCTACATGTTAGAGAATTATCTGTAGAATATTGACTGAATCATGTGTTGGGTATTGCAAACAGTGTAGACCCATATCAGAACGCGGTGTCTGATCAGTGTCTACACTGTTTGCTTAAGGTATAACTATTTAACCCATTTTGTCCCGTAAACCCCTAAAGGGGTACCTTGGCAAACAGTGCAGGCCCAGATCAGACGCCGCGATCAGGGCCTACACTGCAAAACGTTCAGCCTTTTTTCCCAATAAATTTTGAAGAAAACACAACTCGTCACCCCTAAATTTTGAAATGGGCTCCTGCTATATATAAGCAGGATGATTCCATTTGGTACAAAAAGGGTTAATGTTTAAACGAAACAGTTCAAGTTCCCCTTGAGGGCCATTTTTCCCCATCTATACTCAGAGGTACTCGACCTATCAGAACTGCGAGTGCTTTGATTTATCTACCCTTTAACCCCTGAGTTTCCGATGTGGACTGTACCATCACTGACTTTGGGCACGTCCATTCTACTAAATATGGTATCGAGCTTTGAAGCGTTATCAGGATGGCAAGTATTATATCCTAATAAGGTGGATCATTATGAGCCATCTCTTCAGGATTAACATTGTTTACATAAGTATCTGTGCTGGTCTTCAGGGTTGAAAGGGTTAACATTTGCTGTGGTAACAGGCTTAATTATTACGCAGTAAACAATAATTGGATTCGAAATGGATAAGTCTAAACCGTCGATTGTACTATTCTGTGTTGGAACACTGTCATTTATTTCAAACACACATAGACATACCCTCATCTATTTCAAACACTGAATTTTAATTTTGGAAGAATTCAACAACGAAATAGCAGAAGTATATTCAAGACTGTACTGAGAGACAATAAAACAGTAATCAAAACCGAATACCCTTTCGACGATTAACACTTAAAAACATAGTTCGTTATTAAAAGTGCAGAATGTATCAAAAATAGAATGCGAATGGCAAAACTTCAAATTACAAATGTATAATTAAATGTAGTCGCAAATAAAAATTGTTAAAAGTGTCTTTTAATTGTTTCTATAACCCGAACTTCTGTAACTGACAATTCGCTTACATCAATGAAAAGTCAAGTTTCATGAATACACAGTCCGTGTCTCAAACTCATTACAAATGGCGCTGCGTTGGTACGCAGCGCAACTAAACCTCAAAAAGGTTAATTTCATGATGAAAGTATGTTATATTTTCTTATTTATACTCCAAACATAGGTTTTGGGTGCTCGTTAACACCGCCTCATTGAGGCGGTACTAACAAGTACCCACAACCTATGTCATGAAGCAGAAATAATGGAAATATATTAATTGGGGTTTAGGGTGGGGGGGCGTCTTAATTTTACGGACTTGTTCACGTGATGATTCACGAAAAAAACAATGACAATAATTAAGCACAACAGAAGCACCGCATTGAAACCGCCATTAAAAATTTATTGGTGGTATGGGAGAGGGGCTTAAATCGGATCTATTTGTCCACCACCACAATTTACACAATTAGTTACGTCGAGGTTTAGAAAATTATTTTGTTTCGTCAGCGTGGAGGGTTTCTAACTCATTTATGCAACATCATCGAGAGTAGAAAAAGCAAAGGAAAACAAAACGGATAGCATTCGACAGCATGAAATAACTGAAATGCCGGAGCCAAAGAAAATCAACAGTTATACTCCTGTTTGCCAGTCCAGTAAAGTGCTGACTGTCGGATTGTACCTACATATAAACTCTAGCGGTTTGTTTGACTCGACAAGTCATTTCCTCTCAGCGTTGGGTAAAAGTCCAACAAAATTAGATGTGACGGCTTCAAAATTAGATGAAAAGTGTTGACAGGGGGTGGGGGTTATACTTCAACACACAAAAATATAGTTTAAGTACGTCCTCTGTCTTCCAAACAGATACGGGTAGGGTGTTAGGCCAATCTTTTTACATGTAACTGACTGTCGAATTAGCTCCTGACCTGAAACAGTCTACGATCATATAGCATGACCGTTCCCGTTTTTTGAACAAAATTAAATTATTGAATCAGTCCCGGTGTAAAGACACTTTAGAGCAGAAAAAAAGGACCTAGACACAGGTAAATAGAATCTTCACTGTGGTGCATATGAAGCATAACTTATTCATTAGTGTACACTATGAAGCCATTTTTCTTCCGTGAGGACACATTTATGTCTTCCTAGCATCTCAACGACTGAAGCCTGCATCCAAAGCCAGCTTTGCTATATAGCTTATCATCACGCAAGCCTTGTCAAACGAAGGAATGCGAGCACATGGTAGTGGATCAAAGGTCTGTTTGAAAAAACACTTTTGATCAAGAAGGCATCCATATAGAGCGCATTGACGACTCTTATCAGGTTGTGTGGTACACAGGCTGGTCTTAGTTTTCGATTGCAACACTGGAGCACATACTCGAGGACCACTATTCTACATAAAATTCTCGGAATATTTTATGAAACGTGATGTATGGTTAAATAAAGAAATTTAATACGTTGCATGTAAGACGTACATTTCCTGAGTAGTAGCATTTACCATTTAAGAGCAATGCACTTTTATAAAACACTTTAAGCTTAACCTTTTACACACGTGAGTTTTTAGAATGGACGGATAATTTTTAATTTAGAATCGTTACAGAAAAAGGAAGCTGAAGTGCACGACCCGCCGGATGCTTTTAGCTTTATGAGTGTTACCATATATGGGTATGGCGGCCATTTTGGTCATGTGACCTGGACCTAAAACGGTTCCCCCAATAAATGCGCCTTATCGTAAGGAGCAAAAATATATCTTATACTTTAGTACTGTATTCTGAATCGTTTGCAGGATAAAATGCATTCTCACATTTTCCAATACATAAGCATATGTGTCAAAGTTTGACCTAGGCACAAAGAAGGTCAAGGTAAACCAAGGGTCACCATTTTAGCAATTCATGATGGGCCTACGTGCCAGATGCCATTTATCAAGTTTCGTGGAAATCTACCCAGTGGTTCTGGAGAAGACTATTTTTGAAGGGTTTTACCATATATGGCTTGGCGGCCATTTTGGTCATGTGACCTGGACCCCGTGAGCAAATTTTGGTTTCCCCCATCCCAAAGAGGCTCCATATGAAATTTGACTTCAATCGGCCCAACGGTTTCCGAGGAGAAGCGGTTCGGAAATTTCACATTTTTCGCCTCTGTGAGGCTTTACTAAATGGAATGTAATATTTCGCAAGTTCATTGATTAGATCTCATTGATATCTATCAGTATGCCAAAAATTGTTTAAATATTCCAAGCGGTTAAGTCACTATCACCAATTTTCACAAACGGGTTACGGACGGACAGACAGACAGACCATATATGGCTTGGCGGCCATTTTGGTCATGTGACCTGGACCCCATGAGCAAATTTTGGTTTCCCCCATCCAAAAGAGGCTCCATATGAAATTTGACTTCAATCGGTACAACGGTTTCCGAGGAGAAGCAGATCGAAAATTTTCACATTTTTCGCCTCGGCGAGGCTATACTAAATGGAATGTACTATTTCGCAAGTTAATTGGTTAGATCTTATTGATATCTATCAGTATGCCAAAAATTGTTTACATATTCAAAGCGGTTAAGTCACTATCACCAATTTTCACAAACGGGTTACGGATTTTTCACCTCGGCGAGGCTATACTAAACGGAATGTACTATTTCGCAAGTTCGTTGGTTAGATCTAATTGATATCGATCAGTATGCCAAAAATTGTTTAAATATTCCAAGCGGTTAAGTCACTATCACCAATTTTCATAAACGGGTTACGGACGGACAGACAGACAGACCATATATGGCTTGGCGGCCATTTTTGTCATGTGACCTGGACCCCATGAGCAAATTTTGGTTTCCCCCATCCCATAGAGGCTCCATATGAAATTGGACTTCAATCAGCCCAACAGTTTCTGAGGAGAAGCAGTTCGAAAGTTTTCACATTTTTCGCCTCGGCGAGGCTATACTAAATGGAATGTAATATTTCTCAAGTTCATTGGTTAGATCTCATTGATATCTAGCAGTATGCCAAAAATTGTTTAAATATTCCAAGCGGTAAAGTCACTATCACCAATTTTCACAAACGGGTTACGGACGGGCAGACAGACTGACTTACAGAATGACAGAATGACCGAATGACAGAATGACACGGTGATTTTAGGGCACTCTTAGAAAATCAACCGACTTCAGTCGGTCGCTTTTTCTGTGGGTCGTGCAATTTATGAATGTTAACAACAAGAAATTTCAGATGAAAAACATTTTTTTCTTGTTTCTACTCTAAACGGTTGAACAGAAGATGACACGAATTTTTCAAATTGACTTTCTAATTGATAAGTGTTATAAGATATTGCTAATTTGATTATGCTGACAAAACGATATGACTTTCTTTCTTTTATTACATTACATAAATTAGTCCGTGAAATGAACATCCCTAAATTAAACCCCACTTTATATAGAGAAAACAGAAGTTAACGGGGATATACATTATGTTTTCTTATTTCTGCTCCAAAACATACATGTATGTTGTGGGTACTCGTTAGAACCGCCTCGTTGAGGCGGATCTAACGAGCACCCACAACCTACAGTTTGTCGGTACAACCTACATAGGTTGTGGGTACTCGTTAGAACCGCCTCATTGAGGCGGTTCTAACGAGCACCAACAACCTATGTTCGGAGTATAAATAAAACAAATACCATGAATTGTCTTCGGAAAAATAGCTATTTTGGAGAAATGAAAGCATACACTACGTCACACGGGTGCGTTATTCTAGTAGCTGGTTGTCAGGAGTTGTTGGGGGAACCAGATGTCAGGTGACTTTTTGATCTCACAATCTGTTGTCCGGAGATCTCGCCATCTGCAAGAGTACATATGGTGAGCTGCTTGCCATCTGTTATTGCTATTGTATTCCCTAGTTTAGACGGTTTCAAAGACAAAGTATGATAATAAGCTCGAAACACATATAAAATTCAACAGAATGTTTCATCCCATCAAGAAAACACGCCTCTATAATTTTGAATAACTTGAACCCCAGTTTTGTATAGTAAAGATGGGGTTTACAGGGGTATAACTTATTTTTCTTATTTCTGTTGTGGGTACTCGTTAGAACCGCCTCGATACGGCGGTTCTAACGAGTATCCACAATCTATATTTTGAGCAGAAATAAGAAATTATCACAATTTTTCGTCTTAAAAGATTCTTTTTTCGGCGGTAAAGATTGCAATGTCTTTGGATAGGCCTGTTTCGTAATGCTTTAATTGCTACAAGGCGTCAATGTACGAGTAGTTCATAGCCATGGAATTTAACGGAAGTCATATTTTGTTATGTTCAGTTTCACAAAACGTTTGCAACATTGTTTGTTCTGGCATCAAGTCATAATACATAAAAATCTAAGTTGCTTTCCAAACGACCAAAAGCAAAACGTTTCAAATATAAAATAAGCCTGCGTAAGACAAATAAAAATCAAAAATGAGTTAAAAATAAAAAAACCTTCAATAAGACCGGTGCGACCAGCAGAGACTTAAATCAACCTGCGCGCTCATCCACTATGACAAAACCTTTGCTTATGTCACGTTGCATAGATTCTATAGATAAGGTATACGTGCGATCAGCGAAGGCTCTGATCAGACTGCGCGAATGCGCAGGCTGATCTGAGTCTTCGCTGGTCGCTTCAGACTTCTTGTAGATTTTGTCATGAGCTGGCTCAAATGTATCATCATCATCATTAAAATATTATTAGGGAGGCTATAATTCTGCATTTTACAGTAGGTTTATAAATGGTCATTTTATTTACTTACTGGCTTCCTTTTTTATTTAAGCACTTCACTTATTAATCGCATTTACATTAACCTGCTCAAATTTAAACTGCTGTCGCTGGAATTGCACAGTTACGAATGATCTTTAATGAAGGGTAGATAACTATTTATTGTAAATCCAATCGTTCTCGCTTGATTATTTCCCGCGAATATTTCACTAAATGAGTATCAGTTTTTTATGCCCCTAACTTTTTCTGCCCTCCCCCCCCCCCCACACACACTTTGAGAAAGTTAGGGGGCATATTGCTTCTGGCTTGTCCGCTCGTACGTACGTTCGTACGTTCGTCACGCTTCCTTCTTCATAGCATAACTTCAGAACCATGTATGCTAGTGTTTTGAAATTTCATATATGGTTTCCTCATGAAAAAATAGTTGACCCGTATTTTTTTCTTACCCGAATTATCTCCCCTTTTTGCATTATTTCCCTTTTAATTAAATAACATAGAAAGCTCGTTAGCAAGATATCTCAAAAAGTATTTGAACTAGAGCCTTGATATTTTGTATACTGATTGGGACTGAGGAGGAGATCACCTGATTAAATTGTCAAGAAATTTAATGAAATTTTGTAAGAGTTATGACCCTTTGCAATTTCTAGCCATTTATTGTGTTGCTTTTTGGTGCAAAGCATAACTTAACAACCTTGTATGCCAGTGTTTTGAAATTCCATATATGAATTTCTCATGACAAAATAGTTGACCCGTATTTTTTTCCGAATTATCTTCCTTTTTTAGTTATTTGCCCCTTTAATGAATAAACAATAATTAGGACGGGTGCAAATGAACGAAGCGTCATAGAGTCAGAGGACGGACCCACCGGAGTGCAGCTTAAGAGGGAAGCAAAGTTATCAACCTTCATTGGGTTAACTACAATGTATTCAGTCTGTCGTATAACATTTATGTTGTAACCAATCTTTTTATATCGAAGCATGATTTTACGAAATTGGGTTCTGAAATGTTTTGTTTTAGAAGAGATTTGAGTCAAACAATGAATTTTGAAACTAAATCGAAATGACGTCTATGAAACTAAGTAAAGTCTTTGAAACAACTTTTTACACGTCGGTAGGCCAGGCCTCAAATTCTCTGACGGTAATGGCGTAAAGGCTTACTTAGAATTAAAATTTAATGTAATGTAATGTTGGTTGGTACCTAATTCTCTGTCTCTGGTCGGGCCCATTGGAGTCCTCCAATCCTCCAGCATTTCAGATTTTTTTCTTGCTGTACAGTCCTCACCTTTGTTTCATGTCTTTGGTTGTTTGATTTTTGTGTTCTTGGAGATATTGAACTGATGAGTTAGGAAACTAGAAGTGAAGGCAATGATCAGGAATTGATACAATTAACCCACAGCTCCCATCAGAGACACCAAAGGGCCACAAAACATAGGCATGTAATAATTAGAGCCTGATGGAAACATCAATAGCGGAAAGCCATAAGGACAGCCACCCCCATCCCACATAACGGCCAACTGGCCATCAAATACAAATTAGTTGTCTAAATCCCGACGGAAGTAAAGGCGAGGTATGTGACCGCATAAAATCGATTTAAGCCCCCACCCCCTCATTGATATACTTTTCA
The DNA here is from genome assembly GCA_963580285.1 of Lucinisca nassula. Classification (NCBI taxonomy): domain Eukaryota; kingdom Metazoa; phylum Mollusca; class Bivalvia; order Lucinida; family Lucinidae; genus Lucinisca; species Lucinisca nassula. Next base: position 52,181,898 of record OY757025.1, on the reverse strand, counting down.
CTTACCTTTCCAACGCAGAAAGTAATTATCCTTTTGGCTTTCCGCTATTAATATTTCCATTAGGGTCAAGTTATTTCATGTTTGTGTTTCTTTCCCTTTGGTGTCTCTGATGGGAGGTGTAAGTTAATTGTATCGATTCATGATCATTGTGTACAATTCTAGTTTGAGAAGTTTGTGATGCCGATAACCCTAATTAAGAAGTTTAGCAGTTAATGATTTATTACGAGCCTTGAAGTCAGCTAAGTGACTAGACACTCTGGTAAACCGAATCAATTGCGATATATAAACGTCCTAGGATGCCGCAACAGGAACATCGAAAATAAAACAAAAATGGGGCTTCGGTATCTGAAGAATAATCTTTATTTAACCGAAGTTCTGAGGGGTAAATTTGACTGATCAAACCGTCGAAGTAGGTATTGCCAATATTTAATAAATCATGCAAATATCTAGACGTCGAGCTAAAACCTACAATAACTTCAGATTGCTTTTCAACAGAAAGGAGCACCATTAAGTCTCTTTAATAACAAATCAAGCCACAAGGGTGCGGAGGTCCCTCAATTTGTCTTAAAAACTTGTTCTTTTATGTAGTACCAAATCTTATATAAATATTGTTAAGAAGAAAGGTGATTCCTGCTCGTCAGAAGTGAAAACAGCATTTCTTTCTTTACGTGCAAGATAGAAGGGATATTCCCTGTGGTATTCCCCGTATAATCAAATTAATAGAGGTTTTCTTTTATAGGATTATGAGATAATGGGTAAAGTGTGGAGAAATCATACGTAGACAGACTAAAGACTTTGAAACGTCTGGATTTAAGTTTATTTGAAACGTGATTTGAATATTTAATTGAACTAAACAAATTTCTTCTGATCTTTCGCTAAACTTTGTCGCAATATTTAATCACATGCTTGATACATGAAGTTAATAATTTTGAAAGTTCGGTAGTGGTACAAGAGCTTGAATGTGCAATAAACAGCGTTTTATTTGGTATGTTAGTTAACCAATATAGCGTCGGAAGCCTATCTTGGTCTTTTTTAACACATACTGCAAAGTTTATTCTGACAATTTTGCTTCCCTCTAATTGCACGCCGTTGGGTCAGGCCTCTGATTCTATGACGGTTCAAGCGTAAAGGCTTACTGAGAATTAGAGAGATCTAATTCAATGTAATATTGGTTGGTGCCTGACGCTCTGTCTCTGGTCGGGCCCTTCGGAGTCTAAAAAGCTCCAGCACTTCAGTGGTTTCTTGCTGTCGAGTCCCCACCGTTGTTTCATCTCTGTGGTTGTTTGATTTTTTGTGTTCACGGAGATGTTGCATTGATAAGTTAAGAGGCCTTCATGCGGACTGAACTAATTATTTGTCTAAATCGGGACTTAAGTGAAGGCGAGGATTATGGCCACGTAAAATCGATTTAAGCCCCCCCCCCCCCCCTCCACAGTGGAATTCGTTTCACTGACCATTCCAAGGCGGTTCTTCTGTCGCAGTTTATGTTTGTTATGGTTTGTCTTTGGGTGTTTGTGTCGCTTATGTTATTTTGTTTTGGATAGGCAATTGGCCGTTTTGTGGGAAAGTAACTGTCCTTTTGGCTTTCCGTTATTGATGTTTCCATTAGGGTCTGTGGTTTCATGTTATTGTTTCTTTCCTTTTGGCATCTCTGATGGGAACTGTGGGTTAATTGTATCGATTCCTGATCATTGCCCCCACTTCTATTTCGGTGGCTGAATGATAGATATGATCATTAACCACAGACCTCTCTTCAGCCAAAGGCTGTATATAAGCCTTTTGTACCAGCAGGTTCTTGCTGAAGAGTTTTACATAGTAGAACAGTAAACAACGACAACTATGTTTGCCAGCCAAAATACACTTTCTATGAAATCGCTGAATACTTAGTTTAAGGTGACTTAAAGAAGTGTTTGGTTTAGGTGGTAATAAATAAACTTTTTGAGAATAGAAAGAAATGCGTTTGTTTACTTGTTAAAAATGCTAAGTTTCTATTCTTTAATGGCTTAATGCCCAGCATACTCTCGCTTACACAATGATTACCGAATTCCTACAAGGCAGCAGCAATTTCTTCACTACACTTATTGAAATCAATAATAGAAGGAAGTCAGTATTTCGGTCCTTTAGAAAATATATTTCGTATCCTGGACACGTTAATTCACTATTACGAAAACACGCCTATACAAATACACTGTAAATTTTACCACCGTGAAAATGAAAAATATATGATGAAAAATTGTGGTATTTTTCTATATTTGCTTAAAATATTGATTGTGGGTACAGGTTAAAACCGCCTCGTCTATGCGGTTCAAACGAGTACACACAATCTATATGTTAGAGCAGTAATAAGAAAAACCCCAGTTTAAAGATATACAAGTGGTATTAATTATATAAGGGCGTTTTCGTGATGCTTCGTGAATTAGTCGGTCTTTAGTCATCGCTCTGTGGCCGTTCACGTCCACCGTCTATTGAGTGTTTTTAAGAAGTATATTAGCTGCCGCGTTCTTTTCTGTTTTTGTTCTTGGTTCCGCCTTAGGATTCATGTAATCTCCAGCTAAAAATGTAGTACCTGCCTAATCAAAGATCCTAGGTAACAGTATATTCTGCTATGAACACATCTATGTTATGTCTGCTGAAAGAGAACGTACAACCCTCGGCATTCTTTATCAGTATGAATGACCCGATAATCTGATTAAATATGGCAGCTCATAATTGCTTTATAAACATGTAATCCAGTATCATTTATGTGGTATCCAAGATCCTAATTTAAAGAGCAAACCTTTTTAAAGCCCATAAGGTCAACAAACCTATGGTATGAACACCACCATAATAATCTCAGAGAAAAATAGGGTCTGCAGGGATTACATTATTCTTCTAATTTCTCTTCTAAAACATGGATTGTTTGTACTCGTAAGAAACTCTTCATTGACCAACTTCTAATGAGCACCTACAATCGATGTTTGAAACAGACATAAAAATCAAAGCCAGTAAATCCTCAGTGTTTGTGCTGCAAAAGAAGGCGTCTACTACATACATGTATGGTAGAAGCATAAATACATGTAACAGTCCAGAATCATTCCAGCAACTCTTTTGTCAGATAATAATTTCAAATGTCATATGTTAACCGCTATAATAGTGTTTCTTCACATACAAATGTTGGCCACTGGCAAATTATGTAAATCCGCATCAAATACCTTGTAATTCACCGCCGGACTTTGAGGCTTCTCAAGCCTTTGATTAATTCCCAGTAATTGAATGACTAGCTGCTGGATAGCAATACACTGAGTCTATAGAATCTCAGGTAACAGGAGTGTTAGAATCAATATAAAGCTCTGTATTAAGTTTATTGAAATGCAACATATTTGTTGCTTTTATAACAAATTATGGGTGTTTCAGTATTTTAAACAAGAAATATCTTTAAAAAAAATATGCGGCGTAGATTTAATTGGAAGGTTGTTTAGAAACCAGTGCTTCAGCTGAAGTGCACGACCCGCCGGATGCTTTTAGCTTGATGAGTGTTACCATATATGGGTATGGCGGCCATTTTGGTCAAGTGACCTGGACCTAAAACGGTTCCCCCAATAAATGCGCCTTATCGTAAGGAGCAAAAATATATCTAATACTTTAGTACTGTATTCTGAATCGTTTGCAGGATAAAATGAATTCTCACTTTTCCAATACAAAAGCATATGTGTCAAAGTTTGACCTAGGCACAAAGAAGGTCAAGGTCAACCCACGGTCACCATTTTAGCAATTTATGATGGGCGTACGTCCCAGATGTTATTTATAAAGTTTCGTGGAAATCTGCCAATTGGTTCTGGAGAAGACTATTTTGAAGGGTTTTTACCATATATGGCTTTGCGGCCATTTTGGTCATGTGACCTGGACCCCATGAGCAAATTTTGGTTTCCTCCATCCCATAGAGGCTCCATATGAAATTTGACCTTAATCGGCCCAACGGTTTCCGAGGAGAAGCAGTTCGAAAATTTTCACATTTTTCGCCTCTGCGAGGCTATACTAAATGGAATGTAATATTTCGCAAGTTCATTGGTTAGACCTCATTGCTACTATCAGTATGCCAAAAATTGTTTAAGTATTCCAAGCGGTTAAGTCACTATCACCAATTTTCACAAACGGGTTACGGACGGACAGACAGACAGACCATATATGGCTTGGCGGCCATTTGGGTCATGTGACCTGGACCCCATGAGCAAATTTTGGTTTCCCCTATCCCATAGAGGCTCCATATGAAATTTGACTTCAATCGGCCCAACGGTTTCCGAGGAGAAGCAGTTCGAAAATTTTCACATTTTTTCGCCTCGGCGAGCCTATACTAAATGGAATATAATATTTCGTAAGTTCATTGGTTAGATCACATTGATATCTATCAGTATGCCAAAAATTGTTTAAATATTCCAAGCGGTTAAGTCACTATCACCAATTTTCACAAACGGGTTACGGACGGACAGACAGACTGACAGAATGACACGGTGATTTTAGGGCACTCTTAGAAAATCAACCGACTTCAGTCGGTCGCTTTTTCTGCGGGTCGTGCAATATGAGCTACAATAGTGACAGCAACAATTGACTAGCTATGAACTGGTTTACTGTATTCAAACAATTCAGATGTCACGCGAGGAAAAATAGCTTTGCAGAGTGCGGTGTCCCGCCTGTTTGAGCTAAGGGCAATGTAAAAGGTCAAGGTTAAAAACATGACCTCATTTCAAGAGCATATGATCTCAAGTATATGCACAACAAATAAGAAAACGTTATCATTTACTGTTTTTGAACACAAATTCTAGGGTTAACATTTCGGGTTGTCGCTATGGTGAACGTAAACGCATAGGCGGACGAACAAACGGACGAGCAGACAAACGGACGGAAACTTGATCTTATGTGCAACTAATTAAAACTCCAATTACACAGATTCCTTTTCAGAATTTATATAACATTAATGATATTCGAAAATGTCCATTTTGTGTTAAAATGGAGGACATAAAGTATGCTGAAGACAAATGATACACTGCAACTTTTATTTAGCATATATTGTAAATTAAACATCTGTCAATTTGTATTGCGATTATTACATGTTTTTGTCATGCTATATCTCTTTATTGGTTTCATTGGGCAACAGGGCTTGGGTGTCATTTCATCTCAATGTCGGGTAAAAGTCCTACAAACTTGGAAGCAACGTCTCCAAAATTACCTACACGGTGTTGATGGGGACGTTAAACCTCAAATCAAACAAACAATTCCTTTCGCAGAAAATTCTTCCTTTCGCGAAAGGAACCTTCCTTTCGCGAAATGGTTTCTTTCGCTATATAGACCAACCACGTGAAATTAGGTCAAAATAGCTATTCACCGCAGCAGTTACAGAATTCACTAGAAACACAATTACATTATACATATGACGTATGGTCATCAAAGGACAAGACGGTGAGCAAGCCGAAACTGTATATATTTTTCATTCATGTCTCACATAAAAAACGAAACATTTCCTAGGTTAAAACTTCAGTTAACTGTCGTACGTTTGAGTAGATTTATTTATGCAAATCATTGACCAATGAAATGGGCATCTCCTTGGATATGTGGTTTTATTGACCAATGGAATAACGAAAAATGTAGGACAAAAGCAAAACTATAACGGCTACGCCGTAAAAATATTTAGGAATAACCGAACTGCCCAGGAAGGTACTAGGCAAATCAATAAAATCCATACCTTGATTTGAGGTGTAACGTCCCCGTCAACACTGTAAAGGTCATTTCGGAGACGTTACTTCCAGTTTTGTGGGATTTTTACCCGACATCGAGATGAAATGACATCGCAAGCCCTGTAGCCCAATGAGACCAATAGGGTTTATACGCATGGACGGACCGAATTGAACCGCTTTGCCTAGGCAGGCTTAGGTCCTCTAAGCGGTTTACCAGTACTCGTGTGCGGGTCGGTTTCAGCTCTGCATGGAAGCATCATGCAGCCCATCTATTTCTTCAAGCCCCGATGGGTGGGGGCCGTAAAAATCCATACCTTCATTAATGAAAACTATTTTGGTGTAATGACGCTTGTGATTAAGAGTAATGGGAACACCTGGTAGATTTGTTCTAGATTTTTTTCAAAGGGAGACAACTTTCGGGACTTCCTGTTCGTTTTTCTCTGAGACCTGTCCCACTGAAAAAGGGGTCTACTCTTAAAGGAAAGAATTTGCTCCTGAGGAGCAAATTCTTTCCTTTAAGAGTTGGCCCCTATTGACATGGGAAACAAAATACTTTTGCAGGAGTCATCTCCCCTGAAGGTGTTTCCAGTCCCCTTAATTTCAGAATCGATGTAAGGACGGAGAGCATGTGGAGTATAACCTCTTGTTAAGGGAGCTGCGTCATATAACTGATTAGAGCTACCATAGAATTTATTCGCCTTGGTGTCGCGAATAGGTAATTCAGAAATTGTACTGAACTTAGTAATGCAGACATTGAGTAGCGTCGATGATTCAATAATATACTGTTCACAAAAAGTAGGGGATATTCGGATTCCTTCGAGCCCATCAGCCTAAACGTTAGGAATAAAAAAATATCGGGTATGCTATGTCAATTGACTATCATGTGTGTATATTGCTATGTTGTGCAGTATGCTATTTATGCTCGAGTGGCGTAGGACAGGGACATAAATTGTACATGGGGTTACACGTGAATTTTAACATTAGCGACAAACCGGTTTATTGATGCGAGATTCCGATAAAACTTTCTGTATCGACTGCTGAAGTGTTTTATGAAACGATTCCATAAACAAAGTCGTTATTAGAACCATGATTCGGCTAACGGAGGCTCAACGTTGGAGTGCCGTTGGCAAGCTCCAGACCGAAAGTACGCAGTTGCAGACGGCAAAAGTTATGAATACGTCACACTCAGTTCTCAGTCGACAATGGGCACGCTATCGTAGGACTGAAGCAGTAGCTGATTTGCAGCGAAGTGGACACCCGAGGAGTACTAACGGACGTGACGACGGCCTTGATGTCAATCAAGCGTTACACAACCGGAGACTAACGTCAACAAATCTTCAACAATACTTGCGTCGACTAAGAGGGGTTACTGTCTCTAGACCGGCCCCCGCCCATCGGGGCTTGAAAAAATATAAGGGCTACATGATGCTTCCACGCAGAGCTGCAACCGACCCGCACACGAGTATTGGTAAACAGCTTAGAGGAACTAAGCTTGCCCAGGCAAAGCGGTGCGAGTCGGTCCGTCGAGGCTTATTTCATCCTAATGTCGGGTAAAAGTCCCACAAAATTGGAAGCAACGTCTCCAACATGACCTTTACAGTGTTGACGGGGACGTTAAACCTCAAATCAAACAAAACAAATACTGTCTCTAGACAGACGATCCGAAATCGCCTTCACGTGAGTGACCTCAGGCACGGCATGCACAAATCGACTGCCGTTGAAAGCCAGGCACCGTAGAGCACGTTTTGCATGGTGTACACAGTGCATACATTGGAACATTAATCAGTGGTCTCATGTTATGTTCAGTGACGAATTCTGGGTTTAACTTGGACCTTCGTGATGGTCGTAGAAGAGTTTGACATCGCACTGGTGAACGATATACAGACCCGGCTAGTGTTTTTATGACCGATATTGAGGAGGGTCTGTTATGGTATGTGAACGGATCACCATGACCAGAAAAACAGATTTGCATGACAGAGTTACAGGACTGTACTATCGTGATAACGTGTTTCTAGCTCACGTGATACCATTTGCTCGACGCCACGTTCGTGGATTCATCTTTCAGGACGATAACGCTCGGGCTCATCGGGCATGCGCCGTTACTGAGTACCTTCAATGGCAAAATATTCGTAAGATACCATAGCCTGCGATGTGTCCAGACTTATCTCCCATCGAACACGTACGGCACAACCTGGGGAAACGAGTCCGAAGCCCCATCCGCCTCTAAGACCCTGGGTGAGCTTGGTGCAGCACTTCAAGAAGAGCGGCGAAGGATCCCTCCGTTCACGATTCATAGACTAATTTGAAGTATGCGACGACAATGCATTGCCTGTTGTGACAGTCGAGGCGTTCCAACACTTTACTGAAGGGTTGTGGAAACTGACGTTGGCGCTTAGAAGATTGGTCACCGTGTCGCTACACAATGACTTGATCACTGGAATTAGTGTGTGGTTCAATCGATGGATAATAGATAGTCCTTTGAATTAAATGCATCTTGGCCGGACAACGTTCTACTTATTTCCCAATATTCAGTCTGAAACTAAAATATCCCCTACTCTTCGTGAACAGTATATTTTGGACAGTCATTTCAGCCTAGTATTACGAGAATTTACGTTTATAGTTTCCGTTCTTCCTGGTACCGTCTGAGACTTAGTTTTACGTTTTCGACATTCCACAAGGGAGAACTTCAACGAATCACCAGCGTTCGAGAAACGAAGTTTCACTGTATATGCAGAACATAGGCCTACTCCTGCATTATTTACTTTAGTCTTTGCAACCGGCAACAAGTTATGCCTTTACACGGTGACACAGTTCCTGAAATAGAGACTCTGATAATTAAAATAAATCGACATAAAACGTGTCAGCATGCAAGAAATACACACCCTTATGTCCTTGTATATGCAACGCGACGTCTGATTAGATAACTGCAAAAATTTGCAACAGTATATTCTGCGATATAATGTCAGAAAGCCGACGCCATCACGTAACGCAGTTTTTAATTCGCAAAACAGCTAGCAAAGCTTGCTTTATTTCATTCATTTTTTTTTTTTTTTTTTTTGCAAAATAGACCAGTTTTTAACGAAACAACCGAATAAGTGCATGAGAATGGGGATAAATGTAATGCAAACCTGTAATTTGGGGAGGTCAACCGTCGGTTTTACGGTCGCAAATTCCGTTTTACGGCTCTGCTAACACGTCGCCGTCAAACAAATTTACCGGCCGATTTACCTCCCCAAATGACAATTTTGAATAAAGTGATCCCCTAAATGTTGTATTTAGACTTTTAGAAACCGCAGTATTTCTTGACCAATCGGAAGTATGTATGGCTACCGTGGCGGATTCGATAAAGGTCTTCTAACCTTAAAGCATGGTTTGGCCAATACAATATTAACCTTAATGGACTGACAATCTTTTTTCAGTTGGCTCTTGATTCTTTATTTAGGTTGTCACCCAGAGTGGTGCGATAATTGTTGAGATAGAAATATAGTTTTATCTCAGACACCTGATAAGCTTTTAATTGCAAACTCAATTAAGTTAACTGATTTCATCCTGTTTGTGTGATTTGGAATTACACTAAATTTACATAGTAGTCTGCGTTCTAGCTTCGCTTCCTTCTAACAGACAAAAATAATGACTGTTTACAGTAGACAGCTTTGACTCTTTGATTCTATTAGCGTTACTGCAGACATCATGGCTGCGGAAAGTCGCTATTTATGCTGCATTGGATTTTTTTGTTCGATTGGCGGTTTAACGTCCCCTCAACGCTGTAAAGGTCATTTTGGAGACGTTGCTTCCAATTTTGTGGGACTTTTACCCGACATTGAGATGAAATGACATCTCAAGCCCTGCCAACCAATGAAACCAATAGGGCTTATGAGCATGGGCGGTCCGACTCGCACCGCTTTGCCTGGGCAGACTTAGATCCTCTAAGCGGTTTACAAGTATTCATGTGCGGGTCGGTTTCAGCTCTGCGTGGTAGCATCATGCAGCCCATCTATTTCTTCAAGCCCCGATGGGCGGGGGCCGTATTATGCTATAAGCGTTTCTGCAGACAGCATGGCTGCGGAAAGTTCATCACGAAAACACGCCTATATCATTTTGATCCCCTTGAACACCACTTTTATATAGTAAAACTGGAATTTACAGGGGTTAACCTTATTTTTCTTATTTCTGCTCAAAATTCTAACGAGTACCCACACTCTATATTTTGAGCATAAAAAAGAAAAATATCACAATTTTTCATCTTAAAATTTTCGGGGTTTTTTTTTTTCGCCGGTAAAGTTTGCAATGTATTTTTATAGGCGTGTTTCGTAATCTGCTATTTATGCTGCATTAGAATTAATGGCGAGACCTGAAATTTATCGCTGAACTTGTGGAGTCGACCCACATTAGCCTCACACAGTAGTTAAATTAACCTATATATGCCTTGGCGCGTCGTTAAATTCGAAAACATCATCAACAACCCATGTATGCCTAGCATTTGGACCTGACAAACAGAGCAGACCTCGATCAGACGCCACAGAACGCGACGTTTGGTCAAGGTGTTCACTGTTTGCTTAAAGGTAATTTATCACGAAAATTTACATATTTCTAATATTAAATATACTGAAAGAATACATAAAGAGGGTCGTTTTACTGAAAACGGCATGAAAAAAAAATCCCATTTGTTTCAAAGTTATGCTCATTTATATCTAATACCTACCTATTTGCAACTTAGGGTAACATCCTTTGTACTTTGGTCGATTAAGACCCAAAGTGCAACATTTTTGACATCATAGTGGATTTTAACTTTTGGAATTAACAATGAAACTGACATAGTTTTGCAATTCCATTTTTTATGCATTTTTCTTAGATCGACTGATGGCTGTGAATCTAATTAATTTACGTTGAATATAAATTTGAAATTTCTGAATTAAACGTTTATTTAAGTTTTAAATAAAATTTTAACTGTTTAAAACAAACGGTTCATTTACGAATTCTTCAGTTAAATAAATGAAAATGCTTTTTGAATGTCTTCTTAACACATAACTACCACAGTATTTTATTTGACCTACATACAAACAAATAATCTGAAATTTGAATTACTTAAATATATTATTTGACTTTTACTTTATAGACATTAGATTTGAAATTAGAAGAAATTGTTTTTGATTTTTTAGTTCTGACTGAGATCAATTATATTAATATTATCAGGTGGCTAAGTAATTTCTGGTGATTATTAAATACCAGATATATTGATTGTTAAAACGTTCAAAGAATTTAAGGTCAACTATGGCATTATAGAATACTTCATGAATATTAATGAGGCAGTTTAAAATTGTTCTCTCGTCGTTTGAAATATTTAGACTTCAAATTTTAATATCTCAGAAACTGATAAAGATAATTTGATTCCGATTTTCACTTACATGAAGCAATGTCTTTTTAGTTCTTAATGATTTTAATGGTGATATAAATGACCTTTAAATATGGAAGCTGATGTAGAACCTACAACAAATTAAATAAATCTGGTACTCTTTATATTGTTACTAGAACTGTCCACACGTATTACATAAGCCTTTCCGTCGTGAGACTTCATAAATCTGCCGTACATTTTTGTATGTGTTTAAAAGTAGTAGGTTCCTTGTGACAAGGGCTTCTCATTCATACAAAATGACCTACCTTGACCTGTTATCCATTTTAAAGAAAACAAAATAACATTCAAATTGTTAATAATATTCGAACCGTTCCGTATATAGCCTTTGTATTTGGCATGCAGTGGCCTTGTAACAAGGGCTTCACATTCATACGGAAACTTTGACCTGTGACCTACTTATCAGAAACAAGAGGCCCATGGGCAACTATGCTCACTGGCAGTCAATTATTTTAACATGATATGATTTTAATCTACCGATTATAAGGTCACCCAAACGAAGCCCCATACCCAAATGAGCATCCATATCGACTCTGTATCTGAAATATTAGGCATTTTATGAAGTTAGAGTGTGGGGCATGTACCCAATGGAGTCCTGGTTGATATCACTGAATGCACCATACCATAAGTAACAAGAATATATATGAGCCATGCCCAAAACTGATTTTGCTCTTTGCAACCAACAAAAATGCAGATTAGCCTGCGCAACCTGCTAATCTGTGTTACTGTGCATGTCAGTTTGCCATACCGGGTCGCAAATAGGAGCCAGTTGTTCAAAGCATGGTTAGCTTAACGATCTCATTATTGGCCAAAACGTTAACTGTTCTAGCGCGTACAACATCTAATATAGTATAATTATTGCAAATTTCTGCAAAAATATTAGAATACTTGTCATATTTAATTGCCAAAGGTTTAACAGTTTGTTAACTAACGACGTCGTTAGTTTTGAACAGCTGGGCCAAGGTGCTCCCGTGGCGGGGTTTATCCCGATATGGGCCGCGCCAGCGAAGACTCAGATTAGCCTGCGCACCCACACACTGTGATCACTATTTTCATCACGAAAACACGCGTATATAATTTTGACCCCCTTGAACCCCACTTTTATATAGTAAAACTGGGGTTTCAAGGGGTATACCTTATTTTTCTTATTCCTGCTCTAAAATATATATTGTGCGTTCTAACGTGTACCCACACTCTATATTTTGAACAGAAATAAGAAAAACATCACAATTTTTCATCTCAAAACCTTCGTTTTTTTCGGTGGTAAAGTTTACAATGCATTTGTATAGGCGTGTTTTCAAAACGGTTTATGCGTACAGGCCAAGAAGGCGGCAAAATAACAGAGTGGATGCACAAGCAGATTATCAGTGACAGACATCATGTAAAGAAGTCCATGAAATGAACACCTTTCTAAACCCCACTTTATATAGAGAAAACTGAAGTTTACATAGGTATACATTACTTTGCTTATTTCTGTTCCGAGACATAGGTTGTTGGTACTCGTTAGAACCGCCTCAATTCTAACGAGCATCCGCAACTATGCTTGGAGCATTAATAAGCATTATATAACGAATTTTCAAAAGAATGCACTCTGCACACGGGTGTGTTATCGTAATCATTACGCAAACACGCCTATACAAAAACATTGCCACCTGTATCGCCGAAAAACTGAAAATTTTACGATGAAAAATTGTGATTTTTTTTCTCATATCTGCTAAAAATATAGACTGTGGGTGCTCGTTAGAACCGCCTCATCGAGGCGGTTCTAACGAGTACCCACAATCTATATTTTAGATCAGAAATAAGAAAAATAAGTTTTACCCCCTGCAAACCCCAGTTTTACTATATAAAAGTGGGTATCGAGGGGGTCAAAATGATATAGGCGTGTTTTCGTGATGGAATTGATGAATATTGTGAGTTCGGATATCAAGGGCGCGGGTCTTTCGATATACTCGTACAAACAACGATGGAAAAATAGTCATCAATATCAGTGTAATAAAATTTTATTATGGAGCTATTATCATCCGAGTAAGCGTCCAGATGAAACGTCGCCTAACGGTAAACTTCAAAGGCATCCGAGAAAGCGTGCAATATCAAGTCAAGTGAGCGTGCAGATATCAAGTGATGTCAGCAGGATGGTTCCACTTATTTTTTTATTCATTTCTTATCAGTCCACATTTGTAGTTACATAATAATAGCATTTCCTAGGCGTCCATTTTTGTGTTTGCAATGCTCTGAAGAGACAAGATGACAGCCCATAATTTGATTTATCACTTACGTAATTACAAACCACTTAAAGAAGACAAAATCTGTGCACTTGTTTTGATTTTCAATTAACCCATTTCAGACGGGAATATGGGACTCCTGAACAATGCAGGCCCAGATCAGGCGCCGCCGAACGCGGCATCTGATCAGGATCTAGAATGTTTGTAAATTGTACAGCCACTTTATAGGAAAGAAAATAGAAGATAACACAACCTGACACCCCTTAATTTTGAAATGGACTTACGCTATATAAAAAGTGGAAGAGTTCACTCAGTACAAAATGGATCATTACAACACATCCGAGAGGCATAGTGCATTTTTTTCTTATCTAAAAACGGACATTTTTTCTGATGAAAATTTGATATTTTTTCTAATTCGTAATGCAAACATAGGTCGTGGGTGCTCGTTGGAACCGCCTCATTGAGGCGGTTTCAACGAGTACCCACAACCTATGTCTTGGAGCAGAAATAAGAAAAATAAGATATGCACCAGTAAACCCCAGTTTTCTCTTTTTCTCTATATATAGTGGGGTTTAGGGGTTGTTCATTTCTCGGACCTGTTTACGTGATGTAAATTCTTATCTGGGCGACAAGCAAACATGTGTCTTAGGGCAGATATGCTCATTGAAAACTCAAATCAGTTGAAAATATACACGTATCTTGCCAGAATACAATCTTAAATGCGAACACTCTGATAAGACTGAAGTAATCTAAAGTGATCTGAGCCTTTCCATTTCGGACGAATCTTATCATGTTTACAAGTCCTTTAAAGTAACACCCCTCTAAACTCCACTTTATATAGAGAAAACTAGGCTTCACATTGGTATATATTATTTTTCTTAGTTTTCCTCTAAGACATAGGTTGTGGGTACTCCTTAGAACCGCCTCAATGAGGCGGTTCCAACGAGTATCCGCTACTTATGTATGGAGTATAAATAAGAACTATATCAAATTTACATCAGAACAGTCATGAAAAAATGCCCTTTGTCTCAAGTGTATGTTGTCGATAATGAAATAATAATAATAAAATAATAATAATAACCTACCTTATTTATAGAGGGTACATGTAACACATTTAGTACTGGTACTAATCTTTCATGTGACCCTCTTTTCCTAGGTAGTAACTAGTACCTAGCAATGTGGATAAAGTCTCTTGCTCAAGGAAACAACTCTTGGCGCTTGCGGGGATCGAACTGGCTACCTATCGATGCGAAACACGCTTTTGGCGGCAAAGTAACCCGAATGAACATCACGGAAACACGCCTATATAATTTTGACCCCCTTGAACCCCACTTTTATATATTAAAACTGGGGTTTACTGGGGTAAACCTTATTTTTCTTATTTTTGCTCTAAAATATAGTATGTGGGTACTCGTTAGAACCGCCTCGATGAGGCGATTCTACCGAGCACACACAAACTATATTTTTAGCAGCACACAACCTATATTTTGAGCAGAAATAAGAAATATATCACGATTTTTCATCTTAAAGTTTTCATTTTTTCGGCCGTAAAATTTGCAATGTATTTGTATAGGCGTGTTTTCGTAATGACTTGGGGAATGCCTGCTGTTTTTTCAGCAGGTAAGGGATTAGAGGGTGTGTTTCATGACCTTCTCATAGTATCTGTCATACCAGTGCTCTTGGCGCTTTGATTTTTCAAAAGGTATCTTATAGCATAATACAGCAAACAGTATGTTTCTAGAGATGAAAACTTTTGATCATTTCTTGGAGCACCAAACAAAAAAAATCTGCCCGTAAACTTTGCTCAATATTGAATTATCAATTACTTTACCCCTATAAACCTGTTTGGTTCTATCGGTTGGCAAGGACTGAGACGTCTTTGCATCTCAATGTCGGGTAAAAGTCCTACAAATGAAAAAAAAACGTCTCCAAAATGACCTTACTAGTGTTGACACGGACGTTAAACCTCAAATCAAACCAAAAACTTTCCCCATATCCCGCTGAATACGACAACTTCTACATTGAAAAAAGTGTAGGTCCAGATCAGATGGCTTCTGAAGAAGTCATCTGATTAGGATGTACACTGTTTGTCATGCAGATTGTGAATTCAACGAACACATGATTTCAAGTAATTGGACTGGTTGATAGTCAGAAATGGATTGTGCTTAATTTATTCAGCAGGATACGGGTTGATGCAACTGAACCGAATGGTTACCGTGTTTGCCCATTAGACAGTTAGTGTTATTTTATAGATTCATGGCCTATACAACCATCTCATACCGGCCCCGAGAGCTCAGTTGGTAGAGTGTCCGCTCCGGGGAACGGGAGGTCACGGGTTCGATCCCGGGCCGATACATTACAAAGTCGTTAAAAATGGTACTAGCTGGTCCTCGCCTGGCACTCAGATTTACGAGGTAGAGCTAGGACTGGTCGACCCAGTGTCAGGATAATGTGACTGGGTGTGGTATCATGTAACGTGTCTGGGACGTGATACTTCAGGAGGCAGCACTATAAAAGTGAGCATTGAGCTCCCTGTCGCAGTCAGACACCGTCGTGATATGACTGACAAATTGTTGAAAGCGACGTTAAACCCGAATTCACACACACACACACACAACCATCTCATGAAAAAGTTGCGAAAGAGATTTCTGTTCTTAAACAAAACTGTTCATTATCCTAAATTTCAAAAGTCATTTTATAAATGTTTTCAAGATGCCAGTCACACCAACTATCGTCTGCCTTGTGTTTGTTGTCTATTTGTCACTTTAAAAATCATCGTTACAACCAGTATGGACCCAGATTAGACTTGTTTCTATAGGAGCGGTCTGATGAGGATCCACACTGTTTGAATGCATGCAACAATATTTTTGATAAGTTTGCAAGAAGTGCAGCAGACGACATAAGCAGACGACACTTTCAAATGAATTTTTCTGGACGTCTTAAGGATTAACCTTATGTTATGAGGAGACTGTTATCTGAGGTGGTTAAACATATATTTCATTGCATAAATTCACAAAGGGATTTGATACAAGTTATGACAGCATTAGATAGATGGTTGGGTGAGGCAAAATGTTGTGTATCTTGCATCACTGGGCCGTCCAACTGATATTGGCATTCAGTTTTGCAAGGCCCGCTGTCCTTGCAGCGGGTATTGGTAGACGGGGAATGTTGTTATTTCTTCTGTCTCTACACCTCCATTAATTTTCTTCTTTCAATCGTTTCCCTCATTTCATCTTCTATACTTTGTCATCTACCACTTTTCTCTCTTTCTCGGACAAAAAATGACACACAAGGGTTGACATGTCGTGTTTGACGACCTTTGAAGATTTAAGTCACGGAAAACTTACAAGAAGAGGGTCATAATGGTTCTGGATCGCTCACCTGATCCTTATTTTACAGATAAAATGGTGGGTCATATAAGGTGGAGTGGATGCTTTGAGCTGTTTTGGTTGTCAGTGACCCAAGGTTAATTCCTGTAAAATTATTTCAATATCAGTCTACCTATTTAGTAGCAGAAGTCGTTTTAAAGGTTGTTGTTTTTTAATTTTGGTGGCTATTATGTTCAGTAGAGAGAAACGATTTTTAGCAGTTTTGTCATAGGATCACCCAGGGAACATTCCTTCCAAATTGTTTTCTCTCTGAGGATGAAGCCTTTTAAAAGTTCCCTTCGACAATACAGAGCTGACGCTTGGCACCTTCTAACTCACAATGCCGCGTGGTGACGAAGGACAAGGGGGGATGGGGTGCAAGAGCTGGCATAAATTGCTAGACATATTAGATATATGTATCAGTGGTTCCTTTGACAATACAGATTTGACTTGTATGGCACTATCTGGACACATTGTGGACATTGAGAGTCAGGTTCTAGTGCACCAGGAGGAGATGAAGCAGCTCAGTCTTACTTACAACCAGATGGAGATGAACTGGCGCACTTTAACTAACAATGGCTTTACTCGATATAAAACCAGTGGGCTCCGGGGCAGGTCCACTAGATGGAGCTTCATTCCAAATATCGAAGACTTGTGCCTTCTGGTTTCAGACAAGAAGAAATTTTTTAAGGTTTTCCCTATATAAGTCTATGTAAAACAGATGGGCCCCAGGGCGGGGCGAGTTTTGGCCGCGGGACTATAATTTGAATAATCTTGGTAGAGGTCCCCCACATAAAGCTTCATACAAAATATCAAAGACCTGGGCCTTTTAGCTTCAGAGAAGAAAATTGATTAAGGTCTTCAATATATAAGTCTATGTCAAAGCTGTGGGCCCTGGGTTGGGGTCACCGTTGGCCCCAGGGCTATAATTTGAACAATCATAGTAATGGTTCTCCAGGTGAAGCTTCATACAAAACAACAAAGAACTAGGCCTTCTGGTTTCAGACAAGAAGATTTTGAAGGTTGTCCCTATATAAGTCCATGTAAAACATGTGGGCCCCAGGTCGGGGCCATTTTGACCACACGTCTATATTGTGAATAATCTTGGTAGAGGTCCGCTGGATGAAGTTCCATACCAAACACCAAAGACCTGGGCCTTATGGCTTCAAACGAGAAGATTTTTAAAGAGTTTCGCTATACAAGTCCATGTAAAACCAGTGGGCCCGGGGCGGGACTATTTTTGGCCCCATGGGGCTATAATATGAATAATCTTGGCAAAGGTATCCTAGATGAAGCTTCATACCAATTATCAAAGACCTGGGCATTCCAGTTTCAGACAAGAAGTTTTTAAAGTGTTTCTCTATATAAGTCTATGTTAAACCGATGGGCCCCGGCGAGGGGCCATTTTTGGCTCCAGGGCTATAATTTGAACTACACCAAATGACGCTTCATACCAAATATCAAAGACCTTGGCCTTCTGGTTTCAGAGAAGATTTTTCAACGTTTTCCCTATATAAGTTTATGTAACACCTATGGATCCCGGCGCGGAGGTTTTTACTTTTTTTTGCCCCAAGGCTATAATTTGAACAATCGTGGTAGAAGTCAACTAGATAAAACTTCATACCAAATTTCAAACATCTGGGCATTCTTTTTTCAGACGAGACGAGAAGATGTTTTAAAGTATTTTTGGGCATTTTTACCAAAGGCTATAATTTGAACAATCTTGGTAGAAGTCCATTAAATACAACTTCATACAAACATCCAACGACTGGCTCTTCTGGTTTCAGACAAGAAGATTTTCAAAGGGTTTCCCAATATGAGTCTATGTAAAAACGGAGGGTCCAGGGGCGGGGTCACTTTTGACCACAGGGCTATTACTTGAATGATCTTGGCAGACGTCCGCTAGATGAAGCTTCATGCCGAACATCAGAGACCTGGGACCTCTGGTTCCTTGTTAAATCGGTGGGCCCGGGGCGGGGCCATTTTTAGGCCCCATGGCTATAATTTGAACAATCTTGGAAGAGGTCCACCAGATCATGCTTCATACCAAATATGAAAGACCTGGGCCTTCTGGTTTCAGACGATAAGATTTTTAAAGGTTTTCCCCAATATAAATCTATGTAAAACCTGTGGGTCCCAGCGCGGCGGCAGTTTTGGCCCCAGGGCTATAATTTGAACAATCTTGGTAGAAGTCCACTAGATACAACTTCATACCAAATATCAAACACCTGGGCCTTCCGGTTTCAGATAAGAAGCTTTGAAGGGTTTCCCTAAATCAGTCCATGTGAAAACGGTGGGCCCCGGCGCGGAGGCATTGTTGGGCCCAGGGCTAAAATTTTAACAATCTTGGTAGAGGTCCACTAGAGGAACTTTCATACCAAATATCAGAGGCCTTGGGTTTGCGGTTTCAGAGAAGAAAAGTTTTCAGTAGGAAGAATCCCTTTTAGCTCCCTCGATTTCATCACGAAAATGCGCCTATATAAGTTTGACCCCCTTGAACCCCACTTTTGTATAACAAAACTGGTGTTTACAGGGGTTAACCTTATTTTTCGTATTTCTGCTCTAAGATATAGATTGTGGGTACTCGTTAGAATCGCCTCGATGAGGCGGTTCTAACGGGTACCCACAATCTATATTTTGAGCAGAAATAATAAAAATATCACAATTTTTCATCTTAAAATTTTCGTGTTTTTTTTTTTCGGCGATAATGCTCACAATGTATTTGTGTAGGCGTGCTTTCGTAATGTGCAACGGACCGGAACCATTTGAATAACTTTATACGGGGACCTTCTGAGTATTATTCCTGTGAAGTTTGGTCAAAATCCGATAAGCGGTTTAGTAGGAGATTTAGTTTCAAGAAATTGTTTACGGACGCAAAGTGATCACAAAAGCTTATCTCTCTTCGCGATAGGTAAGCTAAAAAGCAGAAATGAAACAAGCAAAACAGGG
Source organism: Lucinisca nassula (assembly GCA_963580285.1). NCBI lineage: Eukaryota > Metazoa > Mollusca > Bivalvia > Lucinida > Lucinidae > Lucinisca > Lucinisca nassula. The sequence continues at coordinate 52,162,238 of OY757025.1, read as the reverse complement.
CAGATTTCCCTTTGGTGTCGCTGATGGGAGCAGTCGGTAAATTGTATCCATCCCTAATCATTGCATTCACTCCCATTTTGCATATCAGGTCCGTTTTGTTTGTGCCTTGTGGTGGCTGTAAAAGGTATCCCCGTACATGCATTTAATGCTCTAATTTTGCCAATCCTCCAGGATTGCATTTATCATTGCTTTTCATCGTTCTTTAATTTGACATCCTTTAGATACCTGTTGAAAGTCTTTATTAGACCGTTGTTCGTACCTGTTTGTATAACAATTACGTGTTTGCTATCTATATGCTTTTTGTAGGCATAGCTGTTTTGGGGCTTTTGTTTTTGACGGATTTACCTTCAGTTCTTCCGTATACTGTTTAACTTAAATACCGGTATGAATATTCCTTTAGTTTTGACAGTATCGCCCCTTTACACACACACGAGTATCATAAATAAATTTAACTTTCAATATCTCCCCTTACATTCTGCTTCTTCTGTACGGATTCCCCATTCTATTAATAACTTTAGAGCTATGTTGCAGTCGGTATTGGTCAGACCTATAAATCTGTTTTCTGCCGAGTCCGTTAATTTCAATTGAGCAGGCAGTACCAATTTATTTAAAAATAATCTAAGAGTTAGATTATCTCCATTCAAATCGCCCATTCTTAGAAAATATCCCAATCCCTTCAAAAGAAGTAGAATATATCCTAGTATTTCTAATTGCAATGCTAAGAGGTGCAGGTGCAGTTCGCTTTTATGCACTGCGTCTACCGCTTCTTCATCTGTAAACGGTAGACGCTTTTCTGCAGTTAACATGTCCAATTTGACATGTGAAGTAGAAGTAAAACAAAGTTCAGGAATCGATACAATTAACTTACTCCACCCATCAAAGACACCAAAGGAAACGAAACACAAACATAAATCGACCAGACCATAATGGAAACCTAAACAAAGGAAGGCCATAAGGACAGTTACTTTCCCACAAAATGGCCAAATGGCCATCCAAAATAAAAAGACACAAGTGATACACACAGTAAGTAACAAACAACAATATAAATAAACCGCCACAGAAGTACCGCCTTGGAACGGTCAGTGTGAAGAATTCCACTGGGGGGGGGGGGGCTTAAATCGATTTTACATGCCCATAATCCTCGCCCTCACCTCTGTCGCGGTAAACACTAATTTTGTTTAGTCCGCATGAAGGCTTCCGTACTCATCAGTGCAACATCTCCGAGAACATACAAATAAAAAAACTACAGAGATGAAACAAGGTTGAGGATTCGACAGCATACAACAAAATTGCTGGAGCAAATGAAAACCAACAGTTAGACTCCGAGGGGCCCGACCAAAGACGGAGCATCAGGCGCCAACCAAATTTAAAGAATACTAAAATAAAATTCCATTTATGTTTTACGCTGGAACCGTCATATAATCTTAGGCCCGACCCATCCGTGTGCAATCCAAGAGGGAAGCAAAGTTGCCAACCGTGATTGGGTTAATCACCATGCATGCAGTCTGTTTTATAACATTTATGTTGAACCCAATCTTTATATATCGACGAACGATTTCACGAAATTGGGTAATTAAGTCATTACAGGCATTAATTTTTCTAAATTTATATACTAAGTCACCATAGAATTCTTGTTCCGATAGGCCTTGTTGCAGAAGTGTTTAAAGTCCAATATTGAATTTTGAAACCAAATCGGAATGACGTCTATAAAACTTAAAAAAGGCTTTGCGTAGTTTATGATACCGATACCCCTGATTAAGAAGTTTAGCGGTTAATAATTTATTACGAGTGTTGAAGTCGGATACATGACTAGACACTCTAGCGAATCGAATTAACTGCGAAATATAAACCCCGTACGATGTCGCATGATGAACATCACGGTCCAAAAAACGGAAAATTTACAATCACGAAATCAAAATCATCACTTTTATCATAAATTTTGCAAGTCAGAAACAAATCCATCTACAATAAATAAATGTAAATCCAAAAGGGGGGCCTCGGCATCAGAGGAATTTGCCTTGTTTAACGGAAGTTCTAGGGGATAAATCTGACTGATCAAACCATCAAAGTAAGTATTGTCAATATTTAATAAATCATCTAAATATCTAGAAGTAGAGCTAAAACCTTCAATAATTTCAGATTGGTTATCAATGGAAAGCGACAACCTGAAGTCTCTTTCATAACAATACAAGAACAGATCAGCCACAAGAGGTTCGCAATTCATACCCATCGGAATACCCACAATTTGTCTAAATATTTTAGCACCGAATCTAATATAAATATTGTCAAGTAGAAAGGTGAGGGCATCACACACTTTCTGACATGACCAAAGTGTATAATTCTTATGCTCTTTAGTAGTGAAAAATGCATTTCTGACATAACATGCAAGGTAGAGAGAATCTTCTCTGTGAAAAGCCCATTCAATTAAATCATTAAGCTTTTCTTTTATAAGATTATGAGGAAGTGTAGTGTAAAGAGTGGAAAAATCGTAAGAAGACAGACTTGAAGCACGAAAACGTCTGGATTTCAATTTATTTAAAACCTCAATCGAATATTTATAGACCGAAACAGATTTCTTCCTGATCTTTCAAAGACTTTATCACAATATTTAATCACATGCGTTTTAATAGCAGTGAGACCGGAAGTTAATAATTTAGAAAGTTCAGTGGTAGTGCAAGAGCTAGAATTTGCAATAAACCGTGCTTCGAAAGGTCTTTTATGGAGTTTTGGTAACCAGTATAGCGTAGGAAGCTTGTCTTGGCCTTCTGTAACACACACAGCAAACCTGGTGGCTGAATGACAAATATGTTCATCTACTATAGCTCTCTCTTCAGCTAAAGGCTGAAGTTCATAGGCCTTAGTACCACCAAGCTCCTGCTTAAGCGTGTTAACATAGTGGAGCCGTCACACAACGACGACATTGTTAGCGGCCATGTCTGCAGGGGCCAAAACAAACTTCTTATGAAATTCTTGAATACCTAGTTTAAGATGACGTAAAGACGTCTTAGGCTCAGGAGGTAATAAGATAGTATTTTGAGAATAGAAATAAATGCGTTTATTCATTAGTTTTAAAATGCCAAGTTTCCAGTCCTTAAGGGTTTTATGCTCAACATACTCTCGCTTACACCATCGATTACCGAATTCATTCAAGGAAGCAGCGATTTCATCTCTTTAGTTACTGAAATCAATTTTAGAAGGAAACCGATATTTCGGTCCTTTAGAAATTATATTCCTTATCCTAGAATCAGGAATAATTTTCAAATTGCCAGTAATTACATGACCAGCAGCAGGATATCAATACACTGAGTTTTTACAATCACATGAATCAGGAGTATTAGTATCAATATCAAGATCTGAAACAAGTTTATTGAAATTAAAAATGATAGATCTAACAGGTTTGTTATATTTATAGCAAATTATAGGTGTTTCAGTATTTTGAAAATAAGCAGGAATGGAAGAAAGCACCGAGCTGTCACGGAAGATACTGGGCAAATCTATAAAATCCATACCCTTATTAATGAAGGATATTTTGAAGAAATGGCGTTTATGATTAATTTCAGAATCAATGTAAGGACGGAGAGTATGCTGAGTATAGCCTCTAGTTAAGAGAGCCGCATCATATAACTGATTAGAACTATCGTAGAATTTATTCGCCTCGGTGTCCAGAAGACGTAAAACAGAAACGGGTAATGAACTTAAATACGAAAGCATAGAGTGACGTCCGCGATTTAATAATATAATAGACAGTCACTTCAGCCTAGTATTGTTTCGTTTAAACGAACGTAATTTACGTTTAAAGTTACCATTTTTTCCCGGTGCCGTGAGATCTAGTTCTGCGTTTTCGACAGTCCAGGAGCGAGAAAATATCAAAGTCCGGCATTCTGGAAATATTACCCTCATGATAAATGTTGTCATTAAATCCCAGTGGAAAAGGGGTCTGTAAAGATTTAATCTATTTCAGTTCAGCCTCATGTCTTTTGATAATTTTGAATCTAGATGTAGAATTTGCATCGTAATAAAGTTTTTCCACTGGTTGTATAACAATCTTATTTACAGAATGAACTGTACGTCGAAAGTGACGGTTTAAGAAAGTGTCAGTTTTCTTAGGCTTACTCATTCTACGATAATGCTCGTTCAATCTAGTTTTAAGCATGCGGTTAGTTTGACCGACTTACTGCGTATTACAGTTTGCAGCATGTCATGTAATTAGATAAATTAAATCTGTAGACTGTCATGTCAAATCAGAAATGTTAACTACAGAGAAGCGTCTACCGTCAACAGATGAAGTAACGGTAGACGCAGTGCTTAAATGCGAACAACATCTGCACCTCTTGGCATTGCACTTAGAAATACTAGGATACATTCCACTTCTTTTCCACGGATTAGTATATTTTCGAAGGATTGGCGATTTGAGAGGACGTCTTAGACCTTAGACGTCTTTACGTCACCTTAAACTAGGTATTCAAGAATTTTAGAAGAATTTGTTTTGGCTCCAGCAGAAAAGACAACTGACAATGTGATTGTTGTTTGACGGCTCCACTATGTTAGCACTCTTCAGCAAGAACTTGGTGGTACTGAGCCTTTGAACTGCAGCCGCTGGTTGCAGAGAGGGCTTTAGTTGATGCCCACATTTGTCATTCAGCCAACAACTTTGCTGTATGTGTTACATAAGGCCAAGCCAAGCTTCCTACGTTTCATTGGTTGCTACACTTCATAAAAGACCATATAAAGCACGGTTTATTGCAAATCCAAGCTCTTGTACTACCAAGAAACTCTCCAAATTATTGACTTCATGCTTTACTGCCATCAAAAAACATGTGATTAAATATTGCGACCAAGCCTTTGAAAGATAAGGGAGAAAAATCTGTTTTGGTCTATATAAAATTGTAATGAAGTTTTAAATAAATTGGAATCCAAACGTTTTCGTACTTCAAGTCTGTCTACTTAAGATTTTTCCAATCTTTAAACTACACTTCCTCACAATCTTATAAAAGAAAAACTGAATGATTTAAATGAAAGAACATTTCATGGGGGAGACTCCTTCTCTTTTGCGCGTAATGTAAGAAATGCTTTTTTTCACTTCTGAAAAGCATAAAAATTATACTTTATGGACATTTCAGAAAGTGTGTGGAGCTCTTATCTTTCTACCTGACATTTTTTACATAAGATTTAGTTATATAGACAAGTTGTGGGTATTCCAATGAGTACAAATTGCCCCTTGTGGCTGATCTGATCTTGTTTTGTTATGAAAGAGACTTCATGATGTCCCTTTCCGTTGAAACCCAATCTGAAATCATTGAATCCTTGACTCGACTTCTAGATATTTGGATGATTTATTAAATATTGACAAATCTTTTGATATCGAGGCCCCATTTTTGGATTTACATCTGTCTATTGCAGATGGATTTGTTTCTTGCAAAATTTATTATTGATTTTGAGATTGAAGATTTTCCTTTCTTGTAATGTGATGTTTCTCGTGCGACATCCTATGGCGTTTATATTTCGCAATTAATTCGATTGGCCAGAGTGCCTAGTCATGTAACTGACTTCAACACGCATAATAAATTCTTAACTGATAAACTTCTATCGGGATTATCGGTGTCATCAACTAGGCAAAGCCTTTTCAAAATTTTATAGACGCCATTCCTATTTAATTCCAAAATTCAATGATGGACTTAAATCTCTTCTGCAATAAGGTCTATCGGAACCCGAATTTTATGGTGACTTAGTATTTAAATTCAGAAAAAAATATATAAATGCAATGACTTTAGCACCCAGTTTCGTAAAATCATTCTTCGATATAAAAAGATAGGGTACAACATAAATGTTATACGACAGACTGCATGCATGGTACATGTAGTTAACCCAATCGCGGTTGACAACTTTGCTTCCCTCTTTAATTGCACGCCGGTGGATCAGATCTCAAATTATATTACGGTTCCAGCGTAAAGGCTTACTTAGGATTAGAGAGTATCTAATTTTATGTATTGCTAGTTGGCGCTTTATGCTCTGTCGCTGGTCGGGCCCATCGGAGCCTAACTGTTGGTCTTCTTTTGCTCCAGTATTTCAGTGGTTACTTGCTGTCGAGTCCCCACCGTTGTTCCATCTCTGTGGTTGTTTGATTTTTTGTGTTCACGGAGATGTTGCACTGATGAGTTAGTAGACCTTCATGCGGACTGAACAAATTATTTGTCTAAATCGCGACGGAAATAAGGGCGAGGATTGTGGCCACGCAAAATCGATTTAAGCCCCCATTGGAATAAATTTCACTGACGGTTTCAAGGCGGTTCTTCTGTCGCGTTTTTTTTTTTTTTTTTTTTTTGTTATGGTTTGTCTTTGGGTGTGTGTATCGCTTATATTATTTTGTTTTGGATAGACATTTTGGCAATTTTGTGAGAAAGTAACTGTCCTTTTGGCTTTCCGCTATTGATGTTTCAATTTAGGTAGAGTAGTTTCATGTTTATGTATTTTTCCCTTCGGTGTCTCTGATGGAAGCTGTGGGTTAATTGTATCGATTCCTGATCATTGCCTTCACTTCTATTCTGAGGAAAAAAAGACCCTTATCGATTCCTTCTAAGTATGCATAGAACATTTGACCTTGTTCTATGGAATCACTCTACTCTGCGTGCTTCATTAGCACGTTCTAATTTCGGGAAATCATTTGTTCTCCTCGAATGACAAATTTATTCTTTTCAGAATTTCTACTGCGTGACTTTTAATGAAATCGCTTTCATTAGGTACAGATTTGGAACGATTAAATTCGTCCGTGTTAAAATGGGAATAGTTTGTCATTTTATACAGATATTCTGTTCTTAAAATGGTATCCAGTTTGCAAATTATCTCATCGATTGTCGCGACATATTCAAAACTACTGATTGTTCGAGCATCGTGGTTTGAATTATGAAAACATGCCTATACAAATACATTGTACATTTTATCGCTGGAAAAAGGAAAATTTTAAATGATAAATTGTGATATTTCTTGTATTTCTGTTCATAATATAGATTATGGGTACACGTTAGAAACGCCTCAAGGAGGCGGTTCTAACGAGTACCCACAATCTATATTTTAGAGCAGAAATAAGAAAAATAATGTTTACCCCTGCAAACCCCAGTTTTACTATATAAAAGTGGGGTTCAAGTGGGTCAAAATTATATAAGCGTGTTTTCGTGATGAGGACTGGATTCGCTACAGAATGAGTGTATAATTTTGTTTTCATTTTCTTCGACTTGCCACAGGGTGGTGGACATTTCATTACGAAAGCACGCATAAAAAAAAAAATAAAAAATTCAGATTAAACATTGTGATATTTTCCCAATTCTGCTCCAAACCTAGATTGTGCAAGTACAACAAATCTATGTTTTTGAGCAGAAATAAGAAAATTTATATATACCCCTTCAAACCCCAGTTTTACTTTAAGAAATAGGGTTTAAGGTGGTCCAAATTATAAAGGTGTTTCCATGGTGCTACTAATCTTTCGAGCATCGTAGTTTTGGCTTGGATTCACTGCTGTATGAGTGCAAAACTGTTTTATATTCCTTCAACTTAACACGGGATGTTGACATTTATTTGTTGGTGTTTCGAGTTCTATTGCTTCTGAGCTAATATCATGCCGGTTATTTTACCAATTCATACTTTCCCTGCACGCGATTAATCAGTGCGGTGCAATGGGTCCCAGTTGCATGCACCTGTTATTCATGGCTGGGCTAAATACGCAGCTTCTAATTGAATAATCATTCTGCCGTGCCATGGGGAAAGTTTATCTATCTATCGATCTATCGATCGATCGATCTATCTATCTATCTTCTCATACTGGGTCGGTCATATTTGGCCATTACCTCAGTTAGGTGGGCGGCTAAATTTAGAATTTAGCTTAACGAAATTATCACTGGATGAGCCCTTAAAACTATTTGCAATCCGAACACAAAGGTATTCTAAAACGCATACCTCTGAGTCTCAATAATATACTGTGCGGGCTTTGAACTCCTCTGCGGTCTTGGCATTCACCGCAGAAGAGGGAAGACTATTCAACTGAGGAATAGTTCTAGGGACGAAAAAGTGTTTCAGGGCATCACTATAGGACTGGTACCTACGATACTGAGAGTTATTTTGATGCCCTTGTTTGGGTTGACACTGTTGCAGGGGTCAAGTACCTATCCTTGTTAATTGATACTGTACCAGCGTGTATCTTGTAGAAGAAGGTTAAGAAGGACTGCTCACGACGAGTCTCCAGGGATGGCCACTCTAGCTCATCAAGCATGTCACCGACGCTATTTGTATTTCGCCATCGTTTGCAGGTCCATCGAGCAGCTGTCCTCTGCACCTTCTCCACCTGCTGAATCTGAGTCTTAACATTGGGATGCCAAAATGGGTGATGCATATTCAAGTTGAGGGCGAACCAATGTTTTATATGCAAAATCCTTTGTCTGCCGAGGTGCAAACGCTAAATTACGTCTAAGAAATCCTAATGTCCTAGTTGCTTAAGATGTTATCTCCGAGATATGTTGACCCCAATCAAGATCGCCGGTGATGGTGTTACCAAGATATTTGGCGGAATGAACCTGCTCCAAAATTTGCTGGTGGAGTGTACTTATAATCAAACTTAATTTGCTTGTCCGGAAGGTGTCATGACACCCTCATTGAATGGCATTTGCCCACATTGAACTTCATCTGCCAATCTGCCTCCCATTGTGCAAGTCGCTCCAGGTCATCTTGTAAAATGCGACAGTCAGAACTAGAATATATGTCATTATACAGGACACAATCATCAGCAAACAGACGGACAGATGACCTGATATTGTCAGGGAAACATTGATGAATACCAAAACGAGGACCGGTCCAAGGACCGAACCTTGATGGACACCGGATAAAACAGGGACTGGATCAGACGCTTGGCCATCAAATGCAACTTGTTAGGAGCGCCCTGAGAGCCATGAGCTAATCCAAATATGTGTGGATCCTCTTATCCCATAATAGTTCAATTTATACAATAGCCTTCTGTGAGGTACCTTGTCAAAAGCCTTGGCGAAATCCATGATGATCAAGTCAGTCTGTTTGTGGCCATGGTTTATGGCCCCATCCAGATTGCTCACAATGTCATGGAACAATTGAACTAGTTGCGTTTCGCAAGACCTTTGACTTAGGAAATCATGTTGAGAGTCAGCAAGAATGCTCTCAAAGGCTAAGTGCTGGTTAATGCTGCTAACTAATATATGCTTCATGGTTTTCAAACTAATGTTAGCGACCCTGGTCTATAATTTGCTGCATCATATTTTTCTCCTTTTTATATAACATTAGCTTGTCGCCAGTCATCTGGTACAGCGCCCTGGGCAAGTGATTCATTGAAAATAAAGGCCAGCACAGGAGAAAATTCCTTAAGCACCCTGGCATTCACGCCATCTGGCCCAGATGCCTTATGTATTTTGAGCTTAGCCAACAGTTTTGCGACCCCCTTGGGCTCATAGTAGGAACGGACTATCACCTTTGGATGGTAGCTCACCGTCAGTTGCACGCGTAAATGCAGATTGAAACTGTTTGTTGTATATATTAGCCTTATCGTGCGAGTCTGTTTTCAGATTAAGAGAAGTGATCCTTAACGCTTCCTTTTAGGGACTTTACAAATGACCAAAACTGTTTAACCTTACCATTCTTCTTGGGGCTATCGGGATCTATGTTATCATCTTCAAAGGTAAATATGCTGGAAACATACTTCCAATATGCATCTCTAATTACCTTTTGTGCGTGTGCTCTGAACCGTTTGTAATGGTTCCTTAACGTCAGGGCTACTAAACTTAATAGCACGAAAATACATCCTATTACGTCTTCTGATGAGGTGTTGGATCGTGTTATCGATCCATGGTGCACTATAGTTGGTTTTGGTCATTTTTGTTGGAATAAACCTTTCCATTGCCGTGATTATTTCGGACTTAAAACTGACCCACATGTCATTAACAGACATGCGCGAGAGGTCAGAGGAAAGGAAGGAATCCTTAAATTGCGCCATATGGTCTCGCAGACCATACATATCCGCACATTTGTACAAATATATTTTACGCGAGACTTGTCTAATTCGTTTAGCCTTTATATATTATTCAAGAAGACTATGTCGTGATCAGCCTTGCCGATCGGGGGCATCACCTTAACTCGACTAACTTGGGTTGGATAATTCGGAAATAATAGATCAAGGGTTTTATCTTGCCGGCTTGGTATGTTTACTACTTGGGTCAGGCAGTGATCTTTAATTATGTCAAAAAGATGTTGCTACGTCTGCCTTTTAGATAACCATTGGTTGGGTACCTGCATGTTGCTCCATTCTATATCTCCACAATTGGAGCCTCCACCAACCAAAATTTGACAATTTGCATTTAAAATTATCCTAGACAAAGATGAATTGAACGCCTCAAGATATTCTGCATCAATCTGTTCTGGTGGGCGGTAAAAAGAACCAAGGTACAGAGTCCTACATCCAAAAATCTTCAATTTGCACCAAACAAATTCACAGTTGGTGTCCAATTCCGGAGATCCAGTGCAGAGTAGGACTCGCTAAAAAGCCACAAAGACACCACCATATGCATCCCTAACTCTGTCTTTCCGGATTGCTTCAAACGATTCTGGAAAAATTTCCGAGTTTTTTTATCCCTGGGGTTAACCATGACTTAATGCCCAAAATGTGGTCTGGTTTTGCCGAGTCGAAAATAGTTTGAGAATCAGTCTTTTTATTCTTTCTTGACTGACAATTCATAATCAATAGTCTGAGGGGATGGTTAAGGACCGCCTTTTTGGTCTTTTGACTGCTTCACGGTGGCGAAGAAGCTGCAGTGGGTGAGCCTGTATTGTCTGGTATCGAGCTGTCAGGCTCGGTCAGGGATAATAAAGGATCAAACTGATTATAGGTGTCTATGGAAGCTGAAGTGTCAAACAGAGATGTGGAAAAGTTTGGCATTACACATTTCATGCAATCCCATACAACATTTCGATGATGATTTCCATTCTTACGCTTTCGAAGTTATTCCTAAAATACCATTTTAGTGGCATTTTTAATATTTCGATTACATAGAATTATAAGACTTAATTATCTTTTTGTGGATTTTATGGATGTGTAAACTCCGACGAATCACTCACAAACTTTGTCGAGCTTGATTGCATTGTGAAATTTTGAAAATATTTTGAGGGTCACTGGTGAAGCCTAATTGGCCGAAACTAGCTAGTCTGGCCCAGAAAACAAGTACACTCCATATTTTCCAGTTTTGAGGTGTACACCTTGCTTCGAAAGGATAACCCTTTTATAGAACATATTTAACGTCACTACAACTGGTGCGTGGGAATGTGTCGCGGCAGTAAAAAGTCTCCCTGCCCTACATCATAGTGTAGTTTATATTTTCTTGTCCTTTGGTATCATTGATTTCAATGTTTAATTTTGAAAATATTTTGAGGGTCACTGATGAGGCTTAATTTGCCGAAACTAGCAAGACTGGCCCAGAAAACAAGTACACTCTATATTTTCCAGTTTTGTGGTGTACTCCTTGCTTCCAAAGGATGACCCTTTTATAAAACATATTTAACAGCTTGAGACATTCTGTAATGTTTTGGTACTGCACTTAGTGATAATTAGAATAATTTCCAACAACTGTGATATTGTGGTCCCACACAGCCAGGCTTGAACTTGTTAAAAGTGGAGGATCCACCATTTCATAATGTAGAAACTACGTAGTATGACCCATCTTCTTTCTTATAAATGTTTTCATTGCTCTTAAAGGAACTCATTTTTGATTTTTATTTGCCTTCACTGCAGCTGGTGTTGTGCCGTGTGGCGGCCGTAAAACGTCTCCCCGTACATCAACCATAGTGCAGTTTATATTTTACTTTTGGTCCTTTTAGATCAGCGTGAATATTCTGAGAAATCAGAAATAAATTATTTGTTTAGACTCATATTCTAGACAGGTTTTAATTATTTGGACCCCATTTTGATTTATATCAGTCTTTGAATCGACTGCCTATTCGAAATTCGCAAAATTGCAGTATGTTTCCTCTGGCTTTCTTTGCCGGATCAATACAGGGTCACTGATGAGGCTTTATTAGCCGAAACTACGTAGTATGACCCATCTTCTTTCTTATAAATGTTTTCATTGCTCTTAAAGGAACTCATTTTTGATTTTTATTATATTAACCCTTTCATCCCACAGTTTCTAAAATTATCTTAACCTTAACGACGGTGCATATGAGGTCGTATTCGACCAGTGCATTTATCAAACACGCGAGAATATTCGATTTTGGGGAAGAACACCAGGGTTGGAAAAGAATTTCTATCCCAAGCTAAACCTATTGATTTCCTTATCTTGTGTGCAAGAATAAGATTATTATACCGGGACACATGGTTGAAAAGTGGTCAAGCTTATTATGTCGGCATTTATTGTTTGGTGCACGAGTTGGTGGGACATAAGCTCAGTGTGAGTGTGCATGTGTGTGATATTTTCATTTGAAAAACATTCTTTGCCCTTTTGTTTTAATCAAAGACTCTCAAACTTGCTCTAGGGCTTCTAGATATTGATGCTTGGAAGGCAAGATCTTCAGTTTTAAAGCAACTAGTACATTAATTTATAAAGCAAATTAGGAACATATTGTTAATTTGATTAACACTGAAATTGTATTTCAAGTTTCAGAAGAAGAAAACAATACTTAACAATGGTAAAGTGTGATATTTTAATTACTGTTTAGTCATTGTCTTTCAAAATAACAGTGCGGATGTGTTTTGTAAAAACAGTGTCAAGCAGGTTAGGTTGTTATCTTATAGGTTGTGTTGGCTGACCACCCAGCTAGGTTAATACGTTTTCGTTTCGAGTACTCAACCAACTATTTTATTACATTAACCTGTAACTGTCACCTGTTGGGTAAGAAAGGAGCAAAGAGTTTGATTGCTTGAGAACAACTGACTGAAGGGCATTTAATAAACATAATATATAGTCCCAGCTGGGCTTTGGCACAAGAATATAATTTTAGTGCGGCATTTTAACATTGAGAATTCATTACTCACGGCTGATAGACTCGTAAGGTGTAACCGCCGGTTATGCACTCCAAATCCTTACGGGAACTTCCGATTATGCCGTCCGAGACCACAAATATGTCAACAAACAGGTGAGTGTTCCCGATATGTGATTTTTAGTCATTTTTGTAAACATATTGTGAGAAATCGGGCAATGCTATTCTCAACAATTCTGCATCAGAAAAGATGGGTGTGGACATGGAAAGGCAAGCGGTCGATTTTTAATTCAATTTCTCCCTGAGGAAGGTAGTCAGATATTTCTGTATGGATCTGTTTTCAAGTGCCGAATGAAGGCATTTTCATCTACCCGGATGATACGAAACTAATCCAATATGCCAAATAACACATAATTCAAACGACTTTCATGTTGAAATACATAAGTTGCAAAATTTCCGCAGAATTTGTTCCAGGAGCTTTAATATTTGTGCCGATTATGACTTATGGGAGAATTACCCCTTATGGGGACAGAAAAAATCCAACTAATGGGTGTCTAATGGGTGTCTGATTGAAATGCGTTTCTTTATTCAATTACTCACACAACGGTTCATCAAAGCCCTGAACACACTGCAGTCGCTCGGTACGACTGATAATACTTTTAACTTTATTCAGAACGAGAACTTAAAATCGAAATTCGTGCGCTCGTAAGAATGTATCCAACGTCATGTACTCGAACGAATTGCTGAAAACCTGATATTAGTACATTTCAAGGCATTAATCTGATATGTTCGAAGAGTAGAATAAATTTCATACATTACGAAAACACGCCTATACAACTACATTGCCAATTTTTTGGCCAAAAATTAGAAATTTTAAGATGAAAAACTGTGATATTTGTCTTATAAGTGCAAAACATAAATTGCGTGGACTCCATAGAACCGTCTCGTCGAGGCGGTCCTATCGAGTACCCACAATCTATGTCTTTGAGCAGATATAAGACAAATAATGTATACCCCCTTAAACCCCAGTTTTGCTATATAAAAGTGGGGTATGAGGGGGTCAACATTAAATAGGCGTGTTCTCGTAATGTTAGATACGTATTACTATACGCCCCTGCCCACCGTTTAGGTCTAAGACTGGCCAGGAAGACTGCTGCGAGTGGGAACGCTCCTTAAACGTCAGCGGTTTCTATAGGCAATAGACGTTGCTTACTTTTTTGGGACTTTTACCCGACATTGGGACGAAATGGCTTCTCAAGCCTTACCACACATAGAAATCGCTAAGGTTAAAGGGACCGTTCCCACTCGAAGCAGTTTTACTGGGCAGCCTTAGACCTAAACGGTTTACCAGTACTCAAGTTCGGTCGGTTTCAGCTCTGCGCAGAAGCACTATTTCTCAAAGCCCCGATGGGCGGGGGCGTATAGTCAAATGCGTATCTAATATGAAATTTATTCTACTCTTCGAGCATATCAGATTAATGCCTTGAAATGTACTAATATCAGGTTTTCAGCAATTCGTTGGAGTAGAGGAATTTGGCTACATTCGTACGAGCAATTCATATGAGCGCACGAATTTCGATTTTAATTCTCGTTCTGAATAAAGTTAACAGTATTATCAGTCGTACCGAGCAACTGCAGTGTCTTCATGGCTTTGGTGAACAGTTCGTGTGATATATTGAATGAAGAAACGCATTTCAATCAGACACCCATTAGTTTTTTGTTGTTTTTTTCCTGTCCTCGTAATGGGTAATCGGTCCTCGTAAGTCATAATCGGCACAAATATTAAAGCTCCAGGAACAAATTCTGCGGATATTTTGCATCGTATGTATTTCAACATGAAAGTGGTTTAAATTACGTGTTATTTGGCATGTTGGATTAGTTTCGCATCGTCCGGATAGTTGAAAATGCCTTCATTCGGCACTAGAAAACAGGTCAAAACAGAAATATCTGACTACCTTCCTCAGGGAGAAATTAAATTAAAAATCGACCGCTTGTCTTTTCATGTCCACGCCCATCTTTTCTGATGCAGAAATGAAAGTTGTTGAGAATAGCATTGCCCGATTTCTCAAAATATGTTTAATAAATGACTAAAAATCGCATATCGGGAAAACCCATCTGTTTGTTGACAGGCATAACCGGGAGTTCCCTTAAGGAGTTTGAGTGCATAACCGATGGTTATCCCTTACGAATCTGCCAGCCGTGTTACTGGCATTATACTTCTATCAGTTGTTAGAAATAGATGGGCTGCATGATGCTTCCATACAGAGTTGAAACCGACTGCACACGAGTACTGGTAAACCGCTGAGAGTATCTATGCCTGCCCAGGCAAAGGGGTGCGAGTCGGACCGTCCATGCTTATAGACCCTATTGGTTTCATTGGGCGACAGGGCTTGAGAAGTCATTGCATCTCAATGTCGGGTAAAAGTCCCACAAAATTAGAAGCAACGACTCCAAAATGGCCAATACAGTGTTGACCGGGACGCTAAACTTGAAATCAAACAAACACACAAACAAAGTGTAGCTAGCGCAAGGCTATGGTAGGTAAATTTACCAAATGTATAATTTACCACATTATAAAAGTGGCAAATTTAATTAATTCATTTATTTTCAAAAGTATGCAGCCCTTCGATCTGATACTTTGTCTGGGCATGTATAAAGTGTACGGAAATAATTTTAGCCTTTTTTTTCTTTGAAAAATGAAGTTACCATACACTCATTCTCAAATGAATTGGGATTTTAGCCGTTTAAAAAGTCAAATTATAAAGTTACTTAGATTCCGTCACCGATATGTTCAAAATAAAGTATTAACATTTACCTATACCCAGTTAAAATTCCTTGATCAAGAAATCAAAAGTTATTTCACCCCAACAGCTAGAAATATGTCGGTATTTTGATAAATTTTGATTGTGAGAAATGTACGCTACAATCTACTTGTTCGTTGCCCCCGTCTATAACATCACAAAAATCAAGAGACCGCAGCTCGCAATGACAGAAACTTACGACCGGGTTATTAAGCGGGGACAAAATTGAACATATGGTCATATATATGGTAAAGAAATAAATAGCCATTTAGAATAAAATTCGGGGTTGGTTAGGGAATACAGAAAAAGAAATAGTTTTCTGAAAACATACAACTTTCGTTTTGTTTTAAGAGAAACACAGAATAGCTAGATCACTTACGACTATTGCATTTGAACAGGTATTGAGTGGTAAATAAGGTACACAAGTAATATTACTTTAGATAAACGATCAACATAAGCAATAGTTTTTTTAATTATATGTAAAAAGTCGCGGACATTACAGTGATTTTGTTTCTAAAAGTGAAGTAGTTTACTAACGCGATAAACTGACAACATAGCTATTAGTGTCATTTTCATTCATATTTAGGATCTAACTAATGTTACAGTGCATGTTCAGTCATATGCTTTCAAAGCATGGTGTCGCCATAACGCAAAAAAGCCTCGGTATATACTTTTATGCATAAAAAATGCTCTCCTGACAGATAAACTGCTTTCTTAAGGCAGCCGAAACATTAAAAGACATATTTATCACATATAAACACACAACAACCGCATGGCCTTATGTTCCCAATAATCAAGTATCTAAAATTAATAATGCAACCGCGAGAATACAGTATCGAACATTACAGTGCATTCCAGAGTAATATTTGTCAATACAAAAGTCTTCAAACTGTTACCAATTTTATCTACCAGCTGGAAGAAAGTAAGACGTTTTGTGAAGTTTGTAAATAAGTTCTCAGAAATGTAAACAAATGCATGTCGGTAAATGGCAGCTATATTGGTCTCGGACATTACCATACACGGTAAAGGGACATGTTATGCCACTTTACCATTTCTACCTGTACAATTGAAAATGAATCTGATATTGTATTTGTTGTATCTAGGAAAATAATCAAGAGTAAACCAGCATACCCTAAAATATACACATTTATTTTAGGTGGGGATGTTCGATACAATTTGTAATGTTGGATACAATAATGTTAGTAACATAAACTGCACTTACAATGTTTTTAACATTCAAAATATGCATTTGGAAATACAAATTTGAGAGTTGAAGTGCCTTCCTAACAATGTACATTTTATATTGAAAATATTCATTCTGGCAAATAAAATTTGGGAAAAGGTTATAAGCTATGGGACTCAAATACAAAATCGAACATAAGTAATAAATTTGGAATCAACATTGTTACCATTTGCAGCTATTGGTAGAAATGTAGCAAACATGTATATCACTAAACGTGTTCATTTTACACAACTAAGGTTGCACAATTCGAAATTGTTTATTTATTTGCAGTCATTATCCCTGGACGGTCAACATAGCAAACCTGTCATGTTCGATACCAAATGTAGCGGACATTTCATCGCATACATCCACTGCTTATTGCAATAGAATAATGATCTTGCAAGCGTGCAAATGTTGTTCATTAATAATGATGTTTGGTGACATATTCTTAATTGAACAATATTTATTGTGACAAATAATATTCGAAAAAGATAAAAAGTTTCTATGCAGGTATTTAAAAACAAAATATGGCCTCTGTTTTCTCTTAACTGTGGTATTGTCTGTCGACTCCCTTACCCATCAAAAACCGAAAAAGGCAACCATGTCGTCTGCAGATACTTTCTACTACGTAATCTGGTAACGGAAAACTGTGCCACGTGAGAGCAATGTGATCAAGCTGTTAGACTAACAATTTTCGGTATTGAACATTACAGGTCTCGAACATTACAAAACACTGGAAATGAGGAAATTTCAACATCAAAAATATTATTTTCGTTCCACATGATGTATTTGTGTTAGTAACACATTGTGGGAGTTTAACTCAATCTAGCATTTTTGTTCATACATACGTAATAAGCCTGGTATAATGATCTCGAACATTACATGCATTTTGGCAACAAATACATGCACATTTTTGTATGGCAAGTATTTTTCATTTCCTATTGTACAGGTAACATCAAACAACCTTATATGCTTAATATAATATACAATCTCCATTTGGTCATGTTTCCGTGTATAAAAACCTAAACGTTGTTTTGAAATAACAATAAGACAAACGTCGTCTCGTACATTACAATGTTTAATTAAATTTCGGCGACAGCCATAATCGGGGAAAAATACTTAGTAAGACTCCATGTGGTCCTGCTAATGGCAGGTATTTCCTAACCCAGAATATGTAGAATTTATGGAAACCACCTAACCCTTTCCTTACTAGTGGGATTTCAAATTTGTAAGTGCGCAAACAAAGAGAATTCGAAAAGCGACAGTCTCGAACATTACAAAACCAGGTTTTCCCGTGGCTCGTTTTCTCTGAAAAGGTACTTTTCTACAGGAGGTTTATCATGATATCTTCGGGACCTGTTGTTCTGTCATATAAACGTATGCATTGGTTAAAAATTACTGCTTGATTTTAGAAAATATACGGCGACTGCAATATCCCAATTCATTTGAGAATGAGTGCATAGAATTACGCTCTGGTGACAAATTTGAGGGTCACTGATGAGGCCTAATTGGCCGAAACTAGCTAGTCTAGTCCAGAAAACTGCACACTTCATACTTTTTAAAGCTCTGTGGTGTACTCTTTGCTTCAAAAGGATACGCCTGTCATAGAACATATTTAAGTGATGGGGGATGTTTAATGCGTGGTCATTTTAACATGATGTTAAAGAAGATCCCTATGAGCTGAGGTCGGGACAAGCAATAGATTTAAAATAAATTTCCTCTACTGAGGGTAACACCATCCAACCTCTTTAATCTCTGTCAAGAATGGCAATATCTCCAGGCTTGTAGCACCTGTCAAGATCTCTCGAAATACTTCCGAGGTAAGTTTTTCTGTATGTGTCTATATTATTCAGTTTAGCACACAAAGCACAGTGGGGTAAATTTTGGTCTTTGTAATTCCAAGTGGCAAAGTATTTATCTTTCCTTCTTAAAAAATCTGTGTAAAGAGTTTCATTATTGCCAATATATTTAAGGTACTCCACAATCTCTTTAAAACTTTTAAAATCCGCCGTGTCGATAAATGTGTCATGTGGTAAGAGTTTCTTGTAATCTGCACCTCCTCTTACAACAATAATTGTGTCGTAGTTAAAATATTTGTAGAATTTCTCCGTAACGTAGTCTTCACACATCGAGTTTTCAAAGGCCAAGTAGAATTTGTAGTTGTTACTTATCAGTTCTTCGGGATCCTTTATTCTTCCACTTCCACAGCGTCCATATATATCAACTGGAAGACCCCGCTCTTTTAGCTTGTCCACAAATATATTGCGCATACCGGGCGTCTTACAGTTGCTTACAACCCATGCCGCCCATTTTGTTTTCTTCTGGAATATTTCTACATAGTTACGCTTTGGAACATTTTTTCTAGTTTTTAAATAGCCAGCAGGCAGAACAATATCCGAGTCTAGCATAAAACTCATAGACCAGTTGAAACTATTTTCCCAAACCGGGTGGTTACCTCGATAAAAATAGTTATATATCGCCGGCGACTCTCCCCGATAGTATATCCATACTTGATTCGGTGGCCGATACGGTGGTTCCTTTGGCAGATTACTGTGAATAGGAAACATTACGGCAGAGCTTTTGTTCCAGAGTCCTCTATCATTCGTGTGTTCACAGTTATTAAAGTAACATGTTTGCGTATGCTTGTTTAGCATCGGGTGAGGAAGCCAGTGAGGGACTGTCCACCATAGTATTTTATGCGAAATGCTATGTTTTCGACCGTTTGAAGAAGACCAGTTTCCAGTCGGATACAAATAATTCTTGGCCGACCAACCCATAAGGTTCTTTTCTGTGATATCCACAAGCATCGGTTTCCATGCATCATTCTCTTTCCTTGTTTCCATACTCGAACTTGAATCTAAACAAAAAAATCCAATGCATCACGAAAACACGCATATATAATTTTGACCCTCTTGAACACCACTTTTATATAGTAAAACTGGGGTTTACAAGGGTAAGCCTTATTTTTCTTATTTCTACTCTAAAATTTAGATTCTGGGTACTCATCAGAACCGCCTCTTTTCTTATTTCTGCTCAAAATATAGATTGTGGGTACTCATTAGAACCGCCATCTCTATTTTGAGCTTAAAACGTTCGGTTTTTTTTCGGCGGTAAAGTTTATTGTATTTGTATAGGCGTGTTTTAGTAATGAAATTAGCCCGAACACAAGCAATCCTGGCTCCAAGTTTATAAAACTTTATTTTCATGCTCAACTCAAGTGAGCATGAAATTTTAATGCTCATAACTATTAAAATACCAACACATCAGACGATATTCTCTCTCAGATCAGCGCGAAATATCATTAATTCTGCTCATGAAAATTGAAATGCCAACAAATGAGCAGGTTAAATTTCATGTACAAGTGAGTTGAGCATGAAAAAAGTTTTATAACCTCGGGGCCTGGCTCCAAGATTCTACAACTTTATTTTCATGCTCAACTCACTTAAGCATGGAATTTACCCTGCTCATAAATTTTAAAAGCCCATTTTTAAATTTATGAGCAGGATAAATGAAAATCTTTGGTGATCTGCGCAGGAAAATTGCCTGATTCTTTTGTATATCAATAGTTTTGAGCATTACAAATTTCAAGCTCAGCTTTATGTTCATGCTCAACACACTTGAGCAAGATAAATGACATTATGTTGTGATTTAAGCAGGAAAATTGCCTGATTGGTTTGTTTTGTTTTGTTTGTTTGTTTGATTTGAGGTTTAACGTCCCCGTCAACATGGTAAAGGTCATTTTGGAGACGTTGCTTCCAATTTTGTGGGACTTCTTCAAGCCCCGAGTCGGCCTGCCCATGCGTATAAACCCTCTTGGTTTCATTGGGCGACAGGGCCTGAGATGTCATTTCATCTCACTGTCGGGTAAAAGTACCACAAAATTGGAAGCAACGACTCCAAAATGACATATACAGTGTTGACGGGGACGTTAAACCTCAAATCAAACAAACAAATGTTCCCTCCAATGTGACATAAAAACAAAATTACTGATATGCGGCCATCAATTACAACAACTTGTCCTACATGCCTACATTTACGATTTCTTTCATTTCGCATTCTACGTTAACCTTCTCATTTCGCATTCTATTTTAACATTTCATTTCGCATTCTAGGTTAACCTTTATTAAAAAAAAATCCTTCCAGATTGCCGCCTATATGAGGGCAAAGTCAACAGCATATTAACCACGAATATATGTTTATTTTGCAAGCGTGAGAGTGAGTGAGTCAGTGTTTGAGTTTTACGTCTCACCAACAGCAAAGGTCATGTGGAGACGCGACCTCGGTTTAAAGACTTATCCGAAAGTCTTGAGAAGCCCGGGATCGATCCTGTGCAAGCGTGAGAGCAATCATGTATGCACGTGTGATAAATTTAATGCAGCGTTCCGGTAATTATCGGGTTTTAATAATTGTGGCAACTATGATGACCAATCAACAGGAAATCATTCGACCAGACGTAACCTTTTCTTAAATGCTTCCGGAGCAAAAGTCATCATTAGATAGTCTACGCCCGTGTGCGCAGACAATAATATTTGGCTAACAGACATCATTCGCCTGGGAGAGATCTAATTATAGAATATGTGCTGTCTCGTTAATTCTGTAAGGTTTGAGTTTTAAATCATGTTCCGTACCTTAAGCAAACAGTGAAGACACCGATCAGTCAGACGCCGCATTCTGGAGCTTTTAATCAGGGTATTAAATGTTTCCGAATGTTACAGAAATGGGACGGTTGGCATTTTAATGGGATATATGCTTCATTCAATGCCATTTTTTTTTTTTTTTTGAAAAGGAAAGCATCGCGGTTTTTGAACTTATAATTTAGTCTACCGTTTTAAGATACTGGAAAATGTAATGAAAATATGCCAGATGGGGCGACGCACGAGAACAGGCCATTATCACTCTCAATTTTACATTTCCCAAGTGCATATGCGCAGCCAACTAAAACATGTGTCGAATTCTCAGTCTCGTCCACATGTCTATTGTCAGACTGTAAGTCTGCGCTGGCTCGCATTAGCCTGTGCTGGTCGCCTTGATTAGAAAGACCCATACCCAGCAGGCACATGTCGCTGGGGCAACGTCAAATCAACGTCGGTGCGACGTCATGACGTTGCACCATGACGTCGCACCGATGTTGATGTGACGTTCCATAAACGTCATGACGTTGCACCAACGTTGATGTGACGTCACAACTACGTCATGTGCCTGCTGGTTATGTTTCATGAGCTGACTCATTTATAAAATGTGTATCGACAAGAAGTCAATGCAATGTCATAACGTAATAAGCATAATTGTTAATTTGTTTGTTTGATTTGATGTTTAACGTCCCCGTCAACACTGTAAAGGTCATTTTGGAGACTTTGCTTCCAATTTTGTGGGACTTTCACCCGACATTGAGATGAAATGACATCTCAAGCCCTGCCGCCCAATGGAATCAATAGGGTTTATAAGCATGTGCCGCCCAACTCACACCGCTTGGCCTGGGCAGGCTTAGATCCTCTAAGCGGTTTACCAGTACTCGTGCGCGGGTCGGTTGCAGAAACTATATATCATTATTTATACTCGTATCTACGGACGATTGTTGCAGTCCGAGCGAGGAGCGAATCCAAAACCTCGGTGCGCGCATGTTTCTGCCTGCAGTGGTTCTGAAAACAATAATTATAAGGATATCTAACCATTTACATGTACGGCAAAAATGACCTTTGAAAAATTGTGAACAGCGAAGGTCTGTTGTGGCGAGCTATTCACTCACACAAGTTTAATGTTGGAGGAAACATTATCAGAAAAGACACAGCAAACCACATTTTAAGTTTTGGATGCTAAAAATTGTTCGTTTCTCGCAAAACAAAAAATTCAGAGATAAAAGAATAGCATGTTTTGTAGACGAGAAGGAGCCTCTCTGGCCTAGTAAGTGGTAACGACCACGAAACCGCTCATGGCCCTAAGTTCGAGGCACGATCGGGTCACGTGTGAGGCGCCATGTTCTGAAAGGGAAGGTCAAGTGGTTTAACACTGTTTTCTTCGGACAAACCCAGTTTTGCCCACCTCTGATTAAGGATCTGTTTGGTGTAACCGAAATTATCTTGAAAACACGAAAACCCAAACATGAATAAAAATACAGTCGAACTTCAATGGCTCGAACACCTCTGGGACCATGAAAATCTGTTCGAGAGAGGGGTAGTTCGAGCCACTGAGGGCTAATGCCAGGGGGCATTACGACATACTTTAGGACATCTTTTTCTGTGTTCTATAATGAAAAACGTATGCTGTGTGTACTTATTAGAATCGCCTCATCGAGGCGATTCTAATGAGTATACACAACATACATTTGCAAGATAAAAGACGAAAATATCCTAATATTTACTCTCCCTATTTCTTACGTACAGAAACACCCTAGGGACTCAAGAACGGGTTCGACTCAGCCATGGTAAACGAGCCATCGGTGTTCGAGCCATCGAAGTTTTACTGTATAAGAGCACGGCAAGCGGGTGCCATGCTCGCCTGTTTGTCTGC
This sequence comes from Lucinisca nassula, assembly GCA_963580285.1. Taxonomy (NCBI): domain Eukaryota; kingdom Metazoa; phylum Mollusca; class Bivalvia; order Lucinida; family Lucinidae; genus Lucinisca; species Lucinisca nassula. The sequence continues at coordinate 52,138,733 of OY757025.1, read as the reverse complement.
TTTCTTCGTCTGACACGAAGGGAGATAAATCAGCCAAGTTGCATGACAGAGTTATGGAACTTCGTAAGAATGACGTTCTTGTGATCATACTGAACTGTGTCAAGTTTCGTGAGGCTAGGGCAAGGTTAAAGTTTTAGGTTACATTTGCGACAAACAGGTCAAAGTTCAAATGTCACAGGTCAAAACGCTTGGTATCGATGGAAAGTTGTTGTCACAAGAACATCGATGTGAAGTGTGATGGTTGTAATCATTAGGAAAACATGTCCGAAGGAAATAATGGCGTCCAACATGGTGTCAGAAAATGATATATATTAGGTAAAAATGATAACGTCTGCTTTCAACATAGATTGTGGGTGCTCGTTAGAACCGCCTCAATGAGGCGGTTCTAACGAGTACCCACAATCGGTGTTTATGAGCAAAAATAAGGTAGATAATGTATACCCCCGTAAACCCCTCTTTTTTCTATATAAAGTGGGATTTAGGTGGGTCTTCGTTTCACGGACTTGTTATCGTGATGATGTTAGTGGTATTAAACTGAGTGACAAAACCCTTCTTCTAAACGAAGAAAAAAGAGGAGATAATTCAGTCAAATTATATGATAGAGTTATGGAACTTGGAAAAAATGTAGCGCTTGTGATGGTAAGTATCAGTATTAAGTTTCATGAACGTAGGCCAAATACTTTTGGAAATATGCTCAAGGTATATGTTTTTGGTTAGATTCTCGAAAGAACAGGTCAAATTTCAAAGTTCAAGGTCACATGTCAAACAGTTTGGTGTCTATGGAAAGGTCTTGACCCAAGAAACATCAATGTGAAGCTTGAAGGCTCTGTTGTAAATATTGTTGGAATGGAAGGATAAATCTGTTTCAGATTTTTATTTTAGAAAAATGGAGATAATTCAGCTAAAACAATAATACAGTTATTGCCCTTGGTCAGAGTGTAGCTCTTGTGATGTGTATTTGTATGCATTTTATGAAGCTACGTCAAATACTTTTTAAGATACATGTAGTCAGTTCTTCGGGATCCTTTATTCTTCCACTACCACAGCGTCCATATATATCAACTGGAAGACCCCGCTCTTTCAGCTTGTCCACAAATATATTGCGCATACCGGGCGTGTTACAGTTGCATGACTATACATGACTACTGGTAAACCGCTTAGAAGTCTAAGCCTACCCAGGCAAAGAGGTGAGAGTCAGAGCGTCCAATGCATATAAGCCTTTTGCTTTCATTGGGCGGCAGGGCTTGGGAAGACGTTTCATCTCAGAGTCGGGTAACAGTCCAACAAAGTTTGAAGCAGTGTCTCCAAAATGACCTAACTAGTGTTGACGTGGACGTTAAACCTCAATATTTTAATCCTGTCGAGCCTGTCAGTTCACCTATTTGACGGCTGCCTTTCTTGCTTCAGCAAAAGAGAAACAATGATCGTACAAATTGTTTACAATCCGTCTCAACTAACAACGACTGGGATCGAACTCACGACTTCCTAATCATCAGTCAGACGAGCATCCGACTGAGCCAACAGGACTTAGAGTTTGGTTACTGCACGAAAACATGCCATACTTATTTTGTGATTGTGTGTTTGTTTTGTTTGAATTGAGGTGATACGTCCCCATCAATACTATTTAGGTCATTTTGGAGACGCTGCTTCCAAATATGTGGACTTTTACCCGACACTGAGATGAAATAACACCTGAAGCCCTGCCGCCCAAAGAATGTGATGGACAGTTCTACTCGTACCACTTTGCCTGGATAGGCTAAGTCCTTCTAAGCAATTTACCAGTACTCATGTGCGGTCAGTTTCAGCTCTGCGTGGGATCACCATGCAGCCCAATCTATATCTCTAAGCGCCGATGGGCGGGGGCCCTATTATGCGATTGTGTTTATATACACCGGAATATTGGGCACATCACAATAACACGATATACGTCCACGTTTTATCCACTAAAAATACAAAACTGCTTAGTTTTTAATTCAACAACGTGTACCCGCATGCATCAAACGTATTGACTTCGACAAAACAATTGATGATATTACCCTGTCCACACGATCAAAGTTTGTCGAATTCAAAACAATTATTGTTTAGTCTGTGTTGAATTCGATTAACTTTGTGTGCACAGCCTTACCAACAATTGTTTTGTCAAAGTCGACGAATCTTGATCGTGTGAACACCGCTTTACCTCGAGAATAAGTGTACACATTTCTCTGACGCCTAGCCGTCCAGTGTGTCTGCCACAGAAAGAGGAACACGCAAAAAATCAAAATTGAGAAGCACAAACAAACAGACTGAAATCTTAGCATGATTGTCTTTCGTTTGATTCAAGTTCTTCCTTTTACTGTCCTGCAGAACTGGAACATACACTGCTTGATTAGAATATACACGATTGTGTGAACTTGGCTTGGGATTCGCGGCTTGAATATCGATTTTTCCTTACATTCACTAATATTTTTGAGTGTGTGAACTTGGCTTGGGATTCGCAGCTTGGAATATCGATTTTGCCTAACATTCACTAATATTTTATTATCCATTACTACTACGGAATAAAGTGAATTCCAAACGCCATACTCCAAACTCCAAGTCAACTTCATACACTTAAAGTGAATGACCACCTTTAAAATATAATTACTTCATTTGCAACAAAAAGTTACTTTAATGATTAATCTCTGACTTTTATTACCAATTGAAATCTGCTAAGGTAATTAAATCAACATTTAATGGTTTCAGTGAAGCCTTCTGGCAGCGGCCATATTTTCCCAAAGGTAATCCAAATGTATCCCAGCATCCAACATGTTTGCTCAATTCCTGACCTCAAGGAGACCATTGAAGCTCTATGTCTCTCTATGTAGCTACTAACTTTGAGAAGTAATTAGGCTCTCTAATCAGGTTGCATTCTCAAAAATCCTTAAATAGGCTGTCAGTTCAGGATCTTACATACTGGCTTCATTATGTTTTTGGATGAAAATAAAGACTTTGAAGACAGTTTTCCTGAGTTTGGTGACATTGGTTTCATTGGGTGGCATTCATCTCAATGTCGGGTAAAAATCCCACAAAATTTGAAGCAGCATCTCCAAAATGCCCTAAATAGTGGTGATGGGAATGTTAAACGTCAATTCAAACAAACAAAATCTGTTCTTTCCTACAAAACAATTGTTTTCTGTAATCCTTGTCTGATCTACAGTTAATCACATTGTACACCAGTACACTGTTTGCATAAAATCCAGGACTTTATCCAAAAATGAAAACATAAATTATGGGTACTCAAAGGAATCACCTCATTGAGTACCCACAATATATGTTTTAATCTGGATTAACCCATTCAGTACCCGAATCCCCAAAAGTGGTACCCTGGCAAACAGTGCAGGTCCAGATCAGACGCCGAAGCACACGGCGTCTGATCAGGGCTTACACTGTTTGCAAAATGTTCATCCATTTTCCTAATAAATTATGAGGAAAACAACCTGACAGCCTTTAATTTTGAAATGGACTCCTGGTATATATAAGGAGGAAGATTCCATTTTGTACAAAAAAAAGGTTAAGAAAAATATCACAAAAGACCATAGTGAAGTGCCATGAAATATTGCCTAAAATTGTTAAGGTGTGCTAAGGAAATGATTGATTAAATGATACTGATAGGCATTATTTATTAATGAAGAAAAGAAAAGAAACAAGTAATCTACACACTTTCAAGTCCACTTGAAAACAGCTATCTTCAAAATGTTTAGCACAAATGTTATGCTTTGCATAAAAAAATGTCTTGATGTTAAGATTCTCTGTTCCAAGGTTATGAATCCATTTTTTTTTTTACATAATTCTCTATTTTTCTAAGGGTCAGGGATAGAAAAACAGTTAATTCCTTGTCCAGTATTTGCCCTTACAAGAAGGCATTTTTATTATTTTAAAGTTCTCTTTCTCCTCTAAAATCCTCAGCTGCTAAAGATAGCTGTCGGAACATGGACTGAACAGTCTCCTTGATCTCACTGCGGGAGATATAATCTGTGAAAATGGCTGACACCCTATAAACAACTTTAATGAGCCATTACAGTTAATTAGAGCAACAGTTTAGGAGGAGAATATGATTTTAACATTCCTCAATGGTGTTATTGTACAATGGATCTGAGAAAAAAAAATGGTGGTCATTCACTTTAATATTTAACTATACTTTACTACTACGAAATAAATCGAATTCCAACTCCATACTCCAGACTCTTAGCCAACTTCATACACTTAATATATACACTGTCGTTCAGTTCGCGAATTTGAACGAATAAATTACATCAGGTGTCGCTAAATTAATTTATTCAGTGGGACATGACAGAGTTAAGTAAAAAATATTATTCGATCCATTACGAAAACACGCCTATATAATTTTGACCCCCTTGAACCCCACTTTTATATACTAAAACTGGGGTTTACAGGGGTTTATCTTATTTTTCTTATTTCTGCTCTAAAATATAGATTGTGGATCAATGAGGCGGTTCTAACGAGTACCCACAATCTATATTTTGAGCAATTTAAAATTTTCATTTTTCGGCGGTAAAGTTTACAATGCAAGCCCCCGCTCATAGGGGCTTGAAGATTATGGGCTGCATGATGCTTCCACGCAGAGCTGATTTTGGCCCGCACACTAGTATTGGTAAACCGTTTAGAGGATCTAACACTGTCCAGGAACCGCGGTGCGAGGCGGACCGTCCATGCTAATAAACCCTATTGGTTTCATTGGGCGACAGGGCTTGAGATGTCATTTCATCTCAATGTCGGGTAAAAGTCCCACAAAATTGGAAGCAACGTCTCAAAAATGACCTCTACAGTGTTGACGGGGACGTTAAACCTCAAATCAAACAAAAGTTTACATTGTATCTGTATAGGCATGTTTTTGTAATGGATCACCATTTCACTTTCCTGTCTATGTTCCTTATTAATGCAATGCAAGATTAATATAATTTCGTACTTGCTTCCCTGCAGGCACAAAACGTTGACTCAACTAAGAACTAACGTTGAAACAACGTTTTCAACGTTGTTTCAACGTAAGTTCAACGTTGAATGCCTGCTGGGTTATTGTGTACATGTAAATGTCTGCGTGCACATGTGGTTAACAGCATGTTTGTGAGATGAATCCTAAAGGGTTCGGGCTGTGGGTCTTTGAGATATACCTAAAATAGAGGTTTGCGTAGAGATATCAATTAATAAAGTAAACCCCTTCATGCTGTTTTGTATATAAAGTGACGGTTTTCTGAAGTGTATGAAGTTGGCTTGGTGTCTGGAGTATGAAGTTGTGAATTCTATTTATTCCGTAGTAGTAAATAATAGTAAAATATTAGTGAATGTTAGGCGAAATCGATATTATCCAAGCCGCAAATCCCAAGCCAAGTTCACACACTCGGTTTTCTGAATGTTGTTTTACATTCTGAAAGTGGCGAGATTAGCTTAATATGACCTATTTAAAAGATTACAATCTTGGCAACTTCGAATTTGCATTAAAAAAGGATTCCGTCCTTAAAGGAAAGCCCTTGCCCCTTTCCAAATCCCTCCTAAAAATTGGACAATTCTGCTATGTTGTCTCCCGTGCACATACGTATATTTATTCATTACTTGAAGTCAAGTTTACAATTGCAATATACACCCCTTGAATACCCCACCTCACATAGGGAAATACGGGGATTATATAGTGCGCCCTTTTTATTTTGTTTTGTTTGTTTGTGTTGGAGTTTAACGGCCAAGTCAAAACTATTTTGGTCATTTTTGGCCGGTCACTTTACCTATCCGAACTTTTTCTGGGGAGGCTTATACGTACGCGGTTAATCAGTACAGTGCACATTCTTTCGCCAGAAACTGACAACTGCCCGTCTTGAATCAGCGGAAGCAAGAGAATGACGTAGACAAGATTCCATGATCAATCTCCACGAAAGAATCATCACGAAAACACGCCGATATCAATTTGACCCCCTTGAACCCCACTTTTATATAGTAAAACTGGGGTTTACATGGGTAAACCTTATTTTTCTTACTTCTGCTCTAAAATATAGATTTTAGGTACTCGTTAAAACCGCGTCGACGAGACGGTTCTAACGAGTACAACCCAATCTATATTTTGAACAGAAATATGTAAAATATCACAATTTTTTCATCTTAAAAATTTCGTATTTTCGGCGATATAGTAAATAACGTATTTGTATAGGCGTGTTTTCGTAATTGTTGCGACCCCGGCGGGTATCGAACCCGCGTCCTCCTGATCACCAGTCAGACGCGCATCCGACTGAATGTTCTTTTTTATATCCATTCAGAACATAGTCCAAAAAGCTATGTTAATATGTCACAAACTTGCATTTGAATACAGCCTATTTCCTAGAGTTCTGAGGAAATCAGAATTCTTTGTTCTAACGCGTCAACTAACCGGCTCAAAAATGACCTAAATAGTGTTGACTGGGTCGCTATACTCCAATACAAACAACCAACCAAACAACAAACAAACGACTTTGCATTTGAATAAAGCCTATTTCCTAGCGTTCTCTGGAAATCAGAATGCTTTGTTTCAGCAAGCAAACAAGTAAATGTTTGAAAAGCATTGTCCAAAACTGTATGTAAAAGTGACACGAATTTGCACTTGAATAAAACATATTTTACTAAAGTTCCGATGAAACTAGAACTGTTTAGTTCTAAGAAGTATATAAAATAAATGTTTTCAGCGCAAATAAGAAAAACAAATCCCAATGTGTTATTCCTGCAGCCGCGACATAGATTTACTTTCTCGGTTTTCAAAGCTGTTCAAAATTAACTAGGTAACATCTTTGCAACTGTGAAAAGAACTTAATTATGTTTCAAGAAGAAATATGTCTGCACTAGATCAATGTCGCATCATTTGTTCCCTGTTCATATGCTAGATGATAAGTAATTACATGTATCTCAATGAGCCTGTTTAATAAGTGCCGCGGCCGGCGAGCTAAGATCAGTCTTCGCGATTAGAACCCGATTGTATGGACTATAAGAATCTTAATTGGGTGTGAGGGGTGGATGGAAAAATCCGTCTCGAGGGTCACTGTCCGGCATCACGAGGGTTGCCGAGTGATGCCGCACTGTCCGGCATCACGGGGCTTGCCGAGTGATGCCGGACAGTGATTGCCGGACAGTCATCGAAGGAGGGATTTTTCTATCCACTCCTCACACCCATATCGGATTCTTTTTCTTGCATACTAATGCTGCAGTCTCCGGTTCTCGACGTCCGCCATATTGTGATGACACTACAGTAATGTTTAGTGACTGCTGGGACGTCAACCTTAACGACGGCTAATATGAGGCTGTATTGAATCAGTGCATTTATCAAACACGCGAGGATATTCGATTTGGGGTAAGAACACCAGGGTTGGAACAGAATTCCTATCCCAAGCTAAACCTATGTATTTCCTTAGCAGGTGTCTAGAAAAATATATTTATATGGGGACATCGAGGGCTTCGGTGTAGCCAGACAAAGATCATGTCAGCCTACGCATACGGACTGGCTGATTAGAGCCGTCGCTGCCTTATTTTTGCGATTTATATAATATTGACAGAAGATTTCTAAAACATATGTTGCGTTTTGCAGCCACTTATTTATGTGCAATATTTCGAGTTTAACGGCCCAAACGACACAATTTAGGTCATGACGAGCCGGTCAGCTTACCCAACTACGCTTTTCCTGGGTTAAACGTGAATTTTAATCGGCACAATTTACCTCTTAGGAACTGACTGCTGTCCTGCTTGAATCTACGGAAGTTTGTTTGTTTGAATTGAGGTTGAAGGTCCCCGTCAACACTATTTAGATCATTTTGGAGACGTCGCTTCCAAGTTTGTGGGCTCTTTACCCAACGTTGACATGAAATGATATCGCAATCCCTGCCGCCGAATGAAACCAAGAGTGTTTATATGCATGGACGGTCCGACTCGCCCCACCTGGCACGGACAGGCTTAGACCTTCCAAGCGGTTTACCAGTATTCATGTGCGGTCGGTTTAAGCTTTGCGTGGAAGCATCATGCAGCCCAATCTATTTCTCCAAACCGCGATGGGCGGGGGCTAAATCTACGGAAGAGAAAGAATGACAGTATAAAATACATCTACCTCTTAACCCTTTTTTGTACCAAATGGAATCTCCCTCCTTATATATAGCAGGAGTCCATTTCAAAATTTAGTGGTGTCAGGTTGTGTTTTCTTCAAATCTTATTTGGAAAATGGTTGAACTTTTTGCAAATAGCATAGGCCCTGATCAGATCAGACGCCGCATTCTGTGGCGTCTGATTTGGGCCTGCACTGTTTGCCAAGGTACCCCTTTAGGGTGTTCCGGTACAAAATGGGTTAATCAATCACAACGAAAGAATGTTGCCGGACCCGAAAGGTATTGAAGCTCTGATTACCAGTCAGACGCGCATCCGACTGAGCTACTGGGTACGGTCCTATTTATGAAACTAATTAATTCCAGAGGCTGGCCTGGGCTAAAAGTACAAACATGCCTCGGTCGGACAAGCCATTACCAAGGTGAGTTTAAAACCACGGGGGATTGGGCATTTTTAGACTGAACTGCAAAGCTTCGCCCGATGAATATAGCTGATAAGCCTCGGCCGGTGAAGCTTTAATTAGCCTGAACTGAATAGCCACCGCACATAGAGCGTCTATCAAATTGTGCTGATTAGCCTCCGCTCGCGGAGCGTTTAGTCGAGTAAGCTGATAATCCTCGACCGCTGGAGCTTTAAACAGATCGAGCTGATAAGCCTCTCCCGATGGAGCTTGCCGTATGTTGAGTAGATAAGCCTCACTTGATGTAGCTTTTTGCATATTGAGTTGATTCGCCTCACCCGATGGAGCTTTAAGCAGACTGAGTCGATTAGCCTCGGCTGATAGAGCCTTTAGCAAAGGGAGCTGATAATCCTCGGTCGGTTATGTATTCAACTGAATGAGCTAATAAGCTTTGGTCAATATGGAGTTGATGAGCCTCGGGCGGTTGAGCCTTTTGCAGATGGAGCTGATACGCCTCGCCTGGAGGAGCTTTCAGCAGTGAACTTAGAGCATGAGCTGGTTCAGCAATTAACTAATTGAGTTGATACTCTTCGGCCTTTCGAGCATTCAACAGAGCTGATAAGCCTCGACCGGTTAGCAAATTATTAGTATGTTAAGCTGATATGCATCGGCGTCTAGAACCGACAACTGATTGAATTGATAAGAATCGTTTGACAGATTTAGATGATAAGCCACGGCCAGTGGAACTTAAGCCGACTGTGCTGATAACCCTTGAGATATATGGCCTTGAATATAAGAATCTTACATGGGTGTGAGGGGTGGATGGAAAAATCCGTCCCGAGGGTCACTGTCCGGCATCAAGGGGCTTGCCGAGGCTTTAAGTTATTTCATGCTGTCGAGTCCTCAGCGTTGTGTCATCTCCGAATACGTTTGATTTTTATGTTCTCCGAGATGTTGCACTGATGAGTTAGAAAGCTGCGGACTGAATTAAGTCCATAGCCTTGTAATATTTTTTGTTAATTTGGATAGCCCTTTAGACTTTATTTGCATCAATAATAAATAAATAAAAATCTCGTTTTGGCTTTTGTCTTGAAATAATGGCATTGCTTGTAATGGGTCCTGCTTTCCCTTTCGTGTCTTGAATGGAAGATGTTGATCATTGCCCTCGTTTATATATTCATCCTTCATGAACATCTATCTATCTGGCCCGGGATATAGTTTAAATGTCTACTTCTTTTTCATGGGCTATATACTAAATTTCACTGATCTAGATACTCTGCTAATATAAGACATTTACTATAAGTCTATTTAAGCAAAATGTTATATAGAAGCTAGGAACAAGATGCATGAAGAGGTATTCATTAGTGTCATAGAGCTGTACTTTTATGCTCGCGTGTAAAGTGTTTTAACATATGTACAGGCTCAGAGATAAAGAATAACATGTTTTGTACATGCGAAGGGGCCTCTCTAGCCTAGTAGCTGGATACGAGCACTGACTTTTAGATATGAAGACTCCTCATTGTCCTAAGTACGAGGCACGATCGGGTCACGTGTGATGCGCCATGTTCTGAAAGGGAAGGTCATGTGGTTTAACACTGTTTTTCTTCGGACAAACCGGGTTTCGCCCATCTCTGATTAAATATCGGTTTGGTGTAATTGAAATGAACACAAACATAAATAAAAAATAAGCGCACCGCAAGCGGATGCCTTGATCGCCTGTTTTCTGCTTTCTTCGTATGTCCCAAACGGAGATAAATGAGTCAAGCTGCATGATAGAGTTATGGAACTTCGTAAGAATGTAGCTCTTGTGCTCATACTGACCTGTGTCAAGGTTCGTGAGGCTAGGGCAAGGTTGAGTTTTGGGTTACATTTGCGACACATAGGTCAAAGCTTAAAGGTCACAGGTTAAAAAGCTGCGTATCAACAGATGGAAAAGTGTTGTCACCCATGTAAAGTTTGGTAGTTGTACTTTAAGTGGCATTAAAATGAGTGACAAAATCCTTCTTTTAAACGAAGAGAAAAGGGGAGCTAATTCAGTCAAATTGAATAAGAGTTATGGAACTTGGATAGAATGTAGCACTTATGATGGTAACTATCAGTGTGAAGTTTCATGAAGATAGGCAAAATACTTTCGGAAATACGGTCAAGGTTAATGTTTTGGTTAAATTCACGTAAGAATAGGTCAAAGTTCAAAGGCCAAGGTCACAGGTCAAAAACATTTGGTATCTATGGAAAGGTCTTGTCCAAAGAAACATCAATGTGAAGCTTGAAGGCTCTGTTGTATATAGTGCAGGAATGGAAGCAAAAATGTGTTTCAGAAAAAAAAATAGAAAAGTGAAGATAATGCAGCCAAAATCAACTAGCTCTTGTGATGTGTATTTGTAGGAATTTTATGAGGCTAGATCAAATACTTTTTAAGTGATAGCCAAGGTTAAGTTTTTTTTTTTTTTTTTTGTTTTGTTTTGTTTTTTCTTTTCTTTTTTTTTTTTTTTTTTTTTTTGGAACGGCGACGACAACAACATTGCAGGCGCCGATGTGTTGATAATAGCTCGAAAGTTTTTTCTTCGAAGAATTGATGAGCTAACAATGAAATATCACCCTTATCACCACCGCACAATAGGCCGTTACGAAAACACGCCTATACAAATACATTGCCACCTTTATCGCCGAAAAATGAAAATTTTAAGATGAACAATTGTGATATTTTTTCTTATTTATGCTCAAAATATAGATTGTGGGCACACGTTAGAACCGCCTCATCGAGGCGGTTCTAACGGGTACCCATAATCTATATTTTAGAGCAGAAATAAGAAAAATAAGGTCTACCCCTGTAAACCCCAGTTTTACTATATAAAACGGGGTTATTTGTTTGTTTTGTTTGTTTGATTTGAGGTTTAACGTCCCCGTCAACACTGTAAAGGTCGTTTTGGAGACGTTGCTTCCCATTCTGTGGGACTTTTACCCGACATTGAGATGAAATGACATCTCAAGCCCTGTCGCCCAATGAAACCAATAGGGTTTATTAGCATGGCCAGTCCGCCTCGCACCGCGGTTCCTGGACAGGCTTCGATCGTCTAAGCGGTTTACCAATACTAGTGTGCGGACCGGATTCAGCTCTGCGTGGAAGCATCATGCAGCCCATATATTTCTACAAGCCCGCTTGCCGAGGCTTTAAGTTATTTCATGCTGTCGAGTCCACATCGTTGTGTCATCTCCGAATACGTTTGATTTTTATGTTCTCCGAGATGTTGCACTGATGAGTTAGAAAGCTGCGGACTGAATTTAGTCTATGTCCTTGTAATATTTTTTGTTAATTTGGATAGCCCTTTAGACTTTATTTTCAAAAATAAAAATCTCGTTTTGGCTTTTGTCTTGAAATTCTGGCATTGCTTGTAATGGGTCCTGCTTTCCCGTTCGTGTCTTGAATGGAAGATGTTGATCATTGCCCTCGTTTATATATTCATCCTTCATGAACATCTACTTATCTGGGGATATAGTTTTAATTTCTGCTCCTTTTTCATGGGCTATATTATAAGAATCTTATATGGGTGTGAGGGGTGGATTGAAAAATCCGTCCCGAGGGACACTGTCCGGCATCTCTAGGCTTGCCGAGTGATGCCGGACAGTGATCCCGAGGGACTGATTTTTCTATCCACCCCTCACACACATATTGGATTCTTTTTCTTGCATACCTTCCATTTCTATTGCGAATTTTAATGCTGCTGTCACTTCGGTTACCGACGTCCGCCATTTTGTGATGACACAACAGGAATATTTAGTGACGTCACGCATGGCGACGCCACACATGAGGTTGTAATCAACCAGTGCATTTATCAAACACGCGATTATATTCGATTTGGGGTCGGAACACCAGGGTCAGAGCTGCTGTCACTTCGTTTACCGACGTCCGCCATTTTGTGATGACACAACAGGAATATTTAGTGACGTCACGCATGACGACGCCGCACATGAGGTTGTAATCAACCAGTGCATTTATCAAACACTCGATTATATTCGATTTGGGGTCGGAACACCAGGGTCAGAACATAAATTTTTATCCCTGGGTAAAATCACGGATTTCCTTGCCTGGTGTGCAAGAAACTAAATTTCACTGAACTAGATACTCTGCTAATATAAGACATTTACTATATATAAGATAGTCTATTTTTGCAAAATGTTATATATAAGCTAGGTACAAGATGAATGAAGAGTATTCATTAGTGTCATAGAGCTGTACTCTTATGCTCGCGTGTAAAGTGTTTTAACATATGTACATGCTCAGAGATAAAGAATAGCATGTTTTGTACATGCGAAGGGGCCTCTCTAGCCTAGTAGCTGGATACGAGCACTGACTTTTAGATATGAAGACTCCTCATTGTCCTAAGTACGAGGCACGATCGGATCACGTGTGATGCGCCATGTTCTGAAAGAGAAGGTCAGGTAGTTTAACACTGTTTTTCTTCGGACAAACCGGGTTTCGCCCATCTCTGATTAAGGATCGGTTTGGTGTTATTGAAATGAACACAAACAAAAATAAAAAAAAATAAGCGCACCGCAAGCGAGTGCCTTTCTCGCCTGTTTGTCTGCTTTCTTCGTATGTCCCAAACGGAGATAAATGAATCAAGCTGCATGAAAGAGTTATGGAACTTCGTAAGATTGTAGCTCTTGTGCTCATATTGACCTGTGTCAAGTTTCGTGAGGCTAGGGCAAGATTAAAGTTTTTGGTTACATTTGCGACACATAGGTCAAAGCTTAAAGGTCACATGTCAAAAAGCTGCGTATGAAATTTTACTTCAATCGGCCTAGCAATTTTTGAGGAGAATATGATCGATAAAAGGGTTATCCTTTGGAAGCAAGGAATACACCACAGAACTGAAAAATATGGAGTGCACACGCCCTCCGGGTCAGACCAGCCAGCCTCGGCCACATAGGCCTCACCAGTAATCCTCAGATATTTTCAAAATTCTACAATGGAATCAATGATCCCAAAGGACAAGAAAATATAATCTACACCATGATGTAATGCAGGGAGACGTTTTACCGCCGCCACACATTCCCACACACCAGCTGTAGTGAAGTTAAATATGATCTATAAAAGGGTTATCCTTTGGAAGCAAGGAATACACCAGAGAAGTGAAAAATATAGAGTGCACACGACCTCCGGGCCTGACCAGCCAGCCCCGGCGACTTAGGCCTCACCAGTGACCCTCAGATATTTTCAAAGTTTTCTACAAGTCATTTGAAAATTTTGACGCGGACGCGGACGGCGTATCACTGCCTAAACTATACGCTCCCCCGGAGCCTTCCACTCTGGTGAGCTAAAATATATACTATTTTGACTTTTTCACATATTAAAGTCTCTGTGACCATATTTGACCTTGCCGTAAATTGGGTCAATGTCGTCCGAGGGTCATCATTTTAGCAAACTATAATGGGCCCGAGGCCCCAATGCCACATATCAAGTTTCATCACAATCGGCACACTGGTTCAGGAGATGAAGATTTTTAAAAGGGTTTTACCTTATATGGGCAAAGCGGCCAAGTTGGTCACGTGACCAAACTCAAATTAATTTACATTGCATTTTCTTGTTCTTAAAAGTTTCCATCAGAATTTGGTTGCAAATGGCCTAGTGGTTTCAGTGAAAAACAAGTTTTTAATTTTCATATCTGAATGACCTTAGGCTAAGGTCAAGGAATAACCTTGACCTTGAAAACTAGTGTAGTTTCACTAGCACATTTTGCCCACTGCATTTACTAATTTTCAGGTCACAGGCTGCAATAGTTTAATAAAAAGTCTATGTATACAAATTTGACCTGGGCGTAAAATGGTCAAGGTCGTCCGAGGGTCATCATTGTGGCACATTATGATGGGCCCGAGTCCCCAATGCCACATACCAAGTTTCATCACAATCGGCCAACTGGTTTAGGAGTAGATGATTTTTTAAGTGTTTTATCTTGTATGGATAAAGCGGCCATCTTGGTCATATGACCAAACCCAAATTAATTAGGTTTAATTTCCTTGTTCTACAAAGTTTTCAGACAAAGTTTGGTTGCAAATGGCCTAGTGGTTTCAGTGAAAAACAAATTTTTAATTTTCAAATCTGAATGACCTTGGGCCAAGGTCACGGAATACCCTTGACCTTGAAAACGAGTGTAGTTTCACTAGCACATTTTGCCCACTGCATTTACTAGTTTTCCGGTCACAGGCTGCAATAGTGTTAAAAAAATATGTTGTTTTGACTATTTACCATACAAAAGACTATGTAACCAAATTTGACCTTGGCGTAAAACGGGTCAAGGTCGTCCGAGGGTCATTATTTTCAGCAAACTATGATGGGCCCGAGTCCCCAATGCCACACACCAAGTTTCATTACAATCGGCCCAGTGGTTCAGGAGAAGAAGTTTTTTAAGGGTTTGAGCTTATATGGGCATAGCGGCCATCTTGGTCATGTGACCTGAACCCTGCGAGCAAACATTTGTTCCCCCATCCCATGGATGCTCCACATGAAATTTGACTTCAATCGACCTAGCAGTTTTGGAGGAGAAGTCATTTGAAAATGTTGACGCGGATGCGGAGGCGGAGGCGGACACGGACGCTGACGACCGACGACGAACGGCGGATCACTGCCTATACTATTAGCTCCCCGGAGCCTTCGGCTGTGGTGAGCTAAAACACATAACAGTTGGTAAATAGATAAAAGCTTAATACATGCATGTGGTGTCAAGAGTTAAATGAAAGGCTAAAAGTGTACCAAAAGCAAAGGCCAGAGATTATTGAATGCTCCAAAATGCTATGCAAGTGAAGGGACAGAGTAAGCAAGTGCTTGGTAGGCTCTACAAGCAATCGTTTCTTGTTTTACCGGAAAGCATATATGAAGCCTTAAATGGCTGTGGAATCTGGACAAGATGAACTACACTTTTCTACTAACCATTTTGGCTGCAGTTCCAAATACATGTAAAATCATCTGAAAAGCTTCAAAATAAATGTTGTGATGTAATTTATTCAGTCCAGTAATATTTCAATGCTAGGTAAGTAAGACCTAAAAGGAGACTGATTCGAAACATTATTAGAAAGTTTCGCTTTTTCGAACTTCATCTAACTTGTCAGTAAGATAGATTTATGAAATGAGTTGACATAAAGCCAAGGACTTTTTGCAGTAGAAAAAACAAAGGGGTGTATTTAACCTACCCATATTGTATATATCATTATCAAAGAAGATATTTACAAATAACATAATTAGCTTCATTAGATCGACAGAAAACCATTGTGTGCTGAGTATATCTGTTTTGAAGAATCCTTTTGCCATGTATCTATATATTTTTAATATGACAGAAAATATGACACAAAATGGATTCAGGAGCAGATAACTCCATAAGTAATTATAGAAAAAAGAAATGCTCATAATTTGGCAATGCCGAATATATCTTTATTATCCGTGCCAAATGCTCTTGCAATAGCTTTGGAAATAAACCTATGTTGTGGTTTTCCGTAAAGATGGTCAGTTTTAGCTGAAATTTAGGTACGACTATAAGTGAATATAGTTGTAAAGTGAAGAATTTTGCCACAAAAACATATACATAATGTTTAAAATCTATAAAGGTTAAAACAATACTAAAAACACCCACTTGCCAGGATGCTTTGTTCAAGAGATAATAGCGTGAGAACCACAGGTAATGGGCTGGCTTTGGTTGCTCATAGAGCCAATAACATTACATCTGCGGATCTGAAATTTCACCACATTACAGCAAATACATCTTCTGTTGAGTCTGCAAAGTTTAAAGAAAATCAAAAGTGGCCACAAAACGGGCCTTAAAGGGACTGCCCCTTTTACCTCATATGAGAAAATTTTCTGCATTGCTTCTATTTCCTCACCATTCCTCTCCCTGAAATACAAGGTCAAGGTCATATTAAGTTAACAGAAGCTTATGGCTATAATAATAATCAGAAGAGTAAGAAATACTAAAAGAACTAGTGGATTACCGAAATTTATGACATGGTGTTATTACGTCATCGCGTTATGTCTAACATTACAGACATTATTATAGCTCTATATTGAAACGCTGATGGTACTAGGACCAAGCAAAATAATTTACATTAACTACGGATGTTCATCCGCCTCAAATCAAGAATCTGCCACAACGGCACCATCAATCGTTAACGTGTTCGTTTGTGTTGAAGCTTTCTGTCCCCGACAACAGTATTTAGATTATTTTGGAGACACTGCTTCCGGTTTTTTTTGTTTTTTTTTAGATTTTTATCGACATTGAGATGAAATTATATCTCAAACCTTATTGCCCAAAGAAACCGCTAGGGCTTCACTACAGCTGGTGTGTGGGAATGTGTGGCGGCGGTAAAACGTCTCCCTGCCCTACATCATAGTGTAGATTATATTTTATTGTCCTTTGAGATCATTGATTCCATTGTGGAATTTTGAAAATATCTGAGGGTCACTGATGAGGCCTAATTGGCCGAAACTAGCTAGTCTGGCCCAGAAAACATGTAAACTCCATATATTTCAGTTCTGTGGTGTATTCCTTGCTTCCAAAGGATAACCCTTTTATAGAACGTATTTAAGCGGCGATCCGACTCGCACCACTTTTCCTGGGCAGGCTTAGACCTTCGAAACGGTTTACCAGTACTAAAACGTTCGGTTTGTTTCAGATCTGCGAAGCACCGTGCTACCCAATCTATTTCTCGGGGCCTCAGTGTGCGAAATCATATGAGTTGTTGAGGCAGAACCACACGTTGTCGCAGAACCCTGATCAGGATGCAAGTCCAGCTTGTTTGAGATTTTAATAAACAACCAACAGATGAAAAATGTCGTTTAATGAAAGATCACTGGCATATTAAGGTGGTAACTGGTATTTCATCTCAACCTTTGACAAGACAACAATGGTAAACCGAGATATCTATAAATAAATCGAAAAGGCTGGCATACAAATTAAGTTAATATTTGTCGATAATCCATTAACAGAGATACCAACAAGCCTCCGTGGCCTATTTGGATTGAACACTGACTTTTAATAATTAGATCTTTCCCCACTGTGCTTCCGTCGCGCTCAGGTCACATGTGAGCCCGCATGATCCGCAACGGAAGATCAGGTGGTCTTTCTTTGAGTACATCTCTGATGAATTATTGGCTGGAAATAAGTGAAATAATTTTTAAAGACCGTGAACTCCACCCCATCCGACAAAACATTTTTTCCTAACTGTGTGATACATAGCTAATAACATATTGTAGACAATTCTTCACAAAATGCGTTAAACAATACAGAATACTCACCCTGAACAAATATTTAGCAGCTTACCACAAACACATCTACAATATTCAACACATCTACAATATTCAATGTAGTTTTTATTTTATATATATATTTTTTTTTTGTGTGTGTGTGTGGGGGGGGGGGGGTGGTATTTGTCTTATTTCAAATTTAAAGTATTGTTGTGTGAAGCAAATAGAATAGCCGCATTTAAGCGACTCTTGTTGGTACACACGGCATAGGGACCCTCGCCCATTGGGACTTGAAAAAATAGATGACATAGCTGCATGATGCTTCCACGCAAAACTGAAATCGACCCCACATGAGCACCACAGGGACTTGTTACCATATATAGTCTATTATTCAGTGTTAATGTCACCATCGGAAGATATAACCAATCGTGAATGAAGTTGTGTATCTCTGGCAGTACCTAACTCATAAGAAAAAACTCCTTTGTCACACAAGCAGATACCACATTTATTTATATAATTGTACCTGCTATGTCTTATCTAGACTTCACAGCATGGAGCAACGGCACAAAGAATGTGCAAATTTGGAAAACATTATTCCGATGTAGTAAGCCCTTGCACTCGCTTACACAAGAGTATAGGACAAAACACACAGACCGCAATTATATATCCAGGTTCAATATTTTCACCAATGCCAATCACCTGTTTCCATAATGTCAACAAAAACTCATAGATACCACAGCAAAAGTGGTAAACAATGGTTTTGACAGCTGCTTTCTCGAGGAGGAAGCCATGTTTCTGAATTCGGAATCGCCTTATGAAAGGAGTAATTTCTTCGGTTGCAAATCGCAACAATTCGAATCAGCCAATGAAAAAATAACCTAATGCCTATTACGTCATTATTTATTTATCCGGATCTATAAATTAAAGCATGGCTTCTCCGAGTAAGCATCTGTCAAAATTGTTGTTGTTTCAAAGTTTAACGGTGGTAAAGACTATGTAAAACCAGTGGGCCCCGGCGCTGGGGCATTTTTGGCCCCAGTACTATAATTTGAACAATCTTGGTAGAGATCAACTAAATGAAGCTTCATACTAAATATCAAAGACTGGGCCTTCTGGTTTCAGACAAGAAGATTTTTAAAGGTTTTCCCTATCAAACATATGTTCCAGAAAGGTTTATCCTTTGGGAGCAAGGAATACACCACATAACTGAAAAATACGGAGTGTTCATGTTTTCTGGGCCAGACTAGCTAGTTTCGCCATTCAGGCCTCATTAGTGACCCTCAGATATTTTCAAAATTCCATAATGGAATCAATGATCCCAAAGGACAAGAAAATATAAAGTACATAAGCCGGCATAAAACCAGTGGCGTCATGGCTATAATTTGAACCACCTTGGTAGAGGTCCTCTAGATGAAGCTTCATACCAAATATCAAAGACCTGGGCCTTCTGGTTTCAGAGAAGAAGATTTTTTAAAGATTGTCCCTATATAAGCCTATGTGAAACCAGTAAACCCCGGCATCTTCGGCCCCAGGGCTATAATTTGAACAATCTTGATAGAGGTCCACTAGATGAAGCTTCATGCCAAATATCAAAGACCTGGGCCTTCTGGCTTCAGACAAGAATATTTTAAAAGGTTTTTTCCCTCTATAGGCCTATGTAAAACCAGTGGGCCCCCGTGTGGGGCCATTTTTGGCCACAGGGTTGTAATATGAACAATCTTCATAGCGGTCCACTAGATGAAGCTTCATACCAAATATCAAAGTAGAAGTAAAACAAAGATCAGGAATTGATACAATTAACTAACTCCACCCATAAAAGACACCAAAGGGAAAGAAATACAAACATGAAGCGACCAGACCATAATGGAAACCTAAACAAAGGAAGGCCATAAGGACAGTTACTTTCCCACAAAATGGCCATATGGCCATCCAAAATTAAAAGACACAAGTGATACACACAGTAAGTAATAAACAACAACATAAATAAATCGCCACAGAAGAGCCGCCTAGGAACGGTCAGTGGAAGATTTCCACTGGGGGGCTTAAATCGACTTTACGTGGCCACAATCCTCGCCCTTACTTCCGTAGCGATTTAGACAAATAATTTGTTCAGTCCGCATGAAGGCCTCCTAACCCATCAGTGCAACATCTCCGTGAACACAAAAATCAAAGAACCACAGAGGTGAGACAACGGTGAGGACTCGACAGCAAGAAACCACTGAAATGCTGGAGCAAAAGAAAACCAACAGTTAGACTCCGATGAGCCCGACCAGAGACAGAGCATCAGGCACCAACCAACATTATCTCTCTAATTTTCAATAAGCCTTTACGTTGGAGCCGTCATAGAATCTGAGGCCTGACCCACCGGCGTGCAATTAAAGAGGGAAGCAAAGTTGCCAACCGTGATTGGGTTAACTACCATGCATGCAGTCTGTCGTATAATAGCCATGTTGTACCCAATCTTTTTATATCGAAGAATGATTTTACGAAATTGGGTGCTGAAGTCATTGCGGTTATATATTTTTCTGAATTTATATACTAAGTCACCATAAAATTCGGGTTCCGATAGACCTTGTTGCAGAAGAGATTTAAGTCCAACATTGAATTTTGAAATTAAATCAGAATGGCGCTTATAAAATTTTGAAAAGGCTTTGCGTAGTTTATGGTACCGATAACCCTGATTAAGGAGTTTAGCCGTTAATAATTTATTACCAGTGTTGAAGTCAGTTACATGACTACATACTCTAGCAAATCGAATTAATTGCGAAATATAAACGCCATAGGATGGCGCACGAGGAACAACACCTTCCAAAAAAGGAAAATTTACAATCTCAAAATCAAAGTCATCGCGTTTATCATAAATTTTGCACGAAACAAATCCATCTACAATAGATAGATGTAAATCCAAAAACGGGGCCTCGGTATCAGAAGAATTTGCTTTATTTAACTGAAGTTCTAGGGGGTAAATCTGACTGATCAAACCATCAAAATAGGTATTATCGATATTTAATAAATCATCTAAATATCTAGAAGTAGAGCTAAAAGCTTTAATAATTTCAGATTGGTTATCAATGGAAAGCGACAAAATGAAGTCTCTTTCACAACAATACAAGAACAGATCAGCCACAAGAGGTGCGCAATTAGTACCCATCGGAATACCCACAATTTGCCTAAATAACTTAGTACCGAATCTAATATAAATATTGTCAAGTAGAAAAGTGAGGGCATCACACACTTTCTGACAGGACCAAAGTGTATAATTCTTATGCTCTTTAGAAGTGAAAAATGCAATTCTGACATTACATGCAAGATAGAGAGAATCTTCTCTGTGAAAAGCCCATTCAATTAAATCATTAAGCTTTTATTTTATTAGATTATGAGGAAGTGTAGTGTAAAGAGTGGAAAAATCGTAGGTAGACAGACTAGAAGCACGAAAATGTCTAGATTTCAATTTATTTAAAACCTCATTCGAATTTTTTATAGACCAAAACAGATTTCTTCCTGATCTTTCAAAGACTTTATCACAATATTTAATTACATGCGTTTTAATAGCAGTAAGACAGGAAGTTAATAATTTAGAAAGTTCAGTGGTAGTGCAAGAGCTAGAATTTGCAATAAACCGTGCTTTGTAAGGTTTTTTATGAAGTTTTGGTAACCAGTACAGCGTAGGAAGCTTGTCTTGGCCTTCGTTAACACACACAGCAAACTTGGTGGCTGAAAGACAAACGCCTGCTGGTTTCAGACAAGAAGATTTTCAAAGGATTTCCCTATATAAGCCTATGTGGGCCCTGGCGTGTGGACATTTTTGGCCCAAGGGCTATAATTTGAACCCGCCCCCGCCCATAAGGGCTTGAAGAAATATATGGGCTGCATGATGCTTCCACGCAGAGCTGAATCTGGCCCGTACACTAGTACTGGCAAACCGCTTAGAGGATCTAATAAAAAATCAAAAATGAAATCCTTTAAATCTAAGCCTGTCCAGGAACCGCGGTGCGAGGCGGACCGTCCATGCTAATAAACCTATTGGTTTCATTGGGCGACAGGGCTTGAGATGTCATTTCATCTCAATGTCGGGTAAAAGTCCCACAAAATTGGAAGCAACGTCTCCAAAATGACCTTTACAGTGTTGACGGGGACGTTAAACCTCAAATCAAACAAATATAATTTGAACAATCTTGGTAGAAGTCCACTAGATGAAGCTTCATACCAACTATCAAAGACCTGGGTCTTGCGGTTTCAGAGAAGAAGATTTTTTAAGATTTTCCCTATGTTAGCCTATGTAAAACCAAAGGGTCCCGGGGCGGGGACATTTCCGGCCCCAGGGCTAAAATTTGAAAATCTTGGTAGAGGTCCACTAGATGAAGCTTCATACCAAATATCAAAGACCTTGGCCTTCTGGTTTCAGACAAGAAGATTTTTAAAGGTTTTCCCTATATAAGCCTATGTAAAACCAGTGGGCCCAGGGGCGGGGCCATTTTTTGGCCTCAAGGCAATAATTTGAACAATTTGAGGTTTAGTAGATGAAGGTTCATACCAAATATCAAAGACCTGGGCCTTCTGGTTTCAGACAAGAAGATTTTAAAGCTTTATTTCTTATTTCCCCTTTTGTTGCCATGGCAACCAGAGTTTTGCATGGAATGGAATTCTTTGAACAACTTTGAATGAGGACCACCCAATGATCATTTCTGCCAAATTTGGTCAAAACATGTTCAGTGGTTTTGGAGACATCCGGACGGACGACGACGACGACGGCGACGGACGGTGACCGATCACAATAGCTCCCCCGGAGCCTTCAACTCAGGTGAGCTAAAAAGAACAGAAAAATATGTTACGATATGCAAAATGAACGCCCGGCAGAACAAACATTTGATTATGTAGACCAAGCAATGAACGAATATTTTAATGCTACTGCTTGAAATAACCTTAAGATTTGGAAACCGTCATCCGATCAACAAAATAGAGAAAAGTAGAAGTAAAACAAAGATCAGGAATCGATACAATTAACTTACTCCACCCAACAAAGACACCAAAGGGAAAGAAACACAAACATTAAGCGACCAGACCATAATGGAAACCTAAACAAAGGAAGGACATAAGGACAGTCACTTTCCCACAAAATGGCCATATGGTTATCCAAAATAAAAAGACACAAGTGATACACACAGTAAGGTACAAACAACAACATAAATAAACCGCCACAGAAGAACCGCCTTAGAACGTTCAGTGGAAAGATTTTCACTGGGGGGGGCTTAAATCGATTTTACGTGGCAACAATCCTCACCCTTACTTCTGTCGCGATTTAGACAAAAAATTTGTTAAGCTTCATTTGTTGTATTAGATATGACAGCGACTGGAGTTATAGTTTATAATTTCTGTAGGCAAATATAATTATAAAATTATATGATAATTTTGTAACAACTATTTTGGTATACCAAATCATAAGCATGGTGTTTTATATCTATTTTTAGGCAAACAAATTATAAAATTATATGACTGTTTTGTAACAACTATTTTGAATGACCAAATCATAAGCATGGCCACGCTTAGTTCCTTTCATTTTGTTACACTCGGATGTTTGTTCTTTAAGTAATTCTTCTAACACAGTAGTTGTGACATCTTCTATCTGGCTTGCTGGTATCTTTTTTTTTTTCGTATTATACTTACGCATTTTAGTGCTAGAATACAGAAAATGGAGATGTCAATATTTACGACAGCCCTAAAGGATTTTAGACAGAACCGTTACCAACAAATGAGACAGCCAAAGAGGCAAAGGTCATTGAAAAAACACGCACTTGCATTTTTAAAGAAACGCGTAGTGTGACAGATTTATTTAACTGCGCCTAAGAAAATTATCAGACCAAGATTCTGTGTATATGCAAAAGTTGGTGAACATCAAACGGATGTTGACCACATAATGCTGTTCAGGTTGATAAAGTAAACATAATCTAAAGATATGCTTGGATATTAGGCGATGTTGAAATAAGATACAAAGAAGCCGGACCTTTAACTTTAAAAGACAGGAATACAGTTGCTGAAACGCTTCAGAAAATATACAGCAAATTTTGCCATTGTTCGATATTGGGACAAGATACAAAGAAGGTTAACATTTAATTTTAATTTCCTTTGAATATTAACAATATGCATCTACTATTACAGTTCCATGAATATCATACAGTCACTGCGACTTGTTCCTGTAAACATCTGTGCAATTTAATTTCTATATTATGCCTTGTAGATGTTTAGCAACAAAAATAATACATCAGTCCAAGCATATCATGACTGTTGATCTCTACCTTTAAAGACTTATTTGTGCAGACATAAACAGTTATTTTAAGGTTATTGGCTCTGCTGATTACTTGGATTGTGACATTCTGTTATGGATTAGTAAATTGTTCAGTACACACTGTCTTCTAATTATAAGTCACCAATCCAAAACCAAGGCCACCTTAGTATAATTCTGTACTCCAAGCCTTGGTAGATTGATGTGGTGTTTTGGTTTTTTTAATGTTTTTGCTGTTACTGTTCGTTTATGTTTGTTTAACCTTTGTATGACCAGACCTTGCTTCTCAGTTATCACTAGTGTCTGTCAACTGTATAGGACCATCTGATCAAAGTAGAAGTAAAACAAAGATCAGGAATCGATACAATTAACTTACTTCACCCGTCAGAGACACCAAAGGGAAAGAAACACAAACATGAAGCGACCAGACCATAATGGAAACCTTGTAAGTAACCAACAACAACATGGATAAACCGCCACAGAAGAACCGCCTTGGAACGGTCAGTGGAAAGAATTCAACTGGGGGGGGGGGGGCTTAAATGGATTTTACATGGCCATAATCCTCGCCCTTACCTCTGCCGCGGTATACACTAATTTTGTTTAGTCCGCATGAATGCTTCCTAACTCATCAGTGTAACATCTCCGAGAACATACAAATCAAAAAACTACAGAGATGAAACAAGGTTGAGGACTCGACAGCATACAACAGCAGAATTGCTGGAGCAAAAGAAAACCAAAAGTTAGACTCCCAGTCTGATAAGGCTTTTTTGGTTTGCTGAAAATATCTTGAAAATTTCATACTATATTTTACCATTTTATCAGACTTGGGCAAGGGTTGTGGCCACATTGAAATGATTGAAGCCCCACTCTTCAAGTGTTTTTGTTGTCGTTTACTATACCTGTCCCAACCCTCACCTCACCATACCAAGCACACGCCTCTCACAACTTAAAGAAGCAAAGTAAAATAAAAGACGCCCCCAGTGAAATACTTTTCACGGACCGTTCGTAGGCGGTTCTTCTGTCGCGGTTTATTTTTGTGATAGTTTGTCTTTGAGTGTATGTAACGCAATATCTTTTTGTTTTGGATAACCAATTGGCTATTTAGTGGCTTTCTGCTGTTGGTGTTTCCATTAGGGTCTAGTTTCTTCGTGTTTGTGTTTTCTTTCCCATTGGTGTCTCTGATAGGAGGTGTGGGTTAATTCAATTAATTCCTGATCATTGCCTTCACTTCTGTTCAATAAAATTTTCTGTTGTGGTTCATTATTGTTATAGTTCGTGTTAGCATGTATGTATTGCTAATAGTTTTGTTTTTGATAACCGTTTGGCCATTTTGTGGGAAAGTAACTTTCATTTTGGCTTCCCGATTGTGATGTTTTAATTAGGTTCGCGGTTTATTTGTGTAATGGTTTGTCTTTTAGTGTGTATATTGCTTATATTTTTTTGTTTTGGACAGCCAATTGGCCTGTTTGTGGGAAAGTAACTGTCCTTTTGGCTTTCCGCTATTGGCGGTTCCATTAGGGTCTAGTTATTTCATGTTTGTGTATCTTTCCCCTTGGTGTCTCTGATTGGAGCTGCTGGTTAATCGTATCGATTCCTGATCATTGCCTACACATCTATTTTAGTTATTTCATGGTCGCGTTTCTTTCCGTTTTGTGTCTCTGGTTGGAGGTGCTGGGTAATTGTATCGATTACTGATTAATACTGCCATCTATTTTATTCCCATCTATCTTACATCAAAGCTTTTTTTGTTGTTGTTGTTTTTTGTTTTGAAGTTCAAATCAATCGATGGCCAGAATCATTTCATACGTTGAATGTATTTATATAATCCTGCCAAGAGCGTAGATTATGATCACTTTAAAGTTTACTTCTTAGTTTTAACTTAAAGTAATATCTTATCAACTACTGGCTAGTGGAATATAAAAGTGTAATAGAGTAGTCTGTTATTCCATAACACCAAGCCGTAGGGTCAATGTCCCTTTCCTATGTGGCGTATAATCGCATAATATGGTAAATTTGTATTCCATTATGACCATTTCCAGGGACAGGCCCTACGGTAGTGCGTAAGTGTCAAGAATTAGGTCACACACTCATAAAGTTTTACAACAAAGTGTTTTCGAAGTTCATATCTCAGCAACCTGCCATAACACTTTCCTATTAGAATACTATCATTCAAAATTGAAAACAACTGTTCCCACCTACCCACAGGGTCAGGCCCAGGGATGCGACTTAAGGGTCAGATTCTTTCAACAATAGTTTTAACAACAAAGTGGTTTTAAGTAACCACGGGTTACAACACTTTCATATTTGAATAAGGGTCAGGTCCAGGGTTGGGGCCTAGGGTTCCGAAACTAAAGCCACACTCACTTTAAGCAAACCTTTTAATTGTTCATATCACAGCTGCCGCTGACCTGAACCCTTTAGTAATTGGAACATGATCATAAAATCATGTAAATACCTCATTGAAGTGGTATTTTAAAAAGTTTTCGTGTGTTTATGTGTAAAAAGATAGACAATGCATATATTCTTTATTAACCATGAATGTTTTTTTTTTTTTTTGTTTTTTTTTTCTAATTAAGCGCGTTGAAAAAAATATGCTATAATATACTATTTTATATTAATTATGTCAAAGATACCTTCTTCTCGCCGCTCAAAAATTGTGCAAACTTTTGGTTTTCTTTTCCCCCTGCATTTCACAGTTTTTTTGCTGTCGAGTCCTAATCGTTGTTTCATCTCTGTGGTTGAATGGTTTTTGTGTTCACGGAGATGTTAGGAGGCCTTCATGCGGACTGAACAAATTATTTGTCTAAATCGCGACGGAAGTAAGGGCGAAGAATGTGGGCAGGTAAAATCGATCTAAGCCCCCCCCCCCACTCCCCCCAGTGGAATTCGTTTCACTGACCATTCCAAGGCGGTTCTTCTGTCGTGGAATATTTTTGTTATTGCTTGTATTTGAGTGTGTGTATCGCTTATATCATTTTGCTTTGGATAGCCAACTGGCAATTTTGTGGGAAAGTAACTGCTCTTTTGGCTTTTCGCTAGAGATGTTTCCATTAGGTTATATTTGTTTCATGTTTGTGTTTCTTCCCCGTGGTGTCTTTCTGATTGGAGCTGTGGGTTAATGGTATCGATTCCTGATAATTGCCTTCACTTCGATTTTTTATAATAACTTTGTTGCAAAAACCACTACCTGAACATATGAGACGCAAAATTCTGCAACGGAAGGTCAGGTGGGTTTTTTCCGGGTACTCGGTTTTCGCCCAGCTCTGATTAACGATCGGCTCGATATGAGTGGAATAATCTTGAAAGGGCCGTAAAACCAAAACCAAAGTGCATCGCAGAATATACAAGTATTGTCGCGCAAAAACTAAACTTATCCAATCTGAAGTCGTGTTACATTTGCAAGTACATTAAAGCCATTTTCTTGGTTTTAATTTTACTTTCATATATGTTACGAATACGTATAACACAATTAACTTGGCGAAATACATTTGGCTGCAATGTGCTACTGCGTAGGGCAGGAACCGATCGAACATGAGTGCTGGTAAACGGCTTAGAAGGTCTAAACAAAAAGTGAAGACAATGAGCAGGAATCGATACTAATACCTTACACCTGCCATTCAAGACACCAAAAGGAACGAAACACCAACATGAACCAAAACTCGCAATTAACACATCAGACGAGGAAAGCCAAAAAGACAAATTTGTTTCCCACATACTGACCAAACGACTATCTAAAATAAAAACATTATTAGCCGTACATATTACGATACTCGTAACACATCCGTGTGATAAAGTGTATTTTTAAACCTCAAAAAGGTAAAATTCATGATGAAAGTATGTTATATTTTCTTATTTAATACTCCAAACATAGGTTTTGGGTGCTCGTTAGCACCGCCTCATTGAGGCGGTACTAACGAGTACCAACAACCTATGTCTTGGAGCAGAAATAATGAAAATAATTAATACCCCCGTAAACCCCAGTGTTCTCTATATTAATTGGGGTTTCGGGGAGTCTTTATTTCACGGACTTGTTCACGTGATGATTCACGAAAAGACAAACAATAACAATAATTAAGCACAATCTAAGCACCGCATTGAAACCGCCATTAAAAATGTATTGGTGGTATGGGAGAGGGGCTTAAATCGGATCTATTTGTCCACCACCACAATTCACACTATTAGTTCCGTCGAGGTTTAGAAAATTATTTTGTTTCGTCCGCGTGGAGGGTTTCTAACTCATTAATGCAACCTCATCGAGAGTAGAAAAAGCAAAGGAAAACAAAACGGATATGAAACAGCGATGAGGATTCGACAGCATGAAATGCCGGAGCAAAAGAAAATCAACAGTTATACTCCTGTTTGCCAGTCCAGTAAAGTGCTGAATGTCGGATTGTACCTACATATAAACTCTAGC
Organism: Lucinisca nassula; assembly: GCA_963580285.1. NCBI lineage: Eukaryota > Metazoa > Mollusca > Bivalvia > Lucinida > Lucinidae > Lucinisca > Lucinisca nassula. Next base: position 52,110,325 of record OY757025.1, on the reverse strand, counting down.
GGTTTGTTTGGACGGTAGGACTCGAGATGTCATTACCTCTCAGTGTAGGGTAAAAGTCCAACAAAATTAGATGTGACGGCTTCAAAATTAGATGCAAAGTGTTGGCAGGGGGTGGGGTTAATACTTCAACACACAAAAACTAGAGTTTAAGTACTTTCTCTATCTTCCAAGCAGTTAGGCCAATCGTTTTATCTGTAACTGACTGTCGAATTAGCTCGTGACCTGACACAGTCTACGATCATATAGCATGACCGTTCCCGTTTTTTTGAACAAAATTAAAGCTTTCACGCAGAGCTGAAACCAACCCGCACACGAGTACTGGTAAACCGCTTAGAGGATCTAAGCCTGCCCAGGCAAAGCGGTGCGAGTCGGTCTGTCCATGCTTATAAACTCTACTGATTTCATTGGGCGACAGGGCTTGAGAAGTCATTTCATCCCAATGTCGGTTAAAAGTCCTACAAAATTGGAAGCAACGTCTCCAAAATTACCTTTACAGTGTTGACGGGGACGTTAAACTTCAAATCAAACAAACAAACAGGTGAAAAGACACTTTATAGCAGAAAAAGGACCTCAACACAGGTAAATAGAATCTTCACTGTGGTGCATATGAAGCATAACTAATAACAAAATGAAGACCTTTTTCTTCCGTGAGGACACATTTATGTCTTCCTTGCATCTAAACGCCTGAAAACTGCATCTTAAAAAGCTAGATAGGGATCACTTAGGTCTTTGCTATATAGCTTTTCATCACGCGAGCCTTGTCAAACAAAGGAATGCGATCACATGGTAGACAAAAACAAACCCTGCGCATGAACTGGCTCAAAGGTCTGTTTGAAAAACACTAATGATCAAGGAAGCATCCATATATGACGCTATGGCGACTCTTATGAGGTTCTGCGGATGCACAGGCCTGTCTGAGTTATCGATTGCAACAAAGGCGAACATACTCGAGGACAACTTTTCTATATAATATTCTCGGAATATTTTTGAAACGTGATGTAAGGTTAAATAAAGAAATTCAATACGTTGCATGTAAGACAGACATTTCCTGAGTAGTCACATTTACCATTTAAGAGAACTGCACTTTTTAAAACACTTTAAGCTTAACCTTTACATACCTGAGTTTTTAGAGCCTGTCCAGGAACCGCGGTGCGAGGCGGACCGTCCATGCTAATAAACCCTATTGGTTTCATTGGGCGACAGGGCTTGAGATGTCATTTCATCTCAATGTCGGGTAAAAGTCCCACAAAATTGGAAGCAACGTCTCCAAAATGACCTTTACAGTGTTGACGGGGACGTTAAACCTCAAATCAACCAACCAACCTGAGTTTTTAGAATGGACGGACAATCTTTGGATTTAGTCACGACTATAATCTATTGGAAAATAGTGTAGAACATGATAAGATTCTTTGATTCGCAGGTTATTTGCATCGTTACAGAAAAAGGTTATCAATCTAATGGCTGTGAACTTGAAACGCAGTGGTATATTAAAAAGATTAAGCTTGTCATCAAAATAGAAATGAAGGTAATGATCAGGAATCGATTAACCTACAGGTCCCATCAGAGACACCAAAGGGAAAGAAACACAAACATGAAACAACTAGACCCTAATGGAAACATAAATAGCGGAAAGCAAAAAGGACAGTTACTTTCCCCACAAAAAGGCCAACTGGCTATCCAAAAGAAAACAATACAAGCGATAATCTCAGTCTGGCTAGTTGAGGCCGATTCGCTTTTGAAACGTTTTGGCATTTATATTTCACCACAAGGCAAAGCAATCGGTAAATGGTTAATAAGTTTCTGTCATGTCTTGCATGGTTTTGAGCTGACCTGGCGGTGTTGAAAGAATTTTGGGACACTTAGAATTATTTGATTATAAATACGGCTGGTTTATGTTTCTTTTGTTAGACCCAATATCTTATGCATGCTTTCAATTGGTTGATAATTTAAGTCCATTGCGGTAAAATGTTTGTGTTATATCACAGTTTGAACAGTTTTGATAGAGGAAATATGTTCTAAAACCATTCATCTTAATTTGAAAAAATTGACGATAAATTCATGTTTTCTCTTCCGACTTCGGTGACACATATACAGGAAGAGACGGCCTTTCTTGACTGTGTGCGGTAAATTATACCTGAAAGACAATAACAGAGGTAACCACTGGGGGAATGTGTTGTTATGTAAATCAATTGAGGTAAGACTTTTTGAGACTCAAGATGGTCCATGAACAGATTTAAAATTGAAAAAGGGTGGTAGACTTTGTCGCGGTTTGTTTTTGTTATGGTTTTTCTTTGGGTATTTGTGTCGCTTATATTATTTTGTTTTGGATAGCCAATTGGCCATTTTGTGGGAAAGTATTGTCCTTTGGCTTATTGATTTTACCATTAGGATCTGTTGTTTCGTGTTTATGTTTCTTTCCCTTTGTTGTGTCTGAAAGGAGCTGTGGGTTAATTGTATCGAAACCTTATCATTACCTTCACTTCTTTTTTGAGAAGCCGTAAAGTGGTCGGTAATAAGAAAATGAATTCGGTAAGGCGACTGAAAGAAAAACTTCCTTGCGTTCTGAAGGTGATTCCATAAGAAAATGACTGCTTTATAGGTTGTGTAGTAGAATGACTATTCACATTCATTTTTCTTTTATACCTTAATTTAGTACTTAAACAGTATTATTCTAGTTCTTTTCATACTTTGGGTTTTATTGGTAAAGGTAAGTTTGATTGATGTTTGTGTGTTTCTCGATGTTTGCTAGCTGCTTTTTAGTTAAGCCGCTCATATGGGTTTCCCGATCAAAATTCATGGCATGTATGTATATATAATGTTCTTCTTGTTAATAGCACATACTTTTATCATCCTGTTTTCTTTCTAATGAGGGTTCTCCATCTTATCTTATAAATTACAATACACCTCAAAATTATTTTTGGGATATCTACTTTGGATGTGTCTCCTAACAGCCGATTGTCAGGAGGAAATTTTGGTAGCAAAGTGTCTCCCTACGACCAGCAAAGTACTTTTCAATAAAACAAAACTGCTATATTAACATTTATTACAATAGTCAATATCAAATTTTCTAATATAGATATACTCTTGTGCATAAGATAATGTGAAATGTTAAAAACATAACGAAAACACGCCTGTATAATTTTGACACCTTTGAATATGTTCTAGAAAGGGTTACCATTTGGAAGCAAGGAATACACCACAGAACTGGAAAATATTGAGTGTACATATTTTCTGGTGAATGCAAAGGCTAAGGGTATTATGTTTTTTTTTTCTGCGCTAAAATATATATTTGTGTACCCGTTAGAACCGCCTCGATCAGGCGGTTCTAACGAGTACCCACAATCTATATTTTGAGCAGAAATAAGAAAAACATCACAATTTTTCATCATAATGTATTCGTTTATTCGGCGGTAAAGTTTACAATTTATTTGTATAGGCGTGTTTTCGTAATGAAAATTTAATACAGGAAAAGTAATAATTATGGATGTATCCATACATGTATGTATGTGGGCATTCATCTTATTTGTAGAACGGGCCTCCGTGGCCTAGTGTAGTGATTCTATCAAATGCGAAATACATATCCGATACACTCAGCATTATATTACAATGCCAATATAGTTTGAAACTTATGAATGTTAACAACAAGAAATTTCAGATGAAAAACATTTTTTTCTTGTTTCTACTCTAAACGGTTAAACATAAGATGACATGAATTTTTCAAATTGACTTCTCAAATTGATAAGTGTTATAAGATGGTGCTTAATTTGATTATGCTGACAAAACGATATGGCTTTCTTTCTTTTATTACATTACATAAACAAGCCCGTGAAATGGACATCCCTAAATTGAACCCCACTTTATATAGAGAAAACAGGTTAACAGGGGTATACATTATGTTTTCTTATTTCTGCTCCAAAACATACATGTATGTTGTTGGTACTCGTGAGAACCGCCTCATTGAGGCGGATCTAACGAGCACCCACAACCTACAGTTACGGGCCTCCGTGGCCTAATGGATAAGAGTGCTGACTCTTAGTCATTAGGTCTCTCACCGCCGTGGGTTCGAGCCTCGCTCGGGTCACGTGTGAGATGCCAAGTTCTGCAACGGAAGGTCAGGTGGTTTTTCTCCGGGTACTCCGGTTTTCGCCCACCTATGATTAACGACCGGCTCGATATGAGTGAAATAATCTTGAAAGGGCCGTAAAACCCAAACCAAAAAAAAAAAAAAAAAAAAAAAAACAACCTACAGTTTGTCGGTAAAACCTACATAGGTTGTCGTTACTCGTTAGAACCACCTCATTGAACCGTCTCATTGAGGCGGTTCTAACGAGCACCAACCTATGTTCGGAGTATAAATAGAACAAATACCATAAATTGTCTTCGGAAAAATAGCCATTTTGGAGAAATGATTCTCGTCAATGGCTATGTCGCAGGGGTGTTATTCTAGTAGCTGGCTGTCAGGAAACCAGATGTCAGGAGACTTTTTGATCTTACAATCGGTTGTCAGGAGATCTCGCCATCTGATATTGCTATTGTATTCCCTAGTTTAGACGGTTTCAAAGACATAGTATGATAATAAGCTCGAAACACATAAAAAATTCAACAGAATGTTTCATCCCATCAAGAAAACACGCCTCTATAATTTTGACTGACTTGAACCCAGTTTTGTATAGTAAAGATGGGGTTTACAGGGGTATAACTTATTTTTCTTATTCCTGTTGTGGGTACTCTTTAGAACCGATACGGCGGTTCTAACGAGTACCCACAATCTATATTTTGAGCAGAAATAAGAAATTATCACAATTTTTCGTCTTAAAAGATTCTTTTTTCGGCGGTAAAGATTGCAATGTATTTGGATAGGCCTGTTTCGTAATGCTTTAATTGCTACAAGGCGTCAATGTACGAGTAGTTCATAGCCATGGAATTTAATGGAAGTCATATTTTGTTATGTTCAGTTTCACAAAACGTTTGCAACATTGCTTGTTATGGCATCAAGTCATAATACATACAAAAATCTAAATTGTTTTCCAAACGACCAAAAGCAAAACGTTTCAAATATAAAATGAGCCTGCGTAAGACAAAACCTACAATAAGACCGGTGCGACCAGCAGAGACTTAAATCAACCTGCGCGCTCATCCACTATGACAAAACCTTTGCTTATGTCACGTTGCATAGATTCTATAGATAAGGTATACGTGCGATCAGCGAAGGCTCTGATCAGACTGCGCGAATGCGCAGGCTGATCTGAGTCTTCGCTGGTCGCTTCAGACTTCTTGTAGATTTTGTCATGAGCTGGCTCAAATGTATCATCATCATCATGAAAATATTATTAGGGAGGCTATAATTCTGCATTTTACAGTAGGTTTATAAATGGTCATTTTATTTACTTACTGGCTTCCTTTTTTATTTAAGCACTAAGATTTCACTTATTAATCGCATTTACATTTACCTGCTCAAATTTAAACAGTTGTCGCTGGAATTGCACAGTTACGAATGATCTTTAATGAAGGGTAGATAACTATTTATTGTAAATCCAATCGTTCTCGCTTGATTATTTCCCGTGAATAGTTCACTAAATGAGTATCAGTTTTTTATGCCCCCAACTTTTTCTGCCCTCCCCCCCCCCCCCCCCCCACACACACACACTTTGAGAAAGTTAGGGGGCATATTGCTTCTGGCTTGTCCGCTCGTACGTACGTTCGTACGTTCGTCACGCTTCCTTCTTCATAGCATAACTTAAGAACCATGTATGCTAGTGTTTTGAAATTTCATATATGGTTTCCTCATGAAAACATAGTTGACCCGTATTTTTTTTCTTACCCGAATGATCTCCCCTTTTCGCATTATTTCCCTTTTAATTAAATAACATAGAAAGCTCGTTAGCAAGATATCTCAAAAAGTATTTGAACTAGAGCCTTGATATTTGGTATACTGATTGGGACTGAGGAGGAGATCACCTGATTAAATTGTCAAGAAATTTAATGAAATTTTGTAAGAGTTATGACCCTTTGCAATTTCTGGCCATTTATTGTGTTGCTTTTTCGTGCAAAGCATAACTTTACAACCTTGTATGCCAGTGTTTTGAAATTCCATATATGAATTTCTCATGACAAAATAGTTGACCCGTATTTTTTTCCGAATTATCTTCCTTTTTTAGTTATTTGCCCCTTTAATGAATAAACAATAATTAGGACGGGTGCAAATGAATGAAGCGTCATAGAGTCAGAGGACGGACCCACCGGAGTGCAGCTTAAGAGGGAAGCAAAGTTATCAACCTTCATTGGGTTAACTACAATGTATTCAGTCTGTCGTATAACATTTATGTTGTAACCAATCTTTTTATATCGAAGCATGATTTTACGAAATTGGGTTCTGAAATGTTAAGTTTTAGAAGAGATTTGAGTCAAACATTGAATTTTGAAACTTAATCGAAATGACGTCTATGAAACTAAGTAAAGTCTTTGAAACAACTTTTTACACGTCGGTAGGCCAGGCCTCAAATTCTCTGACGGTACTGGCGTAAAGGCTTACTTAGAATTAAAATTTTATGTAATGTAATGTTGGTTGGTACCTAATTCTCTGTCTCTGGTCGGGCCCATTGGAGTTCTCCAATCCTCCAGCATTTCAGATTTTTTTCTTGCTGTACAGTCCTCACCTTTGTTTCATGTCTTTGGTTGTTTGATTTTTGTGTTCTTGGAGATATTGCACTGATGAGTTAGGAAACTAGAAGTGAAGGCAATGATCAGGAATCGATACAATTTACCCACAACTCCCATCAGAGACACCAAAGGGCCACAAAACATAGGCATGTAATAATTAGAGCCTGATGGAAACATCAATAGCGGAAAGCCATAAGGACAGCCACCCCCATCCCACATAACGGCCAACTGGCCATCAAATACAAATTAGTTGTCTAAATCCCGACGGAAGTAAAGGCGAGGTATGTGACCGCATAAAATCGATTTAAGCCCCCACCCCCTCATTGAAATACTTTTCACTTACCTTTCCAACGCAGAAAGTAACTATCCTTTTGGCTTTCCGCTATTAATATTTCCATTAGGGTCAAGTTATTTCATGTTTGTGTTTCTTTCCCTTTGGTGTCTCTGATGGGAGGTGTAAGTTAATTGTATCGATTCATGATCATTGTGTACAATTCTAGCTTGAGAAGTTTGTGATGCCGATAACCCTAATTGAGAAGTTTAGCAGTTAATGATTTATTACGAGCCTTGAAGTCAGCTAAGTGACTAGACACTCTGGTAAATCGAATCAATTGCGATATATAAACGTCCTAGGATGCCGCAAGAGGAACATCGAAAATAAAACAAAAATGGGGCTTCGGTATCTGAAGAATAATCTTTATTTAACCGAAGTTCTGAGGGGTAAATTTGACTGATCAAACCGTCGAAGTAGGTATTGCCAATATTTAATAAATCATGCAAATATCTAGACGTCGAGCTAAAACCTACAATAACATCAGATTGCTTTTCAACAGAAAGGAGCACCATTAAGTCTCTTTAATAACAAATCAAGCCACAAGGGTGCGGAAGTCCCTCAATTTGTCTTAAAAACTTGCTCTTTTATGTAGTACCAAATCTTATATAAACATTGTTAAGAAGAAAGGTGATTCCTGCTCTTCAGAAGTGAAAAAAAGCATTTCTTTCTTTACGTGCAAGATAGAAGGGATATTCCCTGTGGTATCCCCGTACAATCAAATTAATAGAGGTTTTCTTTTATAGGATTATGAGATAATGGGTAAAGTGTGGAGAAATCATACGTAGACAGACTAAAGACTTTGAAACGTCTGGATTTAAGTTTATTTGAAACGTGATTTGAATATTTAATTGAACTAAACAAATTTCTTCTGATCTTTCGCTAAACTTTGTCGCAATATTTAATCACATGCTTGATACATGAAGTTAATAATTTTGAAAAGTCGGTAGTGGTACAAGATCTTGAATGTGCAATAAACAGCGTTTTATTTGGCATGTTAGTTAACCAATATAGCGTCGGAAGCCTATCTTAGTCTTCTTTAACACATACTGCAAAGTTTATTCTGACAATTTTGCTTCCCTCTAATTGCACGCCGTTGGGTCAGGCCTCTGATTCTATGACGGTTCAAGCGTAAAGGCTTACTGAGAATTAGAGAGATCTAATTCAATGTAATATTGGTTGGTGCCTGACGCTCTGTCTCTGGTCGGGCCTTTCGGAGTCTAAAAGTTGGTTTTCTTTTGCTCCAGCACTTCAGTGGTTTCTTGCTGTCGAGTCCCCACCGTTGTTTCATCTCTGTGGTTGTTTGATTTTTTGTGTTCACGGAGGTGTTGCATTGATAAGTTAAGAGGCCTTCATGCGGACTGAACTAATTATTTGTCTTAATCGGGACTGAAGTGAAGGCGAGGATTATGGCCACGTAAAATCGATTTAAGCCCCCCCCCCACACACACACACAGTGGAATTCGTTTCACTGACCATTCCAAGGCGGTTCTTCTGTCGCAGTTCATGTTTGTTATGGTTTGTCTTTGGGTGTTTGTGTCGCTTATGTTATTTTGTTTTGGATAGGCAATTGGCCGTTTTGTGGGAAAGTAACTGTCCTTTTGGCTTTCCGTTATTGATGTTTCCATTAGGGTCTGTGGTTTCATGTTATTGTTTCTTTCCCTTTTACATCTCTGATGGGAACTGTGGGTTAATTGTATCGATTCCTGATCATTGCCTCCACTTCTATTTCGGTGGCTGAATGATAGATATGATCATTAACCACAGACCTCTCTTCAGCCAAAGGCTGTATATAAGCCTTTTGTACCAGCAGGTTCTTGCTGAAGAGTTTTACATAGTAGAACAGTAAACAATGACAACTATGTTTGCCAGCCAAAATACACTTTCTATGAAATCGCTGAATACTTAGTTTAAGGTGACTTAAAGAAGTGTTTGGTTTAGGTGGTAATAAATAAACTTTTTGAGAATAGAAAGAAATGCGTTTGTTTACTTGTTAAAAATGCTAAGTTTCTATTCTTTAATGGCTTAATGCCCAGCATACTCTCGCTTACACAATGATTACCGAATTCCTACAAGGCAGCAGCAATTTCTTCACTACACTTATTGAAATCAATAATAGAAGGAAGTCAGTATTTCGGTCCTTTAGAAAATATATTTCGTATCCTGGACACGTTAATTCACTATTACGAAAACACGCCTATACAAATACACTGTAAATTTTACCACCGTGAAAATGAAAAATTTATGATGAAAAATTGTGGTATTTTTCTATATTTGCTTAAAATATTGATTGTGGATACAGGTTAAAACCGCCTCGTCTATGCGGTTCAAACGGGTACACACAATCTATATGTTAGAGCAGTAATAAGAAAAAACCCAGTTTAAAGATATACAAGTGGTATTAATTATATAAGGGTGTTTTCGTGATGCTTCGTGAATTAGTCGGTCTTTAGTCATCGCTCTGTGGCCGTTCACGTCCACTGTCTATTGAGTGTTTTTAAGAAGTATATTAGCTGCCGCTTTCTTTTCTGTTTTTGTTCTTGGTTCCGCCTTAGGATTCATGTCATCTCCAGCTAAAAATGTAGTACCTGCCTAATCAAAGATCCTAGGTAACAGTATATTCTGCTATCAACACATCTATGTTATGTCTGCTGAAAGAGAACGTACAACCCTCGGCATTCTTTATCAGTATGAATGACCCGATAATCTGATTAAATATGGCAGCTCATAATTGCTTTATAAACATGTAATCCAGTATCATTTATGTGGTATCCAAGATCCTAATTTAAAGAGCAAACCTTTTTAAAGCCCATAAGGTCAACAAGCCTATGGTATGAACACCACCATAATAATCTAAGAGAAAAATAGGGTCTGCAGGGCATACATTATTCTTCTAATTTCTCTTCTAAAACATGGATTGTTGGTACTCGTAAGAAACTCTTCATTGACCAACTTCTAATGAGCACCTACAATCGATGTTTGAAACAGACATAAAATTCAAAGCCAGTAAATCCTCAGTGTTTGTGCTGCAAAAGAAGGCGTCTACTACATACATGTATGTTAGAAGCAGAAATACATGTAGCAGTCCTGAATCATTCCTGCAACTCTTTTGTCAGATAATAATTTCAAATGTCATATGTTAACCGCTAAAATAGTGTTTCTTCACATACAAATGTTGGCCACTGTCCAATTATGTAAATCCGGATCAAATACCCTGTAATTCACCGCCGGACTTTGAGGCTTATCAAGCCTTTGATTGATTCCCAGTAATTAAATGACCAGCTGCTGGCTAGCAATACACTGAGTCTATAGAATCTCAGGTAATAGGAGTGTTAGAATCAATATAAAGCTCTGTATTAACTTGACTTGATAGATTTTGTAAGGTAACCGGGCGCTAAAAGCACATAGGGGCTACCCCCATCTCGCTAAATGGGATTAGTTTATGAACTGCTCTTCCCAGGGCCTCCAATGTGCTGGCACTTGTCAATTCGACAGGTGTCAGCTGACCAATGGGAATATACTGAACTCTTAATCGGAGGAAGGCACAAATCGCACCCAAGGTACAGCGTTTGTCCTAAGAAACACAGTTCTATAGCGATTTTAGAATTTTGAGTGCAGGAATCAGACCAAAGACGGGCTCTAGTATGTGATGACGTGTTGCCAATTTCGACTGCCAAATGTGTCAGAGCACAGCCCTGTTTTCGAATGTCTGGCCGAGGAAAAAAGCTAACATACATTATCAGTTCTGGCTTCCATTATTCTCTGCCTCCACCCCTGACATGGCAAAGAAAACGCCTCAGCTCTGTATTAAGTTTATTGAAATGCAACATATTTGTTGCTTTTATAACAAATCAGGGGTGTTTCAGTATTTTAAAAAATATTTAGGAATAACCGAACTGCCCAGGAAGGTACTAGGCAAATCAATAAAATCCATACCTTGATTTGAGGTTAAACGTCCCCGTCAACACTGTAAAGGTCATTTCGGAGACGTTACTTCCAGTTTAGTGGGATTTTTACCCGACATCGAGATGAAATGACATCGCAAGCCCTGTAGCCCAATGAGACCAATAGGGTTTATACGCATGGACGGACCGAATTGCACCGCTTTGCCTAGGCAGGCTTAGATCCTCTAAGCGGTTTACCAGTGCTCGTGTGCGGGTCGGTTTCAGCTCTGCATGGAAGCATCATGCAGCCCATCTATTTCTTCAAGCCCCGATGGGCGGGGGCCGTAAAAATCCATACCTTTATTAAGGAAAACCATTTTGGTGTAATGACGCTTGTGATAAAGAATAATGGGAACACTTGGTAGATTTTTTCGCGATTGTTTTCAAAGGGAGATAACTTTCGGGACTTCCTGTTCGTTTTTCGCTAAGATCTGAATCACTGAAAAGGGGGTCTACTCTTAAAGGAAAGAATTTGCTCCTGAGGAGCAAATTCTTTCCTTTAAGAGTTGGCCCCCTATTGACATGGGAAACAAAATAGTTTTGCAGGAGTTATCTCCCCTGAAGGTGTTCCCAGTCCCCTTAATTTCAGAATCGATGTAAGGACGGAGAGCATGTGGAGTATAATCTCTTGTTAAGGGAGCTGCGTCATATAACTGATTAGAACTACCATAGAATTTATTCGCCTGGGTGTCCAGAATAGGTAATTCAGAAATAGGTATTGAACCTAGTAATGCAGACACTGAGAAGCGTCGATGATTCAATAATATACTGTTCACAAAAAGTAGGGGATATTCGGATTCCTTCGAGCCCATCAGCGTAAACGTTAGGAACAATCAAATATAGGGTATACTATGTCAATTGACTATCATGTGTGTATATTGCTATGTTGTGCAGTATGATATCTATGCTCGAGTGGCGTAGCACGGGGACATAAATTGTACGAATTTTAACATTAGTGACAAACCGGTTTATTTATGCGATTTTTCGATAAAACTCTCTGTATCGACTGTTGAAGTGTTTTATGAAACGATTTCTTAAACAAAGTCGTTATTAGAACCATGATTCGGCTAACGGAGGCTCAACGTTGGAGAGCCGTTGGCATGCTCCAGACCGGAAGTACGCAGTTGCAGACGGCAAAAGTTATGAATACGTCACACTCAGTTCTCAGTCGACAATGGGCACGCTATCGTAGGCCAGAAGCAGTAGCTGATTTGCAGAGAAGTGGACACCCGAAGAGTACAAACGGACCTAACGGACGTGACGACCGCCTTCTTGTCAATCAAGCGTTACACAACCGGAGACTAACGTCAACAAATCTTCAACAATACCTGCGTCGACTAAGAGGGGTAACTGTCTCTAGACCGGCCCCCGCCCATCAGGGCTTGAAAAAATATAAGGGCTACATGATGCTTCCACGCAGAGCTGCAACCGACCCCCACACGAGTATTGGTAAACAGCTTAGAGGAACTAAGCTTGCCCAGGCAAAGCGGTGCGAGGCGGTCCGTCGAGGCTTATTTCATCCTAATGTCGGGTAAAAGTCCCACAAAATTGGAAGCAACGTCTCCAACATGACCTTTACAGTGTTGACGGGGACGTTAAACCTCAATTCAAACAAAACAAATACTGTCTCTAGACAGACGATCCGAAATCGCCTTCACATGAGTGACCTCAGGCACGGCATGCACAAATTGTACTGCCGTTGAAAGCCAGGCACCGTAGAGCACGTTTTGCGTGGTGTACACAGTGCATACATTGGAACATTAATCAGTGGTCTCATGTTATGTTAAGTGACGAATCCTGGTTTAACTTGGACCTTCGTGATGGTCGTAGAAGAGTTTGACATCGCACTGGTGAACGATATACAGACCCGGCTAGTGTTTTTATGACCGATATTGAGGAGGGTCTGTTATGGTATGTGAACGGATCACCATGACCAGAAAAACAGATTTGCATGACAGAGTTACAGGACTGTACTATCGTGATAACGTGTTTCTACCTCACGTGATACCATTTGCTCGACGCCACGTTCGTGGATTCATCTTTCAGAACGATAACGCTAGGGCTCATCGGGCATGCGCCGTTACTGAGTACCTTCAATGGCAAAATATTCGTAAGATACCATAGCCTGCGATGTGTCCAGACTTATCTCCCATCGAACACGTACGGCACAACCTGGGGAAACGAGTCCGAAGCCCCATCCGCCTCCAAGACCCTGGTTGAGCTTGGTGCAGCACTTCAAGAAGAGCGGCGAAGGATCCCTCCGTTCACGATTCATAGACTAATTTGAAGTATGCGACGACAATGCATTGCCTGCTGTGACAGTCGAGGCGTTCAAACACTTTACTGAAGGGTTGTGAAAACTGACGTTGGCGCTTAGAAGATTGGTCACCGTGTCGCTACACAATGACTTGATCATTGGAATTAGTGTGTGGTTCAATCGATGGTTATTAGATAGTCCTTTGAATTAAATGCATCTTGGCCGGACAACGTTCTACTTATTTCCCAATATTCAGTCTGAAACTAAAATATCCCCTACTCTTCGTGAACAGTATATTTTGGACAGTCATTTCAGCCTAGTATTACGAGAATTTACGTTTATAGTTTCCGTTCTTCCTGGTACCGTCTGAGACTTAGATTCACGTTTTCGACATTCCACAAGGGAGAACTTCAACGAATCACCAGCGTTCGAGAAACAAAGTTTCACTGTATATGCAGAACATATGCTACTCCTGCATTATTTACTTTAGTCTTTGCAACCGGCAACAAGTTATGCCTTTACACGGTGACACAGTTCCTGAAATAGAGACTCTGATGATTAAAATAAATCGCCATAAAACGTGTCAGCATGCAAGACATACCCACCCTTATGCCCTTGTGTATGCAACACGACGTCTAATTTGATAACTGCAAAAGTTTGCGACAGTATATTCTGCGATAGCCGACGCCATCACGTAACGTCGTTTTTAATTCGCAAAATAGCTAGCAAAGCTTGCTTTATTTTATTCATTTTTATTTGCAAAATAGACCAGTTTTTAACGAAACAACCGAATAAGTGCATGGGAATGGGGGTAATTGTATTGCAAACCTGTAATTTGGGGAGGTCAACCGTCGGTTTTACGGTCGCAAATTCTGTTTTACGGCTCTGCTAACGCGTCGCCGTCAAACGAAATTACCGGCCGATTTACCTTCCCAAATGACAATTTTTAATACAGTTATCCCCTAAATGTTGTATTTAGACTTTTAGAAACCGCAGTATTTCTTGACCAATCGGAAGTATGTATGGAAACCGTGGCGGATTCGATAAAGGTCTTCTAACCTAAAGCATGCTTTGGCCGATAAAATATTAACCTTAATGGACTGACAATCTTTATCAGTTGGCTCTTGATTCTTTATTTAGGTTGTCACCCAGAGTGGTGCGATAATTGTTGAAATAGAAATATAGTTTTATCTCAGACAAGTGATAAGACTCTAAATGCAAACTCAATTAAGTTAACTGATTTCATCCTGTTTGTGTGATTTGAAATTACACTAAATTGACATAGTAGTCTGTCGTCTAGCTTCGCTTCCTTCTAACAGACAAAAATAATGACTTTTTACAATGGACAGCTTTTACTCTTTGATTCTATAAGCGTTTCTGCAGGCTGCGGAAAGTCGCTATTTATGCTGCATTGGATTTGTTTTTTTTTTTGTTTTTTTTTTTTTGTATTGTTTTTGTTTTTGTTTTGGGTTTTACGGCCCTTTCAAGATTATTTCACTCATATTGAGCCGATCGTTAATCAGTGATGGGCGAAATCCGGAGTACCCGGAGAAAAACCACCTGATCTTCCGTTGCAGAACTTTGTTTTGTTTGAGGTTTAACGTCCCCGTCAACACTGTAAAGGTCATTTTGGAGACGTTACTCCCAATTTTGTGGGACTTTTACCCGACATTTAGATGAAATGACATCTCAAGCCCGTCGCCCAATGAAACCAATAGGGCTAATGAGCATTGGCGGTCCGACTCGCACCGATTTGCCTGGGCAGACTTAGATCCTCTAAGCGGTTTACCAGTACTCATGTGCGGGTCGGTTTCAGCTCTGCGTGGAAGTATCATGCAGCCCATCTATCTGTTCAAGCCCCGATGGGCGGGGGCCGTTTTATGCTATAAGCGTTTCTGCAGACATCATTGCTGCGGAAAGTTCATCACGAAAACACGCCTATATCATTTAGACCCCCTTGAACACCACTTTTATATAGTTAAACTGGAATTTACAGGGGTAAACCTTATTTTTCTTATTTCTGCTCAAAATATAGATTGTGGGTACTCGTTAGGACCGCCTCATCGAGGCGGTTCTAACGAGTACCCACAATCTATATTTTGAGCATAAATAAGAAAAATATCACAATTTTTCATCTTAAAATTTTCGTGTTTTTTTTTTTTTTTTTTTTTTTTTCGCCGGTAAGGTTTGCAATGTATTTGTTTAGGCGTGTTTTCGTAATTTGCTATTTATACTGCATTAGAATTAATGGCGAGAACTGAAATTTCTTTATCGCTGAACTTGTGGAATCGACCCACATCAGCCTCACACAGTAGTTAAATTAACCTATATATGCCTTGGCGCGTCGTTAAACTCGAAAACATCATCATCAACCCATATATGCTTAGCATTTGGACCTGACAAACAGAGCAGACCTTGATCAGACGCCACAGAACGCGACGTTTGGTCAAGGTGTTCACTGTTTGCTTAAAGGTCATTTATCACCAAAATGTACATATTTCTATTATTAAATATACTGAAAGAATACATAAAGAGGGTCGTTTTTCTGAAAACGGCATGAAACAAAACCCATTCGTTTCAAAGTTATGCTCATTTATATCTAATACGTACCTATTTTCAACTTAGGGTATTATCCCTTGTAATTTTGTCGATTAAGACCCAAAATGCAACATTTTTGACATCATAGTGGATTTTAACTTTTAGAATGAACAATGAAACTGACATATTTTTGCAATTGCTATATTTTTATGCATTTTTCTTAGATCGACTGATGGCTGTGAGTCTAATTAATTACGTTGAATATAAATTTGAAATTTCTGAATTAAACGTTTATTTAAGTTTTAAATAAATTTTTAACTGTTTAAAACAAACAGTTCATTTACGAATTCTTCAGTTAAATAAAATAAAAAATGCTTTTTGAATGTCTTCTAAACACATAACCTACCACAGTATTTTATTTGATCTACATACAAACAAATAATCTGAAATTTAAATTATTTAAATATATTATTTGACTTTTACTTTATGGACCTTAGATTTGAAATTAGAAGAAATTGTTTTTTTAGTTCTGACTGAGATAAATTATATTAATGTTATCAGGTGGCTAAGTAATTTCTGGTGATTATTAAATACCAGATATATTGATTGTTAAAACGTTCAAAGAATTTTAGGTCAACTATGGCATTATAGAATTCTTCATGAATATTAATGGGACAGTTTAAAATTGTTCACTCCGTTTGAAATGTTTAGACTTCAAATTTCAATATCTCAGAAACTGATAAAGCTAATTTGATCCGATTTGCAGATTTCACTTACATGAAGCAATGTCTTTTTAGTTCTTAATGATTTTAATGGCGATATAAATGACCTTATAACATTGAAGCTGATGTAGAACCTACAACAAATTAAATAAATCTGGTACTCCTTATATTGTTACTAGAACTGTCCACACGTATCACATAATCCTTTCCGTCGTGAGACTTCATAAATCTGCCGTACATTTTTGTGTGAGTTTAAAAGTAGTAGGTTCCTTGTGACAAGGGCTTCTCATTCATACAAAATATGACCTACCTTGATCTGTGATCCATTTTAAAGAAAACAAAATAACATTGTTTATAACATTCGAACCGTTTCATATATAGCCTTCGTATTTGGCATGCAGTGGCCTTGTACTAAGGGCTTCACATTCATACGGAAACTTTGACCTGTGACCTACTTATTAGAAACAAGAGGCCCATGAGCAACTATGCTCACCAGAGCTCCTATGGGCAGTCCGGTGGGCACTGCCCACTGACAGTCACTTATTGTAACATGATATGATTTTAATTTACCGATTAAAATGTCACCCAAACGAAGCCCCATACCCAAATGAGCACCCATATCGACTCTGTATCTGAAATATTAGGCATTTTATTAAGTTGGAGTGTGGGGCATGTATCCAGTGGAGTCCTGGTTGATATCACTGAATGCACCATATCATAAGTAACAAGAATATATATGAGCCATGCCCAAAACTGATTTTGCTCTTTGCAACCAACAAAAATGCTGATTAGCCTGCGCAACCTGCTAATCTGTGTAACTGTGCAAGCCAGTTTGCCATACCGGGTCGCAAATAGGGGCCAGTTGTTCAAAGCATGGTTAGCTTAACCATCTCATTATTGGCCAAAGCGTTAACTGTTCTAGCGCGTACAACATCTAATATAGTATTATTATTGCAAATTTCTGCAAAAATATTAGAATATTTGTCATATTTAATTGCCAAAGGTTTAACAGTTTCTTAACTAACGACGTCGTTAATTTTGAACAGCTATGCCCAGATGTTCTCGTGACGGGGCTTATCCCGATGTGGGCCGCGCCAGCGAAGACTTAGATTAGCCTGCGCGCTCGCACACTGTGATCACTATTTTCATCACGAAAACACGCCTTTATAATTTTGACCCCCTTGAACCCCACTTTTATATAGTAAAACTGGGGTTTCAGGGGGTATACCTTAATTTTTCTTATTTCTGCTCTAAAATATAGATTGTGGGTACTCGTTAGAACCGCCTCATAAAATTTTCACTTTTTCGGCGATAAAGGTGGGAATGTATTTGTATAGGCGTGTTTGCGTATTGATATGCGCTGCAATGCGGCGCTTAGTCGCACACATTATGAAAACACGCCTTTATAATACTGACCCCCTTGAACCCCACTTTTATATAGTAAAACTGGGGTTTACAGGGGTAAACCTTATTTTTCTTATTCCTGCTCTAAAATATATATTGTGGGTACTCGTTAGAACTGCCTCGGTGAGGTGGTTCTAACGTGTACCCACAATCTATATTTTGAACAGAAATAAGAAAAACATCACAATTTTTCATCTCAAAACCTTCGTTTTTTTCGGTGGTAAAGTTTACAATGCATTTGTATAGGCGTGTTTTCAAAACGGTTTATGCGTACCGGCCAAGAAGGCGGCAAAATAACAGAGTGGATGCACAAGCAGATTATTAGTGACCGACATCATGTAAACAAGTCCATGAAATGAACACCTTTCTAAACCCCACTTTCTATAGAGAAAACTGAAGTTTACATAGGTATACATTACTTTGCTTATTTCTGCTCCGAGACATAGGTTGTTGGTACTCGTTAGAACCGCCTCAATTCTAACGAGCATCCGCAACTATGCTTGGAGCATTAATAAGAAAAAAAATAACGAATTTTCAAAAGAAATGAAACCTTTTTGGGGATATGAAAGAATGCACTCTGCACACGGGTGTGTTATCGTTATCATTACGCAAACACGCCTATACAAAAACATTGCCACCTGTATAGCCGAAAAACTGAAAATTTTACGATGAAAAATTGTGATTTTTTTTCTCATATCTGCTAAAAATATAGACTGTGGGTACTCGTTAGAACCGCCTCATCGAGGCGGTTCTAACGAGTACCCACAATATATATTTTAGAGCAGAAATAAGAAAAATAAGTTTTACCCCTGCAAACCCCAGTTTTACTATATAAAAGTGGGGTTCGAGGGGGTCAAAATGATATAGGCGTGTTTTCGTGATGGAATTGATGAATATTGTGAGTTCGGATATCAAGGGGCGCGTCTTTCGATATACTCGTACAAACAACGATGGAAAAAAAAATAGTCATCAATATCAGTGTAATAAAATTTTATTATGGAGCTATTAACATTTTGAACCATAATAGCCTTTTTCTCAAAGCATGCATGGAATTTGTTTCGTGTTACGTCATTGCCATAATGGGTCATAAAATAGAACGCCGCCCAACGATGAAATTCGAAGGCATCCGAGTACTTAGCGTTCAGATGCAACGTCGCCTAATGGTAAAATTCGTAGGCATCCGAGTACGCGTCCAGATGAAACGTCGCCTAACGGTAAACTTCAAAGGCATCCGAGAAAGCGTGCAATATCAAGTCAAGTTAGCGTGCAGATATCAAGTGATGTCAGCAGGATGGTTCCACGTATTTTTTTTATTCATTTCTAATCAGTCCATATTTGTAGTTACATAATAATAGCATTTCCTAGGCGTCCAATTTTGTGTTTGCAATGCTCTGAAGAGACAAGATGACAGCCCATAATTTGATTTATCACTTACGTAATTACAAACCACTTAAAGAAGACAAAATCTGTGCACTTGTTTTGATTTTCAATTAACCCATTTCAGACGGGAAAATGGGACTCCTGAACAATGCAGGCCCAGATCAGGCGCCGCCGAACGCGGCATCTGATCAGGATCTAGAATGTTTGTAAATTGTACAGCCACTTTATAGGAAAGAAAATAGAAGATAAAACAACCTGACAGCCCTTAATTTTGAAATGGACTTACGCTATATAACAAGAGGGCCCAGAGGGCCCTGAATCGCTCACCTGAGAATTAGTGTCTCCAGTACATTCTAGGCCCAAGGGCTATAATCTGAACAAACTTGGTAATGGTCCACTAGATGAAGCTTCATACCAAATATCAAAGACCTGGGCCTTCTGGTTTGAGACAAGATTTTTAAAGGTTTTCCCTATATAAGCCTATGAAAAACCAAAGGGTCCCAGAGTGGGGGTATTTTTGCCCCCCAGGGCTATAATTTGAACAATCTTGAAAGAGGTCCACTAGATGAAGCTCCACATCAAATACCAAAGATCTGGGCCTTGCGGATTCAGAGAAGAAGATTTTTAAAGATTTTCCATGTATAAGCCTACGTAAAACCAAAGGCCCCAGGGGTGGGGGCATTTTTGGCCCCAGGGCTATAATTTTAACAATCTTGGTAGAGGTCTACTAGTTGAAGCTTCATATCAAATGGCCAAGAGCAGGGCCTTGTGGTATCAGAGAAGAAGAATTTTAAATATTTTCCCTATAAGACGAAAAACCAAAGGGTCCCAGTGTGGGGGCATTTTTGGTCCTAGGGCTATAATTTGAACAATCTTGATAGAGGTCCACTAGATGAAGCTTCACACCAAATATCTAAGACCTTGGCCTTGCGGTTTCTGAGAAGAAGTTTCTTTAAAGATTTTCCCTATATAAGCCTATGTAAAACCAAAGGCCCCCGGGGCGGGGACATTTTTGGCCCCAGGGCTATAATTTGAACAATCTTGGTAGAGGTCCATTAGATTAAGCTTCACACCAAATATCAAAGATCTGGGCCTTGCGGTGTCAGAGAAGAAAAGTTTTAAAGATTTCCCCTACATAAGTTTAGGTAAAACCAAAGGCCCCCTGGGCGGGGGCATTTTTGGGTCCAAGGCTATAATTTTAACAAACTTGGTAGAGGTCCACTAGGTGAAGCTTCATACCAAATATCAAAGACCTGGGCCTTGTGGTTTCAGAGAAGAAGATTTTTAAAGGTTTCCCTGTATAGGGCTATGAAAAAACCAAAGGGTCCAAGGGTGGGGCCATTTTCGGCCCCAGGGCTATAATTTGCACAATCTTGAAAGAGGTCCACTAGATGAAGCTTCACACCAAGTATCAAAGATCTGGGCCTTGTGGTTTCAGAGAAGAAGATTTTTAAAGATTTTCCCTGTATAAGCCTATGTAAAACCAAAGCCCCCCGGGGCGGGGGTATTTTTGGCCCAAAGGCTATAATTTGAACAATCTTAGTAAAGGTCCTCCAGGTAAAGCTTCACACCAAATATTAAAGACGTGGGCCTGCTGGTTTCAGAGAAGAAGATTTTTTAATGATTTTCCCTATATAAGCCTATGTAAAACCATAGGCCCCTGGGGCGGGGGCATTTTGGCCCCCAGGCTATAATTTGAACAATCTTGGTAGAGGTCCACTAGATGAAGCTTCACACCAAATATCAAAGATCTAGGCCTTGCGGTTTCAGAGAAGAAGATTTTTAAAGATTTTCCCTGTATAAGCCTATATAAAAACAAAGGCCCCCGGGGCGGGGGCTTTTTGGCCCCAAGGCTATAATTTGAACAATCTTAGTACAGGTCCACTAGGTAAAGCTTCACACAAAATATTAAAGACGTGGGCCTTGTGGTTTCAGTGAAGAAGATTTTTTAATGATTTTCCCTATATAAGCCTATTTAAAACCATAGGCCCCCACGGCGGGGGCATTTTGGCCCCCAGGGCTATAATTTGAACAATCCTGGTAGAGGTCCACTAGATGAAGCTTCACACCAAATATCAAAGATCTGGGCCGTGCGGTTTCAGAGAAGAAGATTTTTTAAAGATTTTCCCTGTATAAGCCTATGTAAAACCAAAGGCCCCCGGAGCGGGGGCATTTTTGCCCCTTAGGTAATAATTTGAACAATCTTAGTAGAGGTCCACCAGGTAAAGCTTCACACCAAATATTAAAGACCTGGGCCTTGTGGTTTCAGAAAAGAAGATTTTTTAATGATTTTCCCTATATAAGTCTATGTAAAACCAAAGGCCCCTGGGGCGGGGGCATTTTGGCCCCTAGGGCTATAATTTGAACAATCCTGGTAGAGGTCCACTAGGTGAAGCTACACACCAAATATCAAAGATCTGGGCCGAGCGGTTTCAGAGAAGAAGATTTTTAAAGATTTTCCTTGTATAAGCCTATGTAAAACCAAAGGCCCCCGGGGCGGGGGCATTTTTGGCCCTAAGGCTATAATTTGAACAATATTAGTAGAGGTCCACCAGGTAAAGCTTCACACCAAATATTAAAGACCTGGGCCTTGTGGTTTCAGGGAAGAAGATTTTTAATGATTTTCCCTATATAAGCCTATGTAAAACCAAAGGCCCCCGGGGCGGGGGCATTTTGGCCCCCAGGGCTTTAATTTGAACAATCTTGGTAGAGGTCCACTAGATAAAGCTTCATACCAAATATCAAAGACCTGGGACTTGGGGTTTCAGAGAAGAAGATTTTTAAAGTTTTCATTTAAAAAATCTATTTTTAGCTCCTGTGACCCAGATGTGCAATGGACCGGAACCATTTGAACAATTTTGAAAGGGGACCACCTAAGGATCATTGCTGTGAAGTTTGGTCAAAATCTGATCGGTGGTTTAGGAGGAGATGTCATTTGAAGAAAAAGTTTACGCACACACACACGCACTGACGACGGACGAAAAGTGATCACAAAAGCTCACCTTGTCACTACGTGACAGGTGAGCTAAAAAGTGGAAGAGTTCATTCAGTACAAAATGGATCATTACAACACATCCGAGAGGCATAAGGAAATTTTTTCTTATCTCAAAAACGGACATTTTTCTGATGAAAATTTGATATTTTTTTTCTAATTCGTAATGCAAACATAGGTCGTGGGTGCTCGTTGGAACCGCCTCATTGAGGCGGTTTCAACGAGTACCCACAACCTATGTCTTGGAGTAGAAATAAGAAAAATAAGATATACACCCGTAAACCCCAGTTTTATCTTTTTCTCTATATATAGTGGGGTTTAGGGGTTGTTCATTTCTCGGACCTGTTTACGTGATGTAAATTCTTATCTGGGCGACAAGCAAACATGTGTCTTAGGGCAGATATGCTCATTGAAAACTCAAATCAGTTGAAAGTATGCATACACCTATCTTGCCAGAATCTTAAATGCGAACGCTCTGATAAGAATGAAGTATTCTAACACAGCGCGCCTATATAGGCAATGGAAAATAACTGTGTTTTATTCTGCAACAAATCTCAGCTCGGAAGAGCGTGACGAGTGACGTCATTAAAATTCCCAATTTATGACGTCACTAGTCGATTTCCTTGACGTTAGACGGTGTAACGTCATTTTCTCGCATCGAAAACGTAAGAAAAGGATATAAATGCATGTGTTTCAGTCGATAATTTTAGCGGGATTTCTTCTTACAATGGCGAAAGGTTGTGAGATTTTGAAGGAAACAACAACATTATTGCCGATTTTCAGCGTGTTAGAATCGAAATAGATCAGCTCTTGTCTGTGATTTGTTGGGTAATAAATCACAGTTTGTCGGTCAGTTGTAAGTAGACAAATCACGCGCGCTACGCGCTTGTGATTTGTCTACTTTACAACTGACCTCCAAACTGTGATTTATTACTCAACAAATCACAGCTAGAGCTGATCTATTTCTTAAATCTAAAGTGATCTGAGACTTTTCATTTCGGACGAATCTTATCATGTTTACAAGTCCTTTAATTAACACCCCTCTAAACTCCACTTAATATAGAGAAAACTAGGCTTTACATTGGTATATATTATTTTTCTTAGTTTTCCACTAAGACATAGGTTGTGGGTACTCCTTAGAACCAATGAGGCGGTTCCAACGAGTATCAGCTACTTATGTATGGAGTATAAATAAGAACTATATCTAATTGTTTGTTTGTTTGTTTGATTTGAGGTTTAACGTCCCCGTCAACACTGTAAAGGTCATTTTGGAGACGTTGCTTCCAATTTTGTGGGACTTTTACCCGACACTGAGATGGAATGAAATCTCAATCCCTGCCGCTAAATGAAACCAAAAAAATTTATAAGCATGGACTGACCGACTCGCAGCAAGTTTCCTGGGCATGCTTAGACGTTCTAAGCGGATTACCAGTACCCATGTGCGGTCGGTATCAGCTCTGCGTGGAAGCATCGTGCAGCCCAATCTATTTCTCCAAGCCCCGTCGCCCAATGAAACCAATAGGGTTTATTAGCATGGACGGTCCACCTTGCACCGCGGTTCCTGGACAGGCTTAGATCCTTTAAGCGGTTTACCAGTACAAGTGTGCGGGCCGGATTCAGCTAGTTTACATCAGAACAGTCATGAAAAAATGCACTTTGTCTCAAGTGTATGTTATCGATAATGAAATAATAATAATAAAATAATAATGATAACCTACCTTATTTATAGAGGGTACATGTAACACATTTAGTACTAGTACTAATCTTCCATGTGACCCTCTTTTCTTTGGTAGTAACCAGTACTAAGCAATGTGGATAAAGTCTCTTGCTCAAGGAAACAACTCTTGGCGCTTGCGGGGATCGAACCGGCTACCTCTCGATCTCAATGCGAAACGCGCTTTGGGCGGCAAAGTAACCCGAATGAAACATGCCATGATAATTTCATTCTTACGTCAAATGCTTCGGCCATCACCCTAATAATTCCACGTAACCGACTTAACGCACTTTAATGAAACCGAGTTAATGCACATGTATAAACAGTGTCTTTTAGCATGAAATTTATAAATCGAGCCTCTGGCGAGTTTCATTTATTTCAAATTAAATGACCACGAGTGTAAGATTCTGTTGTCGAAAAAAACTCAGAAGGATTGCAATAGTAAACACTAGCGTAGCCTCGGATGTCGTCATGGCGTTACGCGCCGCTAACCATGTGTTTTGTACGTGTGGCCATGTAACTTTAATGACACAGAGGTATCCACAAAATCACAGCGACATTGTGGGGGTAGTATGGGTGAGGCAAAGGTGCCGTGTATCTTGCGCCCATTGCGAAAACACGCCTATACAAATACATTGTAACCTTTAACGCCGAAAAAAAGAAAATTTTAAGATGAAAATTTGTGATATTTTTCTTATTTCTGCTCAAAATATAGATTGTTGGTACTCGTTAGAACCGCCTTATCGATGCGATTCTAATGAGTAACCACAATCTATATTTTGGAGCAGAAATAAGAAAAATAAGGTTTACTCCTGTAATCCCAATTTTACTATATAAAAGTGGGGTTCAAGGGAGTCAAAATTTACATGTTTTACAAAATTCACATGCGTGTTTTCGTGGTGGCTTCCAGTTGGGCAATGCCTGCTGTCCTTTCAACAGATAAGGGAAGAGGGTGGAGGTGGAGTGTTTCATAACCTTCTCATAGAATATGTCATACCAGTGCCCTTGGCGCTTTGATATTTCAATAGGAATACAGCAAGCAGCATGTTTCTAGAAAGGGCACGTTGAAGACGAAACATTTTGGATAATATTTTTAGAACTCCTAACAGACAAAAATTAAAAATTTTCCCGTAAACTTTGCTCTATACTGAATTATCAATTACTTACCCCTATAAACTTTATTGATTCAATCGGGTAGCAGGGACTGAGACCTCATTTCATCTCAATGTCGGGTAAAAGTCCCACAAAACTAGAAGCAACGTCTCCAAAATGAGCTTATTAGTGATGTCGCGGACGTTAAACCTCGAATCAAACAAACAAACCTTACCCACGACAACTTCTACCTGGACAAAAGTGTAGTTCCAGATCAGATGGCTTCTGAAGAAGTCATCTGATCAGGATGTACACTGTTTGTCATGCAGATTGTGAATTCAACAAACACATGATATCAAGTTATTGGACTGGTTGATAGTCAGAAATAGAGGTGGCTTAATTTTTTCAGCAGGATACGGGTTAATGCAACTGAACCGAATGGTTACCGTGTTTGCCCATTAGACAGTTTATGTTATTTTATAGATTCCTACACCACCATCTCATGAAAAGGTTGCGATAGAGATTTCTGTTCTTAAATAAAACTGTTCATTATCCTAAATTTCAAAAGTCATTTTATAAATGTTTTCAAGATGCCAGTCACACCAATTAAGCCCCGCAAAGCGAATTTGTGTCTTCGAGCATTCCGTCATAACAAATTTTAACTGCGCATGCTCAGGCATTCAGAGGGGCCAGGGATATGGCTTTCTGTCTGAAGGTTCCTCTTGATTCACGGCTTGTATGAGCGAGCAGCGAAGGTTCTGGCGAGACTGCGCGGATGCGCAGACGCGCCTGAACCTTCGCTGCTCGCATAGGCGATAAGTACCAAAATCGCTTGACGCTGACCAATTGTCGTCTGCTTTGTCTTTGTTGTCTATTTGTCGCTTTAAAAGCCATTGTTACAACCAGTGTGGACCCAGATCAGACTGTTTCTAGAGGAGCGGTCTGATCAGGATCCACACTGTTTGAATGCATGCAAACAATATTTTTGAAAAGTTTGCAAGAAGATGCAGCAGACGACAGTTTCAAATGATTTTTTTTTTCTGGACGTCTTAAGGATTAAACTTATGTTATGTGGAGACTGTTATCTGGGGTGGTCTATAAACAAATTTTTCATTGCATAAATTCACAAAGGGATTGGACACAAGTTATGGCAGCATTAGATAGATGGTTGGGTGAGGCAAAGTGTATCTTGCATCACTGGGTCGTCCAACTGATATTCACCTTATTTGCATTATCTGCTGGTTCCTAGTCTGAAGGTTATCAGTGTTGGAAAAACAGGTAACCAGACCCCCCCTGGCCTTAAAAGGTCAGGGAGGTCTGGTTACCTGTTTTTCCAATATTGACAATGTGCAAGCTGGGAGCCAGCAAATAATGCAAATATGTAGAATTGGCTTTCAGTTAGGCAAGGCCCGCTGTCCTTGCAGCGGGTATTGATTGAGCGGGAATGCTTTCAACCGTTTCCCACATTTTATCTTCTATACTATGTCTTCTATCTTTTTTCTCTCTTTCTCTGACAAAAAATGACTCACAAGGGTTGACGTGTCGTGTTTGACAACCTTTGAAGATTTTAGTCACGGAAAACTTAAAACAAGAGGATGTCCGTGAAGTTGGCTGCCAGTTGCCAGTTGCCAGTTGCCTATTCAATCGGCAACTGGCAAATGGCATCTAACTTCACAGTGTGGCTGCCAATTTGCTAATTCTATTGAATTGGCAACTGGCAACTGGCAGCCAGCTGCCAATTCGATTTGAGAGATTTAAAGAGTATAAAAACTGAATAGGCAACTGGCAAACGGCAACCAGTTGCCAATTCGACAATCCTAGTGAATTGGCAACTGTCAACTGGCAGCCAGCTGCCAATTCGATTTGAGACGGTTTTAGAGTATAAGAAATGAATAGGCAACTGGCAAACGGCAGCCAGCTGCCAATTCGCTAATTCTATTGAATTGGCAACTGGCAACCTGCAGCCAGCTGCCAATTCGCTAATTCTATTGAATTGGCAACTGGCAACTGGCAGCCAGCTGCCAATTCGATTTCAGACAGTTTAAAAGTACAACAACTGAATATTTGAGCTGCCAATTCGATTTGAGACGGTTTTAGAGCATAAGAACTGAATAGGCAACTGGCAACCGGCAGCCAGCTGCCAATTCGCTAATTCTATTGAATTGGCAACTGGCAACTGGCAGCCAGCTGCTAATTCGATTTCAGACAGTTTAAAAGTACAACAACTGAATAGGCAACTGGCAAACGGCAACCAGTTGCCAATTCGACAATCCTAGTGAATTGGCAACTGGCAACTGGCAGCCAGCTGTCAATGCGATTTGAGACGGTTTTAGAGTATAAGAAATGAATAGGCAACTGGCAAACGGCAGCCAGCTGCCAATTCGCTAATTCTATTAAATTGGCAACTGGCAACCGGCAGCCAGCTGCCAATTCGATTTTAGACGATTTTAGAGCACAAGAACTGAATAGGCAACTGGCAACCGGCAGCCAGCTGCCAATTCGCTAATTCTATTGAAATGGCAACTGGCAACTGGCAGTCAGCTGCCAATTCGATTTGAGACAGTTTAAGAGTACAACAACTGAATAGGCAACTGGCAAACGGCAACCAGTTGCCAATTCGACAATCCTAGCGAATTGGCAACTGGCAACTGGCAGCCAGCTGCCAATTCGATTTGAGACGGTTTTAGAGTATAGGAACTGAATAGGCAACTGGCAAACGGCAACCAGATGCCAATTCGCTAATTCTATTGAATTGGCAACTGGCAACTGGCAGCCAGCTGCCAATTCGATTTGAGACAGTTTAAGAGTACAACAACTGAATAGGCAACTGGCAAACGGCAACCAGTTGCCAATTCGACAATCCTAGTGAATTGGCAACTGGCAACTGGCAGCCAGCTGCCAATTCGATTTGAGACGGTTTTAGAGTATACGAACTGAATAGGCAACTGGCAAACGGCAACCAGATGCCAATTCGCGAATTCTATTGAATTGGTAACTGGCGGCCAGCTGCCAATTCGATTTGAGAGGGTTTAAAAGTATAAAAACTGAATAGGCAACTGGCAAACGGCAACCAGATGCCAATTCGACAATCCTAGAGGGTTTAGAGGGTTTAAAAGTATAAAAACTGAATAGGCAACTGGCAAACGGCAACCAGTTGCCAATTCGACAATCCTAGTGTATTGGCAACTGGCAACTGGCAGCCAGCTGCCAATTCGATTTGAGACGGTTTTAGAGTATAAGAAATGAATAGGCAACTGGCAAACGGCAACCAGATGCCAATTCGCTAATTCTATTAAATTGGCAACTGGCAACCGGCAGCCAGCTGCCAATTGGCTTATTCTATTGAATTGGCAACTGGCAACTGGCAGCCAGCTGCCAATTCGATTTTAGACGATTTATGAAGCATAAGAACTGAATAGACAACTGGCAACCGGCAGCCAGCTGCCAATTCGCTAATTCTATTGAATTGGCAACTGGCAACTGGCAGCCAGCTGCCAATTCGATTTGAGACAGTTTAAGAGTACAACAACTGAATAGGCAACTGGCAAACGGCAACCAGATGCCAATTCAACAATCCTAGTGAATTGGCAACTGGCAACTGGCAGCCAGCTGCCAATTCGATTTGAGATGGTTTTAGAGTATACGAACTGAATAGGCAACTGGCAACCGGCAACCAGATGCCAATTCGCTAATTCTATTGAATTGGCAACTAACAACTGGCAGCCAGCTGCCAATTCGATTTGAGAGAGTTTAAGGGTATAAAAACTGATTAGGCAACTGGCAAACGTCAACCAGTTGCCAATTCGACAATCCTAATGCATTGGCAACTGGCAACTGGCAGCCAGCTGCCAATTCGATTTGAGACGGTTTTAGAGTATAAGAAATGAATAGGCAACTGGCAAACGGCAGCCAGCTGCCAATTCGCTAATTCTATTAAATTGGCAACTGGCAACCGGCAGCCAGCTGCCAATTCGATTTTAGACGATTTTAGAGCACAAGAACTGAATAGGCAACTGGCAACCGGCAGCCAGCTGCCAATTCGCTAATTCTATTGAATTGGCAACTGGCAACTGGCAGTCAGCTGCCAATTCGATTTGAGAAAGTTTAAGAGTACAACAACTGAATAGGCAACTGGCAAACGGCAACCAGTTGCCAATTCGACAATCCTTGTGAATTGGCAACTGGCAACTGGCAGCCAGCTAACAATTCGATTTGAGACGGTTTTAGAGTATAGGAACTGAATAGGCAACTGGCAAACGGCAACCAGATGCCAATTCGCTAATTCTATTGAATTGGCAACTGGCAACTGGCAGCCAGCTGCCAATTCGATTTGAGACAGTTTAAGAGTACAACAACTGAATAGGCAACTGGTAAACGGCAACCAGTTGCCAATTCGACAATCCTAGTGAATTGGCAACTGGCAACTGGCAGCCAATTCGATTTGAGACGGTTTTAGAGTATACGAACTGAATAGGCAACTGGCAAACGGCAACCAGATGCCAATTCGCGAATTCTATTGAATTGGCAACTGGCGGCCAGCTGCGAATTCGATTTGAGAGGGTTTAAAAGTATAAAAACTGAATAGGCAACTGGCAAACGGCAACCAATTGCCAATTCGACAATCCTAGAGGGTTTAGAGGGTTTAAAAGTATAAAAACTGAATAGGCAACTGGCAAACGGCAACCAGTTGCCAATTCGACAATCCTAGTGTATTGGCAACTGGCAACTGGCAGCCAGCTGCCAATTCGATTTGAGACGGTTTTAGAGCATAAGAAATGAATAGGCAACTGGCAAACGGCAACCAGATGCCAATTCGCTAATTCTATTGAATTGGCAACTGGCAACCGGCAGCCAGCTGCCAATTGGCTTATTCTATTGAATTGGCAACTGGCAACTGGCAGCCAGCTGCCAATTCGATTTTAGACGATTTATGAAGCATAAGAACTGAATAGACAACTGGCAACCGGCAGCCAGCTGCCAATTCGCTAATTCTATTGAATTGGCAACTGGCAACTGGCAGCCAGCTGCCAATTCGATTGGAGACAGTTTAAGAGTACAACAACTGAATAGGCAACTGGCAAACGGCAACCAGATGCCAATTCAACAATCCTAGTGAATTGGCAACTGGCAACTGGCAGCCAGCTGCCAATTCGATTTGAGATGGTTTTAGAGTATACGAACTGAATAGGCAACTGGCAACCGACAACCAGATGCCAATTCGCTAATTCTATTGAATTGGCAACTAACAACTGGCAGCCAGCTGCCAATTCGATTTGAGAGAGTTTAAGGGTATTAAAACTGATTAGGCAACTGGCAAACGGCAACCAGTTGCCAATTCGACAATCCTAATGCATTGGCAACTGGCAACTGGCAGCCAGCTGCCAATTCGATTTGAGACGGTTTTAGAGTATAAGAAATGAATAGGCAACTGGCAAACGGCAACCAGATGCCAATTCGCTAATTCTACTGAATTGGCAACTGGCAACCGGCAGCCAGCTGCCAATTCGCTAATTCTATTGAATTGGCAACTGGCAACATGCAGCCAGCTGCCAATTCGATTTGAGACGATTTTAGATCATAAGAACTGAATAGGCAACTCGCAACCGGCAGCCAGCCTGCCAATTCGCTAATTCTATTGAATTGGCAACTGGCAACTGGTAGCCAGCTGCCAATTCGATTTGAGACAGTTTAAGAGTACAACAACTGAATAGGCAACTGGCAAACGGCAACCAGATGCCAATTCGCTAATTCTATTGAATTGGCAACTGGCAAATGGCAGCCAGCTGCCAGTTAGACTGAGACGGTTTAAGAGTAAAAAAACTGAATAGTCAACTGACAAACGGCAACCAGTTGCTAATTCGACAATCCTAGTGAATTGGCAACTGGCAACAGGCAGCCAGATGCCAATTCGATTGAGACGGTTTTAGAGTATAAGAACAGAATAGGCAACTGGCAAACGGCAACCAGATGACCATTCGCTAATTCTTTTGAATTGGCAACTCGCAACTGGCAGCCAGCTGCCAATTCGATTTGAGAGGGTTTAAGAGTATAAAAACTGAATAGGCAACTGGCAAACGGCAATCAGTTGCCACTTCGACAATCCTAGTGAATTGGCAACTGGCAGCCAGCTGCCAATTCGATTTGAGATGGTTTTAGAGTATAAGAAATTAATAGGCAACTGGCAAACGACAACCAGATGCCAATTCGCTAATTCTATTGAATTGGTAACTGGCAGCCAGCTGCCAATTCGATTTGAGACAGATTAAGAGTACAACAGCTGAATAGGCAACTGGCAAACGGCAACCAGTTGCCAATTCGACAATCCTAGTGAATTGGCAATTGGCAACTGGCAGCCAGCTGGCAATTCGATTTGAGACGGTTTTAGAGTATAAGAACTGAATAGGCAACTGGCAAACGGCAACCAGATGCCAATTCGCTAATTCTATAGAATTGGCAAGTGGCAACTTTCATCGAGCTGCCAATTCGATTTGAGACGATTTTAGAGCATAAGAACTGAATTGGCAACTGGCAACCGGCAGCCAGCTGCCAATTCGCTAATTCTATTGAATTGGGAACTGGCAACTGGCAGCCAGCTGGTTTAGGAGTACAAAAACTGAACAGGCAACTGGCAAACGGCAATCAGTTGCCAATTCGACAATCCTAGTGAATTGGCAACTGGCAGCCAGCTGCCAATTCGATTTGAGACGGTTTAAGAGTATAAAAACTGAATAGGCAACTGGCAAACGGCAACCAGTTGCCAATTCGACAATCCTAGTGAATTGGCAACTGGCAAATGGCAGCCAGCTGCCAATTCAATTTTGGACGGTTTTAGAGTATAAGAACTGAATAGGCAACTGGCAACCGGCAGCCAGCTGCCAATTCGCTAATTCTATTGAATTGGCAACTGGCAACTGGCAGCCAGCTGCCAATTCGATTTGAGACGGTTTAAGAGTTCAAAAACCGAAAAGGCAACTGGCAAACGGCAATCAGTTGCCAATTCGAAAATCCTAGTGAATTGGCAACTGGCAGCCAGCTGCCAATTCGATTTGAGAGGGTTTAAGAGTATAAAAACTGAATAGGCAACTGGCAAACGGCAACCAGTTGCCAATTCGACAATCCTAGTGAATTGGCACCTAGTGAGTTGCCAATTCACTAGGATTGTCGAATTGGCAACTGGTTGCCGTTTGCCAGTTGCCTATTCAGTTTTCATACTTTTTAACCCTCTCAAATCGAATTGGCAGCTGGCTGCCGGTTGCCAGGTGCCAATTCAATAGAATTAGCGAATTAGCATCTAGTTGCCGTTTGCCAGTTGCCTATTCATTTCTTATGCTCTAAAACCGTCTCAAATCGAATTGGCAGCTGGCTGCCAGTTACCAGTTGCCAATTCACTAGGATTGTCGAATTTGCAACTGGTTGCCGTTTGCCAGTTGCCTATTCTGTTTTTATACTTTTGAACCCTCTTAAATCGAATTGGCAGCTGGCTGCCAGTTGCCAGTTGCCAATTCAATAGAATTAGAGAATTGGCATCTGGTTGCCGTTTGCAAGTTGCCTTTTCAGTTCGTATACTCTTAAACCGTCTCAAATCGAATTGGCAGCTGGCTGCCAGTTACCAGTTGCCAATTCACTAGGATTGTCGAATTGGCAACTGGTTGCCGTTTGCCAGTTGCCTATTCAGTTGTTGTACTCTTAAACTGTCTCAAATCGAATTGGCAGCTGGCTGCCAGTTGCCAGTTGCCAATTCAATAGAATTAGCGAATTGGCATCTGGTTGCCGTTTACCAGTTGCTTATTCAGTTCGTATACTCTAAAACCGTCTTAAATCGAATTGGCAGCTGGCTGCCAGTTGCCAATTCACTCGGATTGTCGAATTGGCAACTGGTTGCCGTTTGCCAGTTGCCTATTCAGTTGTTGTACTCTTAAACTGTCTCAAATCGAATTGGCAGCTGGCTGCCAGTTGCCAGTTGCCAATTCAATACAATTAGCGAATTGGCATCTGGTTGCCGTTTGCCAGTTGCCTATTCAGTTCGTATACTCTAAAACCGTCTCAAATCGAATTGGCTGCTGGCTGCCAGTTGCCAGTTACCAATTCACTAGGATTGTCGAATTGGCAACTGGTTGCCGTGTGCCAGTTGCCTATTCAAATGTTGTACTCTTAAACTGTCTCAAATCGAATTGGCAGCTGGCTACCAGTTGCCAGTTGCCAGTTGCCAATTCAATAGAATAAGCCTATTCAGTTCTTATGCTCTAAAATCGTCTCAAATCGAATTGGCAGCTGGCTGCAAGTTGTCAGTTGCCAATTCAATAGAATTAGCGAATTGACAGCTGGCTGCCGGTTGCCAGTTGCCAATTCAGTAGAAATAGCGAATTGGCATCTGGTTGCCGTTTGCCAGTTGCCTATTCATTTCTTACACTCTAAAACCGTCTCAAATCGAATTGGCAGCTGGCTGCCAGTTGCCAGTTGCCAATGCATTAGGATTGTCGAATTGGCAACGGGTTGCCGTTTGCCAGTTGCCTATTCAGTTTTTATACTCTTAAACTCTCTCAAATCGAATTGGCAGCGGGCTGCCAGTTGCCAGTTGCCAATTCAATAGAATTAGCGAATTGGCATCTGGTTGCCGGTTGCCAGTTGCCTATTCAGTTCGTATACTCTTAAACCATCTCAAATCGAATTGGCAGCTGTCTGCCAGTTGCCAATTCACTAGGATTGTCGAATTGGCATCTGATTGCCGTTTGCCAGTTGCCTATTCAGTTGTTGTACCCTTAAACTGTCTCAAATCGAATTGGCAGCTGGCTGCCAGTTGCCAGTTGCCAATTCAATAGAATTAGCGAATTGTCAGCTGGCTGCCGGTTGCCAGTTGACTATTCAGTTCTTATGCTTCATAAATCGTCTGAAATCGGATTGGCAGCTGGCTGCCAGTTGCCAATTCAATAGAATAAGCCAATTGGCAGCTGGCTGCCTGTTGCCAGTTGCCAATTCAATAGAATTAGCGAATTGGCATCTGGTTGCCGCTTGCCAGTTGCCTATTCAGTTCTTATACTCTAAAACCGTCTCAAATCGAATTGGCAGCTGGCTGCCAGTTGCCAGTTGCCAATTCACTAGGATTGTCGAATTGGCAACTGGATGCCGTTTGCCAGTTGCCTATTCAGTTTTTATACTCTAAAACCCTCTCAAATCGAATTGGCAGCTGGCTGCCAGTAGCCAGTTCAATTGAATTAGCGAATTGGCTGCTGGCTGTCGGTTGCCAGTTGCCAATTAAATAGAATTAGCGAATTGGCATGTGGTTGCGGTTTGACAGTTGCCTATTCATTTCTTATACTCTAAAACCGCCTCAAATCGAATTGGCAGCTGGCTGCCAGTTGCCAGTTGCCAATTCACTAGGATTGTCGAATTGGCAACTGGTTGCCGTTTGCCAGTTGCCTATTCAGTTTTTATACTTTTAAACCCTCTCAAATCGAATTGGCAGCTGGCTGCCGGTTGCCAGTTGCCAATTCAATAGAATTAGCGAATTGGCATCTAGTTGCCGTTTGCCAGTTGCCTATTCATTTCTTATACTCTAAAACCGTCTCGAATCGAATTGGCAGCTGGCTGCCAGTTGCCAGTTGCCAATTCACTAAGATTGTCGATTTGGCAACTGGTTGCCGTTTGCCAGTTGCCTATTCAGTTTTTATACTTTTGAACCCTCTAAAATCGAATTGGCAGCTGGCCGCCTGTTGCCAGTTGCCAATTCAATAGAATTAGCGAATTGGCATCTGGTTGCCGTTTGCCAGTTGCCTTTTCAGTTCGTATACTCTAAAACCGTCTCAAATCGAATTGGCAGCTGGCTGCCAGTTGCCAGTTGCCAATTCATTAGGATTGTCGAATTGGCAACTGGTTGCCGATTGCCAGTTCCCTGTTCAGTTGTTGTACTCTTAAACTGTCTCAAATCGAATTGGCAGCTGGCTGCCAGTTGCCAGTTGCCAATTCAATAGAATTAGCGAATTGGCATCTGGTTGCCGTTTGCCAGTTGCCTATTCAGTTCGTATACTCTAAAACCGTCTCAAATCGAATTGGCAGCTGGCTGCCAGTTGCCAATTCACTAGGATTGTCGAATTGGCAACTGGTTGCCGTTTGCCAGTTGCCTATTCAGTTGTTGTACTCTTAAACTGTCTCAAATCGAATTGGCAGCTGGCTGCCAGTTGCCAGTTGCCAATTCAATAGAATTAGCGAATTGGCATCTGGTTGCCGTTTGCCAGTTGCCTATTCAGTTCGTATACTCTAAAACCGTCTTAAATCGAATTGGCAGCTGGCTGCCAGTTGCCAATTCACTAGGATTGTCGAATTGGCAACTGGTTGCCGTTTGCCAGTTGCCTATTCAGTTGTTGTACTCTTAAACTGTCTCAAATCGAATTGGCAGCTGGCTGCCAGTTGCCAGTTGCCAATTCAATAGAATTAGCGAATTGGCATCTGGTTGCCGTTTGCCAGTTGTCTATTCAGTTCGTATACTCTAAAACCGTCTCAAATCGAATTGGCTGCTGGCTGCTGGCTGCCAGTTGCCAGTTACCAATTCACTAGGATTGTCGAATTGGCAACTGGTTGCCGTTTGCCAGTTGCCTATTCAAATGTTGTACTCTTAAACTGTCTCAAATCGAATTGGCAGCTGGCTACCAGTTGCCAGTTGCCAATTCAATAGAATAAGCCTATTCAGTTCTTATGCTCTAAAATCGTCTCAAATCGAATTGGCAGCTGGCTGCAAGTTGCCAGTTGCCAATTCAATAGAATTAGCGAATTGACAGCTGGCTGCCGGTTGCCAGTTGCCAATTCAGTAGAATTAGCGAATTGGCATCTGGTTGCCGTTTGGCAGTTGCCTATTCATTTCTTACACTCTAAAACCGTCTCAAATCGAATTGGCAGCTGGCTGCCAGTTGCCAGTTGCCAATGCATTAGGATTGTCGAATTGGCAACGGGTTGCCGTTTGCCAGTTGCCTATTCATGTTTTATACTCTTAAACTCTCTCAAATCGAATTGGCAGCTGGCTGCCAGTTGCCAGTTGCCAATTCAATAGAATTAGCGAATTGGCATCTGGTTGCCGGTTGCCAGTTGCCTATTCAATTCGTATATTCTTAAACCATCTCAAATCGAATTGGCAGCTGGCTGCCAGTTGCCAGTTGCAAATTCACTAGGATTGTCGAATTGGCATCTGATTGCCGTTTGCAAGTTGCCTATTCAGTTGTTGTACCCTTAAACTGTCTCAAATCGAATTGGCAGCTGGCTGCCAGTTGCCAGTTGCCAATTCAATAGAATTAGCGAATTGTCAGCTGGCTGCCGGTTGCCAGTTGACTATTCAGTTCTTATGCTTCATAAATCGTCTGAAATCGGATTGGCAGCTGGCTGCCAGTTGCCAGTTGCCAATTCAATAAAATAAGCCAATTGGCAGCTGGCTGCCGGTTGCCAGTTGCCAATTCAATAGAATTAGCGAATTGGCATCTGGTTGCCGTTTGCCAGTTGCCTATTCATTTCTTATACTCTTAAACCGTCTCAAATCGAATTGGCAGCTGGCTGCCAGTTGCCAGTTGCCAATTCACTAGGATTGTCGAATTGGCAACTGGTTGCCGTTTGCCAGTTGCCTATTCAGTTTTTATACTCTAAAACCCTCTCAAATCGAATTGGCAGCTGGCTGCCAGTAGCCAGTTCAATTGAATTAGCGAATTGGCTGCTGGCTGTCGGTTGCCAGTTGCCAATTAAATAGAATTAGCGAATTGGCATGTGGTTGCGGTTTGACAGTTGCCTATTCATTTCTTATACTCTAAAACCGCCTCAAATCGAATTGGCAGCTGGCTGCCAGTTGCCAGTTGCCAATTCACTAGGATTGTCGAATTGGCAACTGGTTGCCGTTTGCCAGTTGCCTATTCAGTTTTTATACTTTTAAACCCTCTCAAATCGAATTGGCAGCTGGCTGCCGGTTGCCAGTTGCCAATTCAATAGAATTAGCGAATTGGCATCTAGTTGCCGTTTGCCAGTTGCCTATTCATTTCTTATACTCTAAAACCGTCTCGAATCGAATTGGCAGCTGGCTGCCAGTTGCCAGTTGCCAATTCACTAAGATTGTCGATTTGGCAACTGGTTGCCGTTTGCCAGTTGCCTATTCAGTTTTCATACTTTTGAACCCTCTCAAATCGAATTGGCAGCTGGCCGCCTGTTGCCAGTTGCCAATTCAATAGAATTAGCGAATTGGCATCTGGTTGCCGTTTGCCAGTTGCCTATTCAGTTCGTATAATCTAAAACCGTCTCAAATCGAATTGGCAGCTGGCTGCCAGTTGCCAGTTGCCAATTCACTAGGATTGTCGAATTGGCAACTGGTTGCCGATTGCCAGTTGCCTATTCATTTGTTGTACTCTTAAACTGTCTCAAATCGAATTGGCTGCTGGCTGCCAGTTGCCAGTTGCCAATTCAATAGAATTAGCGAATTGGCATCTGGTTGCCGTTTGCCAGTTGCCTATTCAGTTCGTATACTCTAAAACCGTCTCAAATCGAATTGGCAGCTGGCTGCCAGTTGCCAGTTGCCAATTCTCTAGGATTGTTGAATTGGCATCTGGTTGCCGTTTGCCAGTTGCCTATTGAGTTTTTATCCTTTTAAACCCTCTCAAATCGAATTGGCAGCTGGCCGCCAGTTGCCAGTTGCCAATTCAATAGAATTAGCGAATTGGCATCTGGTTGCCGTTTGCCAGTTGCCTATTCAGTTCGTATACTCTAAAACCGTCTCAAATCGAATTGGCAGCTGGCTGCCAGTTGCCAGTTGCCAATTCACTAGGATTGTCGAATTGGCAACTGGTTGCCGTTTGCCAGTTGCCTATTCAGTTGTTGTACTCTTAAACTGTCTCAAATCGAATTGGCAGCTGGCTGCCAGTTGCCAGTTGCCAATTCAATAGAATTAGCGAATTGGTATCTGGTTGCCGTTTGCCAGTTGCCTATTCAGTTCGTATACTCTAAAACCGTCTCAAATCGAATTGGCAGCTGGCTGCCAGTTGCCAGTTGCCAATTAACAAGGATTGTCGAATTGGCAACTGGTTGCCGTTTGCCAGTTGCCTATTCAGTTGTTGTACTCTTAAACTTTCTCAAATCGAATTGGCAGCTGGCTGCCAGTTGCCAGTTGCCAATTCAATAGAATTAGCGAATTGGTATCTGGTTGCCGTTTGCCAGTTGCCTTTTCAGTTCGTATACTCTAAAACCGTCTCAAATCGAATTGGCAGCTGACTGCCAGTTGCCAGTTGCCAATTCAATAGAATTAGCGAATTGGCAGCTGGCTGCCGGTTGCCAGTTGCCTATTCAGTTTTTGTGCTCTAAAATCGTCTAAAATCGAATTGGCAGCTGGCTGCCAGTTGCCAGTTGCCAATTCAATAGAATTAGCGAATTGGCAGCTGGCTGCAGGTTGCCAGTTGCCAATGCAATAGAATTAGCGAATTGGCAGCTGGCTGCCGTTTGCCAGTTGCCTATTCATTTCTTATACTCTAAAACCGTCTCAAATCGAATTGGCAGCTGGCTGCCAGTTGACAGTTGCCAATTCACTAGGTTGCCGTTTTATACTCTTAAAATCTCTCAAATCGAATTGGCAGCTGGCTGCCAGTTGCCAGTTGCCAATTCAATAGAATTAGCGAATTGGCAGCCACACTGTGAAGTTAGATGCCATTTGCCAGTTGCCGATTGAATAGGCAACTGGCAACTGGCAGCCAACTTCACGGACATAACAAGAGGGCCATAATGGCCCTGCATCGCTCACCTGATCCTTATTGTACAGATAAAATGGTGGAGTGGATGTTTTGAGCTATTCTGGTAGCTCATAACAGTGACCCAAGGTTAATTCCTGTGAAATTATTACAATATCAATCTACCTATTTAGTAGCAGAAGTCATTTTAAAGGTTGTTGATTTTGGTGGATATTATGTTCAGTGGAGAAGTTTTGCCAGGGGGTCACCCATGGAAAATTGCTTCCAAATTGTTTTCTTTCTGAGGATGAAAAGTAGAAGTAAAACAAAGATCAGGAATTGATACAATTAACTTACTCCATCTATAAAAGACACCAAAGGGAAAGAAATACAAACATTAAGCGACAAGACCATAATGGAAACCTAAACAAAGGAAGGCCATATGGACAGTTACTTTCCCACAAAATGGCCATATGGCCATCCAAAATTAAAAGATACAAGTGATACACACAGTAAGTAACAAACAACAACATAAATAAATCGCCACAGAAGAGCCGCCTTGGAACGGTCAGTGGAAGATTTCCACTGGGGGGGGGGGGCTTAAATCGATTTTACGTGGCCACAATCCTCGCCCTTACTTCCGTCGCGATTTAGACAAATAATTTGTTCAGTCCGCATGAAGGCCTCCTAACTCATCAGTGCAACATCTCCGTGAACACAGAAATCAAAGAACCACAGAGGTGAGACAACGGTGAGGACTCGACAGCAAGAAACAACTGAAATGCTGGAGCAAAAGAAAACCAACAGTTAGACTCCGATGAGCCCGACCAGAGACAGAGCACCAGGCACCAACCAACATTATCTCTTTAATTTTCAATAAGCCTTTACGTTGGAGCCGTCATAGAATCTGAGGCCTGACCCACCGGCGTGCAATTAAAGAGGGAAGCAAAGTTGCCAACCGTGATTGGGTTAACTACCATGCATGCAGTCTGTCGTATAATATCCATGTTGTACCCAATCTTTTTATATCGAAGAATGATTTTACGAAATTGGGTGCTGAAGTCATTGCGGTTATATATTTTTCTGAATTTATATACTAAGTCACCATAAAATTCGGGTTCCGATAGACCTTGTTGCAGAACAGATTTAAGTCCAATATTGAATTTTGAAGTCTATCAAAAGTTCCCTTCGACAATACAGAACTGACTCTTGGCACGCTCTAACTTACAATGCCGCGTGGCGACGAAGGACAAGTGGTGTGTGTGTGTGGGGGGGGGGGGTGCAAGAGCTGGCATACATTGCTAGGCACATTTGATATATAAGTCAGTGGTTCCTTTGACAATACAAATCTGACTTGTATAACACTATCTGGACTCCTTGTGGACATTGAGAGTCAGGTTCTTGTGCACCAGGAGGAGATGAAGCAGCTCAGTCTTACTTACAAGGCCACGTGGTGGCAAGGGGGTTCGGGGTGGGGTTAGAAGTTGGCATCAGATGCTAGAATAACGAATCAATGGTTCCCTTGACTTGTATGTCACTGTCTAGGCACCTTGTGGACATTGAGGGCCAGGTGTCCTTGTGCACGTGTAGTGGTGGGATCGAAAGTTAGACTCATGAGTTGGTGTTTCCCTTTGACAATACAGAGCTGACTTGTATTTCACTATATATGCACCTTTTGGACATTGTGGGTCAGGTACTAATGCACCAGATAGAGATGAACTGGCTCACGTTAACTAACAATGGCTTACTCTATATAAAATCAGTGGTTTCCGGGGCAGGTCCATTTCTGGCCCCATGGAACTATAATTTGAACAAGTTTGGTGGAAAGTCACTAGATTGAGTTTCATTCGAAATATCGAAGACTTGGGCCTTATGGTTTCAGACAAGAACATTTTTCAAGGTTGACTCTATATAAGTCTATGTAAAACAGATGGGCCCCGGAGCGGGGCGATTTTTGTTTTGGCCGCGTGGCTATAATTTGAATAACCTTGGTAGAGGTTCCCCACATGAAGCTTCATACAAAATATCAAAGACCTGGGCCTTTTAGTTTCAGAGAAGAAAATTTATTAAGGTATTCCATATATAAGTCTGGCCCCATGACTATAATTTGAACAATCATAGTAGAGGTTCACCAGGTGAAGCTTCATACAAACTATCAAAGACCTTGGCCTTCAAGAAGAATTTAAAGATTGTCCCTTTATAAATCCATGTAAAACCAGTGGGCCCGGGGCGTGTCTATTTTTGGCCCCATGGGGCTTTAATATGAATAAGCTTGGTAGAGGTCTACTAGATGAAGCTTTATACCAATTATCAGAAACCTGAGCCTTCCGGTTTCAGACAAGAATTTTTTAAAGTTTTTCCCTATGTAAGTCTATGTTAAAACGGTGGGCCCCGGCGCGGGGCCATTTTTAGCCCAAGGGCTATATTTTGAACAATCTTTGTAGTGGTCCACCAGTTGACGCTTCATACCAAATATCAAAGACCTGGGCGTTCTGGTTTCAGAAGAGTTTCAAACGTTTTACCTATATAAGTCTATATAAGTCGATGTAAAACCACTGGATCCCGGCGCGGCGATATTTGATTTGTCCCATGGCTATACTTTGAACAATCTAGGTAGAAGTCAACTAGATACAACTTTATACCAAATTTCAAACACCTGGGCCTTCCCGTTTCAGACGAGAAGATTTTTGAAAGGTTTTCCCTATATTAAAACATTAGTCTATGTAAAACCAGAAGGGTCAGTCGTTTTTGACTGAAGGCTATGATTTGAACAAACTTGGTTGAAGTCCACTAGACACAACTTCATACAAAATATCACACAACAGGCCCTTCTGGTTTCAGACAAGATTTTTAAAGGGTTCCCAATATAAGTCTATGTAAAAACGGTGGGCCCCTGGGCAGCGTCATTTTTGACCACAGGAATAATCTTGGTAGAGGTCCCCTAGATGAAGCTTCATACCAAACACCAGAGACCTAGTACTTCTGGTTCCATGTATAATCAGTGGGCCCGTTGCGGGGCAATGTTTGGCCCCAGGGCTATATAATTTGAACAATCTTGGTAGAGCTCCGCTAGATGACGTTTCATACCAATTATCAAAGACCTGGGCCTTCTGGTTTACGACGATAGGAGTTTTTAAGGTTTTCCCGATATAAGTCTATGTAAAACTGTGGGCGCGGCGGCATGTTTGGCCCCAGGGCTATAATTTGAACAATCTTGGTAGAAGTCCACTAGATACAACTTCATACCAAAATATCAAACACCTGGGCCTTCCGGTTTCATACAAGAAGATTTAAAGGGTTTCTTTATATCAGTCCATGTGAAAACGGATGGCCCCGGCGCGAAGG
Organism: Lucinisca nassula; assembly: GCA_963580285.1. Lineage (NCBI taxonomy): Eukaryota > Metazoa > Mollusca > Bivalvia > Lucinida > Lucinidae > Lucinisca > Lucinisca nassula. Next base: position 52,068,267 of record OY757025.1, on the reverse strand, counting down.
CATTGTTGGCCTCAGAGCTAAAATTTTAACAATCTTGGTAGAGGTCCACTAGATGAAGTTTCATACCAAATATCAAAGGCCTGTGCTTTGCAGTTTGAAAATATTTGAGGGTCACTGATGAGGCCTAAATGGCCGAAATTAGCTAGTCTGGCCCAGAAAACATGTACACTCCATATTTTCCAATTCTGTTGTGTATTCCTTGCTTCCAAAGGATAACCTTTTCTAGAACATATTCAGAGAAGAAGATTTTTCAAGTTTTCAGTAGGATACATGTACCTTCTGAGTATTATTCCTGTGGAGGTTGGTAAAAATCCGACCAATGGTTTAGGAGGAGATGTGGTTTGCAGGAATTGTTAACGGACGCACGGGCGCATGACGGACGCAAAGTGACCCCAAAAGCTCATCTCGTCACTACGTGACAGGTAAGCTAAAAAGCAGAAAGGAAACCAGCGAAACAGGGCAGACTTCCCTTTGGTGTTTCTGATGGGAGCTGTGGGTTAATTGTATCCATTCCTTATCATTGCCTTTCCCTTCTATTTTGCATATCAGGTTTGTTTTGCTTGTGTCTTGTGGTGGCTGTGCAAGGTCTCCTCGTACATGCATTTAATGCTCTTATTTTTTCAATCCTGAAGGATTGTATTTACAATTGCTTCTCGCCGTTCTTTAATTTGACACCCTTTAGATACCTGTTGAAGGTCTTTATTAGGCAGTTGTTCGTACCTGTTTGTATAACAATTACGTGTTTGCTATCTATAGGCTTTTTGTAGGCATAGCTGTTTTGGGGCTTTTGTTCTTGAAGGATTTACCTTCAGTTCTTCCGTATACTGTTTAACTTAAATACCGGTATGAATATCGCTTTAGTTTTGACAGTATCGCCCCTTTACACACACACGAGTATCATTAATAAATTTAACCTTTCAATATCTCCCCTAAGGTTACATTCTGCTTCTTCTGTACGGATTCCTCAATCTATTAATAACTTTAGAGCTATGTTGCCGTCTGTATTGGTCAGACCTATAAATCTGTTTTCTGCCGAGTCCGTTAATTTCAGTGGCGCAGGCAGTATCAGTTTAGTTAAAAATAATCTAAGAGTTAGATTATCTCAATTCAAATCGCCCATTCTTAGAAAATATCCCAATCCCTTCAAAAGAAGTGTAATGTATTCTAGTATTTCTAATTGCAATGCTAAAAGGTGCAGGTGCTGTTCGCATTTATGCACTGCCTCTACCGTTTCTTCATCTGTAAACGGTAGACGCTTTTTTGTAGTTAACATGTCCAATTTGATATGTAAATTAGAAGTAAAACGAAGATCAGGAATCGATACAATTAACTTACAACACCCATCAAAGACACCAAAGGAAAAGAAACACAAACATGAAGCGACCAGACCATAATGGAAACCTAAACAAAGGAAGGCCATAAGGACAGTTACTTTCCCACAAAATGGCCAAATGGTCACCCAAAATTAAAAGACACAAGTGATACACACAGTAAGTAACAAACAACAACATAAATAAACCGCCACAGAAGAACCGCCTTGGAACGGTCAGTGGAAAGAATTCCACGGGGGGGGGGGGGTGGGGGGGGGGGCTTAAATCCATTTTACATTGCCATAATCCTCGCCCTTACCTCTGTCGCGGTATGCACAAATTGTGTTTAGTCCGCATGAAGGCTTCCCAACTCATCAGTATAACATCTCCGAGAACATACGAATAAAAAAACTACAGAGATGAAACAAGGTTGAGGACTCGACAGCATACAACAACAGAATTGCTGGAGTAAAAGAAAACCAACAGTTAGACTACGTGGGGCCTGACCAAAGACGGAGCATCAGGCGCTAACCAACATAAAGAATACTAAAATAGAATTCCATTTATGTTTTTACGCTGGAACCGTCATATAATCTTAGGCCCGACCCACCCGTGTGCAATCAAAGAGGGAAGCAAAGTTGCCAACCGTGATTGGGTTAACTACCATGCATAAAGTCTGTTTTATAACATTAATGTTGTACCCAGTCTTTGTATATCGACGAACGATTTTACGAAATTGGGTACAAAAGTCATTACAGGCATTTATTTTTCTAAATTTATATACTAAGTCACCATAGAATTCGGGTTCCGATAGGCCTTGTTGCAGAAGTGTTTTAAGTTCAACATTGAATTTTGAAACCAAATCAGAATGACGTCTATAAAACTTAGAAAAGGCTTTAGCTAGTGTATGATACCGATACCCCTGATGAAGAAGTTAAGCGGTTAATAATTTATTACGAGTGTTGGAGTCGGATACATGACTAGACACTCTAGCGAATCGAATTAACTGCGAAATATAAACCCCGTACGATGTCGCACGAGGAACATCACCGTCCAAAAAGGAAAATTTACAATCTCGAAATCAAAATCATCACGTTTATCATAAATTTTGCAAGAAAAAAATCCATCTACAAAAGATAAATGTAAATCCAAAAAGGGGGCCTCGGTATCAGAGGAATTTGCCTTGTTTAACGGAAGTTCTAGGGGATAAATCTGACTGATCAAACCATCAAAGTAAGTATTGTCAATATTTAATAAATCAACAAAATATCTAGAAGTAGAGCTAAAAGCTTCAATAATTTCAGATTAGTAATCAGTGGAAAGCGACAACATGAAGTCTCTTTCATAACAACACAAGAACAGATCAGCCACAAGAGGTGCGCAATTCGTACCCATCGGAATACCAACAATTTGTCTAAATTGCTTAGTACCGAATCTAATATAAATAGTGTCAAGTAGAAAGGTGAGGGCATCACACACTTTCTGACATGACCAAAAGTGTATAATTCTTATGCTCTTTAGAAGTGAAAAATGCATTTCTGACATTACATGCAAGATAGAGAGAGAATCTTCTCTGTGAAAAGCCCATTCAATTAAATCATTAAGCTTTTCTTTTATAAGATTATGAGGAAGTGTAGTGTAAAGAGTGGAAAAATCGTAGGTAGACAGACTAGAAGCACGAAACTGTCTATAAAATAGCCTTCATTAACTTATAGATGTACTTAGTATTTTTCGGGACAGTTCGATGATTTCATCTATTCCTGCTTATTTGCAAAATTCTGAAACACTCATAATTGGCTATAAACAATAAACCTGTTAGATCTATCATTTTTAATTTCAATAAACTTGTTTCTGATCTTGATATTGACAATGGCGCTCCTGATACCTGTGATTGTAAAAATTCAATTGATTGCTATTCTGCTGCTGGTCATATTATACCTGGCAATTTAAAAATCATCCCTGATTCTAGTATACGAAATATAATTCCTAAAGGGCCGAAATATCGAGTTCCTCCTAAAATTGATTTCAATAAGTGTAGAGATGAAATCGCTGCTGCCTTGAATGAATTTGGTTATCGATGGTGTAAACGAGAGTATGTTGAGCGTAAAACTCTCAAAGAATGGAAACTTAGCATTCTTAAACCAGTGAACGTACGCATTTCTTTCTACGCTCAAAATAAGACCTTATTACCTCCAAATCCTAAGACGTCTTTACGTCACCTTAAACTAGGTATTCATGAATTTCAGAAGAATTTGTTTTGGCTCCAGCAGATAAGGCCACTAACAAAGTGATTGTTGTTTGACGGCTCCACTATGTTAACACTCTTCAGCAAGAACTTGGTGGTACTGAGCCTATGAGCTGCAGCCGCTGGTTGTGGAGAGGGCTTTAGTTGTTGACCACATTTGTCATTCAGCCAACAGCTTTGCTGTATGTGTTACAGAAGGCCAAGCCAAGCTTCCTACGTTATATTGGTTGCCTACACTTCATAAAAGACTATACAAAGCACAGTTTATTGCAAATTCCAGCTCTTGTACCACCAATGAAATTTCCAAATTATTAACTTCATGTTTTACTGTCATCAAAAAACGTGTGATTAAATATTGCGACCAAGCCTTTGAAAGATCAGGGAGAAAATCTGTTTTGGTCTATATAAAAGTGTAATGAAGTTTTAAATAAATTGAAATCCAAACGTTTTCGTGTTTCAAGTCTGTCTACTTATGATTTTTCCACCCTTTAAACTACACTTACTCACAATCTTATAAAAGAAAAACTTAATGGTATAAATGAAAGAACAGTTCATGGGGAAGACTCCCTCTATTTTGTATGTAATGTAAGAAATGCTTTTTTTTCACTTCCGAAAAGCATAAAAATATACTTTATGGACATGTCAGAAAATTGTGGAGCTCTTACCTTTCTACCTGACAATATTTACATAAGATTTAGTACTAAGTTATTTAAACAAGTTGTTGGTATTCCAATGGGTACAAATTGCCTCTAGTGGGTGATCTGATCTTGTTTTGTTATGAAAGAGACTTCATGATGTCCCTTTCCGTTGAAAACCAATCTGAAATCATTGAATCCTTTAACTAGACTTCTAGATATTTGGATGATTTAATACATATTGACAATTCTTCTGATACCGAGGCCCCATTTTTGGATTTACATCTGTCTATTGCAGATGGGTTTGTTTCTTGCAAAATGTATTATTGATTTTGAGATTGTAAATTTTCCTTTCTTGGATGGTGATGTTTCTCGTGCGACATTCTATGGCGTTTATATTTCGCAATTAATTCGATTTGCCAGAGTGCCTAGTCATGCAACTGACTTCAGCACTCATAATAAATTCTGAACTGCTAAACTTCTTAATCAGGATTATCGGTATCATAAACTACGCAAAGCCTTTCCAAAATTTTATAGACGTTATTCCGATTTAATTTCAAAATTCTGTGTTGGACTTAAATCTCTTCTGCAACAAGGTCTATCGGAACCCGAATTTTATAGTGACTTAGTATATAAATTCAGAAAAATATATTAATGCAATGACTTCAGCACCCAGTTTCGTAAAATCATTCTTCAATATAAAAAGATAGGGTACAACATAAATGTTATACGACAGATTGCATGCATGGTAGTTAAACCAATCACGGTTGACAACTTTGCTTCCCTCTTTAACTGCACGCCGGTGGGTCAGGCCTCATATTCTATGACGGTTCCAGCGTCAAGGCTTACTTAGGATAAGAGAGTATTTAATTTTATGTAGTGCTGGTTAGCGCCTGATGTTCTGTCTCTGGTCTGGCCCATCGGAGTCTAACTGTTGGTCTTCTTTTGCTCCAGCATTTCAGTGGTTTCTTGCTGTCGAGTCCTCACCGTTGTTCCATCTCTGTGGTTGTTTGATTTTTGTGTTCACGGAGATGTTGCACTGATGAGTTAGGAGACCTTCATGCGAACTGAAAGAATTATTTGTCTAAATCGCGACGGAAATTAGGGCGAGGATTGTGGCCACGCAAAATCGATTAAAGCCCCCAGAGGAATAAATTTCATTGACCGTTTCAAGGCGGTTCTTCTGTCGCGGTTAATTTTTGTTATGGTTTGTCTTTGAGTGTGTGTATCGCTTATATTATTTAATTTTGGATAGTGAGTGAGTGTTTGAGTTTTACGTCCCACCAACAGCTAAGGTCATACAGAGACGGGACCTCGGTTTAAAGACTCATCCGAAAGTCTGGAGAAGCCCGGGATCGATCCTGCGATCCCTTGTTTACAAGGCGAGTAGCGTAACCACTACACCACGGAGGCTTCTTTTGTTTTGGATAGACAATTGGCCATTTTGTGGGAAAGTAACTGTCCTTTTGGCTTTCCGCTATTGATGTTTCAATTAGGGTATAGTAGTTTCTTGTTTATAATTCTTTCCCTTTGGTGTCTCTGATGGCAGCTGTGGGTTAATTGTATCGATTCCTGATAATTGCTTAAACTTCTATTCTGAGGAAAGAATAGTTTCCTTCAAAGTATGCATGGAAATTTTGACCTTGTTCTATGGAATCACTCTACTCCGCGTGCTTCATTAGCACGTTCTAATTCGTGAATCATTTGTTCTCCTCGAATGACAAATTTATTCTTTTCAGAATTTCTACTGCGTGACTTTTAAAGAAATCGCTTTCATTAGGTACAGATTTGGAACGATTAAATTCGTCCGTGTTAAAATGGGAATGGTTTGTCATTTTATAAAGATATTCAGTTCTTAAAATGGTCTTCAGTTTGCAAATTATCTCGTCGATTGTCGCGACATATTCAAAACTACTGATTGTTCGAGCATCGTGGTTTAGGACTGGATTCACTACAGAATGAGTGTATACAGTAAAATTCCTACATCAAGACCACCTTTGGGACTGTTCAAAAGTGGTCTTCAAGACCACTTTTGAACAATCCCTAAGGTGGTCCCTGACCAGAGGATACTGCGGGCGGAAAACACAAAAAAACTAAGTACAGACTTCAAGCTTTTTAATGCAGGATTAGTCTTGATTTTAGGTGGTGAACACGAAAACACGGCGGTTCTCAAGCATACCTTCAATCTATATTTTGAGCAGAAATAAGAAAAATATCACAATTTTTCATTGAAAAAAGTAGCCATTTTGGAGACAAGAAGTTTACAATGCATTTGTATAGGCGTGTTTTCGTAATGTTAACAGCGGAGTTTCACTGTACTTTTGTTTTCATTTTCTTCGACTTGACACAGTGAGGTTGAAATTTCATAACGAAAACAAGCATAAAAAATTCAGATTTAACATTCTGATATTTTTCATATTTCTGCTCCAAACATAGATTGTGGGTACTTGTTAGAACCGCCTCGAGGCGGTTCTAGCAAGTACCATAAATCTATGTTTTTGAGCAGAAATATACCCATTCAAATCCCAGTTTTACTTTATAAAATAGGGTTTAATGTTTGTTTGTTTGATTTGAAGTTTAACGTCCCCGTCAACACTGTAAAGGTCATTTTGGAGACCTTGCTTCCAAGTTTGTGGCACTTTAACCCGACATTCAGATGAATTGACATCTCAATCCCTATCGCCCATTGAAACCAATAGGGTTTATAAGCATGGACGGGCCGACTCGCACCCCTTTGCCTGGGCAGGCTTAGATACTCTAAGCGGTTTACCAGTACTCGTGTGCGGGTCGGTTTCAGCTCTGCGTGGAAGCATCTTGCAGCCCATATATTTCTTCAAGCCCCTATGGGCGGGGGACAGAAAACATGCCTATACAAATCCATTGCAAATTTTATCGCCGGTAAAAGGAAAATTTTGAGATGAAAAATTGTGATATTTCTCTAATTTCTGCACAAAATATAGATTGTTGGTACACGTTTGAACCGCTTCATTGAGGCGGTTCTAACGAGTACCCACAATCTATATTTTAGAGCAGAAATAAAAAAAAAAAAGGTTTATCCCTGCAAACCCCAGTTTTACTATCTAAAAGTGGGATTCAAGTGGGTCAAAATTATATAAGCTTGTTTTCGTGAAGAGGACTGGACTCACTACAGAATGAGTGTATACTTTTGTTTTCATTTTCTTCGACTTGCCACAGGGTGGTGGACATTTCATGACGAAAACACGCATAAAAAAAATAAAAATTTCAGATTAAACATTGTGATATTTTTCACATTTCTGCTCCAAACATAGATTGTGCAAATACAACAAATCTATGTTTTTTGAGCAGAAATAAGAAAAATTATATATACCCCTTCAAACCCCAGTTTTACTTTATAAAATAGGGTTTAAGGTGGTCCAAATTATATAGGTGTTTTCATGGTGCTACTTATCTTTCGAGCATCGTAGTTTGGGCTTGGATTCACTGCTGTATGAGTGCAAAACTGTTTTTCTATTCCTTCAACTTAACACGGGGTGTTGACGTTTATTCGTTGGTGAATCGAGTTTTATTGCTTCTGAGCTAATATCATGTCGGTTATTTTACCAATTCATACTTTCCCTGCACGCGATTAATCAGTACGGTGCAATGTGGGTCCCAGTTGCATGCACCAGTTATTCAAGGCTGGGCTAAATACACCATGTATTCTCATTGGACCAGCCTAATAAGACAAGAAGCTCTTTAATGACTGTAGCCCCAAAACAATGAAGCAAGTAAACTGCTTAGATTGTTTAAGCCTGCCCAGGCCAAGTGGTGCCAATTATATTTAACTCTAGCGGTTACTCTGGGTGGTAGTGTTTGTGGTGTTATCTCAAGTCTATGTAGGGTAAAAGTCCCACAAAATCGAAAGCAGTGCCTCAAAATGACCTGAACAGGGATGCAAAACATCGACAAAAACAAATAATAAAAAAACACTGAAACAAAAGTCTTCCAAACCACTGCATTGTTTTTAAGCTTTGTGTACCTCTGAAAAGACCAGTCCGTAAGATTAGATTAGAACTTCTTCAAATCTACAAATTGGTTTGAATAGTTAGACCCTTTGGAAGCAAAGAATACAGCAAATAAACGATAATAACACACGGTTTAAGCCCTCCAGTGGAATCGTTTCCGCTGACCGTTCCAAGGCGGTTCTTCTGCCGCGGTTTATTTTTGTTATGGTTTGTCTTTGGGTGTTTGTGTCGCTTATATTATTTATTTTGGATAGACTATTTGCCATTTTGTGATAAAGTAACTGTCCTTTTGGTTTTCCGCTATTGATGTTTCCATTAGGGTATGTTTTTTTGTGTGTTTCTTTCCCTTTGGTGTCTCTGATGGGAGCTGGGGGTTGACCGATCGATTCCTAATCATTGCCTCCACTTCTATTTTATTGAGTCTGCTCATGACCAGTACTGAAATGTGCAACACCGACCACGCCCTCTAGCACCGGCTTAAGCAGAGGTCTATTTTCAAAATGATTCAAAATGAACCCAATGATCCCAAAGGACCAGAAAATATAATCTGCACTACATGTAGCCCAAAAAAAACACTTAAACAAGAATCTTTCTTCGATCTATAAATCTGCAAAGACCACATGTAGCCTAGAAACCACTTCAACAAGACTCTTCCCTGGACTAAATTAACTCTTTTCCTGCTGTTGACGACATCCCCTAACTTTGCAAAAGTATAGATCCAGAACATATGGCTTCTAGAGAAATCATCTGATCTGACCAGGACCTACACTCTTTGTCATTCAGTATGGAAATTTGAATGAAAATATTATATCATGTATACCATAGATCGAGGAAAGATTCTTGTTTAAATATGTATATAGAAAATATTATATCATGTATACCATGTAATCTGCTGGGTTGATAGTCAGACATGGGCGCGGCTAATTAAATAATTCAGCATGATAAAGGCTAAAACTCTACACTGGACTACAAAAGTGCATCTACCGCTCTATAGACGACCCTAATACGATTAGAAGTTGTACAAATCTACAAATTCAACGCAAACAAGTGTCCTCCCTGATGGACTAAACATGGTACCGAAGCTAACTTAATAAGATTAGAATGAAGTTCTACAAGTCCAATCAGACTGGGGTTCAGATACCACTCATACAAGAGTTTCCCTTAGACTTAATTAACCCTTTTTTGTACCAAATGGAATATTCCACCTTATAGATAGCATGAGTCCATTTCAAAATTTAGGGGTGTCAGGTATCAGATATGAAAGTCCGTCTGGTGTTTTTCTTCGGGTACTCGTGCTGTCTCCGCCATTAAAAAAAAGTTGGCTTATTCATGCAAGCCCATGCAAGCCTCACTTACTCAAGTTTCCGTCTTCACCAAACAAGTATCATTGTATGCTATCATCATGTATTGTGCAAATGCAGTGTTGTTGTTTTAAAATTAATTCATTTGTGCAAATTAGGTGAATGTATTGTTGTTTTCTCTTTGCTCTGGTACCCAGCTCTATAGTTGTGTGACATACATTGCAGTACATAGAATTTCTTGCTGTTGTGAAAATTTTCACATTAGTTAGATCTTCTTTATTTATGTGTATTCTTACATTATTGTATGTAAGTGAAGAACCCTGTCACTTTTGAATACTTTGTGGATTTTTATAGTTTAAAAGTGGTACATATTGTGACAGGCAAATTATTATGTTGACAAGTCCATGTAATGTTGTGTTAATAGTCTAGCAAAGCTATTTATAACTGCCTGTGATTATTTTTGTGCATTTTTTGTGTTAAATGTACATTTTTGTCACACAGTGAACTATAGGGCATTAATCCATAGAATATTGGTATATTGTATGGAATGTTGTGGGTACCAGATGTACTTTCGGTATTTTGAAATTATTTTGCATTGCTGCCATTTTGGACGAAGACTTTCTATGGTGATGTCCATGGAATACAGGTAAACCCTGATAATTTGAAAATTTGAAATTGTATTAATAAATCAATTTTCATTTTTTTTTTTCATTTTGTTTACTTATCTTCAATTGTTTATAGTGAATCATGGCAGAAGGAGGTGAAGGAGTTAATTTTAAATCTTTATGGCCTGAAAAGGACATAGACTTCATGGTCGAGATGTTAAGGCTTACAGGCCGCTTTGACATAATTCCTCGCCATGAAGAGGAAATAGAAGAAGAAGAAGAGGAAGAAGAAGAGGTAGAAGAGGAAGAAGATTTAACCCAAGCAAGTGAGCTTGGATATGTTGGGGCTACTGGTACACCTGTGGTGCCTGCTTTAACCACCCAGCCCCAATTTAGAGTTGTTCCCCCACCCACACCCATACGGAGGTCCCATATTCCACCTCAGCCCAACCCAATGTCTCCAGTTGCCCCGCCCACAACCAGACAAAGGAGTTCAGTTTTCCCTCCCCCACCCAAACAAATCAACCCAGTTGTCCCACCCACACCCAAACCAATGACCCCAGTTACCCCAGCCCTACCCAAAGAATCCCCACTTAGACCCCTGGAGTCAAAGCAAAGTCATTTATATGGCAAACGCTCTCCCACCCCACCTGCAAGACCCCCATACCCTAAAGAATTTGAACACCTTGAACATAGACCAGACGCTTTAGGTATTGTCCATACTCCTTTAAAAATTAAACAGGAGTACAATCCTAACCCTCATTTTAGGGATTCATATTCCCATGATAGGCTAGGCCCATCTGTTCAGCCATCATCAGTATATCCTCCCAATCCCCTCCGAGATGAGCCCAGGTATCCCCAAAAGCAGGGCCACAGGGTAACTTTTAGTCCTGAGCTTCCTTTCCACCACTCGAGAAGAGAAGCATATTACAATGCCCCTAAACAACAAGTGGTGAGAGAGGAACAAAATATTTCACCTCTGCCATTTGGTAAAACATTTTCACATGAAAAAACTAAAAATTTAAATCAAAATGAAAAATCAACAAAAGGTGACTATGTTACTCGACCTCCCCCTGTGGAAATAAAACAGGAACCATGCCCAAGTCAGCAATATTGTACTTCTTATAATCCATTGCCACCCTCAAGTTGTACATTACTGGGTCAAGATTCTTTTAATAGTACCCTCAATAACTCTTTGTTAGCAGGCATGCGGGTTCCGCAACTTCCTTTCTTTTCTGGTGAAAATCAGAAAGGAGATGTTTCCTTTGAAGTTTGGAAGTTCGAACTGAACTGCCTGATCAGGGAATCAGTTTACCCTGAGTCTTTTATTTTACAGGCTGTGAGAAAATCTCTAAAAGGCAAAGCCAGAGAGATTTTACTCACAGTTGGTGAAACTTCTTCACCTACAGATATTTTAGCTAAACTTGAGGGCATTTATGGCAATGTTTCCTCATGTGAAGTTTTACTTCAACAATTCTACCTGGAATCACAACTGCCAAATGAATCAGTTGCTGATTTCAGTGTAAGAATTGAAAACCTATTGAGGCAAGCCACACAAAATAGAGTTATTGATGAGCATATAAAGAATGAAATGCTCTGTTCAAAACTTTGGAATGGCCTGAAAGACCCACTTTTAAAGAACTCCAGCAGGTTTAAGTTTGAAGCTGATAAAAACTTCAACAGCCTGCTGAAGTCAATTAGATCCATTGAACAGGATCTAAATACATCTGCCATTACAAAGCAGATGTCAACCTTGACATCATCTGTCAGTGACAGCCAGCATGTCAAGGTTGACAAACAGATGGCACAGTCCTCTTTTGACAACACTGGTCAAAAGATGGACAACATTGCCAACCAGATGAAAATGCTTAGAGAAAGGATGGATGGGCTTGAGAAGAAATTTAGTGAGGCATGCCTTGCTTCTAACTCACCGGGCCCATCCACTCTTTCACCTTGTCAAAGTATACCACCTACCCCTCCTGCCCAACGTGGTTCTTTTTCAAATCGTGGATACTCTGCCAATCGGGGATCTTTTCCTCGTGGTAGGGGCTCTTCTTTCCCAAGGGGAAGAGGTGGCTCTTATCAGAGGGGTAGAGGCTCTTATGGCAGAGGCCAATACCAACAACAAGGGGCTAATCAGCACAATTTTAAAAGTGCTGATACACAGACTGACTCTGGTTTGAATCATTCAAACTAGAAGGGGTCTTTATTGCGGAGCAAAATAAGGACTCCCCTTTGAACTCTGATAGCTCCAACACTGATCCAACCTTATTTTCACGTATGGTTGGTTCAACAAATGAATCAGAGATTTTTATTAATGGTCAGTCTTGTTTAGCCCTTATTGATTCTGGATCCATGATCACAACAATTTGTGATGATTTTTATCAACAAATGGATCCAAGGCCTGAGCTGAAAGATATGTCTGATTTTAATTTGAATATAAGTGGAGCAAGTGGCTCAAAAATACCTTATTTGGGATACATTGAGGCAGAGATAAAAATTCCTGAAGTAGAACATGTTCCTTTGATTGTTCCGGTTCTAGTTGTGCCGACTACCAGATACTCTGGCCAAGTTCCTCTGATAGTTGGTACAAATATTATTGGTTCACTCAGGGATAATGTTGCATCGGACCCAAATATTTCGTCTGCATGGAATAATGCATTTTCTGCTCTTTCGTATTCCCAGACAAGGTTTGTTAAATCTACAAACAAAACACCAGTTATTTTAAAACCTAATGAAACCCGAACATTAACGGGTTTAGTTAGAAATACTTCCTCCATGGAAAATGCTGTCAAAGAAAACAATATTTTAACTTCTGATTTTAATGTTTGTCCTCGTTTGGTTTCTGTAAAGCCCAATGCAAAGACAGCTAGAGTCCCGATTAGAATATGTAATCTTTCAGCCAGGCCTATTACAATAAAACCTAGAAGCCAATTATGTGATTTACATGAGGTAAAAGTTATTGAAAATGTAAATCCGTTTTCTACTTCATTTTCTCAGCGGGCTAGTACTAGTGATAGTCATGCTGAGGAAATCAAAGTAGATTTGTCAGCGGAGAACTTAACTCCTCAACAGCATACCCAGGCTTCTGATTTACTTAGCCAGTGGAAGCATATTTTTTCCACTGGACCTACAGATCTTGGTTTCACCAATCTGGTGGAACACGAGATCAACTTAAGTGATCCTACTCCATTTAAGGATCCATACAGGCGTATACCTCCTGCAATGTTTGAGGAGGTGCGCCAACATTTAAAAGAAATGTTGGACGCAGGGGCTATACGAGATTCCCAAAGCCCTTTTTCTTCCAACATTGTTCTGGTCCGGAAAAAAGACAATAGCTTACGCTTTTGTATTGACTTCCGGAAACTTAACAACAAGACTATTAAGGATGCCTATGCCTTGCCAAGAATAGAAGAGACCATTGACACATTGTCTGGCTCGAAATATTTCTCCAAACTTGATCTTAGGTCTGGCTACTGGCAGGTTGGAATCAAAGAAGGGGATAAACATAAGACTGCATTCTCTGCCGGCCCCCTGGGCTTCTTTGAATGTAATAGGATGGCCTTCGGTCTTACCAATGCACCTAGCACATTTCAGAGGCTTATGGAGCGCTGTATGGGGGACCTACACTTGAAGGAATGTCTCATTTACTTAGATGATATAATCATCTTCAGTAAGACATTCGATGAACACATCACCAGGCTGCAAAATGTGTTCAAACAGCTTGAGCAACACGGCTTAAAGCTCAAAGCCTCCAAGTGTGAGTTTTTCAAGACCCAAGTGCAGTACTTAGGCCACATTGTCAGTGATAAGGGTGTCCAGACAGATCCTGACAAAATTACAGCGTTAAAAGAATGGCCCGCCCCTTCAAACATACAGGAATTGCGTAGTTTTCTCGGTTTTGCGGGTTATTACAGGCGCTTTGTCTGTAATTATTCCAAAATTGCGAAGCCTCTCAATGACCTGTTAGTAGGACACCCAACAACCAAGAAAGCCAAGCGATCTAAGTCTGCAGTTCCTTGGTCTTGGGGGCCTGATCAACAAACAGCTTTCGATACAATAATCGAAAAGCTTACATCACCACCAGTTTTGGCATATTCAGACTATAGCAAAGAGTTCATTTTGAACATCGATGCTAGTGGTGATGGGCTAGGTACTGTTCTATACCAAGAACAAGATGGTATAGAACGTGTCATAGCCTATGCTAGCAGAGGTCTTAGAGCCAGTGAGTGCAATTACCCTGCACATAAACTTGAATTTTTGGCCTTGAAATGGGCAGTGTGTGATAAATTCCATGATTACCTGTATGGAAATAAATTCACTGTTAGAACAGACAACAATCCATTGACGTATGTTCTAACAACGGCTAAGCTAGATGCCACAGGCCATCGTTGGCTAGCCGCACTGTCTAGTTACAATTTCAAGCTCATTTACAGGTCCGGCAAGAAAAACCAAGATGCCGATGCCCTCAGTAGATTACCATCTACTGATAAAGGGGTCCTGTTTAATGACGCTATTAAGGCCATCTGCCAGGCGGTATTAGCCCCTAAAGAGGAGGCGCCGGCAGTTGAATGTGTATTGGTTGCTCAGCATTTTGACCTCACTGGTGAAGAGGTTGGCTCTGACTCTGGTTCAGATTTCAGTCAAGTTGACTGGCGTGCTGAACAAACCATTGACGGCACGTTGAACAGAGTGAAGACCATTCTTGCCTCTGGACACAAACCTACCAAGAGACAGATTGCTCTTGAGGAGACAGAATGTCAGAAAATCTTGAAGGATTGGGACAGTCTATTTTTCAAAGACGAGGTACTTTACCGTCGTCACTCTTTACATGGCACCTCTGTAAACCAGCTGGTATTGCCTGAAGTTTTCCGGGAGATAGCACTTAATGGTCTGCATGATGAGGCCGGCCATCAAGGCAGAGACCGCACTATGTCTCTGGTAAAATCTCGGTTTTACTGGCCTGGGATGGATGGTGACATTGAAAAGAAAGTCCGAAACTGTCCCAGATGCATCCGAAGAAAGTCTCGAGAGCGGGCTCCAGCAAAACTTGTGACTGTAGAGTCCACTTATCCCATGGACTTGGTATGCATGGATTTTCTGTCTCTTGAGACATCAGCGGGTGGTTACGAAAACATCTTAGTAATCACAGACCATTTCACCCGCTATGCTCAGGCCATACCAACCAAGAATCAAACGGCCAAGACAACAGCCAAAGTTCTCTTTGAAAACTTCATTTGTCACTATGGATTTCCATCCCGCTTACATAGTGACCAGGGCCGCAATTTTGAGAGCCAGGTTATTAAAGAGCTGTGTTCCATTGCTAACGTTGACAAGTCTAGGACTACACCCTACCATCCCATGGGTAATGGAATGCCTGAGCGCTTTAACCAGACTCTGCTCAATATGTTGGGTACTTTGGAGGATGACCAGAAGTCTAACTGGAAGTCCTACGTTGCGCCCTAGGTTCATGCCTACAACTCAACCCGTCATGAGACCACTGGATTTTCCCCGCATTATTTAATGTTTGGGCGACACCCTAGACTGGCGGTGGATGCCTTTCTAGGCATAAATCCAGAGAGTAGGCATGCTAACCAGACAAAGTTTGCAGCCGATCTGAAAAAGAGGCTCGACTTTGCCTATAAGACAGCTACCAAGGAGGCCCGTCGCCAGGGCAGAAGGCATAAGGAAGCTTATGACCTCAAAGCTCGGGATGCCCAGCTTTTGCCCGGTGACCGTGTACTCGTTCGCAACGTCGGACTGAGGGGAAAGTGCAAGCTGGCAGATAGATGGGAGAAAGAAGTGTACTTGGTTGTTGAACAGCCAAATACAGAGGTTCCTGTGTACGTTGTCAAACGTGAACATGGGAGGAGCATCCGAAGGATGCTGCACAGGAATCTCCTTCTTCCATTCATGGCCCTTCCAGCATCCAAACAACGCTCCGCGGATACAGATATATCACCAAATAGCAGTTCTCAGCCGTCACCGGTTGAGGGTACAACTGCCGGTGATATCAATGTTCCGAGTGGAGCGGCAGGTAGTGCAGCCTCACCTGCGCCAGACTCTGCAGATACAGATAGTGCAGACATGCTGGATGCACCGGTATCCCCTAGTGTGGTGATACCCCCAGAGAGGTCGTCATTGGATCCTTTGGCGAAACCCTTTAGTCCGGCTCCGAGGTCTCAACCAGAATTGCGACCGCAAACGCGTACACAAAGGCATAGGCAGAAACCAAGGTGGCAGACAGGAGGGGACTGGTTATTTTATTTTTATTTTTTTTAAGAACTGTTTTAAACTGAATTACAGCTGACATGGTTTCCTGGTTTCCTGTGTGTGTTTTAACTATCTTAATTGAAATGTCGAGACGACATTTTTTTTCACAGAGGGGGAGGGGAGCGTGTAAAACTAACGCTAAAATGTATTCTGGAGAGAGGCGTATAAAATGTTAATTCAGCTTTAGGGGCAGCTGAGTTGCAGTCGAGTGTCGAAGCATTGCCTGTCATGGCGTCTCTGGAGAGCCTGTGTGTTGTTAGAGTGCCGTTGGCGGGTGGTGCGCTGGCCTGCAATTCTGTTGACCCATTGTTTTAAAAATTTCGTCTTCTGCTGGGTTGCAGTTGGTTGACGGTGCATGATTTATCATGGCGTCTCTAGAGAGCCTGTGTGTTGTTAGAGTGCCGCTGATACGTGGTGCACTTGACTGCAAACTAGTAAGAAAGTTCTGGAAATTAAAAATTTCGCCTTTACATGATTTCGCGCTTGCTTGGACATGGGTTGGTTACAACCTAGGTGGGGGCTATCCCAATCAGACCGTGGCCGGTTCGTGCTTCTGGCTTGTGCTTTCGTGGAAGGGTGAATAACTTCGTAAGAATTGAATAGTTCTGTTATATTTCCTCTCTCCAGTCCAGCGCGTAAATAATGTATTTTTATATGACACTTCCATTTTTGCTGTGTTTTAGGATAAGCAATTTTAGCCTGATTTTAATGTTTAGCCGTTTGAAGCTAAACCAGTAAGGAGTGTCTCTTATGTACGCGCAACCAATAAATGTTTTTTTCTTCTAAGTTCTTTATATAAAGTTTTATATTTTTGCGCTGTGCATACCGCGCAGCGTTTATGGCAGCGCATTTTGATAAGGGTTTACCTGGTCAAGTGTTAGATATGTTAACTTCACTAGCTCGACTAACATTGGAAGCAATAGCTTCGGCTCCTATTTTATTATCAGATTGATATTTATAAACAAAATATACATCTGGTAAATTTATATAATTAATTGGAAAGGTGAAGTTAAACTTGTGTTTAAACTCATTCGAGTAATTTGTTAAGTTAAATGTCGGGACGACATTTCCCGAAGAGGGGGAGAATGTCACAGGGTGAAATTATGGAAACTGGAGGAGCGCTTGCGCTTAGGACTTTCTAGTCATTTCCAGTTATTTTCCCCTATTGATCTTCGCTTTTCATACTTCATATACTCATATATTTCATATTTCATTAAGCATTAAGCATTCCTGAGTAGCGTATATCAATTTCCGGTGTCCTTATGTAAGTCTCGCGCGCTTTTCACTTCACTGATTAACACCGCATGCGCACATTCTTACCTCAGCCTTTGTCAGTCTTTCTTTGTCCCTGGCGAAGGTAGGTCTCACGACCACCTGACGGACACCATTTATAAATTGTTCCTTATTACTAAGGATGTTTATATAATATTATTCAGGTATGCGTTTACTTTATTATCATCTTGTTGAACATTTGTAAATTATCATAATTGTCATTATTTCATGAATATTCGTATCTTGCCATTTCGATCTCTCGACCTCGGGGTCAGTCTTTTTTTGTCCCTGGCGAAGGTAGGTCTCACGACCACCTGACGGACACCATTTATATATTGTTCCTTATTACTAAGGATGTTTATATAATATTATTCAGATGACGAGGTCGAGAGGGAGAAGGTTCTGATCTAGACCAAAAACATGAAATCAGCAAACGGAGTTGTCATCCTTTGAACCCCGAACCCCCTCGAGAAAGCGGGAGAAGACCATAACGTCGGTCCAACATCAATAATCATCATGTGGCCACAACCACCTTAATTCATTCATCATCCAAACAACCCGTAACAGCAAATCTTTCCCGTGACACATGTCACCGACGCTACTTGTATTTCGCCATCGTCTGCAGGTCCACCGAGCAGCAGCTGTCCGCCGCACCTTCTCCACCTGCTGAATCAGAGTTTTAACATAGGAATGCAAAAATGGGTGATGCATATTCAAGTTAAGGGCGAACCAATGTTTTTTATCCAACAAACTTTGTCTACCGAGGTGCAAAAGCCAAATTACGTCTAAGAAATCCTAAGGTCCTAGTTGCTTAAGATGTTATCTCCGAGATATAATGACCCCAATCCAGTTCGTCGGTGATGGTGATACCAAGATATTTGGCGGAATGAACTTGCTCCAAAATTTGCTGGTGGAGTGTATAATCAAACTTAATTTGTTTGTCCGGAAGATTTCATGACACCCTCACTGAATGACATTTGCCCACATTGAACTTCATCTGCCAATCTTCCTCCCATTGTGCAAGTCGATCCAGGTTATCTTGTAAAATGCGACAGTCAGAACTAGAATATATGTCCCTATACAGGACACAATCATCAGCAAACAGACGGACAGATGACCTGATATTATCAGGGTGATCATTGATGAATACCAAAACGAGGACCGGTCCAAGGACAGAACCTTGTGGGACAACGGATAAAACAGGGACAGACGCTTGGCCATCAAGTACAACTTGTTGAGAGCGCCCTGAGAGCCATGAGCTAATCCAAGTATGTGTGGATCCTCTTATCTCATAGTAGTCCAATTTGTACAATAGCCTTCTGTGAGGTAGCTTGACAAAGGCCTTGGCGAAATCCATAATGATCAAGTCAGTCTGTTGGTGGCCATGGTTTATGGCCCCATCCAGATTGCTCACAATGTCATGAAAGAATTGAACTAGTTGAGTTTCGCAAGACATTTGACTTTGGAAACCATGTTGACAGTCAGCAAGAATGCTCTCAAAGGCCAAGTGCTTGTTAATGCTGCTAACTAATATATGCTCCAGGGTTTTGCAACAGATGCATGTTAGCGACACTGGTCTATAATTTGCTGCATCATATTTTTCCTCTTTTTATAGACCGGGGTAACATTAGCTTGTCGCCAGTCATCTGTTACAGTGCCCTGGGCAAACGATTCATTGAAAATAAAGGCCAGTCCAGGAGAAATTTCAGCACTACATTCCTTAAGCACCCTGGCATTCACGCCATCTGGCCAAGATGCTTTATTTATTTTGAACTTAGCCAACAGTTGTGCGACCCCCTTGGTCCCCATAGTAGGGAACGGACTATCACCTTTGGATGGCATTCCGTTTTCCTTTAGCGAACTGATCCAAAACGCTTCCTTTTTTAGGGACTTTACAAATGCCCAGAGCTTTTTAACCTGACCATTCTTCTGGGGGCTATCGATATCTATGTTGTCATCTTCAATGGTAAATATGCTGGAAACATGCTTTCAATATGCATCTCTAATTACCTTTTGTACGTGTGTTCTGAGCCGTTTGTAATGGTTCCTTAATGTCAGGGTGCTAGACTTACGAGCATGAAAATACATCCTATTACGTCTTCTGATGAGGTGTTGGTTCGTGTTATCGATCCATGGTGCACTATAGTTGGTTTTGGTCATTTTTGTTAGATTTAACCTTTCCATTGCCGTGATAAATTCGGCCATATGGCCATTGTGTGGGAAAGTAACTGTCCCTATGGCCTTCCTTTGTTTAGGTTTCCATTATGGTCTGGTCGCTTAATGTTTGTATTTCTTTCCCTTTGGTGTCTTTTATGGGTGGAGTAAGTTAATTGTATCAATTCCTGATCTTTATTTTACTTCTACTTTTTATAACTGACCCAATGTCCTTAACTGACATGTGCGAGAGGTCCGAGGAAAGGAACGAATCCTTAAATCGCGCCATATGGTCTCGCAGACCATCCATATCCGCACGTTTGTATAAAATATATTCTACGTGGGGCTTGTCTGATTCGTTTAGCCTTTATATCATATTCAACAAGACTATGTCGTGATCAGCCTTGCCGATCGGGGACATCCCCTTAACTCGACTAACAGGGGATGGAGAATTCGTAAATGATAGATCAAGGGTTTTATCTTGCCGGGAGGGTATGTTTACTACTTGGGTCAGGCAGTGATCTTAAATTATGTCCAAAAGTTGTTGCTACGTCTGCCTTTCAGATACCCCTGGGGTACCTACATGTTGCTCCATTCTATATCCCCACAATTGGAGTCTCCACCAACCAAAATTTGACAATTTGCATTTGATATTATCCTAGACAAAGATGAATTGAACGCCTCAAGATATTCTGTATCAATCTGGTTTGGCGGGCGGAAAAAAAGAACCAAGGTACAGTGCCCTACATCCAAACATGTTCAATTTACACCAAACAAATTCACAGTTGGTGTCCAACTCCGGAGATTCAGTGCAGAGTAGGTCTCGCTTAAAAGCTATAAACACACCACCATATGCATCCCCAACTCTGTCTTTCCGGATTGCTTCAAATGATTCTGGGAAAATTTCCGAGTTTTTTTATCTCTGGGGTTAACCATGACTCATTGCCAAAAATGATGTCTGGTTTTGCCGAGTCGATAATGGTTTGAATATCTGCCGTTTTATTGTTTATTGACTGACATTTTTTAAATTAATATTCTGAGGGGATGGTTAAGGACCGCCGTTTTGGTCTTTAGGCTGCTTCATTGTGGGCGAAGAAGCTGCAGTGGGTGGGCCAATATTGTCTGGTATCGGGCTGTCAGGCTCGGACAGGGATAATAAAGGATCAAACTGATTATAGATATCTATGGAAGCTGAAGTGTCAAACAGTGAAAGTTTGGCATTCCACATTCCATGCAATCCCATACACCATTTGTATTCGATGATGATTTTCATTCTTACGCTTTCGATATAATTCCTAAAATACCATTTTGGTGGCATTTAAATATTCGATTACATAGTTAGAGTTATAAGACTTAATAATCATTTTTGTGGATTTCCGACGAATCACTCACAAACTTTGTCGAGCTTGATTGCATTGTTGAATTTTGAAAATATCTGAGGATCACTGATGAGGCCTAATTGGCCGAAACTATATTTCTGGGCCAGACTAGCTAGTTTCGGCCAATTAGGCCTCATCAGTGATCCTCAGATATTTTCAAAATTCAACAATGGAATCGATGATCCCAAAGGACAAGAAAATATAGACTCCCCTATGATGTAGGGCAGGGAGATTTTTACGGTCGCGACACATTGCCAGACACCAGCTGTAGAGACGTTAAATATGTTCTAGAAAGGGTTATCCTTTGGAAGCAAGGAATGCACCACCGAACTGGAAGATATGGAGTGTACATATTTCTGGGCCAGACTTACTAGTTTCGGCCAATTGGGCCTTATCAGTGACCCTAAGATATTTTCAAAATTCAACAATGGAATCAATGATCCCAAAGGACAAGAAAATATAAACTACACTATGATGTAGGCATCATAGTGTAGTTTATATTTTCTTGTCCTTTGGGATCATTGATCCAATTGCCCACATCATAGTGTAGTATATATTTTCTTGTCCTTTGGGATCATTGATTCCATTGTGTAATTTTGAAAATATTTTGAGGGTCACTGAAAAGGCCTAATTTGCCGAAACTAGCTAGTCTGGCCCAGAAATATGTACACTCCATATTTTCCAGTTTTGTGGTGTACTCCTTGCCTCCAAAGGATAACCCTTTTATAGAACATATTTAACGTCGCTACAGCTGGTGTGTGGGAATGTATGACGGCCGTAAAAATGTTCTCGAAAGGGGTTATCCTTTGAAAGCAAGGAATGCACCACAGAACTGAAAGATATGGAGTTTACATATTTCTGGGCCAGACTAGCTAGTTTCAGCCAATTAGGCCTCATGAGTGATCCTCAAATATTTTCAAAATTCAACAATGGAATCGATGATCCCAAAGGACAAGAAAATATAAACTCCCCTATGATGTAGGACATGGAGACTTTTTACGGTCACGACACATTGCCAGAAACCAGCTGTAGTGACGTTAAATATGTTCTAGAAAGGGTTATCCTTTGGAAGCAAGGAATGCACCACAGATCTGGAAGATATGGAGTGTACATGTTTTCTGGGCCAGACTAGCTAGTTTCGGCCATTTAGGCCTCAACAGTGACCCTCAAAATATTTTCAAAATTACACAATGGAATCAATGATCCCAAAGGACAAGAAAATATAAACTACACTATGATGTGGGCAATGGAATCCATGATCCCAAAGGACAAGAAAATATAAACTACACTATGATGTTTCCATATGAAACTTTATTCAGAACGAGAACTTAAAATCGAAATTCCTGCGCTCGTATGAATGTATCCAAAGTCATGTACTCGAACGAATTGTTGAAAACCTGGACCCCATGAGCAAATTTTGGTTATCCCCTTCCCATAGATGCTCCATATGAAATTTTCGCCTCGGCGAGGCTATATTAAATGGAATGTAATATTTCGCAAGTTCATTGGTTAGATCTCATTGATATCTATCAGTACGCCAAAAATTGTTTAAATATTCCAAGCGGTTTAGTCACTATCACCAATTTTCACAAACGGGTTACGGACGGACAGACAGACCATATATGGTTTGGCGGCCATTTAGGTCATGTGGCCTGGACCCCATGGGCATATGTTGGTTTCCCCCATCCCATAGAGGCTCCATATGAAATTTGACTCCAATCGGCCCAACGGTTTCCGAGGAGAAGAAGTTCGAAAATTTTCACATTTATCGCCTCGGCGAGGCTATACTAAATGGAATGTAATATTTCGCAAGTTCATTGGTTAGATCGCATTGATATCTATCAGTATGCCAAAAATTGTTTAAGTATTCCAAGCGGTTAAGTCACTATCACCAATTTTCACAAACGGGTTACGGACGGACAGACAGACTGACAGAATGACACGGTGATTTTAGGGCACTCTTAGAAAATCAACGGACTTCAGTCGGTCGCTTTTTCCTGGGGTCGTGCAATTTCATACATTACGAAAAAACGCCTATACAACTACATTGCCAATTTTTGGCCAAAAGTTAGAAATTTTAAGATGAAAAACTGTGATATTTTTCTTATTACTGCTCAAAACATAAATTGCGGGGACTCCATAGAACCGCCTCGACGATTCTACCACAATCTATGTTTTTGAGCAGACATAAGGAAAATAATGTATACCCCCTTAAACCCCAGTTTTGCTATGCAAAGGTGGGGTATGAGGGGATCAAAATTATATAGGCGTGTTCTCGTAATGTTAGATACGTATTTTACTATATGCCCCTGCCCACCGTTTAGGTCTGAGTCTGCCCAGGTCGACTGTTGCGATTGGGAACGCTAATTAAACGTCAGCGGTTTCTATGGGCAGTAGACGTTGCTTACTTTTTTGTGGGACTTTTACCAGACATTGGGACGAAATGGTATCTCAAGCCTTACCACACATAGAAACCGCTAACGTTTAAGGGACCGTATTCCAAGCGGTTAAGTCACTATCACCAATTTTCACAAACGGGTTACGGACGGACAGACAGACTGACAGAATGACAGAATGACACGGTGATTTTAGGGCACTCTTAGAAAATCAACCGACTTCAGTCGGTCGCTTTTTCTGGGGGTCGTGCAATTTCATACATTACGAAAAAACGCCTATACAACTACATTGCCAATTTTTTGGCCAAAAGTTAGAAATTTTAAGATGAAAAACTGTGATATTTTTCTTATTACTGCTCAAAACATAAATTGCGGGGACTCCATAGAACCGCCTCGACGATTCTACCACAATCTATGTTTTTGAGCAGACATAAGGAAAATAATGTATACCCCCTTAAACCCCAGTTTTGCTATGTAAAGGTGGGGTATGAGGGGATCAAAATTATATAGGCGTGTTCTCGTAATGTTAGATACGTATTTTACTATACGCCCCCGCCCACCGTTTAGGTCTAAGTCTGCCCAGGACGACTGTTGCGATTGGGAACGCTAATTAAACGTCAGTAGACGTTGCTTACTTTTTTGTGGGACTTTTTACCAGACATTGGGACGAAATGGTATCTCAAAGTAGAAGTCTTACCACACATAGAAACCGCTAACGTTTAAGGGACCGTTCCCACTCGCAGCAGTTTTACTGGTCAGCCTTAGACCTAAACGGTTTACCAGTACTCAAGCTCTGCGCAGAAGCACTATTTCTCAAAACCCCGATGGGCGGGGGCGTATAGTAAAATGCGTATCTAATATGAAATTTATTCTACTCTTCGAGCATATCAGATTAATGCCTTGAAATGTACTAATATCAGGTTTTCAGCAATTCGTTGGAGTAGAGGAATTTGGAAACATTCGTACGAGCAATTCATTCTGCGGATATTTTTGCATCGTATGTATTTCAACATGAAAGTGGTTTGAATTACGTGTTATTTGGCATGTTGCATTAGTTTCGCACCGTCCGGGTAGTTGAAAAAGCCTTCATTCGGCACTAGAAAACAGGTCAAAACAGAAATATATGACTACCTTCCTCAGGGAGAAATTAAATTTAAAATCGACCGCATGCCTTCTCATGTCCACGCCCATCTTTTCTGATGCAGAAATGAAAGTTGTTGAGAATAGCATTGTCCGATTTCTCATAATATATTTAAAAATGACTAAACGGCCCCCGCCCATAGGGGCTTGAAGAAATATATGGGCCGCATGATGCTTCCTCGCAGAGCTGTACCCGGCCCGCACACTAGTACTGGTAAACCGCTTAGAGGATCTTAGCCTGTCGTGGAACAGAGGTGCGAGGCGGACCGTCCATGCTAATAAACCTATTTGTTTCATTCGGCGACAGGGCTTGAGATGTCATTTCATCTCAATGTTGGGTAATAGTCCCACAAAATTGGAAGCAACGTCTCCAAAATGACCTTTTCAGTGTTGACGGGGACGTTAAACCTCAAATCAAACATTCAAAAAAATGACTTAAAATCGTTAATCGGGAAAACTCATCTGTTTGTTGACATATATTTGGACTCGAAAGGCATATCCGGAAGTTCCCGTAAGGATTTTGAGTGCATAACCGGTGGTTAACCCTTACGAGTCTACCAGTCGTGTTACTGGAATGATACTTCTATCAGTTGATAGAAATAGATGGGCTGCATGATGCTTCCATACAGAGCTGAAACCGAGTGCACACGAGTACTGGTAAACCGCTGAGAGTACTCACGCCTGCCCAGGCAAAGGGGTGCGAGTCGGGCCGTCCATGCTTAATATATAGAAATATATGGGCCGCATGATCCTTCTTCGCAGAGCTGTATCCGGCCCGCACACTAGTACTGGTAAACCGCTTAGAGGATCTAAGCCTGTCGTGAAACAGCGGTGCGAGGCGGACCGTCCATGCTAATAAACCCTATTGGTTTCATTGGGTGACAGGGCTTGAGATGTCATTGCATCTCAATGTCGGGTAAAAGTCCCACAAAATTAGAAGCAACGACTCCAAAATGACCAATATAGTGTTGACCGGGACGCTAAACTTAAATCAATCAAACAAACAAACAAACTAAGTGTAGCTAGCGCAAGGCTATGGTAGGTAAATTTACCAAATGTATAATTTACCACATTATAAAAGTGGCAAATTTAATTAATTCATTTATTTTCAAAAGTATGCAGCCCTTCGATCTGATACTTTGTGTGGGCATGTATGAAGGGTGCGGAAAATATTTTAGCCATTTTTTTTTTTTTTTCTGAAAAATGAAGTTACCATAGTATTACGCTTTGGTGACAAATTTGAGGGTCACTGATAAGGCCTAATTGGCCGAAACTAGCTAGTCTAGTCCAGAAAACTGCACACTTCATCCTTT
The DNA here is from genome assembly GCA_963580285.1 of Lucinisca nassula. Lineage (NCBI taxonomy): Eukaryota > Metazoa > Mollusca > Bivalvia > Lucinida > Lucinidae > Lucinisca > Lucinisca nassula. The sequence goes on along the minus strand of OY757025.1, from coordinate 52,042,258 downwards.
TTAAAGCTCTGTGGTGTACTCTTTGCTTCAAAAGGATACGCCTGTCATAGAACATATTTAAGTGGTGGGGGATGTTTAATGCGTGGTCATTTTAACGTGATGTTAAAGTAGATCCCTGTGAGCTGAGGTCGGGACAAGCAATATCTTTGGAATAAATTTCCTCTACTGAGGGTGACACCATCCAACCTCCTTAGTCTCTGTCAAGAATGTCAATATCTCCAGGCTTGTAGCACCTGTCAAGATCTCTCGAAATACGTCCGAGGTAAGTTTTTCTGTATGTGTCTATATTATTCAGTTTAGCACACAAAGCACAGTAGGGTAAATTTTTGTCGTTATGATTCCAAGTGGCAAAGTATTTATTTTTCCTTCTTAAAAAGTCTGTATAAAGAGTTTCATTATTGCCAATATACTTAAGGTACTCCACAATCTCTTTAAAACTTTTAAAATCCGCCGTGTCGATAAATGTGTCATGTGGCAATAATTTCTTGTAATCGGCGCCTCCTCTTACAACAATAACTGTATCGTAGTTAAAATACTTGTAGAATTTCTCCGTTACGTAATCTTCACACATGGAGTTTTCAAAGGCCAAGTAGAATTTGTAGTTGTTACTTATCAGTTCTTCGGGATCCTTTATTCTTCCACTTCCACAGCGTCCATATATATCAACTGGAAGACCCCGCTCTTTTAGCTTGTCCACAAATATATTGCGCATACCGGGCGTCTTACAGTTGCTTACAACCCATGCCGCCCATTTTGTTTTCTTCTGGAATATTTCTACATAGTTACGCTTTGAACCATTTTTTCTAGTTTTTAAATAGCCACCAGGCAGAACAATGTCCGAGTCTAGCATAAAACTCATAGACCAGTTGAAACTATTTTCCCAAACCGGGTGGTTACCTCGATAAAAATTGTTATATATCGCCGGCGACTCTCCCCGATAGTATATCCATACTTGATTCGGTGGCCGATAAGGTGGTTCCTTTGGCAGTCTATCGTGAATAGGAAACATTATGGCAGAGCTTTTGTTCCAGAGTCCTCTATCATTCGTGTGTTCACAGTTATTAAAGTAACATGTTTGCGTATGCTTGTTTAGCATCGGGTGAGGAAGCCATTGAGGGACTGTCCACCATAGTATTTTATGCGAAATGTTATGTTTTCGACCTTTTGAAGAAGACCAGTTTCCAGTCGGATACAAATAATTCTTGGCCGACCAACCCATAAGGTTCTTTTCTGTGATATCCACAAGCATCGGTTTCCATGCACCATTTTCTTTCCTTGTTTCGATACTCGAGCTTGAATCTAAAATAAAATCAAATGAAATTAGCCCCAATACTAGCAATCCTGGCTCCAATTTTATAAAACTTTATTTTCAAGCTCAACTCAGGTGAGCATGAAATTAGTAATGCTCATTACTATTAACATACAAACAAATCAGGCAATATTCTTGCTCAGATCAGCGCAAAGTGTCATTTATCCTGCTCATAAATTTTAAAATGCCAATAAATGAGTTGGATAAATTTCAAGATTATAAATTTCAAGATTATAGAACGTTATTTTCATGCTTAATTAACTTTAGCATTAAATTTACCCTGCTCATAAATTTCAAAATGCCAATATACGTTTATGAGCAGGATAATTGACATTCTGTGGTGATATGAGCAGGATAAATGTCTGATTGGTTTGTAAAAGTTGTGAGCATTACAAATTCCAAGCTCAGCTTTATTTTCATGCTCAACTCACTTGAGCAGGATAAATGACATTCAGTGGTGATCTGAGCAGGAAACTAGAGCTGTCAGTGAAACTGACAAGGGCCCCGGCAGTGCCATCAGAGGAGTTGGTTCTGAAAAGATATCTAACCATTTACATGTACGGCAACAATAGCCTTTGAAAAATTGTGAACAGCGAAGGTTTGTTGTGGCGAGCTATTCACTCACACAAGTTTAATGTTTGAGGAAACATTGTCAGAACAGACACAGCAAAGCACATTTTAAGTTTGGGATGCTAAAAATTGTTCGTTTCTCGCAAAACAAAAAACAAATCAAAGGTAAAAGAATAGCATGTTTTGTAGACGAGAAGGAGCCTCTCTGGCCTAGTAGGTGGTTACGACTACTGACTTTTAGATATGAAACCGCTCATGGCCCTAAGTTCGAGGCACGATCGGGTCACGTGTGAGGCGCCATGTTCTGAAAGGGAAGGTCAAGTGGTTAAACACTGTTTTCTTCGGACAAACCCAGTTTTGCCCACCTCTGATTAAGGATCGGTTTGGTGTAACCGAAATGATCTTGAAAACACGAAAACCCAAACATAAATAATCAAAGTACTGAAAGTACTGAGGAAAGTTGATTTATGAGGAATAATTATTATATAACAATGTTAGTCGTAGATCAAACAGTTAGCTAGATATTTTTACTACTTCCCATATAACAGGTCCTGGTTTATGAATGTCATTTGATGTGTCACCAGTAATAATTCTGATTCTGATTTGACAAGGTCCCAGAGGGTTAAAAAATTCGACAAAGAAAAAAAAATGATTCATCGATTGTTTTGAGTTAAACGACAGGTCAAACCTAGTGGATCATTTTTGTCGTCTCCAAGAGAAGGTGGGGGGGGGGGTGGGGGGTGGGGGGGAAGAGATAGAAGAGTTAGTAGAGGAGGTGATTTGTTTGTTTGTTTGATTTGAGGTTTAACGTCCCCGTCGACACTGTAAAGGTCATTTTGGAGACGTTGCTTCCAATTTTGTGGCACTTTTACCCGACATTGAGATGAAATTACATCTCAAGCCCTGCCGCCCAATGAAACCAATAGGGTTTATAAGCATGGACAGACCGACTCGCACCGCTTTGCCTGGGCAGGCTTACATCCTCTGAGCAGTTTACCAGTACGCGTGTGCGGGTCGGTTTCAGCTCTGCGTGGAAGCATCATGCAGCCCATATATTTCAACAAGCCCCGATAGGCGGGGGGCATTGTAGAGGAGACGAAAATGAGGGACAGAGGAGAAAGAGGAAAATGAATGGAAGTGTAGAAACAGAAAAAAATACACCCCCCCCCCCCCCCACACACACACACACACACTCTACCGTTACCTGCTGCAAGGACAGCAGCAGGTGTTGCCCAACTGTAAGTCCATATTAGCTGGACTCCCCAGTGACACAAGATTGCCTCACTCAACTACCCCAACGAAGAAAAAAAAACGGAAGAAAGAAAGATGAACATGGTGTCTTAGCAACGTCGCATGGATACGGCGATGCACATACGTTGTGCAACCGCTTTAAGCTATGTTCCTTCGGGCGTCGGGACATAATCAAAGCACTGAAAGTACTGGCGGGTCGACTGTCTGAGTGTAGGCAGAGAAAATAGTCCTGAACTTTGTCTTTTCGTTCAACCCTTAATTCCAGTATTTTAAGTGTAGACCTGATCAGTCGCCGCGTTATGTTGCCTTGTGTGGCGTCTGTTTTTGTATCTAATCACGGTTAGCTAATTCACCAGTCAGGGTGATAGCATTTTGAAAGGTTCTCCAGTTTATTTATCTTTTATGTTATATGCATTTATTTATTTACTTTCTTGGCATTGCCCAAAATCTTTTCAGCTTATTCGTGTGCGCTTCTGTACTAAATAGGAGCAACACAACAGATTCATCTTACTGCATTTACAATAGTCCATTGATAGTGCTCAAGCGCAAATGCAAAGCAAGCTTTGCTGAAAAGTTTTTTCACTTTCGTGTTAAAACAATTTAAAACTTAACTTCCTATTTAAATGTATATCCTAAGGCTTGTTTTGCTGGTCGGAATCAAAATATCTGTATATAGCTCAGAACGTTCAATAGTTTCCGTTAAGCGCCCGCTTCAGTTGATTTCATCTTCATACGATAGACGCTTATGGTGCCAATCACAACAATTCTCGTCTGCTTCGTTGTCTACTGTCATTGTTGCAAACAATGTGGACCCAGATCGAACAGCTCCACGATGAGCAGTTTGATCAGCATCCACACTGTCTGCCTAGATGCAAAAATATGTGTAAAAAGTTTGAAAAGTATATATGGCAGACGACATAAACAGTCGCACCTTAAGGGTTGTAGTGACAGCACTGATTTGTCGAAGGTCCTGAACTGCGATTTAACCCTGAAATACCAGTATTTTAAGAAAATACTGTATACACCTAACAGTCTACACTATTTGCAAAACTGGTTTCATAGTGTTAAACCTCAAATTCGTGAAATCTGGTTTCGCCTTTCAGATAATCGATGCTAATCAGTGCCGTGTATAATCAAAGTACTGAAAGTACTGAGGAAAGTTGATTTATGAGGAACAATTATTATGGTAACAATGCAAGTCGTAGATCAAGCTGTTATCTAGACATTTTGTGAGCGTTAAAAATTCGACGAAGAAAATAAAAATGATTCATCGGTTGTTTTGAGTTTAACGACAGGTCAACCATTGTGGATCTTTTTGTCTTCTCCAAGAGAAAGGAGGGAAAGAGATAGAAGAGAGAGCAGAGGAGATGAAAGTGAGTGACAGAGTGAATGGAAGTGTAGAAACAGAAGAAATATCAACACTCACCATCTACCGTTACCTGCTGCAAGGAGAGCAGGCTTTGCCCAAATGTAAGTCAGTATCAGCTGGACTCCCCAGTGACACAAGATACACACCACCTGTGCCTCACCCAACTACCCCCACGAAGAAAAAAAGGAAGAAAAAGAGAAAGATAAACTTGTCTGCTAATTTCTCCATGGTTTCTAAATTAGCTCAGTACATTCTGTGCTGGTCCCTTCTGCTAATAATCTTACCGAGAAGTTCTCCTAGCGGGCACATTACGTCTTAGCAACGTCGCATCAACGTTGGGTTGATACGACGATGCACATACGTTGTGCAGCCGCTTGGAGCTATGTTCCTTCGGGCGTCGGGACACTAAAAGGAGAATAACTTGGACGAACATAAAAAGATCATTTTAAACCATTTTATTTAGACATTATAACCTGAACTTCGACTACCCAATGCGAATTAAAATACGTTTATTCCAAATAAAAACATTAACCAATAAATGCCAATTGTTTCAATACTGGTACATTCGGAAACAGTTAAAACAGATTAGAGGCCACAGAATGTAGCGTCTGATCGGTGTCTTCGCTATTTGCTAAAATTACGGAACTTGATGTAAAACTCACAGCTTTCAAAATTATTTTGTAATTAGAGCTCTCGAAAGCAGGTGAATAACTGCGTTTGATGTCGATCAGTTATAGGTTGTTAAGTCGGTTACTGATAATCACGGAGAAGCGAGCTAACCCTTTTAACCCTGTAGACCGGTGCAGACGCAGCGGTAGAAATACACTGTATCTATGCAAACCTTGTAGATCTTACGGCACGTAGCTAGCACGTTTCGCCAGAATCTACATGTTTACTGTTTAATTGCCATCATGTGAGTGAACCAATCAGAAATCCCTTTCTATAAGAATATATTTAAAGCGAGAAGAGTCCTGTTCAGGAACTCAGGGATGAAAGAGTGAACATAAATATCATCGGAAAGCGCGTAGGAAAATAGTCCTAGAGTATTGTTTTCTGTTCAGAATATGTCTTTTTGAGCCAATTTATATTCAATCCGTGTGAAGTCTAGAAAAATGAAATATTTTGAAACACGTTCCGTGCCTGCAAAATTAGTTTGTAAGAGTTCCTGTGGACTATTTTATGCAGCGAACGAACAGCGGAAGTGGAATAACGCGGTCCAGTACCGGAAGTAGAAATGTAATGACATAGAAACTGGATTTTATAAATCAAGTTTCAAAAAGCGCATTATTGGATTTCCCAACATCGATAAAAATAGTACAGGACTAGTACTGACCGTAACCTTGGTTTCCCAAGAGGTCACGTGGATAACCCAGGGTTTCAGTTCTCTGCTTTAAAACTTTGGACCATTCGACCCAAAAAGGAGAATAACTTGACAAAAAAGATCATTTTTAAACCATTTATTTTAGACATTATAACCCTGATCAGACGCCGCGTTTACCCAATGCTAATTCAAATACGTTTATTCCAACCTGTACGGGGTCCTAAAAACATTATCCCATAAATGCAAATTGTTTCAATACTGGGACATTATAGATGAGAGGCCACAGACTGTTGATCGGTGTCTTTACTATTTGCTAAAGTACGGAACACAGCTTGCAACATGTGTTTTGTAATTAGAGGTCTCGAAAGCAGGCGAATTGTATGTCAGTAAAGGGTTGTTTAGTTGGTCACTGACAAGCTAACCCTTTTAACCCTGTAGACTGGTGCAGACGCCGAGGTAGAAATACGCTGTATCTATGCAAACCTTGCAGATCCTGATAAGATGGCACGTAGCTTGAATGTCTCGCCAGAATCTACATGCACACCGTTTGTTTTTATGTCAGTGAACTTATCAGAAATCCCTTTCTATAAGAATATATTTGAAGCGAGAAGAGTCCTGTTTAGAAACTCAGGTATGAAAGAGTAAAACATAAATATCATCGGAAAGCGCGTAGGAAAATAGTCCCAGAGTACTGTTTTCTTCTCAGAATTCGTCTTTCTGTGCCAATTTATATTCAATCCGTATAAAGTCTCGAAAACTGAACTATTTTGAAAGACGTTCCATGCCTGCAAAATTAATTTTCAAGAGTTCCTTTGGACTATTTTATGCAGCGAACGAACAGCGGAAGTGGAGTAACGCGGTACAGTACCGGAAGTAGAAATGTAATGACATAGAAACTTGATTTTAAAAATCAACTTTCAAAAAAATAAGAGCACTGCAAGCGGGTGCCATGCTCGCCCGTTTGTCTGCTTTCTTCGTCTGACACGAAGGGAGATAAATCAGTCAAGTTGCATGACAGAGTTATGGAACTTCGTAAGAATGAAGTTCTTGTGATCATACTGAACTGTGTCAAGTTTCGCTAGGCTAGGGCAAGGTAACAGTTTTAGGTTACATTTGCGAAAAACAGGTCAAAGTTCAAATGTCACAGGTCAAAACGCTTGGTATCGACGGAAAATTGTTGTCACAAGAACATTCATGTGAAGTGTGATGGTTGTAATGTTAGTGCTATTAAACTGAGTGACAAAACCCTTCTTCTAAACGAAAAAAAGAGGAGATAATTCAGTCAAATTATATGATAGAGTTATGGGACTTGGAACGAATGTAGCGCTTGTGATGGTAAGTATCAGTGTTAAGTTTCATGAACGTAGGCCAAATACTTTTGGAAATATACTCAAGGTATATGTTTTTGGTTAGATTATCGAAGGAACAGGTCAAATTTCAAAATTCAAGGTCACATGTCAAACAGTTTGGTATCTATGGAAAGGTCTTGACCCAAGAAACATCAATGTGAAGCTTGAAGGCTCTGTTGTAAATATTGTTGGAATGGAAGGGTAAATGTGTTTCTTTTTTTTTTTTTTTTTTTTTTTTTTTTTTTTAGAAAAATGGAGATAATTCAGTCAAAATCAATAATACAGTCATTGCCCTTGGTCAGAGTGTAGCTCTTGTGATGTGTATTTGTATGCATTTTATGAAGCTATGTCAAATACTTTTTAAGATAGTCAGAAATTGACCACGCATGACTACTGGTACACGCTGAGATGGTCTAAGCCTACCCAGGCAAAGAGGTGTGGGTCAGAGCGTCCAATGCATATAAGCCTTTTGCTTTCATTGGGCGGCAGGGCTTGAGATGACATTTCATCTCAGAGTCGGGTAAAAGTCCCACAAAATTGGAAGCAGTGTCTCTAAAATGACCTTACTAGTGTTGACCTGGACGTTAAACCTCAATATTTTAATCCCGTCGAGCCTGTCAGTTCACCCATTTGACGGCTGCCTTTCTTGCTTCAGCAAAAGAGAAACAATGATCGTAGAAATATTTTACAATCCGTCTCCACTAACGAAGACTGGGATCGAACTCGCGACTTCCTAATCATCAGTCAGACGAGCATAAGACCGAGCCAACAGGACTTAGAGTTTGGTCACTGCACGAAAACATGACATACTTATTTTGTGATTGTTTGTTTGTTTTGTTTGAATTGAGGTTTAACTTCCCCATCAATACTATTTAGGTCATTTTGGAGACGCTGCTTCCAAATATGTGGACTTTTACCCAACACTGAGATGAAATAACACCTGAAGCCCTGCCGCCCAAAGAATGCACTGGACAGTTCGACTCGTACCACATTGCCTGGCCAGGCTTAGTCCTTCTTAGCAATTTACCAGTACTCATGTGTGGTCAGTTTCAGCCCTGCGTGGAATTACCATGCAGCCCAATCTATTTCTCTAAGCCCCGATGGGTGTGTGTGTGTGTGTGTGTGGGGGGGGGGGGGGCTATTATGCGATTGTGTTTATATACACAGAAATATAAGATACATCGCCATTACATCGACCTTCGTTCACGTTCCATCCAATATCAATACAGAGGACCCACGTTATAACGACAGTATTTATTCCATATTATTGTGCCGTTATAATAAGTTTGCCGATATAAAGAATCCCAGTTAGGAGTATGATAGGTAATAAATTGCCTTTTCCCCATCCCTCACCGAGGCGAATCTAGCAAATGTATATAACATTTGTTTCTTGGAGAGTTAGATTACAAGAATCTTTTATGACTATGGACTCGATTTGTGCAGTTCCAACCCGAGGGAAGCCCACGCCGCTCGCAACCTAGGTTAAGCCTTTAGCAAAGTAGTCATTCCATTGAAATTGCCGTTATAATGAGTTTGCCGTTATAACGAATGTCGGTGTAAAGAGGGTTGACTGTACCAAACTCCTTAGCTCTGAATTCAACACCGCGTATAAGCATACGTAAAACGTATTTAATTCGACAAAACAATGTATGATTAGCCTGTCCACACGATCAAAGTTTATCGAATTCAAAATAAATATTGGTTAGTCTGTGTTGAATTCGACAAACCTTGATCGTGTGGACAGCCTTATCAACAATTGTTTTGTCGAAGTCGACGAATCTTGACCGAGTGAACGACACTTTACCTCGAGAATAAGTGTACAATTGTCTCTGACGCCAATCCATCCAGTCTGTCTGCCACAGAAAGAGGTGTAATGAGTAGTTGAATTTAATCTGCTTGTCTGGAGGGTGCCGTGACACCCTCATTGAATGACATTTGGCCACATTGAACTTCATTTGCCAATCGGCCTCCCAACGTGCTAGGCTATCCAGGTCATCTTGTAAGATAAGACAGTCAGAAGTAGTATATATGCTCCTATACAAAACACAATCATCAGCAAACAAGCGAACAGATGACCTGATATTATCAGGAAGATCGTTAATAAATATCAAGAAAAGGACCGGTCCAAGTACCGAACCTTGTGGGACACCGGACAAAACAGGGACTGGATCCGACGCTTGACCGTCAAGTACAACTTGTTGAGTGAGAGCCATGAGCTAACCCACTTAAGTGTGGATTCTCTTATCCCATAATGATCTATTTTGTACAATAGCCTCCTGTGAGGTACCTTGTCGAAGGCCTTGGCAAAATCTATGATAATAAGGTCAGTCTGTTTGTGGCCACGATTAATGGCCCCATCCAGATTGCTCACTATGTCATGGTAGAACTGAACTAATTGAGTTTCACAAGACCTTCGACTTCGGAAACCATGCTGGCAGTCAGCAAGAATGCTTTCAAAGGCTAGGTGCTTGTTAATGTTGCTAACTAATATATGCTCCAGGGTTTTGCACCAGATGCATGTGAGCGGCACCGGTCTGTAATTCGCAGTATCTTATTTTTCTCCTTTCTTAAAGACCGGGGTTACGTTTGCTTGTCGCCAGTCATCTGGTACAGTGCCCCGAGCAAGTGATTCATTGAAAATAAAGGCCAGCAGGGGAGATATTTCAGCACTACATTCCTTAAGCACCCTGGCATGCAGGCCGTCAGGCCCAGATGCCTTATGTATGTTGAGCTTGTCCAACAGTTTTGCGACCCCTTTGGGGTCAACTGTTATGTCCCCCATAGAGGGGAACGGACTTGTACCTTTTGATGGTAGCTCACCGTCAGCTTCACGTGTAAACGCCGATTGAAACTGCTTATTACATATATTTGCCTTTTCGCGCGATTCAGTTTTCAAAATTCCATTTTCCCTAAGTGAAGTTATCCCAAATGATTCTTTTTTCAGGGACTTTACAAATGACCAAAATTTCTTAACTTTTCCATTCTTCTGGGGACCCTCGGGATCAATATTTTCATCATCAAAGGTAAAGATGCTGGAAACATGCTTCCAATATGCATCTCTAATTACCTTTTGTACATGTGCTCTGAACCTTTTGTAATGGTTCTTCACGTCGGGATTGCTAGACTTACGAGCACGAAAGTACATTCTGTCAAGTCTTCTGATTAGGTGTTTGATCGTGTTATCGATCCATGGTACACTATGCTTTGTTTTGGTCATTTTTATTGGTATGTACCTTTCCATGGCCGTCGTAAGTTCGGTCTTAAAACTGACCCACAAGTCATTTACTGACATGCGAGAGAGGTCAGAGGAAAGGAAGGAATCCTTAAATCGCGCCATATGGTCTCGCAGACCATCCATATCCGCACGCTTATATAAATATATTTTACGCGGGACCTGTCGGATTCGCTTTGCTTTTATGTCATACTCAATATAAACTATATCATGATCGGCCTTGCCGATCGGGGGCATCCCTTTGACACGACTAACTGGGGATGGAGAATTTGTAAATAGCAAATCTAGGGGTTTTTCTTGCCGGGTGGGTATATTTACGACTTGAGAGAGGCAATGTTCTTTTACTATATCCAAAAGCTGTTGTTGTGTTTGCCTTTTCGACACTCCATGGGGTACCTGCTGGTTGCTCCATTCAATATCACCACAATTGAAGTCCCCTCCTACCAATATGTGGGCATTTCCATTTGATACCAATTTATAAAGTAAATCCCCTCATGATGTTTTGTATATCCCAGTTTTCTGAATGTTGTTTTACATTCTGAAAGTGGCGAGTATTTTTCAGAAGCAACGAGATTAGCTCAAGTTGGCCTATATAAAAGATTACAATCTTTGCAACTTCGAATTTGCCTAACTGAACATTGAATACTCTTTACAGAGGGTATCGCCTTTAAAGGAAAGCGCTTGCCTCTCAGAATCAAATTCTTTCCTTTCAGAATAAATCCCTGCTAAGAAGTTGGACAATTTTGTTATGTTGTCTGCCAAACACATACGTTTATTTATTCCCTTAAAATCACGTTTACAAGTAGTTGTAATATACATCTCTTGAAAACCCCGCCTTATATAGGGAAATACGATGATTATTTATATCCATTCAGAACATAGTCCAAAAATATATGTAAATATGTCACGAAAAGCCTATTTCCTAGAGTTCTGGAGAAGTCAGAATGCTTTGTACTTACATGCCAAAAAAGTAATGTTTATAAGCACAATTCTAACACAGTGCGCCTATATAGGCAATGGAAAATAATTGTGTTTTATTCTTCAACAAATCCCGACAAGGAAGAGCGTGCCGTGTGACGTAATTAAACACTGCCAATTTATGACGTCACTAGTCGATTACCTTGACGTTAGACGGTATAACGTCATTTTCTCGCATCGAAAACGTTAGAGTCGGATATAAATGCATATTTCAGTCGATAATTTTAGCGGGATTTCTTCTAACAATGGCGAAAAGATGTGAGATTTTGAAAGCAACAACAACATTTTATTTTATACTAAGCAGTGAAATCAATGCATATCTGAAACAAATAAAAATGATATTGATCAATCACATGTGAAATGATATCGTATCATTTCACATGCGATTGATACCATTTATATCATTTCACTGCAGCGTGCCGGGACTACTTTTTTGTTTACGTTCTGGTCGAAAAAATAAGCTAAGTTTTCCTTTTATTTACTAAGAACAATAATTCCTTATACCGTTAGAATATATTTTGAAGTGTGGCATTAAAATTGGATGAACAGGCGCCATATCTGACAACAGCAGCGCTGTGATTTTGAACAACATACATCTCGGCTCCCTCACAGATTTAGGCTTAGCTGTCTTTGTTACAAATGGTCTACGGACAAGACTTATCAGTTCACTGAATGGCTGAGTAAGAGTTTGTGCGAGCAGTAGTTTCTAGGGAAATTTGTGCTCAAATCAGCGTGTGTGTGTGCATTAACTTTTTTCGGCGGATACCAAAAGTATTTCATCTCGTGTGTTGAAAACATCCGAATTTTCACTCTTGCTTCGCACTCGTGAAAATTATGATGTTTTCAACACACTCGATGAAATATTATTTGTATCCATCTCAAAAAAGTAAATATCCTATATATTGTCGCTTTTCAGCCTGTTAGAACCGAAATATATCAGCTCTAGTTTGTGATTTGTTGAGTAATAAATCATAGTTTGTCACTCAGTTGTAAGTAGACAAATCACGCTACGCGCTCGCGATTTGTCTACTTTACATCTGACCTCCACATTGTGATTTATTTTTCATCAAATCACAGTTAGAGCGGATCTATTTCTTAAATAAGAAAAACATAGTCCAAAAATCTTTGTAAAAGAGGCACAAATTAGCATTTGAATAAACCCTTGTTCCTGGAGTTCTGAAGAATTCAGAACTGTTTGTTCTAACAACCATATGAAATAAATGTTTAGAGCACAAATAAGAAAAAACAAATCCCAATGATTCATCCTATAAATGTCATTCCTGCAGCCGCGAAATAGGATTTACTTTCTCAGTTTTCAAAGTTGTTCAACAATTAACTTTGTAACATCTTTGCAATTTTGAAAAGAACGTATGTTTCAAGAAGAATATCAATGAACTAAATCAATGTTGTAATAATTGTCCCCTTTTAATATACCAAATGGTTGTTATTTTAGTCACGTCGTAAGAAAGCCTGTTTAATACGAGTTTCGGCCGGCGAGAACTCTGATCAGTCTGTGCGATTATTGCCAGGTTTTATGGTCAAATAACTATAGGGAAACATCGATGGCTTCTGTACAGGCAGAGAAAGGTCAGGTCAGTCTGCACATACGAACTGGCTGATTTGAGCCGTCGCTGCCTGTATTTTCCGATTAAGGACAGAAAATTTTTTAAAATATATATGGAATTTTGCTGCCACGTGTGTGTACATAGATGTGCGTTTTGAGTTTAACGGTCCAAACGACACAAGTTATTTCTTGCACACCAGATAAGGATATCCGCGGTTTAAGCCTGGGATACAAATTCTGTTCTAACCCTGGTGTTCTTACCCAAAATCGAATGTTCACGCGTGTTTGATAAATACACGGGTTGTATATGTGCCGTCGTTAAGGTGACGTCACAGCACGTAACGTGACGTCGCTAAACATCACACCATGGTCATCACAAAATGTCGGACGTCAGCAAACGAGGTGACTGTATTAACAAAAATCCACGCTCAAAAATGAAAGGTATGCAAGAAAAGAATCCAAAATGGTCGTTAGGGGTGAATAGAAAAACCGTCCCTGGCGATCACAGTCCGGTATCACTCTGCAAAGTAGAAGTAAAACAAAGATCAGGAATTGATACAATTAACTTACTCCATCCATAAAAGACACCAATGGGAAAGAAATACAAACATTAAGCGACCAGACCATAATGGAAACCTAAACAAGGGAAGGCCATATGGACAGTTACTTTCCCACAAAATGGCCATATGGCCATCCAAAATTAAAAGACACAAGTGATACACACAGTAAGTAACAAACAACAACATAAATAAATCGCCACAGAAGAGCCGCCTTGGAACGGTCAGTGGAAGATTTCCACTGGGGGGCTTAAATCGATTTTACGTGGCCACAATCCTCGCCCTTACTTCCGTCGCGATTTAGACAAAAAAAATTTTGTTCAGTCCGCATGAAGGCCTCCAAGCCTCGTGATGCCGGACCGTGACATTCGGAACGGATTTTTCTATCCACCCAGCACACCCATATAAGATTCTTTTATCATTTGACGTCGCGTCTGAGAGTGTAATAACGCCATGTAATAAATTCGATAATCCACTAGTGGATTAAATATGCAAATTAGTTAGATACGCCCTGTAACGTTACATGTATGACGTCATTAACGACGTAGCGTTTACAAATGGCGGGACATTGACTATTTTGTTAAACAATCGTTAATAAATGCGTTTTAAATGTCATATGATAAATAAAATCTTGCTTTCGGGCTCATGTATTATTTAATTTATTAAACTCGTTGAAGAAAAGGGATAAAATGCTCGGCAAAGCCTCGCATTTTATCCCTTTTCCTCAACTCGTTTAATAAATTCAATAATACATGAGCCCGAATGAAAAAGCCGAGCATTTTATCCCATTTCTTCAACGAGTTTAATAAATTCAATAATACATGAGCACTCATGTAAGATCCTCTATATAGCCATGTCGAGCCTGTCAGCTTACCTAACTAATTTTTCTTGGGCGGGTTTAAACATTAAGTTTTAACCAGCACAAGTCACCTCTTACGTATACCAGAAACTGACGACTGCCCTTCTTGAATCCACGGAAGAGAAAGAATGACAGTATAAAGTACCCCTTGATTACTTTCTACGGAAGAATGTTGTCGGGCCCGGAAGGGATCGAAGCTCTGACTACCTGATTACCAGTCAGACGCGCATCCGACAGAGCTAAGCCTCGGCTGGTGGAGCTTTTAGCAGTGAGCTCAAAGCGTTAGTGGTTCAGCAATTAACTTATTGAGCTGATAAGCTTCGGCCGATAAAGCATTCAACATATACAGCTGATAAGCTTCGGCCGATAGAGAGCTCAACAGAGCTGATTAAGCATCTGCTGGTTAGCAAATTATTAGCATCTTAAGCTGATATGCCTCGGCGTCTTGAACCGACATCTGATTGAGTTGATAAAAATCGGATGGCGGAGCCTTTAACAGATTGGGCTGTTGTTGCCTGATACTTCTCGTATGTCTGTGAACCACCGGAGTCCAGCTGTTTGCTTTCTTATGCTTCAGCATGCTGTCGAGTCCTGATCGTTGTGTCATCTCCAAATATGTTTGTTTGTTACGTTCTCGGAGATGTTGCACTGGTGAGTTAGGATGCCGAGGACAGAAAAAAATGCTTGTCCTTGTGATATTTTTTTTTATTATTATTTTGGATAGCCCTATAGACGTTAATTGGAATAAAAAATCTCCCTTTGGCTTTTTTTCTTGTAATGATGCCATTGCTTAAAGTGGTTCCTGCTTTCCCTTTCGTGTCTTGAATGAAAGTTACCAGGTGATTATACCGATTTCTTACCATTGCCTTCGTTTCTACAGAGGACCAGCTCTATAACGACACAAAGCTCGTTTTAACGACAATTTCAATGGAATGAATGCTTAGCTCAAGGTTTAAACTCAATTCCGAGCGGCTTGGGCTTCCCTTGGGTTGGAAACGTCAAAGTCGATTCCATAGTCATGAAAGATAATTGTAATTTAATACTCCCAAGAAACAAATGTCTATCACATTTGTTTCTTGGAGTAATGATGTGGAAAAGACCTTTTATAACCTATCATAATCCTAACTGGGATTCTTTATAACGGCAAATTCAATACAACCTCACAATAATAGGGAACAAATACTGTCGTTATAACGCGGGTCCTCTGTTTATTCATCCTTCGGCTAAGGATATAGTTTAAATTTCTTCTTCTTTTCGTGGACTATATACTAAATTTCACTAATCTGGATATTCTGCTAGTATGAGATATTTAATATAAAAGATATACGATTTTCTTCTGTTTATATATAAAAGTTAGGTCCAAGGTGAATGATGAGGTATTCAATTGTGTCATAGCCGTGCTCTTTTGCTCGCATGTAAAACTGTTTTATAACATCTTCAGGTTCAGATCACTATGTAAACATGTAAAATTGATCCATGTCGGTACAAAGGAGACCTATTATATCATTGAAAGGTTTCATGATTGTGTCTGTCATTTAAAGGTCAGCCTACATACCTGATAAGAAAGAGCATTACTCACTGATTCATTATAAGGATATGTAGTTCTCTAAGGCCATTCCTGAATCAATCGTCATCAGTCAGGAAACAAACAGAGATTATGGACCAAGAGTACGAAACATGTGGAGTCGGTCAAAATGGTATTTCGAAAATAAGCAACAGATCCTCGAACATGTAAGCATTTGTATGACATCAGGATAATCCATGTAGGATCATATATCTCCTTCAGTCAATGACATTTTCCCTGATTATTCATTATTTCTGTTACACATTTTCATGTATATATTAATTTCTTGCTTCAAAAGCATCGTATAAACTGCTGCATGCAAAAGATAGTTAATATCCTTTTGCCAAAAGCTTAATCTGTTGTACAGACGAGTGCGAAAAAAAAACATTTATGGTGTCCGCCTATGCATTCTGAGATGTGCGGTTCCATATTTTCCTTCTGGGAATAACGAAGTAAAGTTGATTCTTCTTCATCAGTAAGGTCATAAATAAATACCGGTTCATTATGTATGCGACGAATTTTAATGATTGGTACAAATTTTCTTACGGACAATCAATCGGCCACTACAGCAGTAGTTGAAAAATCCTCTTTGGTAAATGTTGCTTGATAAAGTGAATTAACTATACTCAGATTCAATGAAAACGCACCACTTGTACTATACCTCAAATTGATTCACAATATTTCCAGCATTTGATCAAATTATCCAAAGACTCACTACAGAGTTACAGCATTTCATTGGATGCAGAGATACGGAGACTCGAATAAGTCCACACACGCGAAAAATCAAAATCACATATCCTAATACCGGGTATATCCACCATTAGCATCAAGTGTGGCTTTGAATCGACGACTCGTGCTTCGAAATAAACGCAGTATGTGGTCTTGTGAGATGTCCCATTCTTCATGTAGCGCATGGCAAGCTGCTGACGGTTGATTGGCGGATGACATCGGCTGAACACACGTTTTCCGGGCTGGTACCAAAGGTGCTAATTGGGTTTTAATCCGGCGAAAACGCAGGCCAAGGAAGAACTTGCACATCATTTTGATTGACAACGTACACATAATGAGCACGTGCCTTGTCCCGTTGGAAAAGCGTAACATCAACATTATTGCGTAAAAATGGCGCCACCTCAGGCACTAAGATTTTATCGATGTACCGACGTGCCGTTAAATTGCCATCAACAACGATGAGTTGGGTTAAGTGACGCCATGAGATCCCTCCCCACACCATTACGCTGCTACCATCACCCAACGTGACACCTGTTTAACACAACAGTCTTGACATCGCTCCCCACGTCGACGTCATATTTTACGCCTCCTTTCAAACACTTCAACACAAAAACGGGACTCGTCCGTGAACAGTACACCACAGCAACAATGTTGTGTTCATCGGATATGCAGTCGACACAAATTAAAGCGACTGATTCGACGTTCCGCCGTCAAAACATTCCCCCTATACGTCTTATGTCTAGAAATACCACGTTCCTGGAGACGCCGCCGTACAGTTAAGGCACGAACGCGTAGGTTATGGGCCCCCACTGTCCCCTGGGCAGTTTCCACAGACGTTCTGAATCGGTCGCGTAAATGACTCAAAACATTGTACCGGTTCTGCTGACGTGTAGTAACACGTTCACGTCCAGGGCGTTGTCTATTGTCCCCGTAGCGTTGTGCCTTTCCACCAATCGAGCAATCGTAGTGTGCGAACAACCCATACGTTCTGCAACTTGGCGGTATGAAAGGCCACCTTCAACCATACCGAGGGTACGATGACGATCGACGTTACTAATACATCCGATTGGCTTCTTCTTATGAAATGTTTACTGGCTTTTAACGTAAAGAATCCGGACCTTATAATGACAGTAAAGAAAGTTCCAAAATATCGTGATTACGAACAGTTTGCAATTTTTGCATTTTGCACATGCACATCATGAAAATCACGCGGTATTCGTGTCAAACAAACACGTACTTCGGTGACAACTTTACAATACCGCATTAAACTAACGAAATCAAAATTCTAAAAGTGGTGCGTTTTCATTGAATCTGAGTATATATCATTTTCAAGCGTAGAATCCATGCCAGCAGGGACAGGAGAATTACTAGAAAATAGAAGTGAAGGCAATGATAAATGCCTAAATTGATTCTGGGATGTTAAGTTTAAAATAAAGTAGAAGTAAAACAAAGATCAGGAATCGGTACAATTAACTTACTTCACCCATCAAAGACACCAAAGGGAAAGAAATACAAACATTAAGCGATCAGACCATAATGGAAACCTAAACAAAGGAAGGCCATAAGGACAGTTACTTTCCCACAAAATGGCCATATGGCCATCCAAAATTAAAAGACACAAGTGATACATACAGTAAGTAACAAACAACAACATAAATAAATCGCCACAGAAGAACCGCCTTGGAACGGTCAGTGGAAAGATTTCCACTGGGGGGCTTAAATCGATTTTACGTGGCCACAATCCTCGCCCTTACTTCCGCCGCGATTTAGACAAATAATTTATTCAGTCCGAATGAAGGCCTCCTAACTCATCAGTGCAACATCTCCTTGAACACAAATAATCAAAGAACCACAGAGGTGAGACAACTTTGAGGACTCGACAGCAAGAAACCACTGAAATGCTGGAGCAAACGAAAACCAACAGTTAGACTCCGATGGGCCGAACCAGAGACAGAGCATCAGGCACCAACCAACATTACCTTGAATTAGATCTCTCTAATTCTCAATAAGCCTTTACGTTGGTACCGTCATAGAATCTGAGGCCTGACCCACCGGCGTGCAATTAAAGAGGGAAGCAAAGTTGCCAACCGTGATTGGGTTAACTACCATGCATGCAGTCTGTCGTATAATATCCATGTTGTACCCAATCTCTCTTATATCGAAGAATGATTTTACGAAATCGGGTGCTAAAGTCATTACGGTTATATTTTTTCTGAATTTATATACTAAGTCACCATAAAATTCGGGTTCCGATAGACCTTGTTGCAGAAGAGATTTAAGTCCGATATTGAATTTTGAAATTAAATCAGAATGGCGTCTATAAAATTTTGAAAAGGCTTTGCGTAGTTTATGGTAACGATAACCCTGATTAAGAAGTTTAGCCGTTAATAATTTATTACGACTGTTGAAGTCAGTTACATGACTACACACTCTAGCAAATCTAATTAATTGCGAAATATAAACGCCATAGGATGGCGCACGAGGAACATCACCATCCAAAAAAGGAAAATTTACAATCTCAAAATCAAAGTCATCGCGTTTATCATAAATTTTGCATGAAACAAACCCATCTACAATAGATAGATGTAAATCCAAAAACGGGGCCTCGGTATCAGAAGAATTTGCTTTATTTAACTGAAGATCTGGGGGGGGGGGGGGAATCTGACTGATCAAACCATCGAAATAGGTATTATCAATATTTGATAAATGATCTAAATATCTAGAAGTGGAGCTAAAAGCTTCAATAATTTCAGATTGGTTTTCAATGGAAAGCGACAACATGAAGTCTCTTTCATAACAATACAAGAATAGATCAGCCACAAAGTCTGCCAATGAAACACAATTGATGTCGGGATGTTTAGTTTAAAATAAAGTCTGTTATCTCGTTTTTTTTTTTTTTGTTTTTTTTTTTGTTCGTTGTTTCTTATCTGTGTGTGTGTTTTTTATCTTCTTATTTCTGCTCTAAAACATAGACTGTGGACACTTGTTGGGACCGCTTAGATAGATGTACATGTCTCTATGAGCATATCCTTGTTTTTCATTTTTACAGATATAAAATCGCTTTTGTCAAATAAAAGCTGCTAATCAGACTGCCTTGTGGCAAAGACCGCTTTTCATCCATCACGAAAACACGCCTATATCAAATTGACCTCCTTGAACCCCACTTTAATATAGTAAAACAGGGGTTTACCGGGGTAAACCTAATCCTTCCTAATTTCTGCTCTAAAATATAGATTGTGGATTATCGTTTGAACCGCCTCGATGAGGCGGTTCTAACGTGTACCCACAATCTATATTTTGAATCCGGATGTCACGTGATCGTCAGTTCGGTACACAGAACACTGATGTGATAAAAATGTGAATTTTAGTTGAGAAATATGGAATAAAGGATACTACTATGTATATGTGAGTGACTATTACATCCTGAGCTACCAGAAAATGATATTAAACTGCATCTGACTATGTTCATATTTATTTTATTGATGATTTTTCAATGATTGAGAACTGATTGAAAGGCGGGAAAACCATTGGTAAACAAAGTACCGTAATGAATCTAAAGTGTTCAATCTGACAATACTTTACAACGTAGTATGACAGGTCGCAGAAATAAAAGCAGAAAGCGTAACAAGTCCTCGCCGTTACTCCAGTCCTCGCCTAAAAAGAACAAGGCTCACAAGTCTCCGAAAATTCCTGAATCTGTCCAAACAACACAGGCCGATCATTCTAGTGTGGGGGCCGATGTAGCAGAAGAGCACGCTTCTATAAACGACTCTTTGACGCTTCTCAAAACTCCAGTTACTGTAAAACCCTCTGATTCCAGTAACATAGACACACCCCTTAGTCCAACAATGCATGATCCTGAGCAAACATTCCAAACCGAGGATCTTTCAGAGCTAGCTTCAACCCAGTTACCGCCTCCACCACCGTCGATGATGAATCCCGTGGTGTTTAGCGATCAGTATGCTATGTCTAATCAAATGTTGCAGTTTCCTCAACCTGTTATGCCAGCTTTATCGGAACAGGATGTTGTCAGGATAGCGCATGCTGTCAAATCAATGTTGAGCGATGAGATAAGCCAGCTTGTTGAGGCCAAGATTGACTCAGCAACTGCTTCTTTACGATCAGAACTGGATGACCTGAAACAAAAATATAGTTCGCTCAAGGAAGAACTTGCTTCTTTGCATAAACAGCAGGATGACACAGAACAATACTCCAGAAGAATGTGTCTGCGTGTATCTGGTATACCAGAAACTCAAAATGAAGATGTAAATAAACTGGTACTAGATTTTGCGAAGCGGGTTAACGCAAAAATTGGCCCAGGTGATATTGACCGCGCGCATCGTGTGGGCCGGCCAAATGGAGATGAAGTGGCAAGAAATGTGGGAGGTTCTAGTGCTAATCGTGAGATAATCATAAAGTTCACTAATAGTGCTGCCAGACTTAATCTTCTTCGGGGACGTGCGAAATTGCGTGAGGATAATGTTAGAAACATTTTTATAAATGAAGATCTCACCCCATTTCGCAAGCTCCTAGCCTATGAATGTAGGCGAATTAAAAGAATGAGAAATTCTAATGTTAAGAAAACATGGGTTTACGCTGGCTTTCCACACATTCTTGATACGTCTGGAACTAAAGTCAGAATAACAAGTATGTCCGACCTCGAAAGATACGAGGCGACGGGTACTCAGACTGGTCGTCCAAGGCCTTAACCCATTTAGTACCGGAAACCACTAAAGGAGTAATTGGCGAACGGAGCAGGCCCGGATCAGATGTCGCAGAACGCGGCGTATGACCGGGGCCTGCACTGTTTGCCAAGGCCTAAACACATTTAGTACCGGAAACCCCTAAAGGGGTAACGGGCGGACAGAGCGGGCCCAGATCAGATACGACAGGACGCGGCGTCTGATCGGGGCCTGCGCTGTTTGCCAAAAAATCAGCCATTTTCCAAATTATTTTTTAAGGAAACAGAACCCGACACACCTAAATCCTGATTTATGTAATGAAGAAGAGGCCATTTGTTACAAAGAGGGTTAATGATGGCCAGATAAGACCCGTGTATTTCGTAGTCGAGCGCGGAATGGGCTGACCTCCGGAGGTCTTATTTCTCCACCTTGTGGGTTCTCGAGTCCTCACATCGTTGGTGACCTTCGGACGACCAGTAGATTATTTTAGAGAGTTTACGGCTTTTTTGTGTATTAACTTGTCTTATTGCGTGTAAACGATCAGCTCACCACTTTGGACACTTTTGAACTGTAGTCCTACTATACTACTCTGGTCATGTTTGTAACGGTACTTAATATACACTCAAAAGAGGTAAACAGGGCTTTTCCCCGAAATTGTGTTTAAGGGCATTTGTACGGGATTTTTATTCAAATGTCAAGTCCTAGAGACCATTAAAAGTGGAAGACCAGGGTCCAGCTGTTCAAAGACTTGCAAGCTTAGCGAGTTCGTTAGTGGTCAAATTGTTGACTGTTCTAGCAAGTACAATGTCTAAACTAAAATTTTGTTATTTCTGCTGTGAGGTGTGATTCACACTGTTTCAGCAGAAATATCAAAACTATTAATATATTTGCCATATTGAAGAAACAATTGTTTAACAATCCGTTGACTGACGGCCTCGTTTAGTTCAGAACAACTGAACCCTGCATGTTTTGTGGTATACGGCTCACTTGTACACTTTTTTATTGACCGATGAGGGTTAAAATAGCAGACAAAGAATCCCTCCATCTCTGGCTGTGTGGGTGAGCCTCCATGTACCATAAGGACAGTGTAGACACAGATATGTCGCCGCAACATGGCTTCTGGTGTGGATCTGCCCAGTCTGTTTAAAGCAGCTATACTTTCATAGAATTTAGTACAACACAGGCGCACCTCTATACTTGGAAATGG
Source organism: Lucinisca nassula (assembly GCA_963580285.1). Classification (NCBI taxonomy): domain Eukaryota; kingdom Metazoa; phylum Mollusca; class Bivalvia; order Lucinida; family Lucinidae; genus Lucinisca; species Lucinisca nassula. The sequence continues at coordinate 52,019,717 of OY757025.1, read as the reverse complement.
AATAGGAAGTTTGTTGAACTTAACTCCCAGCAGGCACGCGTCGCTAGGGCAACGTCAGATCAACGTTGGTGCAATGTCGCGACGTTGCACCAGCGTTGATGTGACGTCGCATGAACGTCATGACGTCGCAGACTTTGGTGTGACGTCGCAGTTACGTCATGTGCCTGCTGGGCTTCGTTGTGGCATATAGAGGATTTTTTGCTTTTCTGAGGTGGATGCCCGAGGTGTTTCATCGAGTGTCTTGAAGACCAGAGCAAAGCACGAGTGAAAATTCGAATGCTTTCAACACATGAGATGAAATATTTTTGGTATCAGCCGAAAAAAGTAAATTCGCATTATATTTTTACTTTTATAATGGTATTTACGGTAATTGATCAAATCCTATGGTACGTCACAATTTTGACCTGGCTATGACGTCACAAATGACAGTTTCAAAACATTTTGAACATAGCATTTATATAGTTCAAAAAATGCTTTTCAGAATTATTTTATCGATAATAATGACAATTATTGGAAGATCAACCTCCTGGCATTTCTATTAATACTGTGATTATACAGTGCAATATCGGTTCTGTAACGCCACCGTGACGTCGTAGCAACGATATCGCCGTCGACTGCTATAGCATGTTTGGGTTTCTCTCATTAGTTACATTAAGCCTATTGTATGTATAGTAGGCAGGAAGTGCTGTGCTTGACCGACCTGCTTATGACCCGCAGTGTGTGTGGCAATATTACAGTTTAGCCCTCGCGTCCTAGCGACGTCAATTGATGACCTCTACGCATCATCTGTCAGACTGTCTGTATATATATATATTTTTTTTATTTTTAGTCACCAGTTTTTAGTCACCAGTGACAAGTCGTGAGTCTATGTGTACCACAAAGCGCTTTGAATGTTTACATGCGCACAGGAGTCACGTGGGACTGGCTGTGATCTATATCCTGATCGCACTCTTGCACCATTACAAATTAATCTACAATGTTATCGGCATCTCGACGTTCGTCTGTGTATACTCTATGTGAATTCCGTTATTAGCGCTATCCGATCAAGCTCAGCACTGCCAGCTTACATTAGTACTTGGTTTATGCTAAGATTTTACGTCCCCACCGGCACTTAGGACGTTTGCCACTTCGTGAGGCGTTGTATTCAGCAGTGTTTTGGTTTAATCGGTTACGGCACTGTGTGGCCCGGTATGTGTTCGAGCCCCGATGGGCGGGGCGCTGAATTCGTGTATACAACACAACGACCTGGCGGATAGACGTTGGGTCGACAGCGATACGACGTGGAAACGTCGACTCACTGTCGGACCGACGTTAGGCCAACCGATTCGTGCTGGTAGGGGATTCACAAAGTTCCAACATACAGTATTTATTTACGTTGGGTTTGTACGGTTTCGGACTGTGCTTGGCATGCCCAGTAGTTATCGTCATTTTTTTGCAACGCCACATGTATTGGCAGCTGTGTAGTGGAAGCAATGTTTAATGCGAACTAAACGCCATAGTAAAAAAAACAGCTTACCGGTATCCTGGAAAAATATTTATACGCAACTGTTTTGTTTCGTATCACCCGTTTTATTCCATGGAGTTCTTTTCCAAACTGCACACAACAATCCTCCTTATAATTTTGTGTTGTCCTCGTAACCTACTGATCTACATGTAACACGTGTCTTTCTTGCACAACAAAAGCGTGATAATCGTGGCATGCGACCGAATTTTGTCAATGACAGTCATATATTCTCGCTACAAAGATAACTACCGTTATCAAAAAATAGATAAGAGGTCCTCTGGGATTTTTGTTTGTCTTTTTCATTCACTGAGAGCTCTACATTTTTTTCTTTATTTTTTTTTCTTTTGCCGTTGTTGTTGTTTTTTGTTTATTTTTGTATAATCAGTTTAGCCTGTTAGTACATGTATCTACGACCGATTCTCGTTATCTCGAACACTGATATTTCGAACAAACTAGAATGGGGTACGGTTTGTCACTACTATACGTTCTCCAGAGTCTCGAGATGCTGTTGCATCGGACCGGAATTACTGGTCATTAGATATTACAAGGTCCTCCGTCCGTCCGTGCGTCCGTAGCGCTGTCTGCTCCTTGGCCGCTGGCCTGGGTGCAGCCAGACTTGGCACATGACGTCGGAAGTGTGAGCGTACCATTATATTTAGCTCTGCCAGAAGCGTGGGGATTTCCGGTGGCACTTTATCGACTGGGTGCTCTAATATGGAGTTTGAGATAACGGGAGTTGTCCTTAATTACACAGCTCCTCCATTCCATTTCCTTTTATCGGCTCTTAAGTTTCGTTTCGTTGAGAGCTGGGATGAAATGGAATGATGGGTGGAAACGTCACTGAGCCACCCATGTTCTCAAAATATCCTTTTCACTTTCGTTTCGGAAAAGGAGTGGGATTTCATGGGTGTGCATCCAATGCTTTTAAATGCCCAATTTATCAGCCGTGAATCAAGACAGTCTGCCTTCAGAATTTGTTCTTGTCTTACTCAACAGTGACCGGTGGCTTTGATGCAACAGCGCAGGCCGGTCGGCGCCCTGGTGCTCACAGTTTATAACATAGAGTAAAATATCAGTAGTATTGTCTGTTCTATTTTGATGTATTATCGCTTACAGTCGCGTATCGTGAAACAGGATCTATCTTTATTGCGATCGGACGGCAAATATTTTTTTTTTTTTGTTGCTGTTGTTGTTGTTTTCAGGTCCCCGCCAACACAATTCAGGTCATTCTGGGGACTTTGCTTCTGGTCTTGTGGGACTTTTGCCCGGCATTGACATGAAATTACATCTCATGCCCTGCCGCTCAATGAAACCCAAAAGCTTATATACATTGGACTGTCTGACTCGCACCACTTCCCTAGGCAACTTGGTCTTCTGGGCGACATGCCGGTGCTCATGTGTCGTCGATCTCGGGTCTGTGCGGGCGCGCCGTGCGGCCCGATCTATTTCTCCAGGTCCAACTGCAATTTTACTTTGTACATGCCTACGTCTTGTATACATATAATTGTATTGCCACGTTTACCCGTGCTCGGGCGTATGCCTTCTTATACATGAGTATATGTATCCATGAATATCATTCGATGCTCGTTTTCTGGTGGCCATATACAGTCGAACTTCGATAATTCGAACACCTTCGGGACCATCCCTTTTTGTTCGAAAGTGGAGCAGTTCGAGTTATTGAAGGTTATTGATAATGCTAGCTGAAACATAATAGGGGTGACCTCAGAATATGTTCGACGTTTTACTAAATAAATGTATGCTGTGAATACTCATCAGAGTCGCCTCAACGAGGCGATTCTCATGAGTACACACAGCTTACATTTTTTTTTATTTATTTATTTATTTATTTATTTTATAAGTTACAATGAGACAAACCTCCTTTTATTGACCCAAACACACATATTTCTGGAGCTATATGAACACTCTTCTAGGGACCCAAGAGTTCAAATTAGCCATGGTAGGGGAATTGTCCGTGTTCGAGTTGTCGAAGTTTCGCTGTATATCACTCCACCCATAAACATATTTTTCACCCTTTTACTTCCTTTGTTCCTTTTCTAATGTTCACATGTTTTGTCTATTGTTTGTTTCTTATTGTTTATATTTTATGTCTTTGCTCCACGGGGATCGCAGCCTTCAAAAGAACATGTTGTTTTGCTGTAATGCACTGTGTGCGGAAGTCTTGAAGACCGTTCCAAGGCGGCTCTTCTGTGGCGATTTATTTATGTTGTTGTTTGTTACTTACTGTGTGTATCACTTGTGTCTTTTGGTTTTGGATGGCCATATGGCCATTTTGTGGGAAAGTAACTGTCCTTATGGCCTTCCTTTGTTTAGGTTTCCATTATGGTCTGGTCGCTTGGTGTTTGTATTTCTTTCCCTTTGGTGTCTTTTATGGGTGGAGTAAGTTAATTGTATCAATTCCTGATCTTTGTTTTACTTCTACTTTGAGCAGTCCTTTCACTGCATCCATAAAGGAAATGCGCTGTCTTATAGACTGTATAACATGAATGATATTGTAGAGCACAGGATGCGTATAGGACTGCATAACTATCGACATTTCAAACACAAAGGCTTGTCTCACTTTACTCATTTTGAACTCTTAACATTTTTGTCAATGCTTCTCGTGATGTGTGGCGACATAGAAACCAATCCAGGACCTGTATTAGATTATCCTTCATTTATACAAACATCACTTGATCTAATGTTCATGCCATTGCTGTTAGTGCGCTCAGGTGACATTGAATTGAATCCAGGCCCAACGGATCTGCGGGACTATACTAGCGTTTCCTCCCAAGGATCAGATAATATTGAAGAAGCCGCTATAATAAACAACTTTTCCATAGTTCATTATAATATTCAAAGTATTTCAAATAAAATAGAAATAATCGGGGCAGAATTAAAAAACTTTGACATTATTTGTCTAACAGAAACTTGGTTAAATCAGGGAGTGACAGATGATTTAGTCACTATAGAGGGATATAAACTTTATAGGCGTGACCGCGAAGGGGATAGTCACGGAGGTATATGTGTTTACATAAAAAAACAATGTATATTGACGCCGTAGATTAGATCTCGAAATTCCAGGTATAGAATGCATTTGGATGGAACTCAACATTCATAATAGAAAATTTTTGTTGGGTACATTTTACAGACCACCAAATTCTCCTGCTGCAACCCTGGCTTCCATAGAAGATTCCATTGGTATGGCTTTTGACACAAACATTAGTAATATTTTTATAACAGGAGATTTTAACCTCGATATTTTCAAGCAAGCAACGGGTAATAAAATACGCGACATATGTCAACATTTCAATTTGGAGCAACTCATAACGGAACCGACACACAAAACGGAGAATTCGTCTTCCGCTATTGATTTGATATTTACTTCTGACAAAAATGCTATACTTCTAAGCGGAGTTGGTGATCCCTTTCTAGATCAAACATTAGATATCACAGCCCAATTTTTTTTGTTCTAAATTTTAGAAAATACACTACACGAGTCTTTCACCGGCATATTTGGCTCTTTGATCGTGGGGACTATCAATCCCTTTCGCACGAGGTCGAAAACACTAACTGGAATGAGCTAAAAGACAACGACGTTGATACATATGCTAGAAACATTACTGAAAAAATTTCCAACCTGACTTCCAAACACATTCCTAACAAAACAGCAAAAATTCGTCAATCTGATCCTCCATGGCTAACTAATGAAATCAAGAAAATGATCCGTAAGAGAAAACGTATATACAACAAATTCAAAAAATCAAAAAGCACGGTAGATTTTGACAATTACAAACAAATACGAAACAAAATTATAGGAGAAATTCGAAAATCTAAGCAATTACAAACAGAAAAATTGGCAGACAAATTAAATAACGAAGAAATCAAACAGAAAGACTGGTGAAAAACTCTAAAACAGTTTATTAAAACCGATCAATCTTCAACACTCCCGCCTCTTTACAAAGAAGATAATGTTTATTCAAAAGACGAAGACAAGGCTAATCTTATGAATGACTTCTTTATAGAACAAACAATGCTAAATGATGACAATGCCTCTCTACCAACTGATGTTCCTCAAGCTCAGAATTTTCTCAGCTTAATCTCAACCACTCCGGCAGAAGTTGAATTAATATTAAAGTCGTTGCAATTAGGTAAAGCAGCTGGTCCTGACTCAATTAACAATCGCATTCTTAAGGAACTAGCTGGTCCTCTATCTGTACCACTCAGTGATCTTTTTAACTTCTCTCTTAGTAAGGGTAAAGTTCCAAATACATGGAAAGAGGCAAACGTGACCCCCATCTTCAAAAAGGGCGATCCTTCAATCATATCGAATTATAGACCAATTTCTCTCCTAAGTACTATAGGCAAAGTCCTAGAAAAAATCGTTCATAAGCACCTTTTTAACTTTATTCGTGACCATAATATACTAACATCTCTTCAGTCAGGATTTATTCCTGGAGACTCTACTGTTAACCAACTAGTTCATATTTACAATACATTTTGCAAAGCTCTCGACGAAGGTAAAGAAGTACGTGCGGTCTTTTGCGACATTAGTAAAGCCTTTGACAGAGTATGGCATAAAGGCCTTCTCTACAAACTTCATAGCATTGGTATTTCTGGTTCGCTACTGCAATGGTTTACAGATTATTTGCATAATAGACAACAGAGAGTAGTGCTACCTGGAGCTGCATCGTCTTGGTCTGTTATCAAGGCAGGAGTCCCACAAGGCTCCATCCTTGGCCCACTTCTGTTCCTGATTTATATTAATGACATAGTTGTAGACATACATTCTTCTATCAGGCTCTTTGCAGATGATACTAGTCTGTACATAGTGGTGGAGAACCCCATGCATGCGGCAGCCCAGATCAACTCTGATCTGGCTAAGATTCACTCATGGGCAACGAAATGGCTTGTTTCTTTTAATCCTGCAAAATCCGAGTCAATGATTTTTTCGCGAAAAATAAATAAACCCTATCATCCTCCTATATCAATGAACCAGCAACATATAAACGAAGTACATTCTCATAAGCATTTAGGTCTTATTTTCTCGACCGACTGCACCTGGCATGACCACATAGACAACATCAAAACGAAAGCATGGTTTCGGATCAATATAATGCGCAAACTTAAATTCACACTCGATAGAAAATCCCTACAAACAATATATACTTCTTTTATAAGGCCACTTCTTGAATATGCCGATGTTTTCTGGGATAATTGCACCCGATACGAGGCGAACGAATTAGAAAAAATTCAAAATGAAGCCGCACGAATCGTTACTGGGGCAACAAAACTAGTATCAATCAACTCTCTTCTCTATGATCTTGGATGGGAATCTCTGGAAGCTCGGAGACAAAAACACAAACTTGTACTCTATTACAAAATGCAGAATTTTCTCACACCTGAATACCTATCTTCATTAGTACCCCTCACGGTAGGCAGTAGCACAGCTTACGATTTGCGAAATAATGCCAATTTACAGACTGTCCGAGCCAACTCGCAGCTTTATTATACACCATTTCTCCCGTCGGCGACTCGCAACTGGAACGATTTGCCAGATGACAAGAAAAATGCACCCTCATTAGCAGCTTTTAAGCACAAACTACAGTCTAACGAAAGAAAACCACCGTCATACTTTTGTGCAGGTAAAAGATTTGGGCAAGTACATCATGCCAGACTAAGACTTAATTGCAGCTCGCTACACGATCATCTCTTTCAAAAGAATATTCTAAATAACTCTTTATGTGCTTGTGGAGCTGTTGAGGACACGCATCACTACCTCATGGCCTGTGAACAGGACACTGACGTTAGACAGGACATGTTAAACATTGTCTCAGCTATTTGCCAACCTGCTTTAAACATCCTTCTATACGGCAGTACTGATCTCTCTGTGAATGATAACATACAAATATTCTTAGCAGTACAAGATTTTTATTCTTAAGTCTAAAAGATTTTGTACCTCAAATTTATAATCACAGATTTCAAATGCCTTACTAGTACTTATCACAGATATATAAATATGTGTAGTTTTTCTGCATGGGCACACATACATATATCTACACACGTAAATATATACATGCGCGTTCTTACCCGAAAAAGTTTGAAAAACGCATCTACTAACTCGAGTTAAACAGCTACAGCGTCCAACCGAACCGATCTTCAGCCTTTGTCTCACATCACTATTCGAAGAGCGCAACTGAGTTTCTACATTGTATTGTTTCTCTTGAGACAGCCCCAAATCACACGCCCAAGACTTGATTCATCAGTGCTAATGAAACAAAATAATTACCCTAAAATCCATTCCCCGTGGAGCCATATATCTATGCTTTATTTCACTACTATACTATTCATTTTGTAACCAAAATGAAATTCACCTAGGATATGTTCACAATAACTTGCAAATTCGAACAAACTTGACAATCACAACTATACTTAGTACATTGATATTGTAATCGAGGGATACAGATTTGAATAAGTCATTTGACTTTTTTCTGAATCCCTTTGTATGATACTTGTATTCTTTGTCAACATAATATGTGTAAAAAAATGTATGTATTATACAAAGAAATAAAGTTTAAACCAATCTATATTTTGAGCAGAAATAAGAAAATTATCACAATTTCTCATCTGAATTTTTTCATTTTTACGGCGGTAAAATTTACATTGTATTTGTATAGGCGTGTTTTGTTTTTCTGTAAAAATGGTAAACCACCCTATCTTTTCAACATGGCTAAAATGGAACCACAAGTTCTGTATTTAAACTTCAGACTGCTGTATGTCAAGATTACCCACCAGCCCACTGGCAGTGTGTTGGAATAAACTACCTGTTGCAGGTGATTACTCGTACACAGATGTGGTTCAACAGTGAAGTCAATTAATCTGACAAGGGACTAATCATCACACCATGGGACCAAACTTGATTTCAGAGGCTAGGAAGACACTTGGTCCACAGACTGTTATGCTCTTTCAGCCAATGAAACACAGCAGTTAAATTTGAAGGACTGATACAATCAAAGCACTGAGAGTACTGGTGGGTCGATTGTCTCCGAGTGTAGATTTGGAACGAGGACTTACACTTGGACATCTGACCCTTAAATTCCTGTGCTGTAAACAAACCATGTAGACCCTGATCAGACGCTGCGTTTTTTTTTGGTGGCTCACCCTTAAATTCCTGTACTGTAAGCAAACAGTGCAGACCCTGATCAGACGCCGCATTCTGCGGCGTCTGATTTGGGTCTACACTGTTTGACAAGCCCAAACCATGATTCCAGCCCAGCTTTTACAGATTACCCTTATACGCAACACGCTGAACTAACTCTGCTATTTTCTATAAATAAGTTATATTGATTTCGATAGTCACGTGGACAACAGCACGAATTCAGTTTCTGTCCTTTATAACATGGGGTCGATTTTTAACCAATCGACCCAAAAACTGGATCAAAACGAACATCACACATTTGACTCGAATAAGGTCAACTGGAAACCCTATCCATTGTCAAAGCCAGATTTCTAGGAAGATTCAGCACAGTGTTTTTCTCAGCATACTGACCACCAGGTAAAATGATCATTATAAAAATGTTTGAACAATACTCAAAGTTTTGATCCAAACACATGTAAACAGGTTAGCTCGTTTAGTATCGTCATCACTTTAAGTGCATTTAATTTTTATACTAATTGTTGGATTCTTCCTATCAGCCAAATACATTTTACAAGTATTATTATACCCTTGTTTTCGAAGAAAAATCGGGTATATTGTTTTCGTACCAGAGTTGAGTGGGCGTCAGTCCGTCCGTCTGTCTGTCCGTCACGTTTCTTGTAAATGGATCTCCTCTGCAACCACTGAAGTTACACTTTTGAAACTTTGCATGTGGATAGTACATGGTATGTAGATGGCAGTGGGCTACATTTTTGTGACCTTGACCCCAACATGGCCCCAAGGTCAAAGGTAAAAAAAGTATGATTTTGCCATATCTTAAGTTACACTTTTGAAACTTTGCATGTGGATAGTACATGGTATGTAGATGGCAGTGGGCTACTTTTTTGTGACATTGATCCAAAGATGGTCCCAAGGTCAAAGGTCAAAAAGTATGATTTTGCCATACCTCCTAAACTATTCGAGTTACACTTCTGAAACTTTACTTATTGGAGGGCCCTTGGAATATAGAATAAATTGGGCAACCTTTGGGATGACCTTGACCTCAACATGACCCCAAGGTCAAGGTCAAAAAGTATGATTTTGCCATATCTTCTAAACTATTTGAGTTACACTTCTGAAACTTTGTTTATTGGGTGGCCCTTGGAATATAGAATAAATTAGGCTACTTTTGGCGTAACTTTGACCTCAACATGACCCCAAGGACAAAGGTCACAAAATATGACTTTGCCATATCTCCTAAACAAATGGAGTTACACTTCTGACACTTTGCTTATTGGATGGCCTTTGGAATATAGAATATATTGGGCTACTTTTGATATGAGCTCGACCTCATCATGACCCCAAGGTCAAAGGTCAAAAAGTATTATTTTGCCATATTTTCTAAACTATTGGAGCTACACTTCTGAAACTTTGGTTATCGGATGGCTCTTGGAATATAGAATAAATTGGGCTACTTTTGGTGTGACCTTGAACTCAACCTGACCCCAAGGTCAAAGGTAAAAACGTATGACTTTGCCATATCTTCTTAACTATTGGAGTTACACTTCTTAAACTTTGGTTATTGGATGGCCGTTGGAATAAAGAAAAAATTGGAATTCTTTTGGTGGACCTTAATATAAACCCAGGGTCAAAGGTCAAAAACTATGACTTTGCCATATCTTCTAAACTATAGGAGTTACACTTCTGAAACTTTGCTTATCAGTTAGAATGTACTTTGCAACTTTTTTTTTTAACTTACATGAGGTTTTGGCTAGCTAATACATAGTCATTAGCGTTATTCATAGAAAAAGCGGGTATTTGCGATGGTTTACCATCGACTGCGCAATCTAGTTGAATTTATTAAACGAGTTTAGGAAAAGGGATAAAATGCGAGGCTGTGTCGAGCATTTTATCACTTTTCCTCAACGAGTTTAATGAATTAAATAATACATGAGCACAAATGTTAGATTGTATTTAGTACACGCATTTTATTCACGATTGTTTTACATTTTCAAAAATGTGAATTTTTTCTGCAATTGGTACACGCGATGTCGCTAAGGACGTCGTACATGTAACGTTACGGCGTATCTAATAGTATTTAATTTGCATATTTAATCCATTAGTGGATTATCGAATTTATTACATGGCGTTATTACATTCCCAGGGGCGACGTCATATGATAAATATTGTTTAATTTCTTTTCAGACAATAAATATGTTTGATACTTTTCGCCCCCGCCCACCGGGGCTTGTAGAAATAGATTGGTCTGCATGTTGCTTCCACGCAGAGCTGAAACTGGCCACACACGAGTACTGGTTAACCGCTCAGTAAAAGGACTTAGCCTGCCCAAGCAAAGGGGTGTGAGTCAGCCCGTACAGTGCATATTAGCTTTTTGGTTTCCCTATGCGGCAGGGCTTAAGATGTCATTTCATCTCAATATCGGGTAAAATTCCCACACGGGGACGTTAAACCTCAATTCAAACAAACAATGTTTGATACTTTTAAAAACAAACATCTCATGAATTGGAAAAAAATCCTCGTAATCTGCAGTGCTATGTTATTTGTTTCACGTGCACAACTATTGCATGCATCGGTAACAAGTCCGTGAAATGAACACCCCTCTAAACCCCATTTCATATAGAGAAAACTGGGGTTTACGGGGGTAAACGTTATTTTGCTTATATCTGCTCCAAGACATATGTTGTGGGTACTCGTTAGAACCGCCTCAATGAGGCGGTTCTAACGAGCACCCACAACCTATGTTTGAAGTATAAATAAGTAAAATATTGCGGATTTTCTTCAGAAAAGTAGCCGGGTTTGAGATGTGAAAAAGTGCATTATGTCGCACGGATGTGTTCTCGTAATGGGTTGAATGCATCACGAAAACATACCTATATAATTTTGACACCTTTGAACCCCACTTTTTTATAGTAAAACTGGGGTTTTCAGGGGTAAACCTTATTTTTCTTATTTCTACTCTAAACTATAGAGTGTGAGTACTCGTTAGAACCGCCTCGATGAGGCGGTTCTAACGTGCCTCGATGAGGCGGTTCTAACGTGTACCCACAATCTATATTTTGAGAAAAAATAGGAAAAAAATCACAATTTTTCAGGATAAAATTTTCACTTTTTGGCGAAACAATTTACAATGTATTAGTATAGGCTTCTTTTCGTAATGTACTTCTGCATAATAAGTCGTTTTTTCATGAAAGTTTTCATCATCATGCTGGGTATTAGAGGTCACATCTACATTGTCACGGGGAAAAAACGCGAAAATGGTCAACTTCTTCTCAGGCGTATATGTGTACGGGAAATGAATACACCCCGTATGTTCCACGCCAGTTTTAAAGAGAGTCGCTGTTTGCAGCACGATAACAAGTCCGTGAAATGACCCCCCCCCCCTCCTTAACCACATTATATATTGGAAAAAGATGGGTTTAAGAGAGTATACGTTATCTGCCTAATTTTTGCGGTTCTAACGAGCACCCGCAATCTATATATGTTGAAAGCAGAAATAAAAAGATGTTATCATTTTTTAAAAAGCAATTGTCATTTTTTGACACCATGTTGGACGCTATTATTTAATATGGACATGTTTTCCTTGTGGGAACTGTCTGTTTAGTGTCCCATATAAAAACACTGAAAGTGCCTGTGTGTTGATTGTCTCTGAGTATAGGCTTGGAAAGTAGTCCTGAAATGAGACTTACATTGTTTCGTTTAACCCTTAAACTCCCGTATTTTAAGCAAACAGTGCTAACCCTGATAAGACGCCTCGTCCGTTCTTGGCCCCCGCCCAAAGGGGCTTGAAGAAATATATGGGCTGCATGATGCTTCTACGCAGAGCTGAATCCGGCCCGCACACTAGTACTGGTAAACCGCTTAGAGGATCTAAGTCTGTCCAGGAACCGCGGTGCGAGAAGGACCGTCCATGCTAATAAACCCTATTGGTTTCATTTGGCGACGGGGCTTGAGATGTGATTTCATCTCAATGTCGGGTAAAAGTCCTATATGATGTTGACGGGGACGTTAACCTCAAATCGAACAAACAAATAAACTTAAGAACTGGTTTACAGAATGTTTCATTCACCCCCGCCAATTGGGGCTTGGCGAAATAGGCTGGGCTGAACGATGCTTCCACGCAGAGCTGAAACCGACCCGCACACGAGTACTGGTTAACCGCTAAGAGGACCTAAGCCTGCCCAGGTAAAGCGGTGCGAGTCGGCCCGTCCATGCTTATACACCCTATTGGTTTTATTGGGCGACAGGGCTTGAGATGTCATTTCATGTCAGTGTCGGGTAAAAGTCCCACCAAATTGGAAGCAACGTCTCCAAAATGACCTTTACAGTGTTGCCGGGGATGTTCAACCTCAAATCAAACAAACAAACAAGACGCCGCATCCTGAGTCAACACTGCAAAGCCCAACACATGATTCGCGTCCAGCTCCTGTTGATAACACGATTAAGCGACACTGACCTAAAAGCGATCAATATATAGCGGCTATTGTCTAATAAGCGTTACCTGGATTTAATAGTCATGTGTATATCAGCATTAAGCATTAAGCAACTTTTTGTGCTTAGTAACTTTTGGTCGACTGAGGAACAATCGACCAAAAATCCGCCCTTCTGATAAAGGGGATTTCTTAAGGTAAGCAGTTTCAGGAGCACACTGTTCCTTTTTAAAAGTATTAACCCAAATATTAAAATGGAATTTTCCAACTAGTAAGTTTGGAGTGGTCCATTTCCGATTATAGCGGTGTCAGGTTTGTTATTGTTTGTGGAAAATTTTGCAAAAATAAATGTTCTTTGAGCAAATTGTGTAGACCCAGGTCAGACGCCGCGTTCTGTGGCGTCTGATCCGGATCTACACTGTTTGCCAACGTCCCAGAAATTGGCAGCTAGGCATAAAGAGGTTAAAGTAGATCCCTATTAACTGTGGGGGTGATAGGGGTTAGGAAAGAAAGATTTTTGAAAGAGTTTCCTCCCCTGAGGTTGACATCCTCCAAACTCCTTAATATCTATCAAGAATGTCGATATCTCCAGGCTTGTAGCACCTGTCAAGATCTCTCGAAATACTTCCGACATAAGTTTTTCTGTATGCATCTATATTATTCAGTTTAGCACACATGGCACAGTAGGGTAAATTTTTGTCGTTATGATTCCAAGTGGCCCAGTATTTATCTTTCCTTCTTAAAAAGTCTGTATAAAGAGTTTCATTATTGCCAATATACTTAAGGTACTCCACAATCTCTTTAAAACTTTTAAAATCCGCCGTGTCGATAAATGTGTTATGTGGCAATAATTTCTTGTAATCGGCACCTCCTCTTACAACAATAATTGTATCGTAGTTAAAATATTTGTAGAATTTCTCAGTTACGTAATCTTCACACATGGAGTTTTCAAAGGCCAAGTAGAATTTGTAGTTGTTACTTATCAGCTCTTCGGGATCATCTATTCTTCCACTACCACAGCGTCCATATATATCAACTGGAAGACCCCGCTCTTTTAGCTTGTCCACAAATATATTGCGCATACCGGGCGTCTTACAGTTGCTTACAACCAATGCAGCCCATTTTGTTTTCTTTCGGAAAATTTCTGAATATTTACGCTGCTGAACAAATTTTCTAGTTTTTAAATATCCACCAGGCAGAACGATGTCTGAGTCTAACATGAAACTCATAGACCAGTTGAACTGATTTTCCCAGAAAGGGTGGTTACCACGAAAATAAATGTCATATATCGGTGGTGGTTCTGCCCTATAGTATATCCAAACTTGGTTTGGTGGTCGATATGGTGGTTTCTTTGGCATTTTATAATGAATAGGAAATACTATCGCAGAGCTCTTATTCCAGCCCCGTCTATCATCCGAGTGATCACAGTTATTAAAGTAACATGTCTGCGCATGCTTGTTTAGCAATTTACGAGGAAGCCAGGATGGAAACGACCACCATTGTATTTTATGCAAGATTTTATTTTTATTACCTCTTCCTGATACGTTTGAAGAAGACCAGTTTTCAGTTGGATACAAATAATTCTTGGCTGACCACCCCATAAGGTTCTTTTCTGTGATATCCACGAGCAATGGACGTAATGTGGTATCCTGTCTCGTACTTAAATCTAAAAGAAACAAATGAACCCACAAAATGATCCAAACTCACAGTGTCTGGTTCAACCATGTGCGGCAGGAAGTTTGTCCTGATCGTAAATTAAAACAATTCCAATAATACTGGCATTTCAAATTTAAAGGCTAGATAAATAAAATTCGCTGAAAGTTGTAGTATTGTAATTTAGTTGTGAGTACTGCAAATGTAATGTTCAGCTAAAGTCTTAAATGTCAAATATCACGAAAAAACACCTAAATAATTTTGACCTCCTTGAACCCTACTTTTATATAGTAAAACTGGGGTTTACTGGGGTTAACCTATTTTTTCTTATTTCTGCTCTAAAATATAGATTTTGGGTACTCGTTAGAACCGCCTCGATGAGGCGGTTCTAATGAGTACCCACAATCTATATTTTGAGCAGAAGTAAGAAAAATATTACAATTTTTCATCGCAAAATTTTCGTTTTTACGGCGGTAAAATTAACAATATATTTGTATAGGCGTGTTGTCGTGATGGGCCAACGGATTATTGATTGACCAGAAAAAATAGAAGTAGAAGCAATGATTTGAATCGATAAAATTACCCAACACATCCCATCCAAGACACCAAAGGGAAAGAAACACGAGCATATGATAACTTAACTATAATAAAAACGTAACAACGGGCTTCCGTGGCCTAGTTATACCCCCGGCATACGAAGTATGCTGTGGGGGTATATAGTTTTCGTCCTGCCGTTCGTCCGTCCGTCCGTCCTTCCGTGTGTCCGTCTTTCCGTCTGTCCGTACGTCCGTTAACATTTTGGTTAAAGTTTTGCGTCACAGTTTCTAGGAGATTGTATCTTCTGAACCGTTTGATAGATTTAGTTGATACTTACATTGAAGTTACATACTGGTCTAAATATTTCATTGATGCATGTCCCACCCCCACAGTGACCTTGATGTCAAGGTCACAGACTTAGAAATTTTACATTTGGTTAAAGTTTTGCGTGAAAGTTTCTGAGAGATTTATCTTCTGAACCCTTTGAGGGATTTAGTTGATACTTACACTGAAGTTACAAACTGGTCTTAAGATTTCATTGATGCATTTCCTATCCCCCACAGTGACCTTGAGGTCAAGGACACATACTTTGAAATTTTACATTTGGTTAAAGTTTTATGGCAAAGTTTATGTTCTAAACTCTAAGACAAATTCAGTTGATACTTGCATCAATGTACCAGTTCCAACATTTTGTGATGTATGTCCCTTCCCCCACCCAGGGTGACCTTGACCTCAAGGTCTCAAGGTCAACGACTTATAAATTTTACATTTGGTTAATGTTTAATGACAAAGTTTATAGACGCATGTATGTTCTAAACTTTAAGACAAATTCAATTGATACTTGCATCAATTTTGCATACCAGTCCAAAGTTTTCATTGATGCAGAACCCACCCTGCTGCTTCAGTACCATTCATACCCCCACTCCTTCAGTAACTTTGATGCCCTCACTCCCTTGTTCAATTTAGAAATTTTATGTTTAGTTTATCTTTTACAAGCACATTTATATATTCTTATAGCTTCTTGACATGAAAGCTATATTAGATAAGAGCGCTGACCCTTAATCATTAGGCCTCTCACCGCTATGGGTTCGAGCCTGGCTCGGGTAACGTGAAGGCAATGATCAGGAATCAATACAATTAACCCATAGCTGCTCCCATCAGTGACACTAAAGGGAAAGTAACACAAACATGAAATAACTAGACCCTATGATTGAGACGCCAAGTTCTGCAGCGGAAGGTCAGGTGGGTTTTCTCCGGGTACTCTCGTTTTCGACCAACTCTGATTAACGATCGGTTCGATTTGAGTGAAATAATCTTAAAAGAGCCGAAAATAAATAGCGCAACAAGTGGAAAGCCAAAAGGACAGTTACATGTACTTTCCCACAAATTGGCCAAACGGCTGTCCAAAATAAATAGATAATGGCAATACATATATACAAAAACGAACGAGAACAGTAAAAACCACGACAGAAGAACAGCCTAGGAACTGGCAGTAAAAGTTTATACTGGGGGAGTGGGATATGGACTTAAATCTATACTAAGTGGCCACACCCCTCGGTTAGGCGCTGTCGTGGTTTAAACAAACAAAAAAAATCAGCCCGCATGGAGGATTTCTAACGCCTCAGTGCAACATCTCCCAGAACGTAAACATCAAACGACAACAAAGATGAAACAGCGATGAGGACTCGGCAGCATAAAATTATTGAGATGTTGGAGCAAAGGAAATCCAACAGTAAGACTCCGGTGGGCACGACCAGAGACAAAGCATCAGGTACCAACCGACATTGCCTAAGTAAGCCTGTAGGGTGAATTCGTCATTGAATCTGAAACACGCCGGTGTGCAATTAAAGAGGGAATCAAAGTTATCATCCGTGGCTGGGTTAACTGCCACATCACGCTAACAAGTCCGTGAAATGAACATCCCCTTACACCCCACTTTATATAGAGAAAACTGGGGTTTAGAGGGCATGCATTATTTTCCTTATTTCTGCTGATAGACATAGGTTGTGGGAACTCGTTAGAACCGCCCCAATGAGGCGGTTCTAACGAGCACCCACAATCTATGTTTTGAGTATAAATAAGAATAATATCACAAATTTTCATTAGAAAATTGACCGTTTTTGAGATGAAAAAAAAAATGCATTATGACGCACGGGTGTATTATCGTAATGATGCAAGCAGTCTGTCGTATTACATTAATGTAGTGCCCAATCTTCTATTTCTGTGGTGACAGATAGGACACAGTACGATGTATAACTTGCTTTCGTGAAAAATGTAGAGGTTTTTACATATCATTGAATTTATTAAACGAGTTGAGGAAAAGGGAGAATATGCGATGCTTTGTCGAGCATTTTATCCATTTTCCTCAACGATTTTAATAAATTTGATAATACTTGAACACGAATGCAACATTCTGTTTATCATATGACTTTTAAAAGCATTTTATTCACGATTTTTAAACAAAAAGTGCAACATTCCACCATATGTATACGAAACGGCGTTAAGGACGGCGTACTTGTAGCGTTACGGGCGTACTTGTAGCGTTACGGGACGTATCTAACTAATTTGCTAGTCGATTACCGAATTTATGACATGACGTTATTACATTATCGGACATATAAAAAAAAAATTTATCTTCTTCTTTTAATTTCAATGTATTTTCTTTGTGCGTAGATAGCTCATGTACCCGTGAGTTTACCTGTAAAGTTATTTATGACAAACAAACCCACTATTTAGTTGTTCGTTTTCGTTCGCTTAAGGGTGTTTTTGGCGGAGCGGACGGGAGCGTGAGGGTTCCGCAATCTCTTGCCCCGATAGTGACTATTAGAAAAGATGGCTATGACGGCATCGATAACCATACAGGTAAACTCACGGGTACACATTCTGTCTACGCACTAATTTGGTTTAATTGGGAAAAGAAAAAAACAAAAACGCTATTTTTCCAGTAAACAAGTTATTCATTCTACTGTGTCATTTATGTCACCACAGAAATATATGGAGGATATTTACTTTTTATTGAGGTGGATGTCAACAATATTTCATCGAATGTCTTAAAAACATCCAAATTTCACGAGTGCGAAGCTCGAGTGAAAATTCGGATGTTTTCAACACACGAGATGAAATATTTTGGTATCCGCCGAAAAAAGTAAATTTTCTTTTTATTTTATAATTTTATACGGATATTTACGCTTATTGATCAATCGTATGTACGTCACAATTTTGACCTGGCTATGACGTCACAACTGTCAGTTTCAAAACATAAACAGATCGCCATTTTGAATACAGCATGTTGACAGTTCAAAGAGTGCTTTTTAAGGTATCTTACAGAATTATTTTATCGCTTACATATGAATTTTGGCGAGAAAAAGTAGTCCGGGCTGCTACTGTGAAAATAACAAGGTCATGTTATTTTTACAGTGTGAAAATATCGTATACTTTCAGAGTATGGAAATATGATTTTTATTTGTTTCAGATTTGCATTGATTTCAATGCAGAGTATAAAATAAATATTTTTTTTCAAACACTAAAATCATTAGATTACAGTTTTACTACATTTAAAAAGTATGGATGTCACCTCAACGCCCCCCTGCTACGATAACATTAAATACTTCTAATTCATAACTGAACATGTATTTTTTGTTTAGTTTCCTTATCAGTTTCATAAAGTTATATACTTTATTTATTTATTTATTTATTTATTTATTTATTTATTTATTTATTTATGCTATATATAACGACACAAAAGCATTAGCCCTTTCTTTCACGGGCCTCCCCCATTAGGAAAACACGTACGTGTGAAATAATGGCGTCCAACATGGTGTCAGAAGTGACGAATTTTACCTAAAAATGATAACATCTTTCTTACATTGCTTTCTGCTTTCAACATTGATTAAAACGAAAAGTCCCTCCTAAACCACATTTCATACAGATAAATATGGGTTTACGGGGGTATACATTATCTGCCCCATTTTTGCTCAACACCATTGCATAATTGGTTGTCGGTGCTCGTGAGAACCGTTCTGACGAGCACCCACAATCTATGTTTTTGAGCAAAAATAAGGCAACTACTGTATACCAACGTAAACCCCATTTTTCTCTATATAAAATGGGGTTTAGTTGTGTCTTCATTTCACGGACCTAGTATCGTGATGGTTCAAAGAAAATAAGTTTCGCCTATTTTCTCTTTATGGCACTGATCTATTAAAACATTTTCAAACTTGTCTGTAGCCGTTCAATTTTTCATTCAGCCAAATCTGCTGACTTGTATAATCAAGCAACCTCAACTAAACTTACACTTGACACACATTGTTTTATTGTTTGTCACCGACTACAGACATGAAGTAGAAAATAAGACCACCTACAAGCAAAATAATCCGCATGTGGCAAAATGATCATCTCGCAACTAAACAAAGATTAGAAAACAATCAAGCAAAACGTATATAGATATACATATATAGTGCGAACAATTTGACATGAGACTGACCTTTATGCAAGGAAAAATTAGCGAATGTTATCGCCTAATATGGCGGCTTTCGTAAACTTCTCGTGAATTTTCTGCATCTCGTGAAAAGCGAACCACTTACGGACCTCTATGCATTGTATAACAATATCGACCTCTTCCGAAAACGACGAAGATAAATATATGCATTCAGTCGGGTGTGAAATTATGTTAATAGTGTTCACCAGTCTCAGGTCAATTTGTTTGAACTATACCAGTTTTGCTTTTCTCTATCTATCATTGAGACTTTCTTGCACACCAGACAAGGAAATCCGTGATTTTACCCTGGGATAGAAATTTATATTCTCACCCTGGTGTTCCGACCCAGGCAACTAACATAAGTTCGCTTCAATTCTATTCAACTGCCGGAACTACTTCCGCACTACTTTTATTTTGTAAGCAATATACATGTGCGAGCTGTCAAAACTAACCGGAGGTGTTGTGCAAGAAAAAGAATCCAATATGGGGTTCTGTTTTAGATGGGCGTTTCCAACCGTCGGGATGACCGTGCTGAGCGGAACCTCGGCGTAGCCTCGGTTCCGCTCAGCACGGTCATCCCTCGGGTTGGAAACGCTCATCTCCAACAGGACCCCATATCAGATTCTTATAATCTACAATATACAGTAAAATTCTGCGCTAGCCCCTATCTCACTGGGATGCGACTGTTTGCGACAGCTTCCGGCTTACTTTCGCGAGTGAGTATCAAAGAGGTCCTGAAACAGTCGAAGTGATTAGCAATTTCCTCGCATGTGTCGCAAACGGTTCGCGAATATTTTGAATTTGTTCAAAAAAATTATGCGACAAAATGCCTCGCCAAAAAGTCGCAACGTCATTACGTGTGTCTCGAACGCGTCGCGAACTTTTCGCGGACCCTTCGCAATTAAGTTTCCGGCAGTCGTGGAACACGACAGATTTGCGAAATAAATAAGACCAAATTGCGAGTAAATAAAACTGAGCGACGTTCGGGTGAATATTGTAACGGCGTCTGGCTATTCTCTGTTATTCTATGTACAAATGTTCTCATTGTTGTTTAGATTCATTTATATCTGTTTTAACAAAATGTACATACCGATCTTCGGTCCGAAATAGCCGTAGCCGATGCAAACCATGTGCCAACTTTGTCGAGTATATCCTGTGTAAAATAGCCATGTCATCTCCAAGTGCATATATAACCATGAATATCTATTGTTTATTTAAGTATCCATATTCTTTTTATGCTCACACTTTCGCATTTGAAACAGTATTTTCCATCAAATGTTTGTTTACTTTTTGCTCAGCTGTTCGAACTCTCTGCGCACTGAACATACCATAAAAACCGAACGTTCCGTATGCTTGGCAGCATGGTAAGGAATGTGACGTCATCCAGGCACAACGTCATCCAGCGCGAGCCTGAAGGGTATATAAGGAGCGTTTCGGTTGAAGTTCAGTGTTGCTGATTGTTGCGAGCAACCTGCTGTGGCTTTTGCCAAAACAAGTTGAGGCGCCTAGGCCGTGTTTCAGCCTCCCATAGCTGAAACACGCCTGGGTTCGCCTAGATTGGAAGTATGGTGTGGCTTAGACTGTCTAGGCCTGAGTCTGAATTATGTTTGCTTGTTTGTTGACCCGGCACTCCCATCTGGGCGAATGTTTTGCCTATCTAGGCGAAACATACGTCCATCTGTGGGGAACATTTAGTTAGTTATTTATTTTCTTTTAGGCGACGTTGGCACAGGTTATCAACACATCTATATAAATTAATTATAAATTAATGGTTTTTCATAAGCAGTCATAACTTTGAATACTCTCTTTGTTGATAATTTTGGCTAGGGTCGAGCTTTGCTCCGAGCTAGGCACAGTCCTTGTTACGCTGCGCCGAGGTAGGCGAAGCCCAGGTAGGCGAAGCCCAGGTAGGCGAATATTTAAAACATAGACTCTTTGGGCTGTTGAGGGTAGTTCGCTTCTGAAAGCGTGGTGTAGCAACTCCTAGGCTGTCTATGAGCTAGTAATTTATTATCGTGCATTTCAAAGCAACATTCCTTTATGCCTAACTCGGAGGAATCTGCCTGGCTCGGATAAAGTAAAATCGACTTTGGATGGTTAGTTCCCCTTATTAGGAATGTTTTACCTAGCTAGGCTGAATGAGACCTTGCCAGGATGGGTGGAAGGTACTTCATTAACGATCTACGTAGTTGCTGTTTGTGGTGTTTGTCAAAACATGTTGTAGCAACTGGTAGAGTGTTATGAATAAGTAACTCCGATTTCTATACGTTTTAAGGGAATTGTACTTGCACCTATCTGGGATGAGTTCCGCCTGGCTGGGAAAGGACGTTCTATCAGTATCAAGTAGGGACTTAATATTGCACATTGTTAGTGACTTATTTTCTGACTGTTAAAGGAGATTCCTCTTTGGTATGCCCTTAGTAATTCAATCACAAAAGGTCCGGATTTGCACCCTGTAAACATTGTTTAGTAACATAAATTGTTAACATAATGGCTGTGTTAAAACGCAAACTATCTTGTTTGTTGGAAATTTTATTCAAAGTATAAGTTCGCCTAGCTAGGTGAATTTCGCCTATTTAGGCGTGTTTTGCGCCTACCTAGGCGCGACACTGCACCTATCTAGGTGAGGTTTGCGCCTATGTAGGTGTGGTTTAAGTGGAGCCGATGCAGTGTTGGTATCTTGTCAAATGTTGTTAGTAGAAACGTGTGAACTGTCTAGCAGTTGCATGATCACACTTGAATGACAAATACATGCATGATCGTGTTAAGGCTGTTAGTGTCTTCCACCAAGGTTCCACCTAGCTAGGCGTGGCCATTACAATTGAATTGCAGAGGGTCAAAATTTGCACCTTGCAGAATACCTCTTAATTGACTTTAATTGTTAACACAATGTCAACTGTAAAGAATTTCTTCTTAGCTGACAAACTTATTATTCTTTAAGAGACTGTGTTGTATGACGGCAACGGTTAGGGAAATATTCATTAGTCAATCATAGAAGAATGGGTTATACAACTATTTGCAATCACATATGTAAAGCCTATCTTTGTTCTACATGGGCTAAGCGTATCTAATAATATCATCTACTATCCCCTATGTTTTTCTCAACACTTTATAAAGTAATATAGATCCAATACTTGCTCTGTAACCATTCTAATAACTTGAAGCCGATGGGTACACCTAGATAGGGACACCTCCTTCGTGGGCACTGATTGTAAACAATACCAACCCAGTTTGTTACAGTGTTGTGGGCTTTACAGAAGTGCTTGTAAGTAACACCTGGGTTGTAATTGACTTGGATTTGGCTGTACTATAATGAGGGCGAAATGTCTGGTGTGTCCATTTAGTAGCGCCCATTTAGGTGAAATTGTTGGTGCGCCCATTTAGGTGAATTGTTGGCGCGCCCATTTAGGTGAATTGTTGGTGCGCCCATTTAGGTGAATTCTCGGTGCGCCCATTTAGGTGAAATTGTTATTGCGCCCATTTAGGTGAATTGTTTAATGTACCTATTTGGGTGAAATCCAATCTCTTGAATTGGTGTGACTCTCAACGTTCAATGAATTGGTGCAGTGTCATGTGCAATGATAGAATGTTATGTTTACGCACATCTTGAAGAAAACCTTTCTAGGTTAATGTCAGCATTTTAGGCCTTAGTTTTTGTTTGTTTGATTTGAGGTTTAACGTCCCCGTCAACACTGTAAAGGTCATTTTGGAGACGTTGCTTCCAATTTTGTGGGACTTTTACCCGACATTGAGATGAAATGTCATCTCAAGCCCTGTCGCCCAATGAAACCAATAGGGTTTATTAGCATGGACGGTCCGCCTCGCATCGCGGTTCCTGGACAGGCTTAGATCCGCTAAGCGGTTTACCAGTACTAGTGTGCGGGCCGGATTCAGCTCTGCGTGGAAGCATCATGCAGCCCATATATTTCTTCAAGCCCCTATGGGCGGGGGCTTTTTAGGCCTTAGTAACTGTATACTCTTAAAATAGGTGTTATAATGTGCGACTGCAGTAATTTGTTTTTGTTGTTCTGTTCACCTATGCCTTAGCCTAATAAGATAGTTTACTATAGACTGCACACACTATTGTCAGGGGTAACAAAATAAATTTAAGAAACTGAACCAATGGCTGGCTGTGTATTCTCTTCCCGGTAGTTTAGTGTACGACCCAGGTCGAACCCACATACATGTTATTGTAAGAGCACCATCACATCCTGACCATATCAACAGCTGTGCCGCTTGACCAGATGGTGTTCCGTTACAATTTGGTGTCAGAAGTGGGATGCTAATAAAGGATTGTTGAATTAGAAAATGTCACAGGAACTGAAATTAACATAGCCATATATGTTTTGGATAAATTTCATTGTTAACTACAAGGGCAAGCTGGCTTATGGTTGACTGGCTGGTACGCTTGTATGATTGTTTGAGCCTTTGGTCCCCTGTAGTTGGCAACCTTGAAAATAATTTGCTGAAATCCTGGTGTTTGGACTATTCTACTTGGGAAGTGAGTGTTACTACTAAACTGATTGTAATAATAACACAATCTTAATAAGGCAAACAGTTTATTTAAATCAAATGATGAGACACACATCAACACGCCCTCTACCCTACAACAAAATACAAATAACGAGATGTATGATGAGAACAGAGCTTGCTGATATTTTACCGCAGTTCGAGAATACCAGTGAGATTTATGGTTGCCAGTACAGAGAAATATCTCTGTAACTGAGAAGTTGTTTGACGGGTGATACCCGCTCTCTTGTAAGTGAGCTTGGTTATGATCATAGACGTGATTTAAACACTCTTGTTGAAAAGCTTGCACACAGATTATGTTCAGTGAACAAGTCTGTTTACAAGACGCTGTGTGGGTCGCGAGCTCGAAGCAAGGGTGACCATCCCAGAGCTGGTGCAAGCTACAAAGAAATTGGTACGACTAAGAAAGAACTTTTAGCTGTGTTATAGCAGTGAAACAACATTATTTGATGGATTAACAGTTCCAAGTACAACCGATCGATAGCATGGGATTAAAACATTATTAGATGAGACCTTAAAAGCATGCACCTTTAATGTAGTGCACCATGCGGGTTGAGTGCACAACAATGCTATATTGATGCCACGTAGACCGTGTCATATGGATAAATGAATATACTGTGATCGTTGTGAAAGAAGATATTCTCCGGAGAAGATAGCTGACTTAAATAAATGCAGGGTAAATTAATGCTGTGTAGAGTCGCCTTGGAAGAAGGCAATATCAGGGTTGACAAAGCTGTTGGAAGAAGACAATATCGGGAATGACGAAGAAGTCACCCTGCCCTGCATGTGGAGTGTTCTTCATGATGTTGCTTGCCCTAATGATGGGGGTGACCATGTTGCCACTCTATTTAGTGATGGTACCATCCAGAAACACAAAGTGTTTCTTTTGTTGAACAGGACAAGGATCCTGAGTTTAATGGGCCCAGTATTGCTGACGACGATTTCCGTGGTAGTGAGGCGCACACTTCCATTAGTTTAGGACCTGGAGCAGCAGAGGTGCTCTCTTCGGAGATGTTACATGGAATGTCCCAGTTCGGGGTTCCTCACTTCACGCATGCAACGCTTAATTCTGTATGCGATGGGGTGGATGCAGAAGCTCACTAAATTCTCAAAAGTCGTCATGCATATTATTGTATATTATTATTATTATTATTATTATTATTATTATTATTATTATATGGAAGACTGGTTGAATCATTTTGAAGATGGGACACTGTTTGGGAGTTTGTTTGAGACTGGGGATTATCCCGTTGAGTTGAATGTTGCTCATGCTGGCGTGACAACAACAGATGAGACTCGTTATGACACTGCAGGGTCATTACGAGAATATGATTGGTACAGGCACTTAAACTTCCGTCAGTCTTCAATCTGATCAGGGATGTAAACACAGCACATGTCGATTATGTATAAGTGCTAGTCAGCAAACTTGTGGATCTGGCCAATCCACTTCTTCCTGTGGTAAGACAGAGGAACATTATGGTATTACACAGGAATATATTAGTTCAAAACAAGAAGATGATGATGTTTTGAGAAATGTTTTACAATGGAAAAGAGATGCTTTATACCTCTTTGAACTACGGTGGCGCATGTCTGCTTATTTAAAGTAAAATTGAACGCAATGATAGCCTATTGGCATGAAAAGAAAAAAAATGAGGATTAACATATGAGAAACGATCACAGATGTTGGAAATGATGCTGAAAAGCTGTTCTTCGATAAGAAGTCTTTCACCAGTCATATGAAAATATTCCTGGTGGACACTAAGGCAGACGTAAAACTTATATAATAAAATCAGAAAGAGGTTCAAATGTTGGTGCAA
The DNA here is from genome assembly GCA_963580285.1 of Lucinisca nassula. Lineage (NCBI taxonomy): Eukaryota > Metazoa > Mollusca > Bivalvia > Lucinida > Lucinidae > Lucinisca > Lucinisca nassula. The sequence goes on along the minus strand of OY757025.1, from coordinate 51,993,619 downwards.
TATGCACATAGATGTATCGTATTGGTGTAGAATGTGCTTAACTTGTGGGTCCAGAAAAGTGTCCGTCAGGAATGCAAATGCACCTTTTGCTGGAATACAATGTTGGATATCCAATGGACGCATTGGATACACGTGATCCAGTCATAAAATAAATATATATCTTATAGCTGTTTCCTGCTATTTCACGAAATTGGTTGATGCAATACCTTTGAAGACACAAGAGGCAAAATATGTTGCTTCGAAATAAGTGAAAAGATTTATATCTATATTTGGTGTGCTACTGCAATGGCATACTGACTGAGGGTAGAATTTCGAGTCCAAAAATTTCCAGGAGGTATGCAATCTCCTGGATATAGAATTAATGTAGGACCTCAGTTTGATAGCATGGGTGAGCTCTTTACAAAACATGATCTCATCATATACCTCTGACACTCAAAAGTGCTCGATTGAACATACATTACTACTGATGCTAGCATAAAAGTAATCTATTCACGAAACCTCAGCGATGAACCATGGATTGTTCATCATGGCAAACTAAAGCCTAATTTTGGGGCAGAGTGATTTTATAATAAAACAACAAAAACACAAACATATATATCAATGTTATTAGTGAAAAACGGTCATTTTCTTATATATACAAGCAGAATTTAATATACCCTATTCATAGTGCAAGACCGTCAACTATTACATTAACCTGTGCCAACAAGCTGGTCGTCTTAATTTATATTCAAGCAATTACTTCTTACTTCTAGCCAAAACGATATAGAAAACCAAATAAAAATATACAAAAGTGCACCATTTCACATAAGCAGTTATGTGTGTCTTTGACTGTCAGTCCAGTACTGGTTTAGTGGAGCTTATGTCTAAAGACATACACTTTAAATGGCCAAGCACAAAATTTATAATAATGCTATCTGAGATCTACGTAAGGTGTACTGTTTGTATTTGGTAAATGCATTCCATTCTATGCATAATCATTTGTTTTTGATTATATTTGTGTTCATATCCTTACTGTTTGACTGAGATAGTGATGTCGCTGTATTTATGACCAGTTTGCACTGAATGTTGTTTGCATGCACTGCAAGTTGTACTTATAACCAGTTTGTGCTGAATGTTTTTGCACAATCTGCAAGCTGTATTTATAATCAGTTTGTGCTGAATGGTGTGCAAAAGTTTGTGCTGAATATTGTTGCACACACTGCATGTGGCTGAAGCTGACCACTGTCAGTGCTTGTACCCTTGGTTGTCTCGGCTGACGATAATACGCAGACGAAACATCCGAGTTGCTGAAGGTGAATGCTTTATCTTGTCTAACATGAAATAGAAGGCATATATTTAAATTATACCTACGTACCCATGCAGTGAAAAGAGAAATGAAAGCAGTGATTAGTTAAATTATCCGTAACATAAAGCAACAACATCATAATTTTAACAATCGATAATTTTACATTTGCTGCGGCCTGATGCAAGGCTGATGACGGCTGTGATCAGACTGCTGGTCTGGCTTACCGATTTGTTGTTGGTACTTAGTGCTGTGATGACCACGAATGTGGGGAATAGTTGTTCACCTGGCTGTCGATGGTAATATGTTTGCTGATGTACAACATGTCTATGGTGGCAAGAGAAATTAACCACTTTTTGAGAATTTTCTCAACTTCTCTTGCATGCTGTATGCGCTTGTCATGCTTCTCACCGCGCACTTGCAACTTGTCGTATCGCCTATGTGTGGGTGTGCGCGCCTTCATTCCACCTACTGTACTATCGCTGGCTTGAGATGGGTGTAAAATTGGACTGTGACTTTTCATGCATACGCTTTTGTTGTGACAGAGAGTGTTTGCATCTTACTTTTAAATGTTGGAGGAGAAAGATTTGAGACTAGAATGCTTACATCAACGAAGGACCCTGAGTCAGTGATGCCTTAGTTATTGCACAGAAATGTCTGGTTCCGCAAGCAAACAGCGTCTTCTTAGACAGGGAAGCTCCACATTATAAAATTATGAACTATTTCAAGTATTGTGGCAATTTCAACCAGGCGATGTTGCCAAGAATGAGAAAGTGCAACTTGGAACTTCTGAAAGAACGTGAATATTTCAGAATAAAGGGTCTCCAGTAGCTAGTTAGAAGACGCATGTAGCACTTTGCTGAGTTGTATGGGGCAGACTATGGTTGTTAGTCTGCATCACTGTATGTTGCCAGTTCATATACATATATGAACTGAATGATGCTGGTTCATTTTGGCATATGAACCGTTGGAAGATGGTATACCCGGGAAGATGACGCAGAATGGAGTCAACTATACAAGACAAAAGAAATCGCGTTTAAGCTGGTTTTTCAGATCAATTGAAATTAAATTATAATTAAGTATAATTCGCGTTTAAATAAATACACTTTAAATTGAAGCAAATTGACTAAAATGAAAAAAATAAACCCTCATTGCTATACATAGAGAGACATTATAATAACGCGAAGCCAACTGAAAGAAGACCATGGAATTAGATTCGTTAAGTTAGATCTTTAAGCATAGTTAGACAGTTTATTTTCATGGAATTATATAGAACCATAGTAATCTGTCTGTAGAGATAACATTACTTAAATAAAAAAAAAACATGAGTGATTTAGTTACAAAATTTTACCCTAATGATAATTTTTATAAAACTATTCGAAGTTAACATGATTTGTTTGGAGAGTTTTGAGGTATTCTTCACAAATCATGATAATCTTCCAGGGATGTTTCCTCTACAGGCATTTGCAAGATTGTTAGATAGCTTAATCAACTGGTGGAAACTTGAACAATTATCTTTTCTCCAGGATATTTCTGTGCAAGAAATTTATAATGTAATGAAGTTCTTGTACGGAAAACGTTTTGGGAAAGCTTTATTAAAAACAATACAAAAATAAATAAGGGAGTTGCATGGAAACAGTTGTAAAATGTCCCCATGACTTCAGATATATCCTGACTGCATTTAGCATTTGATGAATTTGGCTAATGTTAATAGTTTTTAATCTTAAATGGATGTAAAATATGGAATGCCTTTTCGCATTGTTACAACAGTTTGGAAATGTCTGCTCTGAGACACAAGTACTTATGTAGGGGATTCGCTAACCTAAATTTTGAGTGGCTGCTCAAATGTCAATCAAGTTCTGGTTCGTGAGTCTGAAGGAGGTAAGTGAGTTTCTGGCTTTATGTTCATATTGTTTTCATAGCTGCATGGCATTTTATGTGACTGCAAGACCTGTTCTGTATGAGTGTATGTAAGACTGTATGTTGGAATTATTTTGTTGAGATTCAAGATCATATTTTGACATGATACTTTACTTTACTTGACCGCTAACTGACATGAACCGTGTAGATTTTTGGCGCCTATATTGCTAGTCATGAATTTTGTATACTTCAGACAGCCACATCCTTGTCTGGATTGCAGTCTGTTTTTTTAACCTTTGAAAGCATTGGTTAGATACAGAGATCTGTATACTAGATGTCTTTCTGGGTGGTGCATGCATCAAACGAGTTAATGCTATTCAGTGAGTTATTTAAAATGTTCATTTGACTTATCGGTCAGACTGCCTTACAGATTTACTAACCTTGGATTCACTTTTAATTCATTTAAGTTAATTCCAAGGCTTGGTAAATCTTGCATTGAATTGTTAGCTTCTTAGTTTTTCCATGTATGTATGTAATTTGAATTTCACACGCAACAAACTGTGTTAACGGTCATAAAAAGCAACTTACAGTGAGATCCTTGTATTGTTAGGTCTCTTGCTTTAGTTTACATAATAAACACTTTTAGAGTTTCTAAGAAATATAATCATAAAATTAAATTATCACTGTTTTATTTGCACTGTGGATATTATGTTGAAATACCTTAATGCTAACTTATGCAAAAGTTCGAAGAATTTGGAGGCCGAACACATAACTAAATGGCTGTTTTTTAGAGTGTGTTGATGCCTAGTATGCTTATTCAGCAGGCAATAACAGTCGTTGTCTGATGTAGATGAGTACTAGCATTTTGTAATGCAAATGTGTCCTTTAACTAGCGATGTAAAACTCAATGGCTATTAAGGTATACCACGAATTCAAGACATTGTCCGATGTTAAAGACTTATGTATATGTATTTTCTTTGTCTTACAAATATGATGTGTTATCTGTGTCATTGTTTGTTTTGATATTGGATTGAGAGATTTGGTTTTTGTTTGGTTCATATATAGCACTTGCATAACTGCTGCAGCTTTTATTTGGTACGAGATGTTGTGGTTATGCACTTACTACATAGATAAAATAGTATCTGGAGATTAGCCGCGATTTCTGCTCATGCAGCTAGTCTTCCCTATCTTTCTATCCAGTTGCTTTAAAAATGGATACAATGGTGTACGTATGAAAGTATTATTGCTATGTCCATGTAAATGTGTATTTTCCTGTCAGTGTTAACTAAATAATTAGCTCTTTCCGACTGTGTGTTAACCAGTGGTTTAGTGTTCATTTTAGGCAATGTTTACCATAATTAAAGCTTAAATTGTTCTTACACGATTACCTGCCTCGATTTTAAATGAGCCTAAGAGGTCCTCTTTTGAGATCATTCTTCATCCAGGTAGGTGAATCCGACTTCGTAACCGGACACAAGCAAGTTGCTTGTAATAGTTACAATTCGGAAGGGTACCCTTCAGAAGAAAAATTGAAACAGAAATTTAAATGATATGGTGAAATTAAATATAGGATTATTCAACAGATGTGGGTGAACTTTTGTGTGAATTGATTTAAGTTAAGTGTCAACAATATGGATAACTTTATAGACAAAAATTAAGTTGCACTAGTTTTAATTTGTGTAAAATTAATATTCACGGATGAATAATGATAATAGCCAGTTGCCTCCTTCATTGTTTTATGTATTGCAGAAATGCAACTGCCACTTTCCAAGCTGTATACTTACATAACATTCCACATGGGGACCATGCCTTTTCAAGGTAGGGGGCTGTTGTAACGGCGTCTAGCTATTCTCTGTTATTCTATGTACAAATGTTCTCATTGTTGTTTAGATTCATTTATATCTGTTTTAACAAAATGTACATACCGATCTTCGGTCCGAAATAGCCGTAGCCGATGCAAACCATGTGCCAACTTTGTCGAGTATATCCTGTGTAAAATAGCCATGTCATCTCCAAGTGCATATATAACCATGAATATCTATTGTTTATTTAAGTATCCATATTCTTTTTATGCTCACACTTTCGCATTTGAAACAGTATTTTCCATCAAATGTTTGTTTACTTTTTGCTCAGCTGTTCGAACTCTCTGCGCACTGAACATACCATAAAAACCGAACGTTCCGTATGCTTGGCAGCATGGTAAGGAATGTGACGTCATCCAGGCACAACGTCATCCAGCGCGAGCCTGAAGGGTATATAAGGAGCGTTTCGGTTGAAGTTCAGTGTTGCTGATTGTTGCGAGCAACCTGCTGTGGCTTTTGCCAAAACAAGTTGAGGCGCCTAGGCCGTGTTTCAGCCTCCCATAGCTGAAACACGCCTGGGTTCGCCTAGATTGGAAGTATGGTGTGGCTTAGACTGTCTAGGCCTGAGTCTGAATTATGTTTGCTTGTTTGTTGACCCGGCACTCCCATCTGGGCGAATGTTTTGCCTATCTAGGCGAAACATACGTCCATCTGTGGGGAACATTTAGTTAGTTATTTATTTTCTTTTAGGCGACGTTGGCACAGGTTATCAACACATCTATATAAATTAATTATAAATTAATGGTTTTTCATAAGCAGTCATAACTTTGAATACTCTCTTTGTTGATAATTTTGGCTAGGGTCGAGCTTTGCTCCGAGCTAGGCACAGTCCTTGTTACGCTGCGCCGAGGTAGGCGAAGCCCAGGTAGGCGAAGCCCAGGTAGGCGAATATTTAAAACATAGACTGTTTGGGCTGTTGAGGGTAGTTCGCTTCTGAAAGCGTGGTGTAGCAACTCCTAGGCTGTCTATGAGCTAGTAATTTATTATCGTGCATTTCAAAGCAACATTCCTTTATGCCTAACTCGGAGGAATCTGCCTGGCTCGGATAAAGTAAAATCGACTTTGGATGGTTAGTTCCCCTTATTAGGAATGTTTTACCTAGCTAGGCTGAATGAGACCTTGCCAGGATGGGTGGAAGGTACTTCATTAACGATCTACGTAGTTGCTGTTTGTGGTGTTTGTCAAAACATGTTGTAGCAACTGGTAGAGTGTTATGAATAAGTAACTCCGATTTCTATACGTTTTAAGGGAATTGTACTTGCACCTATCTGGGATGAGTTCCGCCTGGCTGGGAAAGGACGTTCTATCAGTATCAAGTAGGGACTTAATATTGCACATTGTTAGTGACTTATTTTCTGACTGTTAAAGGAGATTCCTCTTTGGTATGCCCTTAGTAATTCAATCACAAAAGGTCCGGATTTGCACCCTGTAAACATTGTTTAGTAACATAAATTGTTAACATAATGGCTGTGTTAAAACGCAAACTATCTTGTTTGTTGGAAATTTTATTCAAAGTATAAGTTCGCCTAGCTAGGTGAATTTCGCCTATTTAGGCGTGTTTTGCGCCTACCTAGGCGCGACACTGCACCTATCTAGGTGAGGTTTGCGCCTATGTAGGTGTGGTTTAAGTGGAGCCGATGCAGTGTTGGTATCTTGTCAAATGTTGTTAGTAGAAACGTGTGAACTGTCTAGCAGTTGCATGATCACACTTGAATGACAAATACATGCATGATCGTGTTAAGGCTGTTAGTGTCTTCCACCAAGGTTCCACCTAGCTAGGCGTGGCCATTACAATTGAATTGCAGAGGGTCAAAATTTGCACCTTGCAGAATACCTCTTAATTGACTTTAATTGTTAACACAATGTCAACTGTAAAGAATTTCTTCTTAGCTGACAAACTTATTATTCTTTAAGAGACTGTGTTGTATGACGGCAACGGTTAGGGAAATATTCATTAGTCAATCATAGAAGAATGGGTTATACAACTATTTGCAATCACATATGTAAAGCCTATCTTTGTTCTACATGGGCTAAGCGTATCTAATAATATCATCTACTATCCCCTATGTTTTTCTCAACACTTTATAAAGTAATATAGATCCAATACTTGCTCTGTAACCATTCTAATAACTTGAAGCCGATGGGTACACCTAGATAGGGACACCTCCTTCGTGGGCACTGATTGTAAACAATACCAACCCAGTTTGTTACAGTGTTGTGGGCTTTACAGAAGTGCTTGTAAGTAACACCTGGGTTGTAATTGACTTGGATTTGGCTGTACTATAATGAGGGCGAAATGTCTGGTGTGTCCATTTAGTAGCGCCCATTTAGGTGAAATTGTTGGTGCGCCCATTTAGGTGAATTGTTGGCGCGCCCATTTAGGTGAATTGTTGGTGCGCCCATTTAGGTGAATTCTCGGTGCGCCCATTTAGGTGAAATTGTTATTGCGCCCATTTAGGTGAATTGTTTAATGTACCTATTTGGGTGAAATCCAATCTCTTGAATTGATGTGACTCTCAACGTTCAATGAATTGGTGCAGTGTCATGTGCAATGATAGAATGTTATGTTTACGCACATTTTGAAGAAAACCTTTCTAGGTTAATGTCAGCATTTTAGGCCTTAGTAACTGTATACTCTTAAAATAGGTGTTATAATGTGCGACTGCAGTAATTTGTTTTTGTTGTTCTGTTCACCTATGCCTTAGCCTAATAAGATAGTTTACTATAGACTGCACACACTATTGTCAGGGGTAACAAAATAAATTTAAGAAACTGAACCAATGGCTGGCTGTGTATTCTCTTCCCGGTAGTTTAGTGTACGACCCAGGTCGAACCCACATACATGTTATTGTAAGAGCACCATCACATCCTGACCATATCAACAGCTGTGCCGCTTGACCAGATGGTGTTCCGTTACAATATCGTGAGACAGTCGCACGAATGTCACACGATTCTAGTGCGAATTGTGTCGTCAATGGTTTTTGTCCCATGTGATCCGGGAATCTTAAAACAGTTTGCTCACATTGAAAGTTTCATCATTACAGCCAAAACAAAAGAAAGTGAGGGTTAGAGGTAGGGTTGCCGCTACACCTGATCCCCAACCAACAGAATCCGTTCATGCCCCTGCTGCTTCTGATGAAGAAAGCTTAGGAGCTTCCACAGTTTTGGAGACTAAATGATTGCTAGAATGTTTATTGGTTAATCATTTTCTCGCAGAACCATCGTGCGACTATTGTACGACCTTCGAGCGTCGGTCGTTGGTGATATATGTCCGCAATGTCACTGTCGCGCAAATGTCGTGCAGCGTGTGTGTGAACTCGTGCTCGAGTTCGCCAATGATTCGTGCGATAATCGTACAACATTCGTGCGACTGTCGCAAATATGACTTAATAACCCATTCAGTGTGACCGGAATGGGAAAATGGTCGCAATATCGCGTTTTCTATCGCAAATATGTGTCGTAAAATAGTCGCCAGTTGTCGCATCCCAGCGAGATACTATAAAGCAGTTGTCGGAGTATTACAAACAAATCTCACATGATGAATTTGATGTCGGATAACTATCACAATACGTCGTCTGTATCGGTTGTCTCTGCCATAGTGAAATGATCGTCAAAACTGTAACTGACAGGACTAGACAAGCGAAGCCAGCCTTCAACGTGTCAATTAATGTCATTGTTCTTCCTTTAGCATTTGCTTTAAACAGGAACCTGTGGACATCACGAAAACACATCTATATAATTTTGACCCCCTTGAACCCCACTTTTATGTAGTAAAACTGGAGTTTACAGGGGTAAACCTTATTTTTCTTATTTCTGCTCAAAAATATATATTGTGGGTACTCGTTAGAACCGCCTCAATGAGGCGGTTCTAACGAGTACCCACAATCTATATTTTAAGCAGAAATAAGAAAAATATCACAATTTTTCATCTTAAAATTTTCATTTTTTTCGGCGATAAAGGTTACAATGTATTTGTATAGGCGTGTTTTTGCAATGAAACGTATTTGAAAATATTCAGTACATTAAGAATCCACACCTATTTGAGATGACAATGTCGTTCCTAGATGTAGCAGCCTCTTATGTAATATAACTCAAAATGTAATAATTTCGGTTATAAAGATAGGTGTTATTATGTTTAGGTTGCAATCAACGCAAAATGTAATAAAGCCTAATGTAATAAACGCATTTTTTCATAGGGAAATGAGTAACATTATTCGATAGATTCGAGTTGCAGTGTATCTTTCGCGAAACGCAGCCTCATCCCTGTTGTATTACCTTTTGGGGTTGCCACAAGGTACTCATTTTTAACATATCTCTAAATTACCCTCCAAACCGGCCTCGGTAGTTCAGTCGGATGCGCGTCTGACTGGTGATCAGGAGAACGCGGGTTCGATACCTGCCGGGGTCGGCAACATTCTTTCGTGGAGATTGATCATGAAGTCTTTCCTACGGTCATTCGCTGACAATGTCATTCGCTGACAATGTCGTTCCTAATTTCCGCCTGTCGGTCAGTTGTAAGTAAACAAATCACGCGCGCGCTCGTGATTTGATCTACTTTACAACTGACCTCCAAACTGCGATTTATTACTCAACAAATCATAGATAGAGCTGATCTATTTCTTAACTAACAATCTTTGTTTTTCAGATAGAAACAATAGCAAAATTGATTCCGAAAATTCCAAACCCGAGGTTCAGCGCATTTTGTCGGGAACGAGGTTTTATCGAGTTTCGACTTCATTTGCTGAACCAAAGTTTTCGCATTTCTCAGTCGACATTGAAGACGGTTTTCCCAACCACTTCACATGCAATCCTAATCAAACAGACGGGACCAGGTACTCCAGTTAACGTCCCGATCCGAAGGACGGTGGACTTTGTGGCATTCATCCCTGCAAGTGATGCCATTAGAGGCTGTTTGGACACCTCAATGTTTTTTGCCACTGCCAGGAATCGAACCAGAGGCCTCCAGCATCAGAGGCAAGTGCACAAACCACTGAGCTGCCGTCGTGAACAGTCCTCATAAAACTTCGTTTAAAAGGGAGACGCCTTCGTGGTGTAGTGGTTACGCTACTCGCCTTGTAAACCAGGGATCGAAGTCGATCCCGGGCTTCTCCAGACTTCCGGATGAGTCTTTAAACCGAGGTCCCGTCTCCGTATGACCTTAGCTGTTGGTGGGACGTAAAACTGAAACACCCACTCACTCGTTTAAAAGGTACTCGAGGGTAGAGACTTTTAACAAAGCAATGCGCATCAAAATTGAACACCGCACAGGTTTTTTGTTTGTTTGATTCGAGGTTTAACGTCCCCGTCAACACTGTAAAGGTCATTTTGGAAACGTTGCCTCCAATTTGGTGGGACTTGTACCCGATACTGACATGAAATGACATCTCAAGCCCTGTCGCCCAATAAAACCAATAGGGTTTATAAGCTTGGACGGGCCGACTCGCACCGCTTTACCTAGGCAGGCTTAGGTCCTCTGAGCGGTTTACCAGTACTCGTGTGCGGGTCGGTTTCAGCTGTGTGTGGAAGCATCATGCAGTCCATCTATTTCTTCAAGCCCCGATGGGCGGGGGCAACGCACATGTACAAGGTCTACTAGGGATGCCCTGAAAAAATTTCCGCGGTCTATTCAACATGTGGAATAGTTTGCAGGGTTTGGTGACTTAACACAGCTATTGACTTCCTGTGTTTCAAAAATGATAAGTTATAGGTTTTCAGCAGTAAAACGAACGAAAAAAAGACTGGTCTAGGAAATACTAACCATTTTGGCAATTTGAAAGTTGTTTAGATTTCTTCGCTTTTCTTTGGGAAATCCCTACTGTGAGTGCAACCCGTGAGCCAACCGAAAGGGTTAAGGGGAATGGGAACACTTGACAGATTTATCCGCCATTTTTCAAAGGGAGACAACTTTTGGGACCTCCTGTTCACTTTTCTATAAACCTTGACCGACGGAAAAAAGGGTCTACCCTTAAAGGAAAGAATTCTTTCCTTTAAGAGTTAACCCCTATTGACATGGGAGACAAAAATACTTTTGCAGGAGTTGCCTCCCCTAAAGGTGTGCCATTCCCCTAAGATTAGCCTGATGTCTCCGCTAGGCGGCTGTACCATATCCTAAACTATTTTGAACGAGCATAATAAAGCGAAGTTTAGGTGGTGGGGGTCCATTTCACGGACTTGCTCACGTGATGTATGGCAGGTTGATACACGATTTCGCAAAACGAATGTTCTTAACAGTTGTTGCGGCCCAGAATATTCAATATTCGATAATTTAACCTGTTCAATAATTCATCTGATTTTGTTTGATTTGAGGTTTAACGTTTTAGGTCATTTTGGAGATGTTGCTTCCAATTTTGTGGACTTTCACCCGACATTGAGATGAAATGACATCTCAATCCCTGCCGCCAAATGAAACCAATAGGGTTTATAAGCATGGACGGGCCGACTCGCAGCAATTTTCCTGGGCATGCTTGGTGTTCTGTGGTGTATTCCTTGCTTCCAAAGGATAACCCTTTTATAGAACATATTTAACTTCACTACAGCTGGTGTGCGGGAGTGTGGGGAGGCGGTAAAACGTCTCCCTGCCCTACATCATAGTGTAGATTATATTTTCTTGTCATTTGGTATCATTGCTTCCATTGTGGAATTTTGAAAATATCTGAGGGTCACTGATGAGGCCTAATTGGCCGAAACTAGCTAGTCTGTCCCGGAAACCATATACACTCCATGTTTTTTTAGTTCTGTGGTGTATTCCTTGCTTCCAAAGGATAACCCTTTTATAGAACATATTAGACGTTCGAAGCGGATTACCAGTACTCATGTGCGGTCGATATCAGCTCTTCGTGGAAGCATCGTGCAGCCCAATCTATTTCTCCAAGCCCCGATGGGCGGGGGCGTTATTATTCAACTGAATTTGATACCATATAAAATATTTAAATCTTCTACAACTCGAGATCTCGATAATTCAAAGTACATTATATTATATACAGCAGAGTTGTGATTGTTCATACCCAAATAGTCAATAATTATCAGTATTTTGAATTAGAAATCTGACAATCTTTGGGAGTCTGTGACCTTGAAAATGAGCTAAAGGCCACCAAAAGATAACCAAGCTTTTGGTCGGTTTGTTCTGGAGAAATTGATTGCGCTGAATGATGCTTCAACGCAGAGCTGAAATTGACGGAAGCATCATGCAGCCCATATATTTTTAAAGCCCCGATGGGCGGGGGCCGTTAATGGTTTACGGGGGGTACCCATTATTTTTTCTTATTTCTGCTACAAGACATAGGTTGTTGGTACTCGTTAGAACCGCCTCAATGAGGCTAACGAGCACACAAAACCTATTTTGCTCTATAAATAAGAAAACTATCACGGATTTTATTAGAAAAGTAGCCAGTTTGGAGATGTGAAAAATGCACTATGTTGCACGAGTGTGTTATCGTAATGTGAATTCGAGCGAAAACATTATATTATGTAATCTGATTGGCTGATTGTCAGAAATGGGTGTGGATTATTAAAATATCAAGCAGGATAAGGGTTAAAACAAACCTGTCAAGCCCGGTGGATCTTTAACCCATTTTGTACCGGAAATCCCAAAACGGGTACCCTATCAAACAGTGCAGGCCCAGATCAGGTCTGATCAGGGCCGCCACTGTTTGCACAAATTTAGTCATTTTCCGAATAAAATTTGAAGAAAACACAGCCTGACACCCCTAAATTTTGAAATGAACTTCTGCTTTATATAAGGAGCGTGATAGCTCAGTGGTTAGTGCACTTGCCTCTGATGCTAGAGGTCCCGGGTTCGATCCCCGGCAGCGGTGTGAAAATTTCGGTGTCCGAACACGCTCCTCTGGCATCATTTGCAGGGATGAATGTCATAAAGTGCACCGTCCTTCGGATCGGGGCGTTAACTGGAGGCCCCCTGTGCAGGGAGAACCATCCCCTGTGCAGGTTAAAGAACCCTACCGTAATTACATGATTACTGTGTAGGCTTTCATCCTGCAAAACTGGAGTGTATGTAACATACACCGTCTGTGTCCCCTACTGGGGTTAAGGCGAAACCGGAAGAAAGAAAGAAGATCCCAATTGGTACAAAAAGGGTTAATTATATACGTTCTGCCTCATTCTTCTTCTTTTCTTCTTCTTTAAAAAAACCAAAACAAAACAAAAAAAAAAAAAAAAAAAAAAAAAAAAAAAACACGTAACGTTACTTACATGAAAACAGAGTTATTAATTAATCCGAGGCAAATGACAGTTAAAACCTTCTTAAATTAAATAGTGCATTAATACGAGGCAAATAACAGTTAAAATAAAACAAATAGTTCATTAGTTATATAACTTTACGCCGACAACAATCCAATTTACCCATTTTATACGCGAAATACTCTGTATAAGGCGGTAGATTCTATTTAGTACAAAAGGGGTGAATAAACTGTTTAAGGGGAATAGATATACCTTTTTTTTCTTGTACATTTTCGGTCATTTTCGGCACGGGAGACTTTCTTTCCGGAAACACTCCTATACAAATACATTGCAAACTTTACCACCGAAAAAAAAACAGAATTTTAAGATGAAAATTGTGAAATTTTTCTTATGTCTGCTCAAAATATAGATTGTGGGTACTCATTGAGGCGGTTCTAACGAGTACCCATAATCTACATTTTAGAGCAGAAATAAGAAAAATAAGGTGTACAACTGTAAAGCCCCAGTTTTACCATATAAAAGTTGGGTCAAAATTATATAGGTGTGTTTTCGTGGTGCCTGCTCACTTTTTAAAACGCCGAGGTGGTCTGAAAAAAATGGATCTTAGTTCAAGTTAAGACAGATATGTGAAGAAAAAATTCCTAATTTCTAAAACTATTTTGTGTGTTTTCATTAGAACCGCCTCGTCGAGATGGTACTAATGAATACCAATAACGTTTTTTTTTATGGAAAATGACAAAACTTACCCTCCAGTTATTACAAGTACCCCCAAACTGATTTGTTCCAATCATCAGCCAGCGCACTACAAAATCTACAATTAGACATGCGCGTCCTGCGAAGCCTCAGCGCAGTCTGACCAGAGTCTTCGTTGCGCTCCTTCATGCAGCAAGAGAAGTCTCTGGTCAGACTATATGGATGCGCATGCTGATCTGATTCTTCGCTTGGCGCACATGTAAGTTGTAGGAAATGCTGTGCCCCGGCTCTGAGCCAGTGCACAACAAAACCTACAATAAGACATGCGCGTCCAGCGAAGACTCAGATCAGCTTGCTCATCCGCGCAGTCTGACCAGAGTATTTGTTGTGCGTTCCAAGGACAGCCAAGGGCCCAATGCTCCTTCATGCAGCAAGAGAAGTCTCTGGTCAGACTATTTGGACGCGCAGGCTGATCTGATTCTTCTCTGGGCACAACAAAGTTGTAGGAAATGCTGTACCCCGGCTCATTTAAATGAAATAAGCATTTGTGAAAGCTCTTCTGTTTAAAGCCGGCCTCGGTTGGTTAGTCGGATGTGCGTCTGACTGGTGATCAGGGGGACCCGTGTTCGATAACAGCCGGGATCGGCAACATTCTTTCGTGGAGATTGATCATGAAATCTTTTCTACGGTCATTCTCTCCCTTATGCTGAATCAAGAAGGGCAGTTGTCAGTTTCTGGCGAAAGAATGTGCACTGTTCTGGTTAACCGCTTAAGTATAAGCCTGTTATAGGTAAACTGACCGCTTAAAATGACCTAAAATAGTCATGACTGGGCCGTTAAACACACAAACAAATCTTCTGTATAAAAGATAGCCTTTACATGTATGGGCGAAAAAAACGGATTTGGACAATCAAATTATAAGCTTTGCATGACACATACTCTGTTCGATTCAAAAATTTCAAAAAGGCTACACAAATGCAATTAATCGCTTCCATCTAAATATAAATGAGCCACAACACAAGACGATCTAAAAAGATGCAATGAACCTGGCCAACCTGCAGTTTACACACGGTCAGATCAGAGTATTTTCTTACCATTTTCTTATCCTTTTTTGGTGAAGCAAAGCGGTTACAGGCTGTTCAGACGAACAGCAAAGCCTCTGTTCCGACTGCTCAAAAGCAAGGCCTGATCTGAGGCTTCTTCACAAGCATTATTGTATATTTTGTTGTGCGCTGGCTAAAACAATGATAAATACTGTCATAAAAGCTTGTTACTGGGTGTATTATATTGGATGGATAAAAGCCCATTGTTTTTCTTACTATAAAGATGGATCTAGTGTCATCGAATACAACATACCCGTGGTTTTTGGGTAGGTTATTAACCCATTTCAGACAGGAAACCCCTAAACGGGTACCGTGGCAAACAGTGCAGGCCCAGATCAGACGCCACAGAACGCGGCGTTTGATCAGGGCCTACCCTGTTTGCAAAGAGTTCAGCCATTTTCCTGATAAATTTTGAAGAAAACACAACCTGACACTCCTAAATTTTGAAATGGACTCATGCTATATATAAGAAGGAAGATTCCGTTTGTACAAAAAAGGTTAATGGTAATGACCGCACCTTAAAGGGACGCAAATTTGTTTTGTTTGTTTGTTTGTTTGTTTGTTTTGAGGTCAACACTGTATAGCACATTTTGGAGACGTTGCTTCCAATTATGTGGGACTTTTACCCGACATTGAGATAAAACGACATTGAGATGAAACGACACCTCAAGCCCTGTCGCCCAGTGAATGCAATAGGGTTTATAAGCATGGTCGGTCCAACTCGCACCACTTTGCCTGGGCAGGCTTTGTCCTCTAAGCGGTTTACCAGTACTCGTGTGAGATCGGTTTCAGCTCTGCGTGGAAGCATCATGCAGCCCATCTATCTCTTCAAGCCTCGATGGGCGGAAGCGATAATGGGACGCCAATCCTCCAAAACTACAGTAGAACTTCTATGGCTTGAACACCGATTGCTCTTTAACTATGACTGAGTCGAACCCGTTCTTGAGTCCTTAGGACATTTCACTACATAAAGTAGAAGTAAAACAAAGATTAGGAATTGATACAATTAACTTACTCCACCCATAAAAGACACCAAAGGGAAAGAAATACAAACATTAAGCGACCAGACCATAATGGAAACCTAAACAAAGGAAGGCCATAAGGACAGTTACTTTCCCACAAAATGGCCATATGGCCATCCAAAAATAAAAAGACACAAGTGATACACACAGTAAGTAACAAACAACAACATAAATAAATCGCTACAGAAGAGCCGCCTTGGAACGGTCAGTGGAAGATTTCCACTGGGGGGCTTAAATCGATTTTACGTGGCCACAATCCTCGCCCTTACTTCCGTCGCGATTTAGACAAATAATTTGTTCAGTCCGCATGAAGGCCTCCTAACTCATCAGTGCAACATCTCCGTGAACACAAAAATCAAAGAACCACAGAGGTGAGACAACGGTGAGGACTCGACAGCAAGAAACCACTGAAATGCTGGAGCAAAAGAAAACCAACAGTTAGACTCCGATGAGCCCGACCAGAGACAGAGCATCAGGCAAGAAGTTGTGAGGGAAAATTTAAGATATTCCCGTATGTTATATTGCTTATGTATGATGTGTACACTCATTAGGATCGCTTCAATGAGGCGATTCTAATGCGTACAAACAACATTTACAATATATGTTGTGTGCACTCATTAGAATCGCCTCGGTGAGGCGATTCTAATGAGTACACACAACATACATTTATATTATAAAACGCCGAAAAGAAGTCCAGAATTTACCTATTATGCCTCCTTGAAATAACCATCAGTGGCTCGAACTACCCCTTTCTTGAACAGGGCTTCGTGGTCCCAAAGGTGTCCGAGCGATTGAAGATTGACTGGCGTTTGTTTCCCTAGTCCATATGTCTCTACTCCTTAAGGAAAGAATTTGCTCCCTAGGAGCAAATTCTTTACTTTAGGAGTAGAGCCATACTCTTTCTTTTTAGAGTAGACCAAATTTTGTGACTCGGGCTGTTGATTACCTAACCCTTTATGGTCACTAATATTGTTCTTCAATACTTCAACACATTAATTCTAAGATGAGTGCTTACACGATCTATTAGTTGAACTGTGTATTTTCCTTGCAGTTCAGTAAGAGAAAAAGATTTGTATGTCACATTTATTGACAGCATTTTTTTTCCATAGACACTTTGTGAAAAAATTAAAAGATTGGGTCCCATTATTTTGGATAGAATATCAAAAGATCATTTGACGGTTATTATGAGGGTTTGTAAGGAACGTAGTGGACTCAGTACCATTGGCGTTTTTTGTATGGGAAGTTGTGTTTCAAACCTGCCAACATGTGCATTTTGTTATGCCCTGACTTTGGAGAGGCAAAGTGGTCTGAGTCGGACCATCCCTGTATATAATATCTATAAAAGGGTTACCCTTTGGAAGCAAGGGATACACCACAGAACTGAAAAATATGGAGCGTATATGTTTTCTGGGCCGGACTAGCTAGCTTCGGCCAATTAGGCCTCATCAGTGACCCTCAGATATTTTCAAAATTCCACAATGGAATCAATGATTCCAAAGGACAAGAAAATATAATCTACACTATGATGTAGGGCAGGGAGAGGTTTTACCGCCGCCACACATTCCCACACACAAGCTGTAGTGAAGTTAAATATGTTCTATAAAAGGGTTATCCTTTGGAAGCAAGGACTACACCACAGAACTGAAAAATATGGAGTGTATATGTTTTCTGAGCCAGACTAGCTAGTTTCGGCCAATGAGGCCTCATCAGTGACCCTCAGATATTTTCAAAATTCCACAAAATTTAATCAATCAATGGAACCGTTTTGGTTTGTTTGGGCGGCAGGGCTTGAGATGCCATTTCATTTCAATGTCGGGTTAAAGTCTCACAAATTGCAAGCAACGTCTCCAAAATGACCCTAATAATGTCGTCGGGAACATAAAATCTCAATACATGTGCAAACAAACAAAAAAAAACATTACTACTGATGATACTACAGTAGAACTTCGATGGCTCGAACACCGATGGCTCGTTTACCATGGATGTGTCGAACCCTTTCTTGAGCCCCTAGCGAAATCCTCTACATAAGAAATAGTGTGGGATAATTAAGGAGATTTTAGTCTTTAATCTTGCAAATGTATGCTGTGTGTACTCATTAGAATCGCCTCGATGAGGCGATTCTAATGAGTACACACAGCATACATATTCATTATAGAACACCGAAAGGATGTCTAAAAGTATCTCGTTATGCCTCCTGACAGTAACCCTGAGTGGCTCGAACTACCCCTGTCTCGAACAGATTTTCGAGGCCCCAAAGGTGTTCGAGCCATTGAAGTTCGACTGTACTTATAAAAACGAAAATAATAATTTTAAAAATAAAAACGATGACAATAATAATTATACTCTCACTACTCCTCCCACTAATACAACTCAGTACTACAATAATAATAATTCAGTCGAACTTCAATGGCTCGAACAACTTTGGGACCTCGAAAATCTGTTCGAGACAGGGGTAGTTCGAGCCACTGAGGTTACTGCCAGAAGGAATAACGGGATATTTGAGACACATTTTCGGTCTTCTATAATGAAAATGTATGCTGTGTGTACTCATTAGAATCGCCTCATCGAGGCGATTCTAATGAGTACACACAGCATACATTTGCAAGATAAAAGACTAAAATCTTCTTAATTGTCTTCCACTATTTCTTATGTAGCGGATTTCGCTAGGGGCTCAAGAATGGGTTCGACACATCAATGGTGAACGAGCCATCGGTGTTCGAGCCATCGAAGTTCTACTGTAATAATAATAATAATAATAATAATAATAATAATAAGGACGTAATAATTATCAAAACGATGGTAAAAATAAGTATATCTACATGTAGCTACTACTCCAAATGCTATTACTACTAATAGTACTACTGCTTCTAGCACTGTTCTACTACCACTACTTCAACTATTATTATTATAATTATTATTAATGTGATGAGAATAAAGTGGATAAACACTAAAAAATAGCTAATATTACTTGTAGGTAAGAACATTTAACAATAATAATAATGATAACAAATAATAATAATAATAATAATAATAATAACAAGCAAATTCGTTGAATTGATATCCCCCGCCGAATGGGTTTTTCGTGTAGAATGGCAAGAAAATATATCTGGCCAAAATTGAGGATGGTTTTAAGAAGCAAACTAGAGACAATGAGGAAGGGCCCCGCTGAACAATTACTCCCTGGATGAGAGGCTGTACCCTGACCTACTGACCTAATTATCAGTAGAGATTAACTTGTCTGTCAAAGTTGAGGTTTATTTACCTGTTATGTGGTTTCAAGGATACCAAAATAAAATTCGCGAATATTAAAAAAAAACGATATAATCACCGAATGGACAAAATTCCTCAATTTCAATCATTTAAGGGGAAATAACTCTGGATAAAAAAGTCAATCCAGGTAAATCCGAAAAAAAAAATGCGCGTGCATCACGGCAGCATAATAATACATATTTATTTCAAGTTTCATTTTATTCGGGCCATGCAATAGTTGCTGAGAAGCGGTTCCAGACAAAGTGAGACGACGAAAAATCCAGAATTTTAATCATTAAAGGGGCCATAACTCTGGGTGTAAAAAGTCAATCCGAAAAAAATTTGTGCGTGCATCACCACAGCATAATAATACATATTTATTTCAAGTTTCATAGAATTCCATGCAATAGTTGCTGAGAAACAGTTCCCGACAAAAAAGTGAGACGACGAAAAATCCAGGATTTTAAAAGAGTAATTTTTTTAGTAACAACAGAACAGAACTTTATTTGGAGATAAACTCAGACCACACCAAAACAGCCAGTCCGAAATTAACTAGACATCAATTGACATGAGGGTGGCCTAATGGAAAAGAGCGCTGACTCTTAGTCATTAGGTCTCTCACCGCCGTGGGTTCGAGCCTCGCTCGGGTCACGTGTGAGACGCCAAGTTCTGCAACGGAAGGTCAGGTGGTTTTTCTCCGGGTACTCCGGTTTTCGCCCACCTATGATTAACGATCGGCTCGATATGAGTGAAATAATCTTGAAAGGGCCGTAAAACCCAAACCAAAAAAAAAAAAAAAAAAAAAAAATTGACATGAGCGATTCTCGTTCAGTATCCCCCGGGGTCATAAAAGCGAAACTGATTTCACACACAGCCGGCTTATAACACAGTTGAGATTACACAACAGGTACCTATTATAGGCATCAGTCAAAGGGAGACAATCCAATATTGACTTGTAGTGTGACTATCAGGGAACAGGTGAATAGATTAAATGTCAGATAAAGTTGGCCATGAACGTCCGTCCTTCCGTCCGTCCGTCACACTTTTTTGTCCGGAACCGTTTCTCAGCAACTATTGCATGGAATTAAATGAAACTTGAAATAAATATGTATTATTATGCTGTGGTGATGCACGCGCAATTTTTTTTCGGATTGACTTTTTACATCCAGAGTTATGGCCCACTGAACTTTCTAAATTATTAACTTCCTGTCTTACTGCTATTAAAACGCATGTAATTAAATATTGTGATAAAGTCTTTGAAAGATCAGGAAGAAATCTGTTTTGGTCTATAAAAAATTCGAATGAGGTTTTAAATAAATTGAAATCTAGACAGTTTCGTGCTTCTAGTCTGCCTACCTACGATTTTTCCACTCTTTACACTACACTTCCTCATAATCTTATAAAAGAAAAGCTTAATGATTTAATTGAATGGGCTTTTCACAGAGAAGATTCTCTCTATCTTGCATGTAATGTCAGAAATGCATTTTTCACTTCTAAAGAGCATAAGAATTATACACTTTGGTCATGTCAGAAAGTGTGTGATGCCCTCACCTTTCTACTTGACAATATTTATATTAGATTCGGTACTAAGTTATTTAGACAAATTGTGGGTATTCCGATGGGTACTAATTGCGCACCTCTTGTGGCTGATCTGTTCTTGTATTGTTATGAAAGAGACTTCATTTTGTCGCTTTCCATTGATAACCAATCTGAAATTATTGAAGCTTTTAGCTCTACTTCTAGATATTTAGATGATTTATTAAATATTGATAATACCTATTTTGATGGTTTGATCAGTCAGTCAGATTTACCCCCTAGAACTTCAGTTAAATAAAGCAAATTCTTCTGATACCGAGGCCCCGTTTTTGGATTTACATCTATCTATTGTAGATGGATTTGTTTCGTGCAAAATTTATGATAAACGCGATGACTTTGATTTTGAGATTGTAAATTTTCCTTTTTTGGATGGTGATGTTCCTCGTGCGCCATCCTATGGCGTTTATATTTCGCAATTAATTCGATTTGCTAGAGTGTGTAGTCATGTAACTGACTTCAACACTCGTAATAAATTATTAACGGCTAAACTTCTTAATCAGGGTTATCGGTACCATAAACTACGCAAAGCCTTTTCAAAATTTTATAGACGCCATTCTGATTTAATTTCAAAATTCAATATTGGACTTAAATCTCTTCTGCAACAAGGTCTATCGGAACCCGAATTTTATGGTGACTTAGTATATAAATTCAGAAAAATATATAACCGCAATGACTTCAGCACCCAATTTCGTAAAATCATTCTTCGATATAAAAAGATTGGGTACAACATGGATATTATACGACAGACTGCATGCATGGTAGTTAACCCAATCACGGTTGGCAACTTTGCTTCCCTCTTTAATTGCACGCCGGTGGGTCAGGCCTCAGATTCTATGACGGCTCCAACGTAAAGGCTTATTGAAAATTAAAGAGATAATGTTGGTTGGTGCCTGATGCTCTGTCTCTGGTCGGGCTCATCGGAGTCTAACTGTTGGTTTTCTTTTGCTCCAGCATTTCAGTGGTTTCTTGCTGTCGAGTCCTCACCGTTGTCTCACCTCTGTGGTTCTTTGATTTCTGTGTTCACGGAGATGTTGCACTGATGAGTTAGGAGGCCTTCATGCGGACTAAACAAATTATTTGTCTAAATCGCGACGGAAGTAAGGGCGAGGATTGTGGCCACGTAAAATCGATTTAAGCCCCCCAGTGGAAATCTTCCACTGACCGTTCCAAGGCGGCTCTTCTGTGGCGATTTATTTATGTTGTTGTTTGTTACTTACTGTGTGTATCACTTGTGTCTTTTAATTTTGGATGGCCATATGGCCATTTTGTGGGAAAGTAACTGTCCATATGGCCTTCCTTTGTTTAGGTTTCCATTATGGTCTGGTCGCTTAATGTTTGTATTTCTTTCCCTTTGGTGTCTTTTATGGATGGAGTAAGTTAATTGTATCAATTCCTGATCTTTGTTTTACTTCTACTTTACAATCATTTAAGGGGCCATAACTCTGGATGTAAAAAGTAAATCCGGAAAAAAATGCGCGTGCATCACCACAGCATAATAATACATATTTATTTCAAGTTTCATTTAATTCCATGCAATAGTTGCTGAGAAACGGTTCCGGACAAAGTGAGACGACGAAAAATCCAGAATTTCGATCATTTAAGGGGCCATAACTCTGGATGTAAAAAGTCAATCCAGAAAAAAATTGCGCGTGCATCACCGCAGCATAATAATACATATTTATTTCACGTTTCATTTAATCCCATGCAATAGTTGCTGAGAAACAGTTCCGGACAAAGTGAGATGACGAAAAAATCCAGAATTTCAATCATTTAAGGGGCCATAACTCTGGATGTAAAAAGTCAATCCGAAAAAAAATTGCGCGTGCATCACTGCAGCATAATAATACATATTTATTTCAATTTTCATTTAATTCCATGCAATAGTTGCTGAGAAACGGTTCCGGACAAAGTGAGACGACGAAAAATCCAGAATTTCAATCATTCAAGGGGCCATAACTCTGGATGTAAAAAGTCAATCCGAAAAAAAATTGCGCGTGCATCACCACAGCATAATAATACATATTTATTTCAAGTTTCATTTAATTCCATGCAATAGTTGCTGAGAAACGGTTCCGGACAAAAAAGTGTGACGGACGGACGGAAGGACGGACGTTCATGGCCAACTTTATCTGACATTTAATCTATTCACCTGTTCCCTGATAGTCACACTACAAGTCAATATTGGATTGTCTCCCTTTGACTGATGCCTATAATAGGTACCTGTTGTGTAATCTCAACTGTGTTATAAGCCGGCTGTGTGTGAAATCAGTTTCGCTTTTATGACCCCGGGGGATACTGAACGAGAATCGCTCATGTCAATTGATGTCTAGTTAATTTCGGACTGGCTGTTTTGGTGTGGTCTGAGTTTATCTCCAAATAAAGTTCTGTTCTGTTGTTACTAAAAAAATTACTCTTTTAAAAGTGAGTCTGTTTTTGTGCTTAACAAAAAATATTATTGGTTCTCAAAAATCCTATTTTTGTGTGTGCTGGAATGAAGTATTCTTCTTTATATATTAGAAAAAAAATGAAGAAGGAAAAAAAAATACTTTTTGGTGGGTGGCAGTTGAATTATTTTAATTGACATTGTTTAGAAATGCCACATAATCACAAGTCCAAGTCCATGTAATGAAAACCCCTTTAACCCCTACTTTACATAGAGAAAACCTATATTACAATTCTAATATCTGCACCAAGACATAGTAGATAACCGTTTGTGAGATATGAATCGCCATTTTGGAGATACGAAAAAAAAAAAAAAAAAAAGAAAGAAAAACACTATGTCACGCGGATATGCTATCTTAATGGGGCCTGTCCAATACGCTGAAAAACCTGCTGAACTTAGCAGGCTGCGGATCAGCAGAAATTGACTAAAACGCTAATCTGCTGAAATGTAAACGTAAATGTTACTTTATTTTGTTGTTTTGTGCCACAATACTGGCCGTGCATATTGATAATATATTTATTTATAACATTTAATAATTATTAAAATTGTTTTACGCCACAGACATTAATATTGTTGTAATATCGAGTATCGGGTTGTATGCCAAAAATACAGACAGTGCTTTGCTGAAGATTTCGAATTAAAAGTTTTCCAGACATTACTGGTCGCATATTTTAAAGCAGTTATATAGAAGTATATATTTTCTATTGTCGTCTGGAAGGTTTACGTACCGGCCTGTGAAATAACTGTTATATCGAGCTACAACCCGAAAGCATGGCGATATAAATTTGACCCCTTAAACCCCACTTTCGTACAGTAAAACTGGGGTTTGGGGGGTAATAAATTATTTTTCTTATTTCTGCTCAAAAACATAGATTTTGGGCACGCGACAGAACCGCCTCGCCGATGCGGTTCTAACGAGCACCCACAATCTATGTTTTGAGCAGAAATATGAAAAATAACACAATTTTTCATCTGAAAATTTTCATTGTTTGGTGGTTAAATTTACAATGTATTTGTACAGGCGCGTTTTCGTAATGTATCCATTAAGACGAGAACCTTGAGTCTGAGTTGTAAGCATAGAAATACAGAGGAGATACTCTTACTGATTTTAATGCGGATAAATCTGTCTTGAAACAATAATGGCCGATTATCTATCTGTCTACTTAATGACTCAGTAAGCCTTATCATGCCACCATTGGTAAACAACTTCGCATAATACAATTCTAGTTTTTAGTTGTTCACAAATAATATTCATCTTTCTTTCTTTCTTTCTTTCTTTATTTATTTATTTGAAAATACAAATGAAATATTGTTATATTCTCATTTATGATGATAACACAGAGTTTGAGCACACGTAAGAACGCCTCGTCGAGGCGATTCTAATGAGGTCCAACAGTCTATATTTTAAACAAGCAACAAGCAATAAGAATACTTTATTATTCTCTTTCCCGTGAAGGTAATTGTGACGGTCTGTGCTGCAAATGTCTGTTAGCTAGTTTATATGTTTCTCTTCCTTATTTTTTCGTGCAAAACGAGTAAATCTATCTTTTTTTCTTAACTGACGATACATCTTTGATGATAACTTCATCATTTGCGCTCAGGTAGATGACGCTCGTCAATATAATCGTTTATGATGGATTGTTAATCGATCAATACATTGAGTAAGCACACTTCCGACTACCTGTCGATAATCGAATTATCACCAAGTATCGTGACGCGCGCTGTTAAACACAGTAGTCACAGTAAGTGGCAACTTGACCTGTAGTTGTATTTAAAAAGTAATATCATATACCTAGAATAATTCATCTAAAATGACCAATTAAGACGCCGGGTCTCATCCGAGATTACACTTCTTGCTTAAATAATCACCGATTTATCATCACGATAGCAAGTCCGTGTAACGAAAACCCTCTAACCCCCACTTATATAGAGAAAAGTGGGGCTTCGGTGGTACACATTATTTTCTTTATTTCTGCACCAAGACATAGGTTGTTGGTACTAGTTAGAACCAACCGCCTCAGTGAGGCTGCTGAAATGCTGAATATTACTTTTTTGTTGACCGTGCATTTAGATAATATAATTACATGTATTTACAACATTTTTTTATATTTAATTTGTTTTACGCCGCAGACATAGAATGATATTGTTGTCATATCGAGTTGTACGCAAAAATTACTGAATAAAGACAATGCGTTTCTGAAGATTTAGAAAGTAAAAGGTTTTCCTAGACATATTACTGGTGGCACATTTTAAAGTAATAACTGAGTTTCATGCGGACTGATCTTCATTGACACAATAATCTATCTATCTATCTATCTATCTATCTATCTATCTATCTATCTATCTATCTATCTATCTATCTATCTATCTATCTATCTATCTATCTATCTATCTATCTATCTATCTATCTATCTATTAGGCCCCGCCCATAGGGGCTCGAAGAAATATATGGGCTGCATGATGCTTCCACGCAGAGCTGAATCCGGCCCGCACACCAGTACTGGTAAATCGCTTAGAGGATCTAAGCCTGTCCAGGAACCGCGGTGCGAGGCGGACCGTCCATTCTAATAAACCTATTGGTTTCAATGGGCGGCGACAGGGCTTGGGATGTCTTTTCATCTCAATGTCGGGTAAAAGTCCCACAAAATTGGAAGCAACGTCTCCAAAATGACCTTTACAGTGTTGACGGGGACGTTAAACCTCAAATCAAACCAACAAACAAATCTATCTATCTATCTATCTATCTATCTATCTATCTATCTATCTATCTATCTATCTATCTATCTATCTATCTATCTATCTGTCTGTCTGTCTGTCTGTCTGTCTGTCTGTCTGTCTGTCTATGCGAGTTGGATCGTTCATGCATATAAACCCTATTAGTGTAATTAGGTGGCAGGGCTTGAGATGTCATTTCATCTCAATGTCGTGTAAAAGTCCCACAAAATTGGAAGCAACGTCTCCAAAATGACCTATACAGAGTTGATGGGGACAAAATAAAGACTATGTTGTCAATGAAGCGTTTCCAGCGATCATCCCAAACCTTTTCTTCTGTAACAGACATAGGTTGTGGGTACTCTATAGAACGGCTCTAGCAAATCTTGGATAACATTTATTTGTCTGTTGAAGCAATTACAATAAATTTCAAAGCAACGGTTCTAGCAAAACCCCACAACCTATAAGAAGGTACTATGTCAAATGGATGTATTCTCGTAACTTGGACCCAGTATACATGTATATTTCACGGCCCCGCCCATCGGGGCTTGAAGAAATAGATGGGCTGCATGATGCGTCCGCGCAGAGCTGAAACCGACCGCACACCAGTACTGGTAAACCGCTTAGAGGATCTAAGCCTGCCCAGGCAAAACGTTGTGAGTTGGACCGTCCATGCTTATAAACCCTATTGGTTTCATTGGGCGACAGGGTTTGAGATATCATTTCATCTCATTGTCGGGTAAAAGTCCCACAAAATTTGAAGCAATGTCTCCAAAATGACCTATACAGTATTGACGGGGTCGTTAAACCTCAAATCAAACAAACAAAACAAACATGTATTTTGGATCCAAGGTATAAAAATAATAATAATAATAATAATATTAATAAAAATAATAATAGAAACTCATTATCTAAATAGTACCGATTCTGCTGAGAACTTAATGCATATGAATAAAGTCATTCGATAAATTTTAATCCCTCCGGAAAGACAGTAATACAGTATACATTGCGCACGTGTCCATTAATTGTCAGGCTTCCTGACGGTCAGTAGCCGGTATACAATACACATTACGTGTGTCATAAAAGCGATAATTGTCTTCAGTGATGTTTCCCCCCCCCTGAGTGAGCTGAAAAAATATATGGGCACAGAACCGCCAAACTGATATGGTTCTTTCAAGTACTTTCTACCTATATTTTTGTGTAAAATCATACTGATTCCTGATTACCTGACTGTTTTGTATAAAGTTTGGTTTACATGCATATTCTTTTTCACAGCATGGAAATAACACAAGAAAAAGGGTACACACCTTATCTTAAATCATTTAACAGTTGAAATAAATAAATAAATAAATAAATAAATAAAAAGGAAAATTTTCTAATAATCATTAGATTATACATAAATGAATATAATAATAATAATAATAATAATAATAATCACATTACGATAATACATCCGTGCGGCATAGTGCATTTTTGATATCTCAAAAACAATTAATTTGTCAAAGTAAACTCATCAATACTTAAAACATAGTTAGAACCGCCTCATTGAAGTGGCTCCAACGAGTACCAACAACCTATGTTTTGGACAAGAAATAAAATAAAATGAATACCACCCTAGTTTTCTCTATATAAAGCAGTTTTTAATGAGGTGTTCATTACAACCAAGATGATAATAATGAATACAAAAAATCAACATAGGCATTAATGGCATCTTTACGTTTTTTTGTGTTTTTTTTTATATATTTACCAGACTGAATTCACAATAGCATTTAAATAATCAAACAGTGTTACAAAAAGAAAAAAAGTAATATAAAACAAAGATTCCTCTGGTATTCCAGCAAAACAATGTGCGGACAACGAAATGTCAGATTAGCCTGCATCTGAGTAATGGAAATAAGATATAAATTATAACAAAGATAAATTTTTAACTTTTTAGAAATTTAGTGACGAATTCACATAGGCTTCTTTCTTTCTTTCTTTCAGCTGTAATCATACAAACATACAAAACAAACAAATGTAATCATAAATCTTATTACTAGCAATGTCTATTTAAATTTGCGTAGTAAGTATAAAGAATGTGCAAAAATCTAATCAGGACATGGAAATAAAAAAAACTACGTGATTAAATAAATAAATAAATAAGATGCAGATCAGACACCGTATTCTTAGATTGATTTACATTCCAAGGAGATGCCCAGGCGAAGATGTGTTGATTTTACAGTCGATTGAAAATGACCCGCTTTGGGATTACACGCGTGTGTAGACGATAAAGCCTTTTCTGAATAAGCTCCAAATTTAATCGCAAAATGCCGTTATTAATTATTATCTTGAAATATTATAATTGCTATAAACTTCCACACTATTGTAAACACATTGCGTCTGATACGGGCGTTTTTCATAATATTAACAGAAATTGCAGATTTTAGCCGTTAAAGTAGGGTACTGTCGTTGTTTTTCCCCAGTTTTGTATGATTCAAGTAAGGATTAAGGGTTATTAATTTGAAAATAAAAATGCCGGCAGCTAATTAAATAAAAGTTCCACTTATTTGATATCGGTTTAAAGGAATTTAAACGGACAATTAGATTAAATCGGAACATGTTTGTCAAATTGTAAAATAAAAAAGTTATATTTGTTTAAAATTTGTTTTCCATTAAAGCGCCTGCTATTTCCAACAAGAGATTTTGTACAGGTAAGCCGAGAAGGTCAGCGCACAGTAAAAGGCTTAATCCTTTGCGCCAAAGGTATAAATGTCAATAATAGTTGCGGATGCTCACGAACGGATACTTAAGTGGCTAGGCGTCGGCATATTGACTACTTAAGCGGCAAATTCTCTTAAGCGGCAAGCCACCTAAGAGCGAATTTTTGCCACTTAAATACCCAAATAAGGGAATAAACCCCATTTGGACCTACGAATATATACTTAAGTGTCAAAATGTCCAAATTTTTTGCCCCCTAAATGTCGTTTCGTTGGTGCGGAAGGACGGAAGGACGGACGGACGGACGGACAACGCCAAAACTATATCCCTCCGCCTTCGGCGGGGGATAATAATAATAATAATAATGTGTTGTTCTTGATGTTGGAAAGGAGGGTGTTAAGTATGAAGAAGACCAGACATTTTGCTCATTGTTCTTGTCGGTTTATAATCTCGCTAAGGCTGTGCTCGCTGATCAATCATGGTCGAATTCAACTCTGTGAAATATACATTGTTAAATTCAACACCGGCCTGTACGTCAATTTAGATATTCAAGCTATGGAATTCAACAAAACCAAAAAAAAGTGTATAACCGGCATTTGATACTACAAATTCACTGATCATGTAATTCTAGTTATAGGTTTATAACTAAACGGCTTTAATAATGAGATAGCATTGCATTTTTCTTTCCGAAATGGATAAACGCAATCACAATCGAGTCACTTGATATGCCATATCATTTCTTGTTTCAGAGGGTCTCAGTTCACTGAAAAGCGAACAGGAAGTCGTCGAACTTGTCTGTCCTGAAAATAATGGCGGGAAATATGTGGAAATATCATTAGATTAAACGCATCACTGTCCTGCACAGGAAAGAGATCACTACGCGATTCGTAAAAAGTCACAAGCTGGTAACGCATGTCATTTTATCCAATTTGCAAGAAACCAAACTTGTTTTCTGTCTGATATTTTAACCAGCGATGCATGTCAGTTTTTAACCAAACAATTCATAATTTGCCGTGATTTTTTACATGCTCGTACAGTGAACCCTCTTTATACCGACATTAGTTAAAACGGCAAAACTCGTAAAAACGACAATTTCAATGGAATTAATTGTTAGGTCAAGGCTTAGCCTCGACTCCGAGCGACGTATAGGCTTCCCTCGGGTTGGAAATGCCCAAAATCGAATCCATAGTCATGAAAGATTCTTGTAATTTAATACTTAAAGAAACAAATGTTATAGCGGCCCCCGCCCATAGGGGCTTGAAGAAATATATGGGCTGCATGATGCTTCCACGCAGAGCTGAATCCGGCCTGCACACTAGTACTGGTAAAGCGCTTAGATGATCTAAGCCTGTGCAGGAAGCGTGGTGCGAGGTGAACCGTCCATTTTAATAAACAATATTGGTTTCATTGGGTGACAGGGCTTGAGATGTCATTTCATCTCAATGTCGGGTAAAAGTCCCACAAAATTGGAAGCAACGTCTCCAAAATGACCTTTACAGTGTTGACGGGGACGTTAAACCTCAAATCAAACAAACAAACAAACAAATGTTATAGATATTTGTTAGAATTGCCTCACCGAGGCGATTCTAACAAATGCCTATTACATTCGTATCTTGGAGTAATGATGTGGAAAAGACATTTTATAACCTATCATACTCCTAACTGGGATTCTTTATAAGAAAAATGGGCCCCGTCAAGCGATTTTGGTACTTATCGCCTATGTGAGCAGCGAAGGTTCAGGCGAGCCTGCGCATCCGCGCAGTCTCGCCAGAACCTTCGCTGCTCGCTCATACAAGCAGTGAATCAAGAGGAACCTTCAGACAGATTGCCATGTTCCTGGCCCCTCTGAATGGCTGGGCATGCGCAGTTGAAAATTGTCATGACGGAATGCTCGAAGACACAAATTCGCTTGGCGGGGCTCAAATTCATTATAACGGCACAATACTATAGGGAACAAATACTGCCGTTATAACGCGGGTCCTCTGTACATATTTTCTGCACAAAGTTGACCCGTGTTATCTCAAAAACTGATATCTTAGGCTACTGCTTAAGTCGGACTAAATTTTTGGCACTGTTTCTAAGTTTAGCTACAGTAGAACTTCGATGGCTCGAACACCGATGGCTCGTTTACCATGGATGTGTCGAACCCGTTCTTGAGCCCCTAGAAAAATCCTCTACATAAGAAATAGTGGGGGATAATTAAGGAGATTTTAGTCTTTTATCTTGCAAATGCATGCTGGGTGTACTCATTAGAATCGCCTCGATGAGGCGATTCTAATGAGTACACACATCATACATATTCATTAAAGAAAACCGAAAAGATGTCTAAAAGTATGTCGTTATGCCTCCTGACAGTAACCTCAGTGGCTCGAACTACCCCTGTCTCGAACAGATTATCGAGGTCCCAAAGGTGTTCGAGCCATTGAAGTTCGACTGTATATGTTATATAGATTTCAACCCCTTTTATCTCAAACTAATGTTACCACAAACCAAAATTTCCAGTACCTTAGAGTTTGAGATAACGAGAGTGGACTGTATAAGAAACCGGAATTTCCTTTGGAAATCACGGAAATCACATTAAAGGGTAGTTACCCAGAATCCCCGTATACGACAGGTCAGTACGGGTCTCCATGGCCTAGTGGATAAGAGCGCTGACTCTTAATCATTACGTCTCTCACCTCTGTGGGTTCGAGCCAGGCTCGGGTCACATGTGGGACGCCAAGTTCTGCAACGGAAGGTCAGGTGGTTTTTCTCCGGGTACTCTAGTTTCGCCCACCCCTGATTAACCATCGGCTCGATATGAGTGAAATAAGCTTGAAAGGACCCTAAAACCAAAACGAACAAAAAAATAATAATAATAATAAAACAAAACAAAACATAAAAAAACAAAGGTCAGTCTGACGGCAATTGAGTTTAACGTCCCCGTCAACACAATTTAGGTCATTTTTGAGACGCAATCTGATTGAAACCCGATCTAAGCTGAACTATGTACGCCGTGTATTTTTTTTCTGAGCCAGATAAGCTAACTTTCGGCCTATAAAGCCTCATCAGTGATCTTCAAATATTTTCACAATTCCACGATGGAATACGATAGAAATATACATAAGGGGATAACTGGTTTCAAAATTGTCATTTGGGAAGGTAAATCGACGGTTTTACGGTCGGAAATTTCGTTTTACGGCGACGCTAACCGTAAAACGAAATTTGCGACCGTAAAACGACGATGTACCTCCACAAATGACAATTTCCAATACAGTTATTTCCATTCTAATGCACTTTTTGGGTTGTTTTGATAAAAAACTGTACTATTTTGCACAACGCGACAAGCGCTGTGAGCTGCGTAAAACCAAATGCCAGCCAACGAAAAGCGACGTTAAGTTATGACGTGTGTGTGTGTGTGTGTGTGTGTGTGTGTGTGTGTGTGTGTGTGTGTGTGTGTGTGTGTGTGTGTGTGTGTGTGTGTGTGTGTGTGTGTGTATTCGGGTTTAACGGCGCTTTCAACAATTTTTCAGTCATATCACAACGGTGTCTGGTTGCGACAGGGAGCTCAATGCTCACTAAAGTATCATGTCCCAGACACATTTAAGAAATGATTTTTTTTTTCTGCAGTTCATGGAAGTATGAACGCAGTGGGTCGCGTGCAAATTAAATGAACCCCGATGGGGTTCATGTAAACTTTGCTAGCGACCCACTGTCGTTCATACTTTCATGAAAAGCTGAAAAATTAAGTTTATTTTTTATATTTACATTATTTGCCCCTCATCACAGGGTGAAAAAATGCTTGTGGGGCAAATTTTTAAAGCTGAAAAACATTTACACGCTGTTTTTTCTACAAAGAGCGGAGCAGCGTTGACGTCATCAACGCCCGTATAGAACAGTGGTTTAGAATGACGTCACTTAACGTCACTGAAAATCATGTGATTCGATGCGTTCATGGAAGTATGAACGCAATTGTTTTCGATAGGTTTACATTAGACTTTACACTGGAAATGTAAATGGTACATGATACCACACCCAGTCACATTATCCTGACACTGGGTTGACCAGTCCTAGCTCTACCCCGTAAATATGAGTGTCAAGCGAGGAGCAGCTAGTACCATTTTAACGACTTTGGTATGTCGCGGCTCGGAATCGAACCCGTGACCTCCCGTTCCCCGGAGCGGACACTCTACCAACTGAGCTATCGGGGCCGGTACTCTGTGACGTCGGGTTTCCGATAGTATATTGCAGATTGTTATACTGCAAAGAAATTTCCAGGTTTTTGATTGGACAGCGCAAGGGCAATTATTTTCCATATACCCCATGTGCAAAAGTATGTACCCCTCTCGCGCTTGCCTTCGCTGAATTGCGATGTCCGCCATCTTGGATTTAATGCTGTTGGTAAAAAATATAAGCAAGATAATTTTTATACACCACAATAAAATAGAAACTTTTGATTGTTTTCCATTCATTTGGTATTTTATTCCATTCTTTCTGTTATAAAACTCTCATTTTACCATGACGCTTCAATTTTCCAACTGAGCGCCGTGACCAACGTAGTGCGTACAGAAGGGTGCGTTTGATGACGTCACATATAAACATCTACTTCTCAAGACGTCCACAACAAAAGAAAATATCGGACGATGTACATAATGTAATGAAAAAGCATTGCAGTATAACAAATTCGATATTTCGATTGATTCTTGGCGGGGAACAAGGGCTCATATTCCCCGCCTTAAACCGTTGTCTGCCCTCACATAACGGCTCGGGCACATAACGCTATCAGGCGGGGAATCCCCGTCAAGAATAAAAAAAAAAAAAAAAAACAATTTCTAATATACCGTCGCAAATTTTGACGTTATCCAGTCAGACCTAGCGTTACATACACAGGTGCATTAGAATCTACAATATAATGAAGGGTTTGAAAATTTTACGACCGCGTCATGTTTCTTCACGTCACACTGATCGAATTATAGCCGCCGGGTCATAAATAGCCTCAAACGGCTGGTCTTTTGTTTTGCAAAGTCACATATCATATCATAGAAGGGAATATACTTAAAAAACTTTTGTTATCAATTAACCCCTATATTAATTGCATTGTGGCACATTGACCTGATAAAGATATGCTATCTCAGGACAATTTAGCTTTATCAGGTCAACGTGACATTGCAATTTTATTAATGGACCGGACTACTAGAAAGACATGGCAAAAAATGTTATGATTACTGAAAAAAAAATGGAAAAATTACTTTAACAAAATATTATAGGAAAACTATGGTCAGCTGATACAAAATATATCGATCGCCGGACTGTTGGGACGAATTGGGAACCATCGATAACTGATCATTAATTGCGAATTTAAGAGTGTACAAGGGGATAAACTGATAAATAGAATACCAGATTCGTGTCATTTGATGTCATGTTTATTAAGCTCGGCTTCGAGAACGCATGTAGAATCGCTCAGCAAGCCTCGCGATTCTACAAGCGTTCTCGAAGCTTTGCCTGATAAACTTGATATCAAAGGTATTCTCTATGTATTTAGCAGGACGCGCTATGCATGACTGGTCATGTTATGGCTCTTGGGTAAAACGTTTCACTCGTTTTACATACGGGCACTTAGGCAGGTGCAGGGAACTTGTTGTTTAGACATTGTTCTCTGTCCCGTGGTTTGCACATGTGTCGTGTGGCCTTGAAAGGAGGTTATTACAAATGGTGTTTGATGGTTTTTTATGGTTTTCTTTTAAGGTCGATGTACATTTCTTGTAAGTTTAATGGGTTTTAAAATTATATATTTTCGGTAAAAGTCTCTTATAATTCTATATAGAATGGCATGGTTAATTCTAATATGCAATTGTTTTAGCGACATTGTATATTTGTACATGTTTGTTAACCATGGCGAGACTCTAATAAACTATTAAACTATACATTTTTAAATGATGCCATATGTGGTATTTTGAATTTTTCTACTGGATCCCTGCTCAAAAACCCATTGTCCGAAACGGCTCCAGTCCGTGGCATTACCTGCCTTATATCGAATCATCGCGAAAAATATTTAGAATGTTATGTAAAGTACAGAACGGAATTATAATGTAACTGAACAAAATTTCAAAGCGAGTCCGTAAGCGATCAGGGGCTAGTTTGTCTGCGGGGCTAGTTTGTCCGTATGGCAACTCTAAACTTAGATGCTGTTAACAGTTACTGTGTGAGTATGCTCCAGAGGACCCCAGACCATAACTGATAGATATAGACGTAGAAAGTAAAAAATAAAATAAAATATTGCACGTTTTACAGATAATAAGGTTTCGGCCTTGGTAGCACAGTTGGATGCGCGTCTGACTGGTGAGCAGGAGGACGCCGGTTCGATACCTGCCGCGGTCGGCAACATTTTTTGTGGAGATTGATCATGAAATCTTTTCTACGGTCATTCTCTCACTTCGCTAATTCAAGAAGGGCGGTTGTCATTTTCTTGCGAAAGTATGCACACTGTGCTGGTAAACCGCTTACGTATAAGCCTGTTCAGGAAAAGTGTGGATAGGTAAACTGACCAGCTCAAAAATGACCTAAATAGTATGGACTGCGCCGTTAAACTCCCATACAAACAAACAGGTATGAATGTGCAGTGTTACAAGACACCTTGGGCCAGTTGTTCAAAACTAACGACATCGTTTGTTAATGTATCGTTAAAACTTTGATCATTTATTATGACAAATATGCTTATATTTTTGCTGAAAAAAAATGTGAGCAGCTTTTGCCATTTTTTTTTCAGCAAAACTACCAAAATTTTAAATATTAAATTTTCTATAAAGTTAACAATATGACCACTAACGAGCTCGTTAATCTAACGATGTTTAGAACAACTGGGCCCAGAATGGGAAACAACATGTCAACTTTTTGTTTGAAATATATCTCATTGTCTCATCGGTCATCAAAATATGTATAACATTTGAGCCAGCGCACGACAAAACCTACAATAAGACATGTGCGCCCAACGAAGACTCAGATCAGTCTGCGCATCCATATAGTCTAACCAGAGACTTCACTTGCTGCGTGAAGGAGCATTTGGCCCTTAGCTATCCTTAAAGCCCACAACGAAGATGCGCAAGCTGATCTGAGTCTTCGTTGGGCGCACATGTCTTATTGTAGATTTTGTTATGCGCTGGTTCGTTTGTTTTTATAGTCAGTTTCATGGGAAACATAGTTGCTATCTCACTGGCTTCATTTGCGATTTGTTCATACCCTCCATCTGGCTCGATATGAGTGAAATAATCTTGAAAGGGCCGTAAAACCCAAACCAAAAAAAAAAAAAAAAAAAAAATACCCTCCATCTTGATTACGAACTTTCCCTGCGCAGTTCTTTCTGCCACGTTCTAGTGCCACGCTCTAGAGCATCTACAAAGTATGCTGCCAATCGCAAATACCGTTTGCAGTCAATGGCTCAAACGGTCACTATGACGACCTGTACTGACGCATCTAGAAAACATGCCTATATAATTTTGACCCCCTTGAACCCCACTTTTATATAGTAAAACTGGGGTTTACAAGCCTTAGGGTAACCTTATTTTTCTTATTTCTGCTTTAAAATATAGATAGTGTGTACTCGTTGGAACCGCCTCGATGAGGCGGCGGTTCTAACGAGTACCCACAATCTATATTTTGAGCAGAAATAAGAAAAATATCACACATTTGCATCTTAAACTTTTTCGTTTTTCTGGCGGTAAAACTTACGATGTATCTGTATAGGTGTGTTTTCGTAATGAAACGAAAAATCTGTAAAACTGTTTTTTTTTTTTTTTTTTTTTTTTTGTTTTTTTTTTAATACATATACATGTACCTAGTTTTCTTTGATTTGACATTGTAGTTTATGAAAAAAAATGCCATCCAAGCTAGCCGTCTAAATCAAAACGCCAAAGGCACTGAAATGACAGATTGTATGTGAAAATCATAACACTGTGAAAACTTACAGAAAACCTTTCTAAAAAGATTTTAAAATTTAGAAAGGTAGTTCTGCAAATTCCAGTATATGATATGTTTGCAGATGTCTATAGACCGGTGGTATTATGAAACGCCATTCGATGTTTCAAATTTTTAAAAGAAACTATTTACGTTTTCAAAACCAAACATTAAAATTCAAGTTTTAAGAATGCTACTGTCCATAAGTAACAGTTTTTGTCTGGTCGGTTGTGGATACCTCTCGCAAAAGATACTCTACGGGAAAGAGATCGGAGGAAAAAGGTTGGCTAGTCCAGTACATGAATTCCATTGGCTTGAAGACATTTTGAGGAAGAACAGCACTATGAGCCCGCTCGCAGTCCTGCTGGATAAGATATCCCGGATTCTGAGCATAAACAAATAAATGGAACCATGTGAGGCCGAAGCATTTAATTGATGTAACGTCTCGCTGTTCAGTTCACGTCTCAGCCATGATCTTGAATGTTCTTAATGACACTAAGCTGCGTTCGCTAACTACATGCAATAGCTCCCACAAAATTACGCTTACTACACCCGATATGTCATGCTCTATTACGCACGCGTCGCCTCAGCATACCTTACACCTATACGTCGAAACACCCGGAAACGACAATCGGCATGATTCACGCTGCAGTGCGATTTGTTGCTGAAACGCATATGTCAGTCGCTTAGACGCCAATTTACGCATTTCATGCAATAGCGTAAGTGTTCCGTACTGTGTCGACGCGTTAACTTTGGTCACGACAGGGACGTCTAGCTCTCAATCGAGCATCGCATAAGGGCGACGAGCAGTGTCAGTGCTTATTAGTCGGTAGTTGAGACCCCTTGTTTTCGGGCCGTCCATGCTTATAGACCTTATTGGTTTCATTGGGCGGCAGGGCTTGAGATGTCATTTCATCTCAATGTCGGGTAAAAGTCCCACACAATTGGAAGCAGCGTCTCGAAAATGACCTTTACAGTGTTGACGGGGACGTTTAACCTCAAATCAAACAAACAAAAGATCACTTTATCTACAGGTACAGTGTAGCAGCTGCTGGCGGAAATCTTTTTCGCATATGCGTCTGACGGTTGAAACGATCTTGACGTACTGACGTCGGTCTTCCGCTACGTCGACTTCCACTAGCGTCTTCTGTATATAGTAAGATGTCGCTCCAATAGACGATAGATCACACACATGTGGCACCCAAAATCAGAGTCAACGTCTTCCGCTTTCCGACCAGCTTCTAACTGTCCAGGAGCACGCTTACGATCCTTTAATGAAAAATGTTGCAATACGCTCTCACTTAATGTTTTTTGAGAACAAATTTCTAGGCACGACCTTACAGTACACATCAAAAGTTTGATCATGTGGTTTCTATCCGTACTGGTGTGATGGTGGTGCACAGGATCGACGTGGCCGGACTGGTAACTAGACGTCATGGTTGATTGATTTAACCATTTTAGCTTAAGGGCATGGTGCCTTTGCGTGTTGTAATCATGCAGAATCAAAGCACTGAGAGTGTGGGTGTAGGTTGTAGTAATAGTCCTGGGCTGAGATTTAAACTGTTTCATTTAACTCTGAAATTCCAAAAAAAAATAGTTAAGATTTTGATACGAAGACGCGTTCTGCTTGCCAAGTTCACCCTATGATTCCAGGATAATCCTCTTCAGGCTTATGGAATACCCTGCTCTCACTGCGGCTATTTTCTACAAGACAAAAGGTTATTCTGACAAGTCAGTGGTAGTCACGTTAAGCGCTTTTCTTATTAGCAACTTCGGGTCGAATGCCAAAAAATCAACCCAAACATAGCCGCGTCGTTTGTCAGTGTTGGGTACATGTAAGTGTTATCTGTAAAATCTGCACATGAATCAAATGTTGCATCTGGCAAATAATGTAAACTCAGCTCAAACGCCACAGAACACGGTGCTGATCTTGTCCGACACTTTTTTGCATTGGTTACTAACACCTTAAGTTTAAACGAATCAGTCCAAGTCCCTGTTCATGACCAGCCTGCATTTAGAGACAATCCGCATGAGTGTTGTCAGTGCTTTGATTTATTCACTGCCTTGAGTTTCTGGAGTGCATTCTTCCATCACTGAAGTTGGGCTCGTTCAGTCTGCTAAATATGGCACCTAGAATTATATCACAGGACCTACACTAAGTATCTGTACCATATTCCAGGGTTGAAAGGGACAGCCTTTCTTTCCAATTTCTCCACGCAAAGTCAATATACACCTACGTTGTAACTGACCTAAACTTGACCTCGAAAGTCAGAAAGAAAACCCATTAATATTCTTGTCTGCAACTGACCTGGTCCAACAGCAGGCTGGTCTTTTAAGGATTAAATATTGACAGCACTGGTAGAAAGCAGTGTAAAACCTGAGCAGACTGCTGAGCAGACGCCGCATTGATCTGTTTATACAATCTTCACCAAACCCGTCGCATGATGCAGCTGATTCATATGAAATGCTGAATCGTAAGATAAAATCGTCAAGTCGTCTGCTTCAAAAGTTTGTATTACGCTTATAGGATAACTAATACGCTTGTACAATTTTGATTACTGCGCCAAACTGGACTACATTTTGTGCGGACTCATATTTCTATGGCGGTCAAAGCCGGAAGAAAGCCTGAATTACTTTAAAACCTGCAGGATAGCTAGAAAAGACAGATTGAATCTGTCATTAAAAAGTAAAAATAAACATGCAGTATCTTTTGAAATTTCAAATTATCGGATGACACTTCATAGTACTGTTACGAGCCAGGCGTAGCAGAAAGAAAAAGCAAACAAGCCTTTTGGAAAAAATTAACAAAATTTATTTACAAGTTAACTTAAACCTGTAGAAGTAAGAAAATTAAATGTACTGAGCTCTGTTATGAAATATCCTGAATGAATCTATTTTCCTTGATCCCACAGAATTCACAGTCCAAAATGAAAAGTAATATCCTTTAACAATCAAACACAGAATTTAGAAATAACTTTTCTTAAATGCCCAAACATCAAACTCCAAAGTCTGACTCAATGAGAAAAATCATGCTCTTTTATAGACCCTAAGATTTCTCTAGAATGTTCCACAGGGTTGTGGAATAAGATGAGGTAATCTTCTAAAAATAATGCAAACCTGAACTTTCTGGAAGGTTTTGAAGTACTTTTCCTTGTAAACATGTTGTTTACAAAAAAGAAATTAATCTGTGACTCAGTTTTCTAGAATCTTCTATAAAAAGATTAACAAGATATTTATAGCACTATTAGGTCACAGTGGGGTGAAAGTGGGAATCAGAAAAATAAATTCTTATGCATAACACTCCCCCTCTTCGAGGAAAAGAAAGATTTATGTAATAAAGCTTTCTTTTGCTTTAAGATTAATAAAATATTGAACATAGCATATACAATTATATATTTCTACAATCCACTTCAGTATGAAAGAAAAACACAATTCCTGACACTGCTCAAGTTCTTGAAAGGGCATCAGGGATAATGTTATCTCTCCCCCTGATATGTCTTATGTCTAAATTATACTCTTGTAGCATAAGACTCCACCTGAGCAACCGCTGATTTTTGTTTTTCATTTTATGTATGAAAGTCAGTGGATTGTGATCACTGAAAACAACAATCGGTGCAGCAGTAGGGGTAAGATAAACCTCGAAATGTTGCAGAGCAAGAATCAGAGACAAGCACTCTTTCTCTATGGTAGAGTAATTTCTCTGATGCTTATTAAACTTTTTGGAAAAGTAGCAAACTGGATGATCCACACCATTTTCATCTTCCTGCAACAAAACACTAACTGCACCTACGTCACTAGCATCTACAGCTAGCTTAAACTCCTTTTCAAAGTTTGGTGCCAAGAGAACTGGTTCACTCTTGAGTATGGCTTTAAGTTTATCAAAAGCATTTTGGCATATTGCATTCCAATGGAATTTTGTTCTTTTGCTGAGCAAATTTGTCAAAGGCTCAGCAATGACAGAGAAATTATTACAGAACTTTCTGTAATAACCAGCCATACCAAGAAATCGCATCAGCCGTCTTTTGCACGTGGGTACGGGAAAATTTGAGATAGCCTCAACTTTAGCATCAATGGGTTTCACATGCCCTTGACCTACAACATGACCCAGAAATGTCAAACTTGCATGGCAGAATTCACTTTTAGCAAGATTGATTGTCAATTTGGCATTACTCAGTCTATCAAAGAATGCTCGAATAGTCCCAAGATGTTGATTCCACTGGTCGTTGTATATGATAGCATCATCGATATAAACACTGCAGCCTTCCAGCCCCGCAATTACCATGTTTATTAAGCGCTGAAATGTTGCCGGAGAGTTTTTCGTTCCAAATGGCATAACTTTATAGTTAAATAATCCGTCTGGTGTTGTGAATGCCAAAACCTCCTTTGGTCTATCTGTGAGTTTGTTTGATTTGAGGTTTAACGTCCCCGTCAACACTGTAAAGGTCATTTTGGAGACGTTGCTTCCAATTTTGTGGGACTTTTGAGTGGAATTTGCCAAAATCCTTTCAGAAGGTCGAATTTCGTTATGTATTTGGCATTCCCGATGTTATCAATGCAGTCATCCATTCTTGGAATAGGAAAGCTATCTGTTTTACTTAAGGAATTAACTTTCCTAAAATCTGTACACATACGATATGTCCCATCAGGTTTTGGTACTAGAATACAAGGAGAACTCCATTCACTTTGGCTTGGTTCAATAAAGTCATTGTCTAATAGATACTGAACTTCTTCTTTAAGATATTTTTGTTTCACAGGATTCATCCTGTATGGGTGTTGTTTTACAGGTTTAGACCCATTTATGTCCACATCGTGGAATATTTTGTCTGTCCGTGTTGGAATGTCAGGAAATAAGTGTTCATATTCAAATATCAGCTGTTTCAGTTCATTCCGCTGATCTGGCTCTAGATGTGACAGTTTCTGGTCGAGATTCCGTAGAATGTCAGAATTCTGAAGTTTTGATGATGTGGGATCCGACTTCACTGAATTAATATCCTCACAGTCATTGTCACATGAGTTAAGTGGAACAGAGCTAACTAGATTGACTGATGTTAAAGATGTATTATCCCTATCTATGTATTCCTTAAGCATGTTAATATGACATAGCTCCTTTAGCTTGCGCCTCCCAGGAGTGTTTATTATGTAATTTACGTCACTGATCTTTTTGTCTACAGTGTATGGACCATAATACCTGGCCTGCAACGATTTTCCTGGAATAGGCAAAAGAGCTAGTACCTTATCACCTGGTTTAAAATTCCTTTCTTTTGTCCCTATGTCATATAGCTGTTTCATTTTCCTTTGG
This sequence comes from Lucinisca nassula, assembly GCA_963580285.1. Taxonomy (NCBI): domain Eukaryota; kingdom Metazoa; phylum Mollusca; class Bivalvia; order Lucinida; family Lucinidae; genus Lucinisca; species Lucinisca nassula. The sequence continues at coordinate 51,951,676 of OY757025.1, read as the reverse complement.
GCTGACTGAAGGTTGGTCCTCACAAGCTTTTGAAAGTCTAGTTTTGAAATCAGACACATACTGAAGTAAATTCAGGGAGGTGTCATCATTGGAGAGAAATTTCTCTTTGAGAAGTTTCAAAGGACCACGAACAGTATGGCCAAATACTAATTCAAATGGACTGAAGCCAAGAGATTCTTGCACAGATTCTCTAACAGCAAATAAAAGTAGATGGATGCCTTCATCCCAATCCTTCTCTGTGTCAAAGCAATATGATCTTATCATGTTTTTCAATGTTTGATGGAATCTTTCAAGGGCGCCTTGACTTTCAGGATGATAGGCAGATGACTTATACTGAACAATGCAAAGTTCATGCATTACTTGTTGAAATATTCCAGACATAAAATTTGAACCTTGGTCTGATCGAATAGATTTAGGAAGACCAACAAAGGTGAAAAACTTCACTAAGGCCTTCACGATTGTCTTAGTTTTGATATTGCTTAGGGGAATGGCTTCAGGAAAACGTGTGGAAGCACACATAATAGTCAAAAGATATTCACAGCCAGACTTAGTTCTGGGCAAGGGACCTACACAGTCAATAATAATTCGACTGAAAGGTTCATCAAAAGCAGGTATAGGCTGCAAATGAGCCTTAGGTATAGTCTGATTGGGTTTTCCTACCATTTGGCATGTATGGCAGGACCTACAATGCTGAGAAACATCTGATTTTAACCCAGGCCAGTAAAAATGATTAAGAATCTTGTGATAGGTTTTATTTACACCTAAATGTCCTGACATGGGAGTTTCATGTGCCAAGTTTAATATTTGGGAACGGTAAACCCGTGGAACCACTATCTGGTGGTTGACAGTCCACTCGTCTTCTGCTGAGACGTCTGGTGGACGCCATTTTCTCATAAGAATGTCATTTTTGACATAATAACAGACTGGGACCTGAGATACTTCCTGCTCATCTAAGGCCCTTTCAAATAAAGGCGAAATTTCAGGATCCTTGTGCTGCTCTATAGCTAGTTGAGACCCGGACATTTTGTCTTGGCCTAGATCGACAGATGAGTTATTCTCATGAAAAGCTGTCTGCTTATCAGGCAGGCTTGAAGACAGAGACCTTGTTATCTCGTCATTAAAAGACTGACCCAAAAAGGTATCAGTTAAATCAAAATCCTGTTTCCCATCAGTTTGCTTGGCCTTACGTGCCATAGCCCTTGTGACTGCACAAGACGGATAAAGATCAGGAATTTCCTGCTCAATGGGATCAGGCGGTTGGTCTATGCAAGGATTAGTAGTCAAAAGTGGGTTTACCACAACCTTATCTCCAGCTAAGTCATTGCCTAGCAACAAATGAACACCTTTAAAAGGTAAAGAAGGTCTAATACCAACAGCCACTGAACCGGATACCAAGTCTGATGACAAATAAACGTTATGGAGCGGAACATTGACAAATCCACATTCCACACCCTGAATAAGGACACTTTGGCCCATAGAAGTCTTCTCAGAAAAAGGCAGAGTATCTGCAAGAATAAGAGATTGAGAAGCTCCAGTATCTCGTAAGATTTTGATAGGGGTAGGATGGGCATAACTGTCACCATTTAGTGACACAAAACCATCTGATAAGAATGGTTCATAACACTCCATAACTGTATCAGTCTCAGATAATTTGGTATCAGAAAGAGTTTCCTCCCTTACACAAGACTGTGGTTTTGGCCTTATAGAAGTCAAGCCTGTAGGCTTAAGTTCCTCTTGTCGTTCTCTTTCTTTCCTTCTCTTTAATTTTAAACACTCAGAGATCAAATGACCTGTATTTTTACAATAATAACAAACTACTTGAGGTTGAGATAAGGGATTCTGGTCTTTGTTTTCATCAGAAGGTTTGGAAAAATTCTGACTTCTGTTTTCACCAGAAGGTTTGGAAGGATTCTGGCTTTTATTTTCACCAGAAAGTTTGGGCATAGTACTAGATGTATGGCTATAACTACCAGAAGGATTACTGGGATAGAATCTTGGACCTGTCTGTGGATTATAAGGTTTTCGAGGATAAGGCCTGTTCACAAATGAGACTTTATGAGTCAAAGCATAATCATCTGCCAAACGAGAAGCTTCCTCCAAAGTTTCAACCTGTCTCTCATCGAGAAAAGATTTAATGTCTGAATTTATGCACCGTTTGAACTCTTCAACAAGGACAAGCTGTCTAAGTTTGTCATGATCAGAGCCTACTTTTTTAGAAGAACACCACCTATCAAATAACTGTTCTTTGGTTCGAGCAAATTCTACATGGGTCTGGGAAATTTCTTTTTTACAGTTCCTAAATTTCTGCCTGTAAGCCTCAGGGACCAACTCATATGCCTTAAGAATAAGCCCTTTAACCAGATCATAATCTGAGCTTTGCTCGACAGTTAGCTGGGTGTAAATGTCTCGAGCCTTTCCGACAATAACGCTTTGCAAAAGTAAGGTCCAATGCTCTTTTGGCCATTTTAAATTTTCTGCAACTTTTTCAAAATGCAAAAAGTACTTATCTACCTCTTTTTCCTGAAATGGCGGAACTAATCTGATGTGTTTTGTGGCATCAAAGTAACTACCAGAGTCAAAAACAGGGGTAGGTTTCACCCTATCCTGACCCTGGAGTTCCATTTCCTTCATCTTTAATTGAAATTGCCATTTTTCTCTTTCTATTTCAAGTCGCTCTTCTTTTTCTAATTTTTCTTTCTGAAGGCGTTCCTCCATTTCTCTTTGTTTTTCTTCCTGTTCTAATTTTTCTTTTCGAATTCGTTCTTCCATTTCTAATCTTTCCATCTGCATTTGTCTCTGCATTTCTCTTTCTTTTTCCTTCTCTCTTTCTTCCATTTCTAATCTGAACTTCTCTAATTCAATTTGCCTTCCTATTTCAATTTGTCTCATTTGTAATTCAGTATGTGAAACCATAATGAGAGACAAAGCAGATGGATCGAAAAGTTCTTCATCAACAAAAAACTGCACCAAAATATTCTTAATTTCATGCTTCTTCATGCTTGTTTTGACAGCAGTGACCCCATAATGGGAAGCAATTTCTAGCAAATCTGTCCTTTTGGCCAGATTAAACAACTCCTGAGTAGGCTGAGCCAAAAAGCTTCTCAAATCAAACGACATGTTTGCTTTTTGTTTGTTTTATAAAGTGTTTATGGAAATATAGATTGAGGTTAATTTGACAAAGTTTTTTTTTTTTTTTTGAAATGACAAGCCCAACAAAAATTTCACATGAAATGACAAGTACTATTTCACCTGAAATGCCAGTTCACATGAAATGACAATCCCCTATATGCCTATAGGGAAATACCAATCTTGTGAAGCAACTGCCAAATCTATTTGATAAGAAATGACAATTACCTGCCGTCACATGAAATGTCGGTTTTAAAATACTCAAATGGTTTTATCCCGGACGAGCCCCCAATTTCTGTTACGAGCCAGGCGTAGCAGAAAGAAAAAGCAAACAAGCCTTTTGGAAAAATTTAACAAAATTTATTTACAAGTTAACTTAAACCTGTAGAAGTAAGAAAATTAAATGTACTTAGCTCTGTTATGAAATATCCTGAATGAATCTATTTTCCTTGATCCCACAGAATTCACAGTCCAAAATGAAAAGTAATATCCTTTAACAATCAAACACAGAATTTAGAAATAACTTTTCTTAAATGCCCAAACATCAAACTCCAAAGTCTGACTCAATGAGAAAAATCATGCTCTTTTATAGACCCTAAGATTTCTCTAGAATGTTCCACAGGGTTGTGGAATAAGATGAGGTAATCTTCTAAAAATAATGCAAACCTGAACTTTCTGGAAGGTTCTGAAGTACTTTTCCTTGTAAACATGTTGTTTACAAAAAAGAAATTAATCTGTGACTCAGTTTTCTAGAATCTTCTATAAAAAGATTAACAAGATATTTATAGCACTATTAGGTCACAGTGGGGTGAAAGTGGGAATCAGAAAAATAAATTCTTATGCATAACAGTACCCACGGACTATAAATTCATAACTGAATTTTAGTACTGTTTATTATTATTGTTTTTATTATTATTATTATTATTATTATTATTATTATTATTATTTTTATTATTATTATTATCAGATTAGAATACAATCTATCTCAGTCATAGACCCATGCAGATAATTAACCTTTTAACCCTTTTTTACCAAATGGAATCTTCCTCCTTATATATAGCATGAGTCCATTTCAAAATTTAGGGGTGTCAGGTTGTTTTTTCTTCAAAATATATTCGGAAAATCGCTGACCTTTTTGCAAGCAGTGTAGGCCCTGATCAGATGCCGCGTTCTTCGGCGTCTGTTATGGGCCTGCACTGTTTGCCATGGTATCCGTTTTGGGGTTTCTGGTACTAAATGGATAAAAGATAAAAGATAAAGAAGCTTTATTTAACGTCGCATATCCGAAACAAATAACATAAGCTCTGTAGAGCTTTTATTTCGACAAACAAAGTATCCTTTGACAAATCCTTACCTGTCATCATTTATCTTCCTAGGGGTTAAGAGCCGTGTGAATTTTAGGACAGTTTTATTTTAATTAGTTTCCAGGGAAAATAAAGCTGTGCATTACAAAGAGGATCTTACATGAGTGTTCATGTATTATTGAATTTATTAAACAAGTTGAGGAAAATGGCTAAAATGCGAGGTTTTGCCGAGCATTTTATCCCTTTTCCTCACCGAGTTTAATAAAGTCAATAATACATGAGCACGAATGCAAGATTCTATTTATCATATGACATTTAAAACACATTTTATTCACGATTGTTTACAAAAATATCAATATTCCGCCATTAGTAAACGCGACGTCGGTAAGGACGTCGTACATGTAACGTTACGGGACGTATCTAGCTAATTTGCATATTTAATCCACTAGTGGATTATCGAAAATATTACATGGCGTTATTACACTCTCATACGCGACGTCATATGATAAAAGAGATTTTTTTGCTGGGCAACCAATTCACACTTGTCAAATATGTTCTAGAAAGGGTTATCCTTTGGAAGCAAGGACTACACCACAGAATTGGAAAATATGGAGTGTACATGTTTTCTGGGCCAGACTAGCTAGTTTCGGCCACTTAGGCCTCATCAGTGACCCTCAGATATTTTCAAAATTCAACAACGGAATCAATGATCACAAAGGACAAAAAAAATACATAAACTACACTATAATGTAGGGCAGGGAGACTTTTTACGGCCCCCACACATTCCCAGACACCAGCTGTAGTGATGTGAAAAATACGACAAAAGTTTTCAAAAATGATGTTTTCAAATGATGTCAATTTAAGGGTTATCATTTTACCTGGTCGATCAAAATGTTAAACAATAGCATGGGTTTAGGCATTCATCCACAAAAGAACAATTATACCCAATGTATAACGGGCACTTTGCCACTGAACTCAATTTACGTATGACGATGGTGATAAATTAACAAGGCGGACAGCTTAGAAGTTCAAGAAAGCGACTATTTGTTTTCCGGAATAGTATAGAAACTTCTTTGTTTCATTTTAAAGGAAGAATAAAAGGATGTTTAACCACTTTGGCGCAGTATAGTTTTATAACGGATGACATAAACTCTCAGCTGAAAAGGTAGTAAAATATAAGCAGCGGCATGGGGAAGCTTGTTTTTCTTACATCACCTGAACAGGTCCGAGAATTGAATACTCCCGAAACCCCACTTAATATAGAGAAAACTGAGGATTATTGAGGTATACATAATTTTTCTTATTTCTGCTCCAAGACATAGGTTGTTGGTACTCGTTAGAACCGCCTCCATGAGTCGGTTCTAACGAGCACCAACAACCTAAGTTTGCTTTAAATTTAAGAAAAATATCACGTGTTTTCATAAAAAGGTAGCCATTTGGGAGATGTGTAAAAATAGCATATGTCGCACGGGCGTGTATAGTAATGCAATCTGCGCACAACATTTGCGCATCCGCGCAGTCTGACAAATCCCCTGTTGTTGTAAAATAGGGCCAGTTAAAATGAGGCTAACACGCGTGTATCATCAAATGTGGCATATAAGATATTTTGCATCTCCTTACAAAACTGTTTATCCCGCCCCGCCCATTGGAGCTTGAAGAAATGAATGGGCTGCATGATGCTTCCACGCAGAGTTGAAACCAACCGCACATTAGTACTGGTAAACCGCTTAGAGGTTCTAAGCATGCCCAGGGAAAGCGGTGCGAGTTGGACCGCCAATGCAAATAAACCCATTGGTTTCATTGGGCGGCAGGTCTTGAGATGTCATTTCATCTCAGTGTCGTGTAAAAGCTCCACAAAAATTGGGAGCAACGTCTCCAGAATGACCTACACAGTGTTGACGGGGACGATAAACCTCAAATCAAACAAAACCACTGTTTATCATATGACGTCGCGACTGAGAATGTACAAACGCCATGTAATAAATTCGATAATCCACTAGTGGATTAAATATGCAAATTAGTTAGAGACGCCCCGTAACGTTACAAGTACGACGTCCTTAACGACGTCGCATTTACTAATGGCGGAATATTGATATTTTTTTTTGAATCAGTAGTGAATAAAACGCGTTTTAAATGTCATATGATAAATAGAATGTTGCATTCGAGCTCATGTATTATTGAAATTATTAAACTCGTTGAGGAAAGGGATAAAATGCGGGTGCGATACTTTGGTAAAGGGATTAAATGCTCGGCAAAGCCTCACAATTTATTCCTTTTCCTCAAATTGTAAATTCAATAATACATGCACACTCGTATAAGATCTTCTATATTAGATATGGCGCTCACGGATAAGCCTGCACAGGGAAAGTGTGGATAGATAAACTGACCGGCTCAGAAATGACCTAAAATAGTGTTGACTGGGCGGTTAAACTCCAATACAAACAAAATCCTAGAACACTTCCGGCCCCCGCCCATCGGGGCTTGAAGAAATAGATGGGCTGCACGCAGAGCTGAAACCGACCCGCACACGAGTACTGGTAAACCGCTTAACTGATCAAAGCCTGCCCAGGCAAAGCGGTGCGAGTCGGACCGTCCATACTTATAAACCTTGTTGGTTTCATTGGGCGGCAGGGCTTGAAATATCATTTCATCCCAATGTCGGGTAAACGTCCCACAAAATTGGAAGCGACGTCTCCCAAAATGACCTTTACCGTGTTGACGGGGACGTTAAACCTCAAATCAAACAAAAACAAGCAAATCCTAGAACACCTGGCATTTTGACCATCAAAGACCTTGTTAAGCTAGTGGTGCTTTGATCTACTAGCCCCAAGTAGGGCTGGCTAATCGTAGCTGAAATGATAATTGATTATCAGTCATGTCATTGCGATCGATAATCGATTAGTAATCGCTAAGGTTTTTGTCATAATTTTACCTATCTGGCTTTCTGTCTGAGCATGACTCTTACCATATGTTGCCCATTACCATATGTATATTTGAACAGACAGGCCTGAGCAAACAGTGTAGACCCAGATGAGACGCCGCAGAATGCGGCGTCTCATCAGGGTCTGTACTGTTTGCCACTCATCCCGCTATTTTAGGCATAACTTTGGGTAGTAAATTGTACCTATCAGGTATTCGATTAAAAGCAAATCAGAAATGATAATCATTTTTGTGGAATTTATCGATCGATTAACCGATTATATGATAAGTCTTAGCTCCAAGTCAACTTTTCCTTCAAACAGTCATGATTTTGTTTGAATTTAGGTTTAACGTCCCCGTCAACAATATTTAGATCATTTTGGACACGTTGCTTCCAATTTGGTGAGACTTTTACCCGACATTGAGATGAAATGACATCTCAAGCCCTGCCGCCAAATGAAACCAATAGGGTTTATATGCATGGACGGTCCGACTCGAACCACTTTACCGGGACACGCATAGACAAATTAAGCGGTTTACCAGTACTGATGTTCGGTCTATTTTAGCACTGCGTGGAAGCACCAATATATTTCTCCAAGCCCCGGTGGGCGGCCTCCAACCCTTAACAGTCATGGATAGAGTCTTAACATGAGAAACTTGACTTCGAAGTTTGCGACGTGTACTATCATCTAGTCAAACTTCAAACAGCCGTCTGTTAAGCGTCCTAGGCTTGCAGAAACCGACGTGGTTTTGTGGTTAAAGGCATTTATTCTTGATTATAGAGGTCTATCATTTCATTGCATAATATTAAGTAGCCCTCAGTGCTGACTGAAGAGAAGTCCCCTGTCTTCAACAGGTAAGGGTTCTCCTTTGGGAAAATCAATAAAGATAGTATACCACAGGGGGCAATAAAACAATTATGAACACACGATGTGTTTTACTGTTACAGAATAAATGCCTTTAAGCTACTCGCCTCATAAACCAGAGATAGTGGGTTCCATTCCGGGCTTCTACAGAATTTCGGATGAATCTTGTAAACCAAGGCCCCGTCTACTTAAAAAGGTCGTAAAAAGTGTCCCATCAGCCATTACGAAAATACACCTATACAAATGAATTGTAAATTTCATCACCGAAAAAACGAAGATTTTAAGATGAAAACGTATGATTTTTTTCTTATTTCTGTTCAAACTATAGATTGTGGGTACACGTTAGAACCGCCTCATCGATGCGAAGGGACATGATTTTTTATTTTTATTATGTTGTGCGAACAAGATAATATCTTGAGTGGACAAGATATTATCTTGTTCGGACAACATATTATCTTGTGCGGACAAGATATTATCTTGTGCGGACAAGATATGATCCTGTTCGCACAACATAATATCTTGTTCGCACAACTTAATATCTTGTGCGGACAAGATATTATCTTGTCCGCACAACATAATATCTTGTCCGCACAAGATTGTCTGCACAAGATAATATGTTGTCCGCACAAGATAATATCTTGTGCGGACAAGATATTATGTTGTGCGGACAAGATATTATCTTGTCCGCAAAAAAAAATATGTTGTCCGCACAAGATAATATGTTGTCCGCACAAGATAATATCTTGTCCGCACAAGATATTATCTTGTGCGCACAACTTATAAAATAAAAAAATCATGTCCCTTCCCGGGTTCCGTAGGTGTGCAAGAAATTTTTTTTTTCTTTTTTTTTTTTTTTTGTCCTAAAGATAGGTTGTCGGTACTCGTTAATTAGCACCCACAAACTACTATAAATAAGAATAATATATCAATTTTTCACCAGCAAAATTAACCGTTTAGGGGATCTAAAGATTTTGTCTGTTTTTTTTTTTTTGTTGTTTTTTGATTTTTGTTGTTGTTTTTTTTTTGTATGGGGTTTAACGGCCCGGTCAACACTATTTAGGTCATTTTTGAGCCTGTTAGTTTACTTAGCCATACTTTTCCTGGGCAGGCTCATACGTAAGCGGTTTAACAGTACAGTGCACATTCTTTCACCACAAACTGACAAATGCCTTTCTTGAATCAGCGGAAGAGAAAGAATAGACGTAGAAAAGATTTCTTGAGCAATCTCCACGAAAGAATGTTGCCGACCCCGGCAAGTATCGAACCCGCGTCCTCCTGGTCACCAGCCAGACGCGCATCCGCCTGAGTAACCGAGGTCGGTTGGGGATTTAAAGAATGCACTTTTACGCACGGGTGTGTTATCGGAATGGGGTAAGACACAAGCCGACGCCTCTGCCTCACAGACTATTATGAGTTTTGAAATTTTGGACAAAGAAAACAGTAGCATTGTTATCTGCGCCCATGGGCGTAGACATTATGGACATATGGTTTTACACGAAAGTACAGCCATTAGTTACCCACAATGGAGGTTATAAGCAACAACAAGTATAAGTTTTCACAAAAAGAAAAAAAAGGCCCATAACAAGTGTAAGCTTTCACACAAAAAGAGACCCACGGGCAGAGCTCTGGCACAGAACTGCTATTACATTTGTACAAGCCCATATTTGCTGTCATATTTGTATAGGTTTATACAAAATATACATCTACAAACTCTCGACAACGACGGACCACTGCCTGTCCTATAAGCTCCTAAGGAGGCTTTGGCTCTGGGGAGCTAACAAAATCGTGCCTTGCCGTTAGCAAAAGTTTTTGTTAATCTTCAATTAATCTTTTGTTAAGTGGCATAATCATGTGCCTTTTTAAAGATGAAAAAAACAAAACACTTTACAAAATTACAGCATTTGCAACTTTGACATCTTCAGTCGTGCAGACTAGCAATTGGAATATTGCCAAAGACAGCTAATTGTTTAAACACATTTCTGGGATATAACTCTAGACATTAAATTTTAATATGTGCTAAGCGTAGACCCAGCTTTTTGAAAACGCTATACTTGTAATACCTGAGGTACTGATCCGATTCCGCTGGTGTGCGGGTTAGTTTTTTTGTTTGTTTGATTTGATGTTTAACGTCCCCTTCAACACTGTAAAGGTCATGTGCGGGTTAGTCTAAACCTTTGCTGATCACAGATAGCAAAATACAGGTATTCTCATAATGTAATTCATACCAGACTACTGTATGGTTCTGTAAACTTGAGCACTAAAGAAAACAGGGGAAGATATATATTATATATATTACGGAATCTCCAAAGCGATATTTCCTATCCGATATTTATAAGAAAGAAATTGAAAAAAGAAAACAGAAAGTAAAGGCAGATAAAATCAGAAAAGTGGAAAGGAAATTTAACATGTTAAACAAGAAAATCAGTAAATAGATTGAAAATCGACGTTCGGATGCGGCGACGGCGCCTAGCACTGCAGTGGCGTACGTTCCTACCAACTGCGCTATAGAGGCATCCCCAAAAAGAATGCTCATATAGCGCATACAAGGCTATCTGGTACTGCAGTATAGTGGTCGCAGATAAGATTGACTAGGCGGAGCTATCGTTTGCACCTGCCTTTGGAATCTTCCATTCACAAAAAAGGTAAACCAAGTCACCCAACTTTGTGAATCAACTGTAACAAAAACAAAGCTCTTAGGCGTATATGGCCATTTGGTCCGCTTTGTCCGCTTGAAGAAAGCATGCGAAAGGCACTCTACCGAATCGTCTGGTGGTCTCAGCGAATTTGACATATATTTACAACACCTGGGGCCAGTTTCATCAAAGCATTTGCGACGTATTTTCGTCTTAAAAAGATCGTACGAAGTTTTTACGACAAAAATCCTGTTTCATCAAATGCTCACAATCTGCGATGTTCGCACATTTTGTCGTATTTCTGAGATGAATATTTAGACGTCGCACATTGAAATTTTCGTCTTATCACAGCTATAGCTGAAGAAGATGGCGCGTGGCATAGGTTAAATTGTTAAAAGGATGGTATGCAACATTTCATTTTGTTTATACCTTCGCAGATAACGCCCATTACTTATACAAGCCCACGCAATAAAGATCCCTCGAAACTACCCCCTTGTTATAATCTTTAGGTTTTGGGTGGGGGTTTCTTAGTGTGTTTTTTTTTCTTTGAAAAATTGAGATTGAGGGTACTCGTTAGAAGCGCATCGTTGTGGTTGTGCTTACGAGTACCCACAATCTATATTTCATGGTATACTCTAGAATTGACGTTCGCTTTCGCCCATCGGGTTTGGCCTGCATAGTGCTTCTGCGCAGAGCTGAAACTGACCAACATAACGAAAACATGCCTATACAAATACATTGTAACCTCTATCACCGAAAAAAAAGAAGAAAATGTTCAGATGAAATTTGTGATATTTTTCTTATTTCTGCTCAATCGAGGCGTGATAACGAGTACCCACGACCTATACTTTAGAGCATAAATAAGAAAAATAAAATTCGCCCCTGTAAACCCCAGTTTTACTCTATAAAATTTGGGATCAAGGGGTTTAAAATTATACAGGCGTGATTTCCTGATGATTTGATTACTGGTTTGCCGTTTAGAATGTAATAGCCTAGCCAAGAAAAGTGGTGCGAGTGGGACCGCTCCTTAAACCCTAGCGGTTTCTTTGGTCGATTGGGCTTAAATGATGAGGCTTTATTAGCCGAAACTACGTAGTATGACCCATCTTCTTTCTTATGAATATTTTCATTGCTCTTAAAGGAACTCATTTTTTATTTTTATTTGCCTTCACTGCAGCTGGTGTTGTGCCGTGTGGCGGCCGTAAAACGTCTCCCCGTACATCAACCATAGTGCAGTTTATATTTTACTTTTGGTCCTTTGAGATCAGCGTGAATATTCTTTGAAATCAGAAATAAATTATTAGTTTAGACTTAAATTCTAGACAGGTTTTTAATTATTTGGACCTCATTTTGATTTATATCAGTCTTTGAATCGACTGCCTATTCGAAATTCGCAAAACTGCAGTATGCTTCCTCTGGCTTTCGTTGTCGATCATTACAGGGTCACTGATGAGGCTTTATTAGCCGAAACTACGTAGTATGACCCATCTTCTTTCTTATGAATATTTTCATTGCTCTTAAAGGAACTCATTTTTTATTTTTATTAAGATGCCATTCCATCTCAAGGTCGGGTAAAAGCCCCACAAAATCAGAAGTAGCGTCTCCAAAATGACCTATATACATGGACCAACAATTGACGGGGGCTTAACAGCAAAATAACCGACGCGACGACCCACAATATGCGATTAGACTTGTGATTCAAACGAAGACTCAGTGTACCTAAACTCGACACATCGAACTAGAATTGTCAATACGACACAGATGCCTCCGGCCGGGGACCATCCTCACAACGGCCCCCGCCCATAGGGGCTTGAAGAAATATATGAGCTGCATGATGCTTCCACGCAGAGCTGAATCCGGCCCGCACACTAGTACTGGTAAGCCGCTCAGAGGATCTAAGCCTGTCCAGGAACCGCGGTGCGAGGCGGACCGTCCATGCTAATAAACCCTATTGGTTTCATTGGGCGACAGGGCTTGAGATGTCATTTCATCTCAACGTCGGGTAAAAATCCCACAAAATTGGAAGCAACGTCTCCAAAATGACCTTTACAGTGTTGACGGGGACGTTTAACCTCAAATCAAACAAAAACATCCTCACCAAGGAAATAAATAATAAATAAATAAATAAATAAATAAATAAATAAATAAATAAATAAATAAATAAATAAAATAAAGACAGCATTTCTAGCTTGGAAAACTGTCCCCGAGGATATCGGCGTGGGTGGGGGTAATGTCGTTTGAATCTTGGAAAATGTGTGCATCATCATACCAAATATGAACCAAATCCATAAAAAATAAATTACTAAATCTGTGACATTGTCCTTGAGTTTTGGTTTTAAGGCCATTTTTATTTCGAGCCTATCATTAATCAGATGTGGGCGAAAACTAAACGGAGTAGCCGGAGAAACGACCTGTACATTTCATCATACCAAATACGAACTAAATCCATGATATGGATAGGGAAACGTGAGCTCCTATTTAAACGTTGAAATTAAAATATTCTGAGTCCGTGACCTTGACCTTGAGGTCATGGGCATGGACGCGGGTATGCTGAATAAATCTTTTAATAAGTATCGATCATCGTACTAAATATGAACCAAATCAATTATATGGTTTTAAAAAATATGAGCTCTTAAGTAATTTCTACATTTAAAGTTTTCTAATATGCCTTGACCTAGAGGTTATAGGTAAGGGCAAGTGTATTGCTGAATAAATTTATTGGCCTATACCTATCGTCACATTTCCATCATATTGTCTGGAAAATATGAGCTCATTAAAGTTTAGGTTCTTCCTGGTACAATGTCTTAACCTGAGGTCAAAGGATCACGTACGTAAACCCCATACGGAATGTGTGCACTCGTATGTACGAAATGCTTGACGGTCCAATCATGCAGATGGCACTTGTGGGGGTGGGGTCATAGTCTTGCGTACTTTCATTTCGTCTATATTTTGCAGGCGATTGTATAATTGTGTATACATATATGTAGCTATAGAACTTCGTTTCAAGTCAGGTTCTTTGTAATTTAAAATCAGTCATGTTGTAGAATCTATGTTGCAAATGAAATGAATTTATTTTTCATTGAAAGCAAAATCCGCTGGACGGCCTGACAGACGGCAATCAATGAATAATATTTGCTAAGACCATTGCCAACAACAAACCGGAGCTGAAAATTGACATACGTTATACACGAAAACTTTCAGAGGCTTTTGATTTGTTTGTTGATTTGAGATTTAACGTCCCCGTCAACACTGTAATTTTCATTTTGGAGACATTGTTTCCAATTTTGTGGGACTATTACCCGACATTGAGATGAAATGACATCTCAAGCTCTGCCCCAATGAAACCAATAGGGTGTATAAGCATGGAAGGGCCGACTCGCACCGCATTGCCTGGACAGGCTTAGTTGCCTGATTGGCCGAAACTAGCTAGCCTGGCCCAGAAAACATGGACACTCCATATTTTCCAGTTTTGTGGTGTATTCATTGCTTCCAAAGGATAATCCTTTTATAGAATATATTTGACGTCACTACAGCTGATGTGTGGGAATGTGTGGCGGCCGCAAAAAGTCTCCCTGCCAACATCATAGTGTAGTTTATATTTTCTTGTCCTTTGGGATCATTGATTCCATTCCGGAATTTTGAAAATATTTTGAGGGTCACTGATGAAGCTTAATTGTCCGAAACTAGCAAGTCTGGCGCAGGAAACATGGACACTACATATTTTCCAGTTATGTGGTGTATTCCTTGCTTCCAAAGGATAACCCTTTTATAGAACATATTAGATCCTCGAAGCGGTTTACCAGTTCTCGTGTGCGGGTATGTTTCAGCTCTGCGTGGAAGCATCATGCAGCCCATGTTTTTCACGTTAGGTTATATGCGGCGTCTTTGTTAAACAACGTCATGCATTGACCTTTTTGTTAAAATCGTGCGTAAACTGTGTTTTAAGTTCCATCTTGTATTCATGCCCTTGCATTACTGGATTTAATAAGGTAATAAAATGCTTAGCGAGGTCTCACCGTGATGTCATTCCTTTTCCTCAACTAATATTATGAACTCAACGATATACGTGCACTCATGGGAGAGGCCCGCCCGCATTAACTGACAAACCTGCTTGTGAACGGTTCATTTAAGAAATAGATCAGCTCTAACTGTGATTTGTTGAGTAAAAAATCACAGTTTGGAGGTCAGTTGTAAAGTGGACAAATCACAAGCGCGTAGCGTGATTTGTCTACTTACAACTGACCGACAAACTGTGATTTATTACTCAACAAATCACAAACTAGAGCAGATCTATTTCGATTCTTACAGGCTGAAAATCGGCAATAATGCTGTTGTTTCCTTCAAAATCTCACAACTGTTCGCCAGTGTTAGAAGAAATCCCGCTAAAATTATCGACTGAAACACATGCCTTTATATCCTATTCTAACGCTTTCGGTGCGAGAAAATGACGTTAAACCGTCTAACGTCAAGGAAATAGAATAGTGACGTCATAAATTTGCAGTTTTTAATGACGTCACTCGTCACGCTCTCCCTTGCTGTGATTTGTTGTAGAATAAAACGCAGTTGTTTTCCATTGCCTATATAGGCGCGCTGTGTTAGAATATAACGTTTATCTGACGTCACGACGTCCACAAACAGCCCAACTCGCCAGTGGTAAAGAGGGAAGGGGTCCAGACAATTAACATCTGTATCTTACGACAATAAAATGGCAACACAAGTTTGAAGCAACATAGAATCAACGTTGATTGTACTGAATATTCATCTAGGTCCACAGGAACAATAATTTTAAGGCGTGTAATCTACCTTACACGGCTATTTCAAGACGGTACGTGATCACGCATGTGACAATAAGTGGCCCTTAAACAGCGCATATTCAAAATTACGACTTATTTTAGTGAAACGCAAATTTAGCTCGTACGAACACTTTGCGATGTTTTGATGAAACTGACGTACGCAGTTCTTTAAAAAGTGCGTACGAGCAATTTAAGATTAATCGTACGATGTTTATTGATGAAACTGGCCCCTGAATTACTCCGCCTAGCCAATCTTATCTGCGACTACTATACCCTCTGTATAAGGGGTCTATTTGATGTTACAAAGATCTTTTTCCCGGGATTATGATAAATGCCCTCAGCAATGGAAGCGACTTGACCTGTCTCACGAGCTACGTCAGTCGGTGTGTGCTCGGAGGGGGATGTGCTGTGTTTGCCGGGTCTTGTCCGTCATCCGTTTCGGTTTCGGAACTTTGGGGTTGAGACACATCGATGAAGATTAAATATCAGAAAGGCCTTTGTGTCACTAAATTTGGTATAGTTACACCTTAATTACAACCATAGTGTAGTCATTATTGATTTTGATTCTTGACGTGGAACATGACATCAAATTCCCCGCCTGCGAGGGGTATCTGCCTGAGCCTTTAGACGATGGTAAATAACGCTTTCAGGCAGGGAATGTGATCCCATGTTTCCAGTCAAGAATCAAAATAACCAGTTTGTTATACTGGATATAAATAATTATTTGCCTTTACTGCAGTTTAAACCCATGCATAGATGTGGCGACGGCGACTAGCACTGCATCGCCTTACTTGTATTTTTTTGTTGTTGATTCTCTCTCTCTCTCTCTCTCTCTCTCTCTCTCTCTGTGAGTGCGTTTGCGCGTGTGTGTGTGTGTTTTCTCCTTTATAGTTTTGTTCTTTTGTGTCTGTTTGGTTTTAAATTCTTTCTGATAAATATTGGAATGGAAATGTTCAACTTAAGGATAGACTACACCTGATGGTGATGATCAGGTTTAATTGCCATTTTCTCCACTATTACTTCGTGTATTTTCATTGTCTTTATGTAGAGGATCTTACATGAGTGCTTATGTATTAATGAATTTATTAAACGAGTTGAGGAAAGGAGATAAAACACGAGGCTTTGCCGAGCATTTTATCCCTTTTCCTCAACGAGTTTAATAAATTCAATAATACATGAGCACGAATGTAAGATACTATTTATCATATGGCATTTTAAACGCATTTTATTCACAATTGTTTACAAAAATGTCAATAGTCCGCCGTTAGTAAACGCGACGTCGTTAAGGACTTCGTACATGTAACGTTACGGGACGTATCTACCTTATTTGTATATTTAATCCACTAGTGGATTATCGAAAATATTACATGGCGTTATTATACTCTCAGACGCGACGTCATATGATAAAATATGTAAATAGGCTTAGCCTAAGCGCGAGCACAGCATAGCATACACAATTCTATGAAACCGATGCTGAAATAACAAAGCATAGTAGCTCATAAAGATAAAAAAAAGTTTTGAAACTAGCATATCTGATAGATATCTTATTCTGATATCTATCAGAAACAAGTAACATAAACTCTATGGCATTGCCGGATATCGAAATCTACGACCTCAGCCCAAAGCGGACACTCCTACACAGAGCCATCAAAGCTGGTAACACCACAGAAGCTTAAAGTTATATCAGAACTACAATATGGTAGGAGACGTTGTCTTTTAATTGTTGGCTTTCTGACATTTTTAATTCTGATTTACGTTCAATCTGCTGTGGTAACCAAATAAGTATAGAATTTTTTGGATCAGGGCGTTACAGGCTGGAAAGAGGTAAATGTCTCTCCTGTATATTCCCTGAAATGGTTTGTTCTCAAATGTATTTTCTGAAGAAAAAAATAAACAACAATATTGGATACTGGGATTCAGAAAAAATGTGTTGATTTTTATTTTTCCTTTGTTTTGGACGATACAGATAACCTAGTCTCCCCAATAAAGTTTCCAAACTCCAATAATGTGCCAACAAGAGACTATACGTGGCTTTCATAGACCCGGAGAAGGCACTTAATCAAGTACCCTGGAAGATTATCTAGTTGGCACTGAAAACTTGGAGTCGGCAACTGGATTGTGCAACCGGTCCAGGGGGGTGTACATGTATGCTAATGTGGGGAACCGTGTCCGTGTTGGTAACGTTTACAGTGAAGGTTACAGGCTCATCCAGTGATGATTTTTTTCTTTAAGCTAAATTCTGACTTTATCCACCCACTCAACTGAGGTAATGGCCAAATATGACAGACTCAGTATGAGAATAAAGATAGATAGATAGTGAAGAGTTGAAAGGTCCGTGTTCATCAAGGCTCTGTTCTCAGCTCACTGCTTTTCATCAGTATGCTTGGAAAATAGAAGTGAAGGCAATGACACACAAGTTCCGCTCTGAAGTCCCCTGGGAGGACCTGTATGCCGATGACAAGTGCCGATGACCTTGTCATCATAGCTGAATCGCTCGAGGAAAGTGCCAGGAGGCTCTTTACTGTGAAAGAAGCAGTGAAGGACTGAGAGATAATGCCGGAAAGATGAAAATCAGTATTTGTGTTACTGGCCTAGACCCCCTGCAGAGGTCAGGTGAGTTCCCATGTGCTGTATGTCACACTGGAGTAGGCAGTATATTTTGCAATGGCTGCATGTTCTGGGAGCACGAGAAATGCAGTGGGCTAATGCGCTTGACAGAGAACCTGATTACAGGCGTACACAGTGGTATTTGTGTTACTGGCCTAGACCCCCTGCAGAGGTCAGGTGAGTTCCCATGTGCTGTATGTCACACTGGAGTGGGCAGTATATTTTGCAATGGCTGCATGTTCTGGGAGCACGAGAAATGCAGTAGGCTAATGCGCTTGACAGAGAACCTGATTACAGGTGTACACAGTGGCAGAACCTGATTTCAGGCGTAGACAGTGCCAAAGAACTACATGCCCCTCAGACGGCAGACCGAGGGGTGGGGGGGGGGTACTATGAACGTTGCCTACTACATAGGCTGGGACATTTTTTTTTTTTGGGGGGGGGGGTGGTCAAAACTGTATAGTTTAGTAGTTATTTTTGTATTTTTATGGGTCTGGCTATTTAGTAGATATTTTTGGGATCACTTCTCAATAGAATTTTTTGTGGGTGACTTTCAAATATCTTTGGTTTATTTAGCTTTAAATGCTTAATGCGTGTTGTTGACACATTATATCACTCATATCAGAAGCTGTTTTAATTATGTTTTTGTTTTCCTTGCTGCACATAAATTCAGTTGCTTTATAGTAATTACAGATATATACTGTTAGGAAATGTTTAAAGCTCTTTTGTTACCGAATACAATGATAATAGGAAACACATATTTTCTTCACAGAAGGCAAGTCTGTATAATTGGGGAATATTTTTTGGGGTATGCTAAAATTTACAGATATTTTTGGGTCTGATACCATATCAGGGAGTCCAAGGTAGACCTGGCAAGCTGGAGGCTAGGTAGCTTCCTTTTGCTATATAGGAGACATACTCTCAGCAATGGATGGCTGTGATCTTTCGGCCACATCTCTTGAAAAAACAGCCTGGAAGAAATTCAAGGAACTGCTACCAGTTCTGTTCCCATCACATCTCGTTCAAGACACTTTGCCGTGTGTACAGCTCTTGCGTGCAGAGTGCGGTGTTCCATGCCAGTGACACTTGGCGATTGACAAAGCCAAACCTACAGCGTCTGCAGCGGAATCACATGGAAATGGTCAGACAGATCTGCAATGTCAAACCACAAGACACTGTCACCACAACTTCCAGTGAGCAACACTCGCAGTCTGCCATTGAGGACCTGACCTTATCCTGAAGGAGAAAAGGCTCCGCTGGTATGGACATGTGAAACACACCAACAGTGCATTCGAGACTGGCTGTGACATACAGGTAGATGAAAAGCAAGGGCCTTGGGGGCCCAATATGATATTGAAGCAGCTGACCGAGAGATTGCAAAGAGTGGAAGCTCTCTGCTACGGACCCTCAATACAGACAAACCTGGAGATCTGGTGTGAAATCTATCATGCGTGCATTAAGCCAGCTACCTGGAAAAGGGCTCATTTATTGGGTGTTGCCCCTGTACCCGCATTTTAATAAAAATCCAGTGATTATGGTCTATCTGTCTATGTTGTAATGCTACACACTCTGGCACAGTTTAGCAGTGCTGTTTGCCAGGGGGTTCATGCTTGTCCTTTAAAGACCAGTCCCTGTTTTTATCTTTTAACTATACTAACACTCTCTTTTCGCAATGTACAAACTCATCACACCAACTTTCCTTGCCCTTTATTTTAGCTAACACCTTTCGACACTTAGAAAGATAGACAGATCATCATTATTGTAGGTATTATCTAGCTATGTTCATGCACTGATTCGGTCACATTTGGTCATTTTATTACCTAAGATGTTGTAAGCTATATTATATTCTGTTCTGTTCAGATACTTCTGTAAGTACATTTTGCTAGCTGCTTGTTTTAGGTACACCTCATTATGAACAGTATTTTAATAGGTCAATAAAAGTACTTGCAATATGGTGGTGCCCAGCTGGACTCAACATTTAAAGACCGGAAACATAATGAAGAATAAGCACTTCGGGATTTTTTATTGTTTTCGCCAGTCCATTCTGTTTATTAGGTCCGTTTCTGATCATTTGTTGTCATTTGCTAGACTTGTCTTCGGTAAAACTCTGAACATCGTCCGAATGTTCTGGAAACACGGTATACCAGACTGTCAGCCTCGTTTTCGCCCCATTAGACAACTTCCGCAACTTCCTGGAAGACAGATGGCAGAAAAAGTCATCAGAACCATCTAAGCTTAAAGTATATAGGGTTGTATGTTAATTTTCTTGGTCAGATTCTCTACCGTAGAGCTCACTCGCTATTTAAAGGAAGACTTTGGAGTTTTTATCAGGCTTAAAGGATGTTTATTTATTTCAATGTAAAAAAAACAGCTTTAAGCACAAGTTACCTTTTGTGGATTCATTTCTTCATCAAACAGCCCAAAGGGCGCTTTTTCACAAAGCCACTAACAAGATAGGCTCTTTAACAATTTATCAGGGATTTCCGTTAAAACGTTTGGAAAGAAAGATGTATCAAATTTAACTTTCTGCACTAAAATTTATCGGACATACTTTACAAAGTAGAAGTAAAACAAAGATCAGGAATTGATACAATTAACTTACTCCACCCATAAAAGACACCAAAGGGAAAGAAATACAAACATTAAGCGACCAGACCATAATGGAAACCTAAACAAAGGAAGGCCATAAGGACAGTTACTTTCCCACAAAATGGCCATATGGCCATCCAAAACCAAAAGACACAAGTGTTACACACAGTAAGTAACAAACAACAACATAAATAAATCGCCACAGAAGAGCCGCCTTGGAACGGTCAGTGAAAGATTTCCACTGGGGGGTGGGGGGGGGCTTAAATCGATTTTACGTGGCCACAATCCTCGCCTTTACTTCCGTCGCGATTTAGACAAATAATTTGTTCAGTCCGCATGAAGGCCTCCTAACTCATCAGTGCAACATCTCCGTGAACACAAAAATCAAAGAACCACAGAGGTGAGACAACGGTGAGGACTCGACAGCAATAAACCACTGAAATGCTGGAGCAAAAGAAAACCAACAGTTAGACTCCGATGAGCCCGACCAGAGACAGAGCATCAGGCACCAACCAACATTACCTCTCTAATTTTCAATAAGCCTTTACGTTGGAGCCGTCATAGAATATTAGGCCTGACCCACCGGCGTGCAATTTAAGAGGGAAGCAAAGTTGCCAACCGTGATTGGGTTAACTACCAAGCATGCAGTCTGTCGTATAATATCCATGTTGTACACAATCTTTTTATATCGAAGAATGATTTTACGAAATTGGGTGCTGAAGTCATTGCGGTTATATATTTTTCTGAATTTATATACTAAGTCACCATAAAATTCGGGTTCCGATAGACCTTGTTGCAGAAGAGATTTAAGTCCAATATTGAATTTTGAAATTAAATCAGAATGGCGTCTATAAAATTTTGAAAAGGCTTTGCGTAGTATATGGTACCGATAACCCTGATTAAGGAGTTTAGCCGTTAATAATTTATTACGAGTGTTGAAGTCAGTTACATGACTACACACTCTAGCAAATCGAATTAATTGCGAAATATAAACGCCATAGGATGGCGCACGAGGAACATCACCATCCAAAAAAAAAAAGGAAAATTTACAATCTCAAAATCAAAGTCATCGCGTTTATCATAAATTTTGCACGAAACAAATCCATCTACAATAGATAGATGTAAATCCAAAAACGGGGCCTCGGTATCAGAAGAATTTGCTTTATTTAACTGAAGTTCTAGGGGGTAAATCTGACTCATCAAACCATCAAAATAGGTATTATCAATATTTAATAAATCATCTAAATATCTAGAAGTAGAGCTAAAAGCTTCAATAATTTCAGATTGGTTATCAATGGAAAGCGACAAAATGAAGTCTCTTTCATAACAATACAAGAACAGATCAGCCACAAGAGGTGCGCAATTAGTACCCATCGGAATACCCACAATTTGTCTAAATAACTTAGAACCGAATCTAATATAAATATTGTCAAGTAGAAAGGCGAGGGGATCACACATTTTCTGACATGACCAAAGTGTATAATTCTTATGCTCTTTAGAAGTGAAAAATGCATTTCTGACATTACATGCAAGATAGAGAGAATCTTCTCTGTGAAAAGCCCATTCAATTAAATCATTAAGCTTTTCTTTTATAAGATTATGAGGAAGTGTAGTGTAAAGAGTGGAAAAATCGTAGGTAGACAGACTAGAAGCACGAAAATGTCTAGATTTCAAATTATTTAAAACCTCATTCGAATTTTTTATAGACCAAAACAGATTTCTTCCTGATCTTTCAAAGACTTTATCACAATATTTAATTACATGCGTTTTAATAGCAGTAAGACAGGAAGTTAATAATTTAGAAAGTTCAGTGGTAGTGCAAGAGCTAGAATTTGCAATAAACCGTGCTTTGTAAGTTTTTTTATGAAGTTTTGGTAACCAGTATAGCGTAGGAAGCTTGTCTTGGCCTTCGTTAACACACACAGCAAACTTGGTGGCTGAAAGACAAACATGTTTATCTACTATAGCTCTCTCTTCAGCTAAAGACTGAAGTTCATAGGCCTTAGTACCACCAAGCTCCTGCTTAAGCGTGTTAACATAGTGGAGCCGTCACACAACGACGACGTTGTTAGCGGCCTTGTCTGCAGGGGCCAAAACAAACTTCTTATGAAATTCTTGAATTCCTAGTTTAAGATGACACAAAGACGTCTTGGGCTTAGGAGGTAATAAGTTAGTATTTGGAGAATAGAAAGAAATGCGTTTATTCACTAGTTTTAAAATGCTAAGTTTCCAGTCCTTAAGGGCTTTATGCTCAACCTACTCTCGCTTACACCATCGATTACCGAATTCATTCAAGGAAGCAGCGATTTCATCTCTACATTTACTGAAATCAATTTTAGAAGGAAACCGATATTTCGGTCCTTTAGAAATTATATTCCTTATCCTAGAATCAGGAATAATTTTCAAATTGCCAGTAATTACATGACCAGCAGCAGGATAGCAATACTTTGAGTTTTTACAATCACATGAATCAGGAGTATTAGTATCAATATCAAGATCTGAAACAAGTTTATTGAAATTAAAAATGATAGATCTAACAGGTTTGTTATATTTATAGCAAATTATAGGTGTTTCAGTATTTTGAAAATAAGCAGGAATGGAAGAAAGCACCGATCTCTCACGGAAGATACTGGGCAAATCTATAAAATCCATACCCTTATTAATGAAGGATTTAAGCTTCATTTAAACAGAAACCTCATAAGATACTAAAATCAGTCATACATTGTTTAAGCCTGCTCTTCAAGGAACCTTAAAGCCAAAACCTGATAATTTTGCCGATAATAAATAAAGGAGAGGAATTCCTTCAAAGCTGATGCTAACAAGAGGGCCTGATCTTTAGTGTAGAATTAAAACAGTAGGTAATATAAGTGAGCAAATAGACTGAGACTGCAAATGCCTAATATTTAACTCAGCAATCATATTTATCCAAAGTACAAGTAAAACAAAGATCAGGAAACCTTATCTGTTCCAGACTATCTACAGATAATTTTATGTATGAATTCCTGGTACATGCGCTCAAAATATCCATTCCCAAATATCTTGTCATATTTTGAGACATGCTGCCAAGGGGACTACTGACAAAGTTATCTGTCCAACCATTCTAGTAACTAATTAACCTGCACACGTCTACTTACACGAACTGCATGTTCTGTGTCATCGATCTTGGAAAGCAAAGCTTCAATTCTACTTTTAGGAATGTCTATCGAAAAAAATAAACAGTCAGGAATTGCTCCCAGCCACTGAAAGCATTGCACAGGCACCCATAGTGAGTTTTCTACCTGAGCCAATCAAATGGGATTTCATTGATTTTGATAAGTATATTGTACATGGAAATAAAGAATGTTTAAACTAACGGTCTAGAGATATATATATCTAGGTCTAGAGATATATGTCTAGGTCTTATATACATAAGGAGATGTTGACAAGCCAAATGTAAAAACAACAAATTTCATGAAGATTGTACCACTTGGATCTGTCCAAGAGACACCCAAAAAGTCAGTATGAAGATCGTTCATGCTCACGTGGTGGTAAGCTGAATGGATATCCCATTTAACCATCGGGTCATTTTTTATATAAGTTCATATTGACAACTTTCTAATCTTCATATGTTACTGAAACTTTCCATGTATGTTTATTGAATAAACCGAGAACCAATATCAACATTTTAATGCCATTAAACTGTACTTAGACTGAAAGAGGGATAACACAGTGTGGCAAGCTATGACATTTCACCACAATGTCCCGTTTTAATACGTCTGCGATAGCTTCTGTCACAAACGCCGCCTTTGAGAGAGCAGTGTTATTGCTCTTAAGCATTATTTTGGCGAAAATCAGTTTAATTTTGTTGCATCTCCTGCTTTTGGGATGTTTGTGGCTGCAGTAAGGCCTGGTCGCTACTGTCTTTGCCTTGCTGAGTAGTACGGACAGTCCCGGCACATGTGTAAAAAATCACCACAGGCGGAACAGGAATCCGACCACATGGTTGGTTCTGAGAAGGAATGAAAAAGCCGTAGTCTTGTAGTCACTTGTGGTAAGAACACCGACATAGAAGGAATCGCTGACTGAGACTGGTACCCTGGTTTAACACCCCACTGGAGTTTAAGAACCAGCAAAAAGACAACCGCTAGTAGAGTATCTGATGGAGTAGGCCTACCGTATTTAGCCTTAATGATGCTCCTTTTCTTCCGTACCGTCGAGATTCTGCCTTCACAATTTTATTTTCATCTTCAGAGTCACTCGCCACAGGGTTTGATTCATTCTCACGCGCCTTAAGAACTATCTGCAATTTTGATTTATTTATTTGTTTCAGTTTACTGTCCGTCTCTGTAAGCAGTTCCCGCATATATTCTAATTTATTGTTCTCTAGCGCCTACAAGCTTTGCTTAATATTGTCAGAATTAAAACAAAACTGAATTCTTCCACGTGTACTCTTGTTAAGTTTTCAGTTTTGGGGGCGATAGCCCCATAGTATTCAAAAGAGTGATTTTGGCACTACTTTTGGCTTTTTTGCATACGACCTAATCACCACCAATAGACCCCTTGAGAAAATATAGCGTTACTCATATTATGGAACAGCCGATGGAAATAAATATTATAACTTGAATGTTTTGTAAATTTATCCACTATGTTCACCGTGACAGAGATTCCCTGAGGGATTTTCCGTCTAAAATAACGCGAATGAAAACAATGCAGACTAATACGCCATTCAGCGTCTTTTTATAGAGCAGTACATTTAGCCCATTTTATAGCTCATTTTGTACCGGAAATCCCCAAACTGGCAACTGACAAATAGTGTAGATCCCAGATCAGATACCGCAGAACACAGAGTCTCATTAGGGCACACACTGTATGCTTGCGAAAGGTTCATCCATTTTCCAGATAAATTTTGAAGAAGCCACAACCAGACATCCCTAAATTTTGAAATGGACTCGTTCGATACTGATATAAGGTTGATGATTCCATTCAGTACAAAATGGGTTAAAAGTACGCAGTACGGATAAAAGTACGCAGTACGGATCGACTAGGTAATTCTTTGTGACATTATTCCATATAAGACAATTGAAATCTCCCAGTTAATAGGTTTGGGAGTGATCCATGGTCAATTGTAGGGCAGCCAGGTTTGCATTGTTAGCAGTAAATGTTGCAGAAATGCGTGTACGTTCAGCAAACACTTTAAACACAGATGGAATACCACATGTTACGGCGTCTGATCTGGGTTTGCAATGTTTGCAAATCACCCCACAAAAGGCGGATATGCATAAGTAGTATACACAATGAGGGTTCTGGAACAACCCCACCCCTACACGGTGGGGCCACCCACATCCCCCGGTCGGCTCCACCGAGTGGGGATGCCGAGGACAATTGTTTTTCATCCCCTCAACTGTGGGGCCCACCCCCATCCCCCGGCTCGGTCCCACAGTGCGGGGTTGAAAAAAATTGTCCTCGGCATCCCCAATCGGAAGGGCCGAAACGGAACCAGCCTGCGCTCGCGTTGGGGGACAGGGCTTGAGATGTCATTTCATCGGGTCCCACAAGATTGGAAGCAACATCTCCAAAATGACCTTTAAAGTGTTGACGGGATAAATATATGAATAAATCAAACAAAATTTCTAACCTGTTATGTACAACATGTGTAATACGAAACAGACTAAACTTTACTAAGACAAAATCGATACTGAAATTTGACGCTATTAGTGGCCTATAAATAGACCACTATAGTACATTCGCTTGCGGAAATTTACGACGATACATCTGCCAGTCCCTCTAAATACAAAGTTTTTTTTTTTTTTTTTTAATTATTGCTATACGTATGGAAGTCTTTTGCTAACAGACTCAGTTTTTCATAGATAAAAAAGAAAATTATCATTAATTTATTTTATGTATTACACAATTCGTAAATTGAAGCTTATCATTGTTAAAACATCATTCATTCAACGTCCCAAGAGGGACACCCAATCCTTAACTACTAGCGCTAGATTCTCTCTCTGCCCACCACTCCCCCTAGATTCCTCTAGTAAGATATCTAACAACTTTCGAATAATATCCGCCATAGTTAGAATCATAATGTAGGGGAATGCAAAACACCGAAGGAAGAGCCTGGTACAAAAAAAGCATCCGAAACAAACCAAAATAAAAATTACCAGGCTCTCGAAGGGGTGTTTTGCTGTTTTTTGGCGTGAGTTGGAATCTCCGGAGAGACGACTTTTTTTTTTTTAATTCGGAAACAGTGACTATAACCCCACTTCTTAGATTAGACCACTTTTGAACAGTCCCAAAGGTGGTATCTGACCAGAGGACATTGTATGCAGGAAACATTATTGCAAACACTGTGGACCCAGATCAGACTGCTGCTCGTTTGGTCTGCGCAATTGTCTAGGCGAGTGTGTAGGCCACAAGGCCAGTCACGGTCATCCCAAAGATAATAAAGGCAATCTCGCGTTCTTTCTGGTCGCCACTCGGTTGGTAAAAGTCGGAGAGCTGGGGCTCGGGGCCCAGATCAGCAAGGCTGACATTTTTCCCGGCGACCTGCGCATACAGACGCATCGCGTCATCGACGTCTTTGAAAGTTCGAACGGCGTGCCCCTGGCGGCGGAGTTCCTCGGTGATGAAATCAATACGCTCGGTCCGTTTCCGCTGTGTAGCCTGTAACTGTTCGGCCGCTTTATCATGTCGCATGCGTTCTTCGTCCACGCCAGAGCTCTTCAACATGGAGAACAAGAAGATCGATCCCGAGAACGCCAGAGCGTTCACCAGGGCACCGCCAACGAGCATAGTAATACTTGCCATTACTTCATGATATCAGCGGGTATCAGCCCCTGTTTAATTAGCATGTCTTTGGTTGCCATGGCGAGAGCGACGTCAACTATGGCCATGCCGACATCGCGGGGTATGAAGTCTAGTTTCGGGGGGCTACCCCCAATCGCCAAATTGCCAAGCCGGGCGTATCCCACAGCGATGCCACAGACGACTGCGCTATGGTAGAGCGCGTTGACAAGCATTTTACCATCAGTTACCGGGGTTGTCATTATTGCTACGCAACGGGCTTCACTCCATATAGAATGGGTATGGGCTTGTCTTTAATTGTGGTTGCTTAGCGTGCGAAACAAAAAGCCGCTTTGGCATCGACGCTGTCGATTAGTCAACGGGGGTGCCACTTGTGGAGTTTGTACAACCTGTGTGGCGCGCAAGCGCAGAAGAAACATGAGTGCACCGCCCGTAAGCGAGCCCCAATGATCCATGGTGTCCAGTCGGTTAGTCCATGGTTGTGAGCTGCACCACTGCGTGACGGTTCCTTTGAGACCGCTTCCTTTGGAGGAAAACTGACATCAGCTGCGCTGACTGGTGGACGAAATGAGTCTTTGGCCGTCCGAAGCTGTTCGAGCAGCCGTTCCTGTTTGGCCTTTCTGGCAGCAGCTCCAGCACGCCCGGCCGCCACTTTTTTCGGATCCTTAACCGTGTTGCTTCGCAAAGGCTTGGGGGTCGTAATTCTGTCTGCCTGACTCTGTGCTGGCTCTTGGTTCTCCTGTTGCTCCGCAACAATCTGCTCGTTCTCCGACATCGTTTATGTCTAGATGGTAATAAGTCATTGATGTCAAAATCGACAGTGCTTCACTGTAGTAAGCGCAGCAGTAAGCGGCGCCAAGTACATGCCATAGCGATGATAGAGCTCGCAGGTAGCACTGCTAAGTGCGAGTCCGACAAACGGGTCGCCCTCGAGGTCAGCAATAAGACCAGGTTGGTTTTCGGCTGGTATTGGGAGAAACCTAGATGCCAGCCCCGCATAAAGCTGGAGCGCTGTATACCCCATCGTCTTCGTCATCGCTGCCCCAAGCCTTGTTTCATAGCGGGCGTAAAGCTTTTCAATTCCGCTATTGTCCAGAGCGTCGATCTGTTCTGCGGTGAGGACCTTGCCATGGACCACTAGTCCATACTGCTTGGCTTGGCCTCCCACCACCAATGGGGCGAGCCTTTCACTGTATTTTTGCACCCGTTCCTCGATGAGCGGCTCCTCATGGCCGTCTGACGTCGCTGCCGTTCCTTCCGCGGTCGGAGCTTCAGCGTTCTGCCTTTGCTCTGTCGTTCCTATCAGCTCATCGATCAGTTCGTCACAGTCCATAGCTATTGCTTTGCGATTCATTGCGAGAAGGCGGACCAGTCTAATATGGTGTCGAAAGTGATGGCAGAAGCGTGCGTGTGTGTTAACACACATCCGAGTAATGTAAACATAGTGCCTAGCAATAAAGAAAAGCAGTACCAGATGCTCGCCAAGCACTGTGATTAGCAGTCCTTCAGTTACTTCGTACATTACTTAACACCATATAAGCAGCTGGTTGGTCTGTCTTTAATAAAAGCTTAGCATGCTTTGTCTCGGCTAACTGCTGCCTCACCGACGCCCGCTGTTCTCGCGTGGAGATCACGTCATTCTCGCGCAAGCAGTCTTCAAATGAATCACGATCCTTGCAGAGAAACAAACAGACCCAACGCGTCTGCTCGCGCAAGTCCTTCAGGACGGAGTTGTACTTTTGGGTGAGGACCCAGACGCTCTGGTCGGCGTGGCGGCCAGAGAACGCTAGCTCTGACAGCATGTCTTTCTTTTTCGTCAAAGCCTTCGTGGCCGAGCAGTCATCGATAATATATAAGGTAGGCTCGCCCAAAAACACCTGGTAAAACGCTCGCAGGTAATCGTGAAGGCGCTCGCCGGGGTCTAGAACGTAGACCTCAGGGTCGGTCCAGATCCAAGGGCGCTGGTATGTTTTATTATACTTTATGGTGGGGCAGAGGACCACGATGTGTCGAAAGAACTCCAGGTAGGGGTCTTCGAGCAGATCGAGGATAAAACGGTTTTTCCGCATCCCGTTTGCCACATATTGTCGCCGAATGGGCCGTGCGCGGTAGGAGATTTAATAACCGTTCCTCAGGAACGTAATTGACCGCTGAGACGAACCGGCCGTTTTCGATGTTAAGCTGTGCTTCTATGATGACGTAGATGTAGATGTTCAATGCGCCAGCAGCCTCGGCTCTTTTCTTTATCTGGATGGTCACACCTTCGCTGGCATTCTCTATCCGCCTGCTGGAGCCGCGGAGCCGGTTGTCGTCGCTTGTCCTGAGGTCAAGTCATAGCGCGTACTTGCTGGTGAGGTATTCTGCAAGGCTGACGTCGGCTAGGGCAAGGTCTTTTTCGACCGTTGCCACTTCAGGGTGTCGCTTGCTACCGGTTGCGAAGAGCTTCCTCGCTACATCAAACATATGGTAAGAGCGCATCCCTTGGCTGAAGAGTTGGTTGGGGATCCCCTCGATGGTGACGTCGACCATGGCGATTTTCGGGTTATAGAAGGCCTCTGTGTCGCGAGCGAAGGGCTGTTGCGCGGCTTCATCCTCAAAGAGCATCAGGATACCCTTCATGCTGCGGCGGGCACGTTGAGATTGATATTCCAGGGGGTGTCGCTCTTGTCTTTACAGATTTTGCCGTGCCGCAGTACCCTGTCGTACAGGATTGAAATGCGGCTTCTGTACTGGTTGTTGATCATTTGGGCCAGCTCTGGCAGGGTGACCATGTAATACTCAAGACAGATGTTTCCAATGTCGAAAGAGGCACCTCTGCCTGTGGCCTGTATCACACGGTTGTAGTCGTTGAACGTGAGCTCATACTCGAGTCGGTCGCCCAGCGCACTCTGGAAGAATGGCATGTGGCTCTCGAGTAGCTCGAAGTCCAGTGGGATGTAGAAACGATTGCCGAAAGCATCGGCGACGGCTTTGTCCGCTAGAACGGACTCATCTTTGTTCCCATCATTGATTCGGATCCTCGTCGTATTTTGGTTTTCCGACGTATCAATGCCTTGGTACTGGCCATTTTTCCTCTCTGAAGCCGTCCTCCAGAGATCGCGGTAGCAGTGGTACACATCACTGTCGTCGACGCTGACCTCATTTCCCGAAATTTTAATGACGGTATTTTTCACGAGGGCGCGGCCTAGGTTCTGAACCAAGGTCCGATTGGCATCATCTTCGCTGTGTAGTGTGATGGTGAAGGCCAACCTCGCGATCCCGGGGACGATGACATCATGTTGGCCGAGGTTGGGGAATCGAACGAGAAGCTGTTGTTTCGGGCCGATCGTGCTTGGTTTGTTAGTTATCGACACCGATTGCCTCACCCCTTTCACCCCAAGTGGTTCTCGGAGGCACCGGTAGGGGTCAAGCTTTCGTCCGTACTTACTTGATGACATGGTGTCAGCTTCGTTGACACTCGACAAATAAAAATAAAAAAAGTGTTCCTTTAAGAGCAATGAAAACATTCATAAGAAAGAACATGGGCCATACTACGTAGTTTCGGCTAATAAAGCCTCATCAGTGACCCTGTAATGATCCGGCAAAGAAAGCCAGAGGAAACCTACTGCAATTTTGCGAATTTCGAATAGGCAGTCGATTCAAAAACTGATATAAATCAAAATGGGGTCCAAATAACTAAAAACCTGTCTAGAATGAGTCTAAACCAATAATTTATTTCTGATTTCTCAGAATATTCACGATGATCTCAAAGGACCAAAAGCAAAATATAAACTGCACTATGGTAGTTTATATTTAAAGTATGTTTTAAAGATGCGCGACAACCTTCAAATGCACATATTTGTTACATAAATATGGCTGACTTTGATTTCGAAAACCCAACGTTCGACCCAGACGGGCCTGGAATAGACGATGATTATGATTTCGACCTCCCCGACCCCGCTATGGAGCCACCACTGCCCGTCCAGCAAGATCTAAACACATCTGGGGACAATTTGCAGAATCTGCAGGGCGAGTTGAAACAGGCAGAACTTGAGGCTCAGAAAAAGCGCCTGGTTGACACTTTCTACAAAGAAGTGAACCGTGCCTATGGGTTGCGCTCCCAAGGCAGGATCGACTATAGCCAGTTTGGGGTTGATGCCGACAGCAAAACACTCTACTGGACCCCAGGCGACAAAAAGATCCCTATCACTGCGACGAGGGGACAATTCCGGTTTCGTGCCCTATCAACACTGGCCACAAGATACGGAGGAGGCGGCACACATGCACTGCGAAGTTCACTGCTGTTCCCTGAATACACATCGAAGACGCAGCGTCTAAGTAGCTCCGCTGTGAAAGGTCTCCAGCAAGCAGATAAAGCCCTCCCGAGCGGTGCGAACCTTGAAAATATCGAACTTCAGGACCTCCCCGGCATAGCCGATAGCGCGCGCCGCAGCGCATAAGACGTTAAGACCGCATTGAAGACAATTGATGATCAGCCTATCGACACCGCGTGGATCACCCAGGCCAAAAGAGAGCTCGCTGGGCTTGAAAAGGCTATGACTCGAACCCGAGATGAGTTGGCGAACAACCTGGCGAAGCTGTCAGGTCGACGCGGGAAAATCCCAAGTTGAAAAAACGCTTGGCCAGGGAGCGGCGGAAACTGACGGAAACGGACGACCCAGAGATGCAGCAGGAGATTCAAGACCGAATCAGAAAACTGGAGGGCGAGCTCTCTGACATCGAAATCGAAAGACAGTCGAGGCTCGAAGCCCTCTCTACGAACAGAGAAGCTCTCCGGTCCCAGATTAACAGAATCCGTGAGACATTCAGGCGGCTCCTTCATGAAGACAAGACGCTGGCTGAGCGAATACGGACTCTCTTCCGCGAACAGGGGATAACGATCGTGAGCATCCTAACAGCGGTTGGGATGGCAATCTCGACCCAAGTGCTTGCGCTCACCGGCGGCGGGAGTTTACCGGCTCCGGCTCCGAAGCCACCCGGCAAGGGCGGGGTCAAGGAGTGGGTAAAAAAGCACCTAAAGTCCCTCGGGCGTGCCCTGGCCAATTTGGCCAATTTGGCCGGCAAGGCCGCGGCTGCCCTGCCCGGAATCATCGGGTCCATCGTCTCTTGGCTCTTGAGCACGCTAGGGAAGGCCGCTTCATGGCTCGCAGATAATCGGCTGCACGGGAATGGTTTTCTCAAACGTTACCGCGGAGTGATAAACCAAAGCACCACTAAGCCAACCCCGATCCCTGCGACTATAAGAGCTGTTTTTTTTTTCTTCTTCATGGTCGAGACCGGATTTCCAGTCTGCTGGCGGAGCAACCGCGGCAGACGTAGGCGACCCTTCGGGCGGTGGCCCTGCTGGTGCGGCAGTTTTCCCTTGGAATGTCATATCGACTTTATAGGCAGGATTGATCAGTGCTGCCTTGTTTATTCCTGGGTTGTGGCCGATGACAGCGTCTGACCCTGCTATTCGGATTTGGTTATTATAACCTTGGACATTGCCGGGATGGAGTGCCATATCGCTCGGCATCAAGAAGAGCGCTCTCCTGCAGACGTAATCCAGTGGTGTGGATGCATATTGCAACGTCTTTTGATCGATGCTGCTGGGATGTCGACGGGTGAGGCGATGGCGTCTTCGAAATTCGCCGTAAACTGCTTTTGGGCGTCGAACCCCGTCCCGACTTTGAGAATGTTGGAACGGGTCTGAGCTTGCGCTCCCAAGATTGCCCAAACGTAAGTCCGAATCGAGTCGTTGAGGCGCTCGACACCCGCTTGCGTGGACCCTTCTGATTTATCTAGAATGAACATCATCCACGCCTTTGAAATATCCCGGTTATGACGTATGGAGTCCTTCGGGTGAAATAAGGGGTATTTCCCCGGGGTAATGAAGGTACCAAGAAAAGATCCGAGGCCTTGATACCCGTGATCCAGCTTTAGCCTCCAATCTGTATCAGGCGAAACGGCGAACTCCTCGCAAAGCCGCTTGTAGGCCCTGGAGTCATACTGGTTATCGAACCATGAATTGGACTTGTCCCCAGGGAGGGCGACTTTTAGCTCCTCAAGCAGACGCCTCGTCTTATAATAAATATGAAAGCAATACAGGCTTGCAAGAAGGAGCTCATCCGATTGGAGATGGTCCTGGAATGAAATACCACATCCGGCGGTTGCGCACCAAACCGCAAAGTTCAGCTGGCACTGCCACCAGCTGAAGGGAGTATCCACCCAGCTAGCCCACAGCTTGTTTGCCATAGTGACATCCCCGGTATGCAGAGGGTTTTGATATTCGGCGTACTTGGCAAGGAAGTAACTGCCCTTATCGTCGACCATTATGACTAGGATGGGCGCCCCTGCTGCTAACTCTTTATATTTGAAATGGCCGCCTGCCTGATATTTTGCCGAGCTATTAAACATAAATGTCTTTATATCCATACCCATTTTGGTGTTGTTGTGTTACAACTGTTCAAGTTAATAATTTTATTATCATGTACATCAAACTCACTGACGTTCAAAACGATGTGCCAATCAATCTTGCCCGGACCATGTCTGCGGATGAGCGAGAGATTGCTCTCTGCGAGTTGACGTATTATCACTGGTGGTACAACATATGCATGGCGAAAAGAAACAATAAGGTCTCAAATAACGAGACTGAAAAAACAATACCTGACGGGTATTATAACGTCTGTGAGTTGAACGAAAAGGTGTTTCAGCGGTTGAACGCCGAACTCACTCTAGATGAACCGTCTGGTCTAATGCAATTAACGGTAAAGCCCAGAGAAGTTATAACAATGAATCGCGAATTAGCCAGGCTCTTAGGCTTTTCCAATGATGTTTTCAGAGGAGCTCGCCCTACCTTAGGTATCCGTTTCCTTGAGGGCCCCAAAAAGAATGAAGCCCTCCAGACGTTCACTGCAGAGAAGACACACAAGCTGGCCGTCCATCGTGAGGTCTACTTTCATCTTGCTGAATTAAGTACTTCAGACAATCTGCATAACGGTCGCCCCTCTACACTGCTTAGATCTTTCCCTGTCGAGAACGAAAAGTGTGGATCTGGTAGAACTGAATCAATTGCTGTCTTACAGTACAAAAGGTTGTCGTCAGGGCCTATTTCACAGCTAACTATCTCACTTAGAGACACCATCGGGGAGATGTTGCCATTCGAGTATATGAGCGCAAACCTACATAAAAGGAATGGTTGACGCAAGCGGCCCCGGTGGGGTCAGAAAATGCCCTTTGGTGGCTTTGGCTGATCTTGGTGACTTTGAGGGGTTCGATAAGGACGGGAAGGAAGATCGCTTCCAGCTCTCTGATGGGGCCTACAAAAGAAAAGAGGTCGCCCAAGCGGGTCATTGGCATTCGGTGATCTCAGCGACGTAGATACCTCACATGCCGTTCCAAAGCGGGTTCATACGCTGGCCTTCACTGGGAGCAAGTGGGTTGCTTTTGCAGACCCCGTCCAACAAACAGGGTGACTTATTGACAAACAAATCTCGTCTCCGTACGTTGTGACTGGAAAGCAGCACATAGTTAGGAAGGTAGAGAATAGTGGCACTCGACTGTGCTCGTATATCCCCGGGACGAAGAACATTGTCGTTTCCGAAGATAACGTGCTGAAGACAAGCAACAACCGGCAGGGAATCCTGAAAATAGTCTTCGAATTCCGCCCAGCGGGAATCATTGGTATGAACTTGCCAACATCATCGATCATCCTTGATCTAATTCTCGGAGATAGACCCGACGACTTTGTTGATGTGTTACCCGGCTTCAAGCTCAACTGGAGTTAAGCAAATGCTAATAAAGAAGTTGGGATTTATATACAAGTTCAAGAAACGCATCGAGTGCAGTTCACTCTTGAAGGAATCCAACACCAAGTTGAATACCGTAATTTAGACCTACATAATATTTTTTATAGGCCCAGTGTCACTCAAAAGGCCGCGATTTACGCCCGGTGCGCTCACAGTATACCAAGCTATAGTCATTATTAGCCAGTAGTCTATTTAAACCCACCCAGCTCGAGGGGTAGTACACGATGGGCCTCTACCCAGGACTTGAAACCGGAGACAAACACCGCCTTCAGCACGTGGCCGAGGTCAAATTCCGTCTCGAAAAAGAACGAGACTTCAGAGCCTCGTTGTACAAGAAATACAGACGTGGGGCTAATGTTGTTGATGGAATTGATACCATGCTTACTGCGACTAGCGTAGGGCTGGCTGCTTCTGGCGTCGGGCTCTTGTCAACTATCATCGCGACGCCTGTCGCCATTGGCCTTGGAGCTGGGGCGATTGTGTGTGGGTTGCTGGGCGTTGGCGGGAAATGTATTGGACGAAAACTCCAAACAAAAGCCAAAAAAAAACACGACGAGATTCGTATCTTGGCTGAGTCGAAGCTAAACTCAATCGCCGACCGCATTTCTATCGCGCTGAACGACGATAATATATCTGAAAAGAAATTTCGCCTGATTCTGTGTGAAATCGACAAGTTCAATCAGATGAAAGAAGAAATTCGTCAGCGCAAGAAACACACTGTTGGTTTGTCGGAGGAGGAAAAAAAGAAGTTGTTTCAACGCGCGAGAGACGAGGCGTAAATGACGGCCCGTACCAAGCTGTTGGAAGAGTTGGACAAAGCTGGTCACAGTGGCACCTGAATATTTCTTGCTGGCAAGCTTAAAAGAGTGCAGGCTGCCTAGACAAGTAGTTGTTTCCGTTAGAGACTTAATGCTAACAAAGCAACAATAAATACATGGATCGGCGCCTTGCGGATATTTATTACAACCCTAAGGGTTACTGGAGGGGTCTTGAGGCCATAAAGAAACAGGCTTCTGCGGCTAAGACCTCAGAAGATGTAGCCCGAGCTTGGTTGAAGAAGCAGGCCATCTGGAAGATCTACCTCGCCGCCCCGCAGCACGTTCCACGACCCAAATTCGACATCACCAAGCCGAACGAGGTCCATCAAGCTGACCTGCTGTTTCTGCCACACGACCGTGTGCGCAAGCGCACGTACAAATACGCCCTTACCGTGGTTGATGTAGTCTCACGCTTCAAAAAAGCTGAGCCTCTGGCCACTAAAGAAGCCAAAGAGATTGCTGAAGCTTTGTCTCGCATCTACAGGCGAGGCCCGTTGAGGTGGCCCAAATTGCTCCAGGTCGACCCCGGTCGTGAGTTCATGGCCTCTGTCAGCCAGCTGTTGGCAAAGCACTCTGTCCAGGTTCGGCGCGGTCGGGTTGACATCCATCGGGACCAGGGCATTGTTGAGCGCTTCAATCGTACCTTGGCTGAGCGGCTCTTTGGGCACCAGTACGCTCAGGAGATGCGACTCACTTCTGGTCAGCGGTCTACAGAGTGGGTGAAAAGGTTGCCTGCCGTTGTGACAGCCTTGAATTGCGAGGTCACCCGACTGACTGGCAAAAAGCACTCTGAGGCCATAAGGATGCGATCAGTGACACAAAAGCCCTCCTCTGTAGTTCCTGGTCGTCCTGTTGGTCTCGAGGAGACAATAATCCCCTCCGGCGTCGGCGTTCGTTATTTGTACCAGCCTGGCGAACTTGAAGGGGGCGACTGGTCCAATATGGTCCCTGGATGTGCACCGGCTCGGGCGCACAGTCACCAACCCCGACGAGCCCGTGGTGTATTACTTGCAGGATGGACCTCAGCGCGGTTTTGTGCGCGAAGAACTCCTAGTTATGCCACCGGACAATCAGCTTCCTCCGGATGGGGTTCTCAAGCGCTGAGCTCGAATCCATCCACCGGGGTGACAATTTATCCGTTTGGTTTACGTCCTACTTCAGTGGTCCTTGGTCTCGGAACTGTCGCCTGCAGTATCTCGAGGTTCTGGGTGGTCTGTAGTTGCCGGCTCCTGGGTTAGAACTCTCTTGGAAGCCATCGTTTATCCTATGATTTCAGAGTTCTTTGGATGGACCGCCCCAGTTCCTCAATGAACGCGTCCATCTCTTGTTGTGTGATGTAATCTTATAACCATAAGCCTGTGTGTCAACTCCGTTTTCTGCGATCCAACGTTTGAAGTCGAAGGGCGACAGCGACACCATGTTGAGATGCTGCCCGCAGATCTTATGGCTCTCCGATCTTAGAATATCAATACCGTGGCGGAAGGTTCGCTTTTTGAAGAGAGCCTCTCGAAATTGTGTGTGTTTGATGCGCTATTCAACAGTTGCTTTTCTCACCCCTTTCGCCTTCTTGATCTTAACAGTTGCTTTCTCACCCCTTCCGCCTTCCTGATATTTTCCCCAGATTCCTTGAGGATGGAGTACATCTTTGGTCGCAGGCCTACATACTCGTAGATCGTCAGCCCGGCACACTCGTCCTTCATCTTACCCAACACCTTCTTGTTCTCTGTGCTGTGCAGCGGGTGGTCTTTCGGAAAGTCGGACGTGTCGTAGAGACATTGGTGTTTGGCCATGTCCTTGTAGACATCCTCTGTCTGGATTTCCAGGAGGAGGCTGCCGGTGTCTGTGTAGAGCAGCTGGCAGCGGTCCCCGTACTGCCTCTGGAGCTGGTTGTAATAGAAATCATACATAAGGGTCTTCGAGAGATCTAGGATACTTATCCCCACGTAAACCTGGCGATTGAGCACAAGACGACTCCAGTGCATTGGGACAGCCGCCAGGTCGTCGTCGAAGATGGTGGCTCTGGCAAAGGCGGGGCTTGCGATGAGGCGTCTGAGTTTATCTTCCTCGTTGGCGCGGATCAGCTTGACGTCGACACGCCTGCGGAGGTTCTCCACGTCTTGCCGAAGACCCAATTGTTCATGAGCTTGTAGAGATCCTTCTCAAAGTCACTGGTGGCCTTCTTCCGGAGCTCATTATTCATCCGGATGTATGGCTCCATCCAGGGGGCTCTGCTGGAACCGGAGGGCACGATGAATCTTGGTCAGACGCATACCCAGAGACATGTATAGCTGGAGATTCCGATAGTGGAGCACGTAGCGGTCTTTGTTTCGAAGGTTGGGTACCAACTTCTCAACCTCTGTAGGTGCTCCCCGCAAAGCTCCATCGAGAAGTTCGCGCTGGTACTCCGACATCCACTCCTTCTTGACCACTAGGCGCTCTGGTGCTATCGGATAGGCATTGTGTGCCTTGTGTAGCTCTGCTGGATATTCCATATCTACATCTAGGATGTAGCCCGCTTCACTGTCTGCGGGTTGTTCTGCAATGGTTTCTGCGTGTCCCGATGCATCAACCCACTGGAAGCCGCCGGTGGGGAGCGCCTGGCTCATAGCCCACCCGTAGAGATTGTTCGCGTCGAAGTTTAGGATTTGGCTGTTTGGTTCTTCAGGTTTATAGTCTTCGACCTGAGGATTGTTGGCCTTGGCATACCGTTTTGATACCATCGAGATACCTCCGCGCATCCCCTTCTCGACAAACAGGTGTTGGTCGTAGTCTGTAAGCAGCTCGAATTCCACTCCTGTCTTTTTGAGTAGGGCGTCCCATGAAAGCCCGGGACTTGTGTAGTAGTGCTCTGGGTCTAAACCGTACTGCGTCAGGGATGTCTTTCGGAATTACTCAAAGACATCTGCCAGCAGGAGAACATCTGTGCGATTGTATGGGTCGTGGTAGTCCCCCAGGGTCTTACACCCACAGACCTCCCATACTCTATGCGCGTGGGCGTAGTCGTCGTCGCTGATGTGCTCGTCGGTGAGCTTGCTGTAGAATACCTCTTTCGGAGGGAGCTTGGTCTTGGCGAAACGGTCCCAGGAGTCCATATACTCGTAGGGGTAGACGCCCTTCCGGGTCAAGTGCTGGAGCCTCTGACGGTTTGGTTCGTATTGGGACGTGATCTTGAAAGACTGTGGCCGGTTTGACGCCACCAGTTTGTCGAGGGAAGCGAGCAGGAACTGGGCGCTATCGATGAAACGGAGCTGCCCGAGGGAGAAGGAGATGTATTTTTCTGTGTTATTGGGGATGCAGGAGACTCTGCCTTCGACCCTCGAGATGGCCTGCATGAGCAGGTGGGAGTCGTACCCTCTGAGGTTGTGGAACACAACGGGAATAACGGTGGTCTTTGGGCTTAGCCTCAGCTTAAGGTTGTAGGCGTTGTGAGCTGCCCCTCGATATTTACCCGTGATATGGCAGTGGTCGCGGACAGAGTCACCGTTTAGCGTTTTTTCGCATATATAGCAATTCGCGGCATTGTTATGGGCCTGATAGTCCTTTCATGTCATCTTTATGTTTTTAGGGTTGGCTAGCACGCTCTTAATCTTGCGCTCCTCCTCCTGGAGTGATTTTAAGAAGTGCTCTGTTGCATTTGGGCCGCGATACTCGACAGGCGGCTTTGTTGTTCCATCACACCGCACCACGATATAGCAGTAGCTGCAAGCCTCATGTTGTTGTGTTCGTTTGGTGTTACTTTTTGTAGGATCTCGTTCGGGGCCCTCGATCTTGGTGGTAAAAGCCTCAAAGTCTGCATAGAAGACGAATGGGGTTGGTTGCTGCTTGTGGTGGTTCTGGAAGGTGAGCTTGTTCATACCCTCCTCTGGCATCGCCATCCGGACAGCCGCCTGGCCGATGCCTTCGCACTCAAGCTTGTGGGCCTCCAGCAGATCTTTTCTAGTGTATCCATGAAGACATCGCTCACAGAAGTGCTTCTTATTACTGTGCTTGTTCTGGTCAAATAAGAGGCGGCTGAGGTGCTTGATCCAGGTGTAGTGGAATTTACTGGCTTTTTCGATCAGCAATGGGTTGATCCTTGGTATTTCTTGTGGCTGCTTGCTGAGGCGTGTATGATGATACCCTTGTCCCAGCCAAAGTTATTGATGGCTAGGTTGTTCTGCCGCTCAAATTTTGGTATCTGTGAGATGGGTGTGGGACTATCAATCCCTTCAAAGTTCAGACCATCATTGGTAGGATACCAAATTGGTCTCTGTGGGTTATGTGGTGGTGGCGGATTTGCCAGAGCCGCTCGGAGCGTCCATCGAAAGCAGTCTTGGTCCTTGTTCTTTATGTTAACCAGTGCCTTCTTTTTTCTTAATTCTGCTGGGAGTGGAATGTAGGACCTACCCCGAAGAGGCTGATATCTGGCAATGTCCAGCCAAAGGGTCTGTACCTGATCTACAACCCAGCCAGACCCTCTCTGTGTCCACTTTTCGAGTGTTTCCTGGATCTGTGGGAAGGTTTTATCGAGAGCCCCCTTGATTTCGCCGGCCTGGAGAAGGGCCTCTTGTTTGTGGCGCAGCACGGGGGTTGTGTACGTCTCACTACCGTCTGGGTTGTCCTTCCGAAGCTGAATCTTGAGAGCCAACTGGAACTTCACACCACCTAGCGCCTCGATCTCTTCCTCGAGCTTGCTACTGATTTGGGGCATCACAGTCTCGAGGAAAGTCCTGGGGTCTGCACTATGAGGATTATTGGCAGGCACGTCCATCTGCCAGCCCCTCAAGAAGTTACCAATAACCCATGGGGTCTGCCTGAAGACTAGCTTTTCTTTTATCTGCTCAGCAGATGTAAACAAACCCAGGATCTCATCCTGATATTCCTTGAGGGATCTCAGGACTCTCTCGCGGGAGTTAGGGTCAAATTCCTCTTCGCTGGCTTTTCTTTTGGCGGCCTTCTTTTTGCGTGGTGGTGGGATAGGTCGATATTTTTTAGGTTGTAAGGGTTTTAACAAGCGCCCTTTAACAGAATCTGGGATAGGCTCATCCAAGATGTTTTGTTTGAGGGTCGAATTATTATCAGGTATTTCTGCCAGTACCTTTGCTATGAATACATCCATAACAGCTATATCTTCATATACCTATGTGTTGATATTCTCTAATTGATATATCTCTAATAGCAATTCATAATACCTACGTATTGGGTAATTCTCTAACAGTTATACTTCATATACCTATGTGTTGATATTTCTCTAATTGATATTTCTCTAATAGCAATTCATAATACCTACGTATTGCGTATTTCTCTAAAAGTTATACTTCATGTACTTATGTGTTGATATTTCTCTAAATGAAATTTATCTTGGAAAGTCGTCTTGCCTCTTTTTGGAAACGTTTAGCATAGTGTTTCTTATGGTAGTATTGGATATAGGCGCTGGTAGCGCCGCATGGTTTGCACAGCTTACGTGGGGTCTTCACAGCCACCCCACAGCCTCGACAGATCCAAAGACCCCCGCCTCTGGAGAAAACGGCGTTCTGGATACCACAGTAGGTCCCTCGACATCTTCCAAAAGCTTCCGTTGTTCCGATCCTGATCCATGCACACTCCCGCATTGTGTTTCTGGAATTAGCAGTGTTGTGGACAGCACAGTAGATTCCTCTACATCTCTTCCCACATCTGACCTTGATCCAAGCACACTCATGCATTGTGTTCTCTTTACAGTCTATATATAAATATTGTCTAAATAATCGACCCAGTCAGCTGGCCCCACGGTTCGCAGAATTGAGTCTATTTACGCGAACCCCTCATAGTGTTCTCCATTTTCTTTGCAGGTCTCAAGCCCTGTCCCCAAACGCGAGCGCAGGCTGGTCCCGGGTCGGCCCCACCGAGTGGGGATGCCGAGGACAATTTTTTTTTCATCTCCGCACTGTGGGGCCGAGCCGGGGGGTGGGCCCCACAGTGGGGGAATGAAAAAACTGTCCTCGGCATCCCCACTCGGTGGGGCCGACCCGGGGGATTTGGCCCCACAGTGTGGGGGTGGGGTTGTTCCAGAACCCTCATTGTGTATACTACTGCATACAATGTATTTGGGTTAATAGCGTGTTTATATCAAAATAGAAGAGCAGGCAATGATCAGGAATTGATGCAATTAACCCACAGCTCCCATCAGAGACACCAAAGGGAAAGAAACACAAACATGAAACAACAGACGCTAATGGAAACATCAATAACGGAAAGCCAAAGGGACAGTAACTTTCCCGCAAAATGGCCAATGGGCTATCCAAAACAAAATAATATAAGCGATACAAACACTCAAAGACAAACCATAACAAACAATAAACCGCGACAGAAGAACCGTCAGTGAAACGAATTCCACCCGGGGGCTTAAATCGACCTTACGTGGCCACACTCCTCGCCCTTACTTCCGTCGCGATTTAGACAAATTATTTGTTCAGTCGGCATGATGGCCTCCTAACTCATCAATGCAACATCTCCGAGAACACAACACATCAAACAACCATAGAGATGAAACAACGGTGAGGACAAGAAAACACTGAAATGCTGGAGCAAAAGAAAACCAAAATTAGACTCCGATGCGCCCGACCAGAGACAGAGCATCAGGCCCCAACAAACATTACATAGAATTAGATATTACACAGAATTATATCTCTCTAATTCTCCATAAGCCTTTACCCTGGAACCGTCATGGAATCTGAGGCCTGACCCACCGGCGGGCAATAAAAGAGGGAAGCAAAGTTGTCAACCGTGATTGGGTTAACTGCCATGAATGCAGTCTGTCGTATAGCATTTATGTTGTACCCAATCTCTTTATTTCAAAGAATGTTTTTGCCGAATTGGGTGCAATAACGATGAATAAAGTCGTTGTGTTTTCAGAGAGTTCG
The DNA here is from genome assembly GCA_963580285.1 of Lucinisca nassula. Taxonomy (NCBI): domain Eukaryota; kingdom Metazoa; phylum Mollusca; class Bivalvia; order Lucinida; family Lucinidae; genus Lucinisca; species Lucinisca nassula. The sequence goes on along the minus strand of OY757025.1, from coordinate 51,908,570 downwards.
CGCCCTATGCATGTGAACGGCCTCGGCAGCTCAGTCGGATGCAGGAGAACGCGGATGCAATACATGCCGGGGTCGGCAACTTTCCTTCCTGGAGATTGATCTTGAAATCTTTTCCACGGTGATTATCTATCTCCCTTTTGATGATTCAGGAAGGGCAGTTGGCAGTTTCTGGTGAAAGAATGAGCACTGTACTGGTTTACCGCCAACGTATAAGCCTGTCCAGGACAAATGTGGCTAGGTAAACTGACCAGCTCAAAATGACCTAAAAAGCCTTGATTTGGTCGTTAAACTCCTAAATAGATTTATTCAGCCTGAATACGTGTTCGTAGTAACGATGAAGTAATATAAACCTTTATTCCGAAAATTGAAAATAATTAAAAGAAACAAGAACCTCAGTGAAAAACATTTCGGTGAACAAACAGTCCCTTTATATCAGGTGTAATAAAGGCCTTCTTTAAAGGTTTATGCTCTGGAAAAAGGAATTAAACATCAAGTGTTCCAAGTTTCTAGACCAGATTAGCTAGTTTCGACCAACAAGGCCTTATAAGTTACCTTCCAGTATATTCAAGCCCCATTTGAACAATTAAAGAGATCATCCATAGTTTTTCATTAATAACATTTACAGGATTCCGAAGCAGCTGTCTGAATGTCTTCCGAGAGATCAGACAAATGTTACTGCAATGAATATACATGTATGATCGTCATACTTGCATTTCCTACGACAAATTGTGACGAAAACCGCCACACAACTCCATATCACCTCTTCAGATGCGACCGTTGAACTAAAATGGCATGCCAGCTGGTTCAAAACGGTGTTAAAACGATAACGTCTGTTCTGCAATACTTAAAATGCTACTTTCACTGGGGCAACGTTATATCGCTCTAACGTGTAACGTAAACAAGGTAAAGTCCATTTTTATATCCAAAGATCAAAACCCATGTTCCAACAGGATTTCAACACGGGTATTGTTGCTTTAACAAGACCTCTGGCCCAGAATAGCTTCAAACAGCTATGTTCATATGTTTTTATTCAAAATATATTCTTTATTGGCCTGTTTAAAATACCAATCAGACGCTAAATTTGCCTTACCCTATGTTCGCCCCATCAGCACTCTGTGCTTTGATTTAACCTGCGACGAAACAATACCAGAATTCGCCCGCACTTCCTCCTGAATGGTTAAAATTTGCCTTTTTGTGTGCCTAACTTCAGAAAGGAGTTCATTAATGGACGAAGATTAAGTAAGTATCAGAAGTTGAACCCTCCGCCATAACAAAATAAAATCACGCCACATGTAAGCTGATTTCCTCAAGAATGGAACCACCGCTATAATGACAATTTTTCAATCACTTGACCGTAACAAAAGAATACTACGAATTCACCGTATTTGCATTATTTGCTGGCTCCCAGCTTGCATATTGTCAATATAGGAAAAACAGGTAACCAGACCCCTCTGACCTTTTGAGGTCAGGGGGGTGTGGTTACCTGTTTTTTCCAACACTGATAACCTTCAGACTAGGAACCAGCAGATAATGCAAATAAGGTGAATGCTTCTCTGAGCCAAGAGAAAATAATGTCTAATTAAATTCTTTCAAACGAAATTATTAATTTTATTTTTATTTATATATTGTATCAAACATATATACTGGATAAGTTATTTATTTATTTGTATATCTATTTATTTATTAATCCCGCCGTCAAATAGATGACAATGACATAGCTGACTATTTAAGCTATTTTACCGTTAGACCCATAAGCTTTGGATTTTTCATAACAAAAACAAGTCTACTGTCTTCTATTACACAGTGCTGCCCGTCGAGGAATAGTAGACAGTGACGTAACCACATGTTTTTGTTTTGAACAGTGCAAAGCTTATGGGTCTAACGGTAAATAGCTGAAATAGTCAGCCACGTCACTGTCATCTATTACTATATATGTTATGTAGTGTTAATTGATAAATTAATTCATTTATTCATATTCATGTATGTATGAACAAGTCGATGAAGGTTTATTGAACATTACGTCACACGGGCCGATCCATCTGATACCGTTATATGGAGATGACAATGTCACTAGTAAAGGCAAACTTCTGAAATAAAATCTAAAACTCATTCTCATGCGCAGATGATATACAGCGAGGATTTAGCGAATAAAGCGAGGGGACAGTCAATCACCCTATACAACGGTATCTGATGGATCGGTCCGTTTGATGTAGTGTTCAGTAAACAGTCATCGATGTGTGTGTATGTACTGTTGTCGGAAGATAAGTTGACAGTGACGTAAAAGAGTAAACCATCACTGGTATGTTTGACAGGTTGTACCGTTATCATTAGAACACCCTTCATTGGTTGGCAAGACAGATTGTACCGTTATAATTATCGTATCCGAAGCGTCGTTACCTTTTGGCAACAGTGTACAGTGCTTTACAACAAAAACATTCGCTGACGTCACTTTCAACTTATCCTCCGACAACAGTATGTAAATATGTATGGATGTACGTGCGTACGTACGCACGCACACACGCACGTACGTACACATGTATGTATGAATGTATTATTTATTTATTTTGCTACAGACGCCTGTTTCAAGCCAGTGTTAAAGAAAGGCCAATGAGACGTAATACTATATTGAGGACTGGGTTGATTTGTTTGGCTCTGCTTGTAATTACCAGTTTGACGATCCTCTCACTATGGCAGAGACAATGGACACAGGCAACGTACTTCGTTGATAATCCAACATCATATCAAAGCAATGGTAATCCAACATCATACCACAGCAATAGAAAAGATGGGGATTTGCTGATATCTTCTGAAGGTTTGTTTTTCACGTAAACCTATGTTGTGGGTATTCATTTGAACGGCCTCGTCGAGGCGGATCAAATGCACTGACAGAAAGAATCCTTCGATTACCAATACCCACCTTATCTGTTTCTTAGACTTACTGGATGTATAGTACGGTAAAGCCTCGTTCCCACGGCAAATTACGACTGCAACAGGACCGTTTTGCGACTGATTTCGTTTGCGATTGTCTCCCGACTTCGACGACTATTGCAACTATTTTTTATTTACAAATATACTCGCCCATCAGTCGCCGACCATTCGCCGTACAATCAGCGATAGTTTTTGCATGCAGTCGGCGATTGACCTGCGACCTGTCGCCATAGGATCGCCGTAGGTTCGGCGACTGGTTTGCAACATGTTTAATGTGATCGGCGGCAAGTAATACCCGATCGGCGACTCTTCTGAAACTGGTTGACGGCCGTTCTGCGATCCAAACAAAATTTTAATATTATGTGTCGACATTGATGTCAGCTTTTCGTTGTAGTTGGCATTGCAAGCTTTCGGCGATCTATTGACGCACGCTTGAAGCCCCCTTGCAATCTGTCGGCGGCTAGTCGTCGATCAGTCGTCGATCAGTCGCCGTCACATCAGAGATCAGTCGCCGATCAGTCGCCAATCAATTAAGGAACTGTCGCAAACTGATCGCCGGTAGATCGCAGCAAAGATATCAGATTTTAGAGCCAATGTGTTGATGAAATCGATCGGTGACTGGTCGGCAATTTTTCGGTGACTAATCGATAACTTTCAGAAAACCGTTGAAGCCAGTCTGCGATTAGAATCAGTCGCGACTAAGCCCCGGTCCCACAGAGCTTGCGACCGCGGCGCGACATCTCTGCGACTTAAAAAAGACAATCGCAGAGATGTTGCAGAAGTCGCTGTGAGGTTTTATAATGGTCGTAACGAGTCGCCGAGCAAAATTAGTTTAGTTTTATTTAATTGCATATACTTACAAGCAATGGGGTTGGGCTACCAAGATCTCTCAACCTTAGTTACAGCTCTCCCACTACAACATATTTATTGTAGTCAACATGGCAACAGTAACAACATTGAAGACATTTTACAAAATACGGTCAACAGAAAAATATGTAAGTAAGTAGGTAAGTTAGTTAATATAAACAAATAAAGAATAAGTAAACAAAACTGGAAGGAAAGAAAAAGAATAGATATAAATAAATAATAAAGTTCGAAGAGTAGTAAATGATAATAATAATAAAAGTTGTAAGAAGCTTTTGGGCTGTGCCGCTTGCTTGGGACATGGACATGGGGTCGATTGTTAATTTAAGTTTGCAGTGAGATGTCTTGGTAGTCATACCTGAAAAGATAAAGGGCATATGTTAGAGATACTTTTATATATCACCAATGTGTCGATATACGGCCTAACTAAATCACTGATATTTATTACGCTACTGGTAAATCTACCCGTGGCATGTGTGTAATTTTGAACATGGCGAAAAAACTAGGCATTATCAGAATCAGAAAGTAAATTTTTTCCGTAATGAAACTTGTTAACGTTTAAAGTGTGGAACTCTCGGTGCAAGCAAACACGTGCTCTATGTAATGCTCGCATGAAAAGATATAGTGTTCAGCAGTTTCGTTGCCTTTTAAACAACTGCACAAAGGATTTTCTCGTAGGTAATTGTCAAAAAGATCTTGACTAAGATTACTACAGAAGTTTCGTAAACGTGCATGAATAACTGAAAGTGACCTTTTACTATCGAGAAAATAGCTCGGGATCTTCTTGTAAGCTTGCATTTTGAGTAAAGCTCAAAGCGCATTATATGAATCACATTCAAGAAGTAGCGCTTGTAAAATATTTCATTCATTTATGGCAGATGGAATACACGATTTGCTGGACGTGGCTGTCCTGACTGGTGGTCGGTAGATATTATTACTATCTCTCAGTTCATACCGTGATACATTCGCGACTGCAGGTGGCATTATATCCGATATGTAGGGTACTAAACCATTTACAACACAATACATTAATTTCAGATTTTGGTTTGTACGGAGCTCTTGAAGTGTTTGCCATCCGCATTCAACATATAACCCATTCAGGGAAACTAATTTTGTGAGTCCAGTGACAATTCTGGACGCTTCATTTTGGAGCTTCTCTATTGAATTTCGTTGCTCAACGGTACATCCGTCCCAGACCACAGACGAGTAGTCCATATGTAATATATATTTAATTTAAAATAGAAGTGGCGGCAATGATCAGGAATCGATACAATCAACCCACAGCTCCCATCAGAGACACCAAAGGAAAAGACGCACAAACATGAAACAACAGACCCTAATGGAAACACCAACAGCGAAAAGCCAAAAGGACAGTTACTTTCCCACAAAATGGCCAATAGGCGACACAAACACCCAAAGACAAACCATAACAAAAATAAACCGCGACAGAAGAATCGCCTTGGAACGGTCAGCGGAAACGAATTCCACTGGGGGGGGGGGGGGGGGGGCTTAAATCGATTTTACGTGGCCATAATCCTCGCCCTTTCTTCCGTCGCGATTTAGACAAATAATTTGTTCAGTCCGCATGAAGGCCTCCTAACTTATCAGTGCACACAAATAATCAAACAACCACAGAGGTGAGACAACGGTGAGAACTCGACAGCAAGAAACCACTGAAATGCTGGAGCAAAAGAAAACCAACATTTAGACTCCAATGGGCCCAACCAGAGACAGATCATCAAGCACTAACCAACATTACCTTAAATTAGATCTCTCTAATTCTCAATAAGCCTTTACGTTGGAATCGTCATAGAATCTGAGGCCTGAACCACCGGCGTGCAATTAAAGAGGGACGCAAAGTTGTCAACCGTAATTGTGTTAACTACCATGCATGCAGTCTGTCGTATAACATTTATTAAAGCCCGCCTAGAAAACACAAAGTTTAGTTTTCTCATGATGACTATCATTCGTGAGGCGCTCGTTAAAATGGAATCTATGTGATACTTCCATTTCATGTTTTCAAAAATTAAATAAGGGTAGTCTCCAGACGGAAGATAGGAACAGCATAGATAGTGTTTTATTAGGATTAGAATTGACTAACCATTTCCGCTCCCATTCAGATATAACAACCAAGTCGTGGTTAAGTATACCCTCTATATCGTGTGTGTTCGCAGCGGAGAAGAGCAATGAAATATCATCAGCAAAGAGTCTAGTTAAGCTTAGTAAATCTTCAGGATATATCATTCATGTATAATGAAAATAAAAGAGGACCAAGTACAGGTACCTGAGGTACTCCCGCCGTTGTTGACCTTGTTTTTGATGATACAGACTTTAAAACGACACTGTGGGTTCTGTTGGAGAGGTAATCAGTAAACCAGATCAGCAAATCACCCGAAATTCCGTATTGTTCGAGTTTACGCAATAGCCCTTTGTGTCATACGCGAGCAAATGCCTTCGATATGTCAAGAAATACCATGCAAGAGAACTGGTTTAGGTCAAATGCTTGACAGATGAGGTGATAAATATCAATTAACATGGAGAGTAGAACAGCCACCAGTTTTTTTTTGCCTCACCAGAAATTAGGCAAACTCACCTAGTCTTTCTAACACTTTTAGGTGGCTTTCAATGCATTTAGGTAATAGCTTAGATCTATGCAAATTATTTCTATATGATTTGGTGAAGATATACATAACGGTTTCTTGGCAAACCGGGGTGAAAGGGTGAAAATCCCACGGGATTTTCAAAAATCCCGCGGGATAAAAATAATCCCGCGGGATTTTTTCTCCACTCCCGCGGGATTAAAATCCCATAAAAATATCAGGGATTTTTCTCCCACGGGAGAATTTCAAAATTTTAAATCTTGCTTTTAACTATCAAAATGGACCTACTTAACATTAAAATACATGCACAAAAAATATGGCTGCTCCTGCTCTAATTTCAATTCCTCCCGCGGGATTTTTCTCCCATGGGATTTTTTACGGAGAAAAATCCCGCGGGATTTTTTTATTTTTTAAAATGCTCTGGAATGAAGGTGTAATATCTCTTTTCTATTAATAAGGTCAATTAGAGGAGCTTACAATGAGTAAAGCATGAATATAACTATTTTAAAAAAATCCCGTGGGATTTTAATCCCATGGGATTTTTATCCCATAATCGAAAATAGGATTTTTCTCCCGTGGGATTTCACTAATTTCCAATAAATCTGCTTTGTTCGGACAAAGCTATAATAATTTTGTCCATTTATGTATAAAACATGCATAATTTATTGGTTTAAAGTAACTTATATTGACTCCATTGAAATTAACTCCCGCAGGATTTTTATCCCATTTCAGAGCACAGAATTTAAATCCTGTGGGATTATTTTATTTATTTCGTTTTCTTTTTTGGCTGTTAACCCATTTTGTAGCAGAAACCCCAAAACGGGTACCCTGGCAAACAGTGCAGGCCCAGATCAGACGCCGCAAAATGTGGCGTCTGATCAGGGCCTACATGGTTTGTGAAAAGTTAAGATATTTTCAAAGTCAGTTTTAAAGAAAACACAGCCTGACGCCCCTTAACTTTGGAATGGACTCCTGGTATATATAGGGAGGAAGATTCCATTTGGTACAAAAAGGGTTAAAATTTAAGAACAATGTAAGAAAATCAGACTTCAGGTCCTTCTTTCCAGTTAGTGGATTGGCCTTTCTCAGCTTTTAGGGTAAATTCTAACTTTCTTTGTCCGCATCAGGTCAACACCCCATCTAAACACTTCTTTAATAATAGAAGCCTTTAAGATACAGAAACTTCTGTAGCGATCAAAAGCTTTGAACAGACTGAGTGAGCTAAAATGGCTGATTAGAGTTGTTTTTTTTTTTGTTTTTTTTTGCCATTACTGTAAAAATCCTAAAAATTCAAACACAGCCAGGCAATGCTGTAATATTCTCCTAAAATTTTAACAAATTTGTTTCATGATCCAGCAGGGGGGTGGGGGGGGTCCAAAAGGAACAGATAGAATGGCAAATAGTGTTGACACTGATCAGACTGCTTCAGGAGCAGTCTGATCTGGGTCTGCACCTATCTGTATCAATACTTAGGATTAATATGGTACCAGGTTTTCTTTAAGAGTTGCTAAATAATGAAATAGATTTTATTGCATATATGATCAGCCTTAGCAATGTGCTTTATGGACAGCCTTGATACAAAGCAGCTTCATCACATTACAATAATATATATCCATATCCTAAAACTTCATTTTATATCACACTCCAATGAATTTCATTTTGTATTCTTCTGGTCTCTATAGTAAAAACATATGTTGTGGGTGCTCTGTAGTACTGCCTCATCAATTTAGTTCTAATGAGTACCAACAATCTATGTTTTTGAGCAAAAAGGAGAATAAACTAGAGCTGTCAGTGAAACTGACTAGGGCCCCGGCAGCGCTATCAGAGGAGTAGGAAAAAATTTGTGGACGGACAGACGGACGGACAGACAGACGGACGGACAGAGTGATTACTATAGGGCACCCACACTTTCAGTGCGGGGCCCTAATTAAACCCTAATGTACAGAACCCTGGTTTTCTTTACGAGGTAGGGTTTAGAGGGGTGTCCATTACACAGGCTTGTTAACCTGATGCGGACAAAAAAGTCTGAGTTTACCATAAAAATTCTAAGAATTAGGACACCTTGAGGACTTGCTATAGTTCTCCTAAAATTAAAAAAAAACAAGATGTGTTTGTGAAACACGAACATGTCCCCGGGCATGGTCATTTTTTATTCAAAGTTGCTCACAGTTCAAGGTTTCTGTTTGTGTGGGAAGCCCTTGACACAAGAAACTTACATGCCAAATATGAAAGCTCTATTTTAAACGGTTCAAAAGTTATGAACAATAATATTTTTTCTTTAAAGCAGGTCAAGGTCACAGGTCAATAAAATCTGCATGAATGTAAAGCTCTTGTCACAAGGAACCTACATGGCAAATATTAAGGCTCGATCTTAAAGGGTTCAAAAGTTATGAACAATTTTATTTTTTCTTTTAAATAGGTCAAAGGTCAAGGTCCAAACATTTTGCATGAATGAAAAGCTCTAATCACAGAGAACCTACATGCCAAATATGAAAGCTCTATCCCAAACGGTTCGAAAGTTATGACCAAAAATGTTTATTTTTTTAAGTATGTCAAAGGTCAAGGTCACAGGTCAAAATTTTTGCTTGAATGTAACGCATTTGTCACAAGGAACCTACATGCTAAATATGAAGGCTGTAACTCAAACGGTTCAAAAGTTAAGACAAATGTTAACTATTTCTTTTATGTAGGTCAAAGGTCAAGGTCACAGGTCAAATTTTTTTTGTGTGAATGTAAAGCTCTTGTCACAAGGAACCTACATGCAAAATATGAAGGCTCTGTCTCAAACCGTTCCAAAGATATGACCAAAATGTTATTTTTTTATTTAAAGTAGGTCAAAGGTCAAGGTCACAGATCAATTTTTTGCATGAATGTAAAGCTTTTGTCACAAGGAACATACATCCTAAATATGAAGGCTGTATCTCAAACGGTTCAAAAGTTAAGACAAATGTTACCTTTTTCTTTTATGTAGGTCAAAGGGTCAAGGTCACAGGTCAAAATTTTTTGTGTGAATGTAAAGCTCTTGTCACAAGGAACCTACATGCAAAATATGAAGGCTCTATCTCAAACCTTTCAAAAGTTATGACCAAAATGTTATTTTTTTATTTTAAGTAGGTCAAAGGTCAAGGTCACAGGTCAAAATTTTTTGCATGAATGTAAAGCTTTTGTCACAAGGAACATACATGCTAAATATGAAGGGTGTATCTCAAGTGGTTTAGAAGTTATGACCAATGTTATTTTTTTCTTTTAAGTAGGTCAAAGGTCAAGGTCAAGGTCACACATCAAATTTTTTGCATGAATGTGAAGGTCTTGTTACAAGAAACCTTCAGGCCAAATATGAAAGCTCTATCTCAAACGGTTCAAAAGTTATGGCCAACGTTATAGTTGTCCACGTACAAACCAACAAACAAACAGACAGGGCAAAAACAATATGTCCAAGCTATCGCTACCGGGGACATAAAAATGTTTAACAATCCAGCAAGGAGTCAAAGAAGTGCCGCTCGAATGGCAAACAGTTTGAATTCAGCAAGGAGTCAAAGAAGTGCAGCTCAAATGGCAAACAGTGTAGACCATGATCAAACTGAAGGAGCAGTCTGATCTAGGTCCACACTGTTTGCCGAGCCTGACTGTGCCAATACTAATGATCAGTACAGTATCAATGCTTGTTATAGACACCTCTGAAGACACATTCTCACTAGATGTGATATTTTTGTTTGTTTGTATATGATGTTGTGAAAATAAATAAATGTGCATTAACTGCCAAATCTTTGTTGTTTTTCACAGTTGAGATATCAAATCAAATTATGATAGACCTGGTGCTCAACCCTTTTTAAGTCATGTCTATCAGGTCTGTAAATCTTTGTTCTGTATAGGCATATACAGTTGATAATTTCAAAACACTTTCTTACACCCTTATCTGCAGTGGCTGAGCCTGAACAGTTTTGAGTTTAGATTTTGCATCCCAGTCAATTCTATTAAGGTCACTTTGGAAACAATGCTTCTGATTTTGTGCGACTTTCCCTGTCATTGAGATGAAATGGCATGTTAATCATTGTTGTTAGAATTCCAACACATTTATTCACTATGTTGAGGGTACATTTTGGAATTGCCTAATCGAGTTGATCCAGAGAGTATCAACAACCTATTTTAGTGGAGAAATATAAACAAATAATCCCAAAATCATACACATGCCCTTAAAACTGCATACAGCACAATTTAGCCTGGTTAATAAAGTACGATACAAAAATACAATGTACTTTGCATTTTCATTCCAAAAGAAGTTGCAAATGTTCATGTTTTTAAAGTTTACCCTTATCCCATTGTTGATGACTACCCCTGCCTTTGCAAACAGTGTAGATCCAGATCAGATGGCTTCTCATCAGGATTCAAACTGTTTGACATTCGGTTTCTGAATTTACAGGAATACATTACATCAAGTAATCTGATTGGAACAGAGTCAGAAAGGGGTGTGGCTAAACTGAATATTCAGCAGGATAAGGGTTAACACTATGCTCAGTATGTACTGTACTGAAGAATAGCAGATGTTCCCGTCTACCACAGGAACTAGAGCCATTACAGTCATGATCAGAGCCCCATGGTAGCAAACATTTTGCAGGGCCGTAATAAAAATTGTTCCCTTTAGGAGGCTGCGGTTTCAACACCTGCCGGGTCAGCAACATCCTTTGTTACAATTTTAAAAACTTTCCTGTAGTTATTTGCTCGCTTTCTCTGATTCGAAAAGGGCATGCAGTTGTCAGTTCCTGGCGAAAGAATGTGCAGGGTTAAGTATCAGCATTGAAGAAAGTGTGGTTAGATATGCTGACCAGCTCATTATGACCTAAATAGTGTTAACTGGGACATGAAACTCCAAACAAGCCCTTTAGCGGGTAAATGATTTTGTAGCTTGTTTATAATGATTCTTTGGTCTGCATATATTTTCTCATTATGACAACACTACTGTGCAACCTTGCGTCCTTTGACACCACAGATCTGGACAATTTTTATATCCCCCAATATCAGGACAATAACTCCATAACTGGTTATGCCCCTCAAACATGATACATAAACATAAGAGAACAGAATTCACAAGCTCAATTTTACTGAGTTTCTTCAAACATTCAATACCGTAATGATCCTAAGTATTTGGACAGACAGGCCTAAGCAAATAGTGCAGACATAGATCAGACTGCTACTGCAGTCTGGTTCAGGGTCCACACTGTTTGCCATTCTGCCTACACTTTTTTAACATCTTGCTGGATAGTGAAATTTAATTTGTTATAAGTTTAGGAGAATTAACCCATTTCAGACTGCAAACCCCATAAAGGGGTACCCTGGCAAACAGCGCAGGCCCAGATCAGACAACGCAGAACCCGGCGTCTGATCAGGGCCTCCACTGTTTGCAAAAAATTTCAGCCATTTTCCAAATAAATTTTGAAGAAAACACAACCTGACACCCCTAAATTTTAAAATAGACTCCTGCTATATATAAGGAGGAAGATTCAATTTGGTACAAAAAGTGTTAAAGCAAGTCCTCAAGGTATCCGAATATTTAGGATTTTAATGGAATATTCTTCAAGGCTGCATATTCCATCCAGTGCTGGCTTTCAGTTGTTTTCCATTTTCAAAATAACCAGAATCGATTCAATATACGTATCATAATCTTTACACAGCACAAAAACTTATGAGGCGTTACTGAAGCTTGTAGAGTCACTATCTTCCTGGAGATTCTGTACAACTGAATAGATTAGGCATGTGACATACACCAAGATTTAATTCTAAAGCAATAACCTCCACATGCAGCAGCAGTAATCTGAAATGGAAAGCAAGGCAGTTTTACTCTTACATGCTTTACACCTGTAGAAATACAGAGATTTCTCAGTGAAATAAAAATCGATATTTTCACTCTTTCAAGCAGTGAAATTACGATTTTAAATTTTCACACTTTGTGAATTTGATGTATCATTGAAAAATAACATACATTTTCATAGCTCGTGAGACAGGTCAACTGGAGGCATCAGGCAAGAGACGCCTACCTTAGGACTTATAGGCGTGCCCCACCGAGCCAACATCAGCAAACATGGCCCACATTCCACAGAAATCCCCGGCATCAGGAAGGAGATGTCCAAAGTAGCGAGACTTGCAAAATTTAAAATATATCAAAAAGTGGCAACCAATATTATACCAAGTTAACACACTGAACACATCTAAATCGATGCGAAATCACCATGAAAATTTTTTTTCCCCATGCTGACGGCTGACTCTTTAAAATTACTTTAATACGGTAATTACAGTTTAAAGCATATAAGAAACAGAAAATTTTATTTTTTCAGTGTAAGATCAATTTTTATTTCACTCATGAACACCAAAACAAATATTTCACTCATGGCTTCGCCACTCTTGCAAATACTTATTTTTGGTGTTCATTCAGCTGACTCTTTAAAATTACTTTAATAATCACAGTTTATTTAAAGCATATAAGAAACAGAACATTTGATTTTTTCATTGTAAGATCAATTTTTATTCCACTCATGAACACCAAAAGAAATATTTTCACTCGTTGCTTCCCAATCTTGAAAATACTTCTATTTGTGTTCATTTGGTGAAATATAAATCGATCTTACACTGAAACAATCAAATATCCCCTATATCTGCCCCAGGTACAGGAATGGAGGATTGCTATATTTTTTTTTTCCAGATCTACTTCAAACTTTTTTGTAGGGTTCTCATTAGAACTTCCTCATAAATATAAAATGGGTTGTCACGTGACCCAAAGCTATAAGAACAAAAGCTCTTCAGTGCTGATGTTCACACGTGATTATCACTGATTTGTAGGAAGTCAACATAACAGTTATCTCTAGAAAACAGTTGTGCTATTGTTGTTGTTGTGACATCAGAGTGCTGTGTAAAAGAAAGATTGTCATACACTGACTTGTAATAACTGCTCGACTTTGGCAAACAATTTAGGCCCAGATAAGATGCCACAGATCATGGTGTCTGATCAGGGTCTATTTTTTACCTGGCCCCTGCCCATCTGGGCTTGAAGAAATGGATGGGCTGCATGACGCTTCCACGCAGAGCTGAAACCTATTCGCACACAAGTACTTGTTAACCACTCAGTACTTATAAACCCTATTGGTACGGGCCTCCGTGGCCTAATGGATAAGAGCGCTGACTCTTAGTCATTAGGTCTCTCACCGCCGTGGGTTCGAGCCTCGCTCGGGTCACGTGTGAGACGCCAAGTTCTGCAACGGAAGGTCAGGTGGTTTTTCTCCGGGTACTCCGGTTTTCGCCCACCTATGATTAACAATTGGCTCAATATGAGTGAAATAATCTTGAAAGGGCCGTAAAACCCAAACCAAAAAAAAAAAAAAAAAAAAAAACCCTATTGGTTTCATTGGACAGCAGGGCTTGAGATGTCATTTCATCTCAATGTCTGGTAAAAGTCCTACAAAATTGGAAGCAACATCTCCATAGTGACCTTTACAGCGTTGATGGGGATGCTAGACCTCAAATCAAACAAACATCAGGGTCTAAACTCGTAGAAATTACAGGAATTTATGGGTAAATGCAAATCAGTCTGATTTTTCATTAAGGGCCACTTTCCCAGCTTAGAAACAAGAGATCCAACAAAGCTTTTTTTTGTTTTTTTGTTTTGGTTTCATGGCCATTAAAATTAATTCACTTATTCTGAACCCTTTTTTAATTAGAAGTCAGTGATCAAGAGCTTCACAAGTGGGGCATTATTCGCCTATGGCAAGTAATTGTCTGTACATATGACCTTGACCATGGGGGTACTGACCGGAGTCTTGCACGTGACACATTGTTTCATAATGCTTAACATTTATGAAAAGTAATTTTAAAATCCATTGATGAATAAATGAAGGTGCTAGCGGGTTAAAAATAGCCACAGTGACCTTGACCTTGAGCCAAGTACCCTGAAAGTCAAACTCGCTTGAGATATTATCAAACCCAACCCTTGTATGAAGTTATATTAAAATCCATCAGGAAATAAATGCGCTAGAGCGATGACAGAGTTTTTCTAAAATAGCCATAGCGACCTTGACCTGGACCTTGTAAGTCTAACTCACTCGAGCTATCATCACACCCAACATTTGTGTGAAGCTATATTAAAATCCATCAATAAATGTAGGTGCTAGAACGATAAAGTTTTTCTAAAAATAGCCAAAGTTTTTCTAAAAATAGCCACAGTGACCTTGAGCTTGAGGCCATGACCTTGAAAGTCAAATTTGCTCGAAATATTATCAAAAGCAACATTTGTTTGATGTTATAGTGAAATCCATTAATAAATACATGCGCTAAAGTGATGACAAAGTCGAACTCACTCAAGATATTATCATAGGCAATATATATTAACCCATTTAGTACCAAATGGAATCTCCCTCCTTATATATAGCATGAGTCCGTTTCAAAATTTAGGGGTGTCAGGTTTTGTTTTCTTCAAAATTTATTAGGAAAATAGCTGAATTTTTTGCAAACAGTGCAGGCCCTGATCAGACGCCGTGTTTTGCAGCGTCTGATCTGGGCCTGCACTGTTTGCCAGGGTACCCCTTTAGGGGTTTCCAGTCTGAAATGGGTTAATTCTCCTAAAACTATAACATAGCTGAACTTTTTGCAAACAGTGTAGGCCCTGATCAGATGCTGCATTCTGTGATGTATGATCTGGGCCTGCACTGTTAGCCATGGTACCCGTTTTGGGGTTTCCGGTACTAAGTGGGTTAAGAGCGATGAAAAAGTTTTTTCTAAAATCCAATCCATCAACATGATCAAGGTTTTCAGAGACCATTTCATTCATAATAATTAACTGATTTTACCTGAAATCGAATTTGACCTCTATTTTTTTATTATACACCTGTGTATGAAATTTGAATCCAATCAACCCACCTTTTCTAAAGATATCGTGTGTGTGAATTCAGGTTTAACGTCACTTTCAACAATTTTTCAGTCATATCACGACGGTGTCTGGTTGCGACAGGGAGCTCAATGCTCACTTTTATAGTGCTGCCTCACTGAAGTATCATGTCCCAGACACATTACATGATACCACACCCAGTCATATTATCCTGACACTGGGTCGACCAGTCCTAGCTCTACCCCGTAAATCTGAGTGCCAAGCAAGGAGCAGCTAGTACCATTCTTAACGACTTTTGTATGTCGCGGCCCGGGATCGAACCCGTGACCTCCCGTTCCCCGGAGCGGACATTCTACCAACTGAGCTATCGGGGCCGGTATCTAAAGATATCGTACCAATCTTTTCTAAAGATATCACAAGGAAACCATTCCGTCAGGGACTTACGGACTGACAGAGGTTATACAATATCCCCACCCCCCATTTGAAAATGTTAGGGGCATAAAAATAATCAAAAGGGAATAACTCGGGAACTAAGGATGGATATAGAATCACACCATGATAGACCTATTTTTCAAAATGGGCATATAAAAATGCAGATGGAATATCAAAAAGAGAAGACCCTGATCAGGAGCATTCTGATTTTGGTCTACACTGTTTGCATTAGCCTATGACCCAATACTTAGGATCATTATGGTATATGCATTATTTTATAACTTACCTGATAAGACTAATTTCATAATGTTGCTCAAGTGTCCATTCTAGTAAATATCTGTTGACATATTGGCCATGCAGCAAGTCTAAAAGAGAAAAAGTATGCAACAACTAAAAATGTGTCAATACAACACAGATGCCCCCGCACAGTGGCCCACCTCACACCCCCCCCCCCCCCCCCAAAAAAAAAAAACAACTAATATAACAATAACAATTTTTCATTGGACAGCATAACTCACCTGGAAAAGTGTCCTTGAGGTCACTGGCATAGGTTGGTGTTGGTGAATTGCTAATTAAACCTTTGAAAAATAACCAAATATGAACTCAATCCATTAAATGGTTTGGAAAATATGAGCTCTTAAAAATGTTAATATTAAAAAATGTTAATATTAAAACTTCTAAGTCTGCAACCTTGACCTTGAGGTTATGGCTAAATGAAACTTTTGACCTGTACCTATCATCATTTCAAATAAGAAGCAAATCCATCAAATGGTTCAGGAAATATGAGCTCTCAAAAGACGTAACATAAAAAAATCTGTGTCTCTGACCTTGACCTTGAGGTCAGGGGTGTGGGGTATGGATGAATAAAACTTTGGACCTGTAAAGACATGTATCTTCATGCGAAATATGAAGCAAATCCATTAAGTAGTTTGGAAAATATAAGCTATTAACATACTTAAATGTGAAAATTTCTATGTCTGTGACCTTTACCTTGAGGTCATGTTCATTGGTAACCATAATGTTCTGGAAAATATGAACTCTCGAAAAATCAACATTAAAAATTTCTATGTGTGTGACCTTGGCCTTGAGGTCTTAGGCATGAATGTTTTGGAAAAAACTAACTCTTTGAAAACTTTAACATTAAACATTTCTAAGTCTGTGACCTTTACCTGGACTGGATGGGTGGGGGTATTGCTGAATGAATATTATGACCTACATCTATCATCATACCAAATATGAACCAAAATCAATTGTAAAAGTTCAGGTTCTATCTGGTACAAATATCTTAACCCGTGTCTTTAACATTAACAATTTCTAAGTCTGTGACCTTGACCTTGAGGTCATAGGCATGAGTGGGGGTATTGCGGAATAAAACTTTGCACCTATATATATCATCATACCAAATATGATTCCAACCCAACATATGCTTTGGAAGATATAAGCTCTTAAAGAACTAGAAATTGTGTTTGTGAAACACTATATATGCTCCCAACCATATGCTTGTCTCTAAATGGGACAGTAAACAGTACCTCATGGTCATTTGCATTCAAAATAAACCTGTCAAATATAAACAGATTTTAAACAAGTTATTCAGGTCATCTATGCCTTAGTAGCAAACAGACTGCCAAATATCATGAGCCTCTAAGCTCAAGCGGTTCTCCAGTTATTTTGTTCACAAGGTTTCCCTATAGCCACAATGCATAAGTCCAAAAAGAAGCATAACTCCATTAAATATTTTCGGAATTTCATCAGAAGTTAATCAGGTCATCTACACATTAGACCCAAACTGTATGCCAAATATCATGAGCCTAGCCCATGGGGTTCTCCAGATATTTTGTTCACAAGGTTTCCCTAAAGCCACTATGCTTAAGTCCCAAAGGTGCATAACTCCATTAAATATTTTCAGAATTTCATTAAAAGTTATTCAGGCCATCTACACATTAGACCCAAACTGTATGCCAAATATCATGAGCCTAGCTCAAGTGGTTCTCCAGATATTTTGTTCACAAGGTTTCCCATAGCCACAATGCTTAAGTCGAAAAAGTCGCATAAGTTAACTCCTTTCAAATTTTTTGGAATTTGGTCAAAAGTTAATCAGGTCATCTACACATTAGACCCAAAATGTGAGCCAAATATCATGAGCCTAGCTCTAGTGGTTCTCCAGATATTTTGTTCACAAGGTTTCCCAATAGCCATGCATAAGTCCAAAAAGGGCATAACTCCATTAAATTTTTTTGGAATTTCGTCAAAAGTTAATCAGGTCATCTACACATTAGACCCAAACTGTATGCCAAATATCATGAGCCTATCTCAAGTGGTTCTTCAGATATTTTGTTCACAAGGTTTCCAAATAGCCACAATGCTTAAATCGAAAAAGGCGCAAAACTCCTTTCAAATTTTTTGGAATTTTGTCAAAAGTAAATCAGGTCATCTACACATTAGACCCAAACTGTATGCCAAATATCATGAGCCTAGCTCAAGCAGTTCTCCAGGTATTTTGTTCACAAGGTTTCCCCATAGCCAAAATGCATCATGCTAACAAGTCCCTGAAATAAACACACCCTTACACCCCACTTTATGGGGTTTATGGGGGTATACATTATTTTCCTTATTTCTGCTCCTAGACATAGGTTGTAGATACTTGTTAGAACCGCCTCATTGAGTACCCACAACCTATGTTTTGAGTATAAATAAGAATAATTTCAAAAATTTTCTTCAGAAAATTGACCATTTTGGAGATGTGAAAAATGCACCATGATGCACGGATGTGTTATCGTAATGCAGTACAAAATTGGTTAACCCTTCTCCTCCTGAACAAGATAACCCATACCTTTACAAAAAGTGTAGAGCCAAGAAGCCATCTGATTAATGCAGGAAAGAAAGTCACAGGAAAAAACATCACTGAAAAAAGTCATAGGTTGGGTATTAACCCATTGCATGCGGGTATCTTGGCAAACAGTGCAGGCCCAGATCAGATGCCGGTCTGCACTATAATTTGCTTACAGGATTTTCAGAGAAAAATAGAATAAAAACAAAAAATAGGCCTGACACCCATTATGACAAATTGACTTGTCCAACATATAGCAATAGAGTGAGTGAGTGAGTGTTAGAGTTTTACGTCCCACCAACAGCTAAGGTCATACGGAGACGGGACCTCGGTTTAAAGACTCATCCGAATGTCTGGAGAAGCCCGGGATCGATCCTGCGATCCCTGTTTTACAAGGCGAGTAGCGTAACCACTACACCACGGAGGCTTCTACATGTATATAGCAATAGAAGAGTCCACTGGTTAAAAACATAGTCACAGAAAAAGTCACAGAATTGGTTTCAATCATGTTCAATATTTTCTTAGTTTGAGTCAAAACAGATTGTTGGTGCTCATGTTAAATCAGGTTAAAAGAACATCCCTCTACCCCCACTTTGTACAGAAAATTAAGGTCTTCAGGGGTATACAATGTTTACCTTATTTCTGCTCTGAGGAAGGTTGTGGGTACTCATTAGAACCACCTCAAGGAGGCAGTTGCCCACGGTCTATATTTGGCCTAGAAATATGAAAAAATTTGCTGCAGAAAAATACTAGATCAAAAGATACTGAAGACAAATATATTAATTTAATGAGAAGGGTCTAACAAGTATCCACCGCCTTGAACAAAAATAAGAAAAATAATCAATACCCCCATAAAACCACACTTTTCTCTGTATAAGGTGGGGTTAAGAGGGATATTCATTGCACAGACTTGTTGACCTGATTTTTTTCTAGTAAAAGCATTTATAATTTGTCTGTGAATGAATGTCTATGCTCTATATACATCACATTGACAAATTAAAAATGAAGGCAATGATCTGTGGAATCAAATTCCTTTTAAATCCACTAAAAGTTATACATAGGCAAAAGTCAGATGAGCAGGACCTGGTATTGTAAATATTTTCATTTATGGTCAACATCCTTTTAACTGAAAATTTCTATACTTTCTTATTTGTGACTTTTCTCTGTAACTTTATTTTTATGACTCTTTTTTCCTGTGACTTGCCTTCCGATCACCTTACAAACAGTGTAGAACCAAAAAGTCATCTGATCTGGATCTACAAGCTTTGTCATGCAGTTTGTCAAGTAATTTAATCAGGATCTACACTATTTGTCATGCTGTTTGTGAAATGCATACATAATATCAATTCATTTGACTGGGGGATAGTCAGAAATGGGTGTGGCTAATTAATTTATTCAGCAGGATAAAGGTTAAACTCTGATCAGCCAGTCCTATTTATAAAAGTTAGTGTCACAAGGTCCCTTTTCAAGTAACATGTGTGACTACATAGAAGGCTTATCTATTTCATGCACTGGACACAACATTGTAATTCTTATCTTTCATCAATAAACACAGGTGACTGACTTGGACTCCCCACAGGGATTTGCAAGAAGTTTGAGAACTGGTTAACAAAGAGACTTATATAAAGTTTGATGAGATGTGACTTTTTTTTTTACAAAGTAATCCTTAGATGAAAATATGTACCCCTTCCTCAAATCTCTCTTCAGATCAGAGTGTTGTTTTTGAGTCAATCTGGGCTGGATTTGGCAAGCAGTGTAGACCCAGATCAAATGATACAGAGGGTGGCATCTGATCAGGATCTACATTATTTGCATAATGTATAGGAATTTAACTGTTTCCAAATGGGGTTAAAATGTTAAGAGCCTGAGCATTCCTGATATTCCATCACGAAAACAAGCCTATATAATTCAGACCCCCTTGAACACTACTTTTATATATAGTAAAACTGGGGTTTACAGGTGTAAACCTTATTTTTTTTATTTCTGCTCCAAAAGATAGATTGTGGATACTCATTAGAACCACCTCATGGAGGCCTAAAGTTTACCCACAATCTATATTTTGAGTAGAAATAAGAAACATATCACAATTTTGCATCTAAAACTTTTGTATTTCCGGCAGTAAATCTTACAATGTATTTGTATAGGGGTGTTTTCATAGAATGTAGGAAAGAAAGTATCAGGAAAAAAAGTATCGGAAAAAAAAAGAATCCGGAAAAATAGTATCAGGAAAAAAAAATGTCAGGAAGAAAGTCTCAGTTTAATGTGACAAATTTGTGGGAATTTTACCAACCAGACATTGAGCTGAAATGACACCAGAGGCCCTGTCGCCCATTGCACACAGGTCCGACTTGCACACTTGTTTAATTGGAGGTTTAACATCCCCATCTACACTATATATGTCATTTTGGAGGCGTTGCTTCCAACTTGTGGGACTTTTACCCCACAGCGAGATGAAATGACATCTCAAGCCCTGTCGCCCAATGAAACCAAATAGGGTTCATGAGCATGGAGGTCTGACTTGCACACTTTAGTTTCTTTAATTGGAGGTTTAACATCCCCGTCAACACTATATATGTCATTTTGGACTTTTACCAGACAATGAGATGAAGTGACCTCTCATCCCTTTTATAAGGTAAGGATTACAGAGAATTGCAAAATTGATTATTACACTGAAAAACAAATCAAAACATACAAAAGTATCCTAATCATCATATCATCGTAACATCAGAAGCAAATCTGATTAAAACTGAAACTTTGTTTCCAGATACTTTTTTCCCACCCAAAACTGATACTTTTATGCCTGATACTTTCTTTCTGATTACCGTTTTCATAATGCAACCTGAATGAGTACCCACAATCCACACCATTACACACATCTGTGTTGGCATATTTTGGGCTCAATATATTGATGGGCCCCAAAATGGACCATTGGCCCATCTCCTATTCATTTACATGAAAGAAAATCAAGATTTTGATGGGCCTTTTTGAATTTTTATGGGCCTTTTGGAAATATTTATGGGCCTACACATTACAGCATTGAGCAAAATAAATCAGATTCAGTCCATAGATTCTAACTAATATAATTTTCCCATACAATGGCTCGAGTGGAATAATAAAATACATCCCCACCATCAAGCAAACACGCCTATATAATTTTGACCCCATTAAACCACACTTTTATACAGTAAAACTGGGGTTTACAAGGGTATACATTATTTTTCTTATTTCTACTTCAAAACATAGATTGTGGGTACTCGTTAGAACCACCTTGCCTAAGGCAGTTCTAATGCATACCCACAATACATGTATATGCTTTGAGCAAAAATTATCAGGATTTTTATCTAAAAAAATTTCTTTTAGGTGTTTTTTTTTTTTCCAATATATTAGAATAGGCGTGTTTTCGTTATGTATTTTAGTCTGGACGGACGCCATTGTGGCGACTATGTCTCGCATTCGCTAAAGCGGCTCGACAAAAAGTCATGTGAAAAAGCCACATAATTGAACTTAAATCATTGTTTTCAGTATATATTTGTGAGTAACTGATTCAAATGGTGACAATTACGAATGACGTTACACAGCGGAAGTTTCCATCCTAAAGCTTGTTCATGTAACATGCCCATGTGATAAAAGTGGTATCTTTTCTGTCTCGAGGCCTAGCATAAATCAGATGGAAACTTATAGACTGTGGGTCATTGTTAGGACAGCCTCTATGTGGTTGTTTTAAATATTACTCGCAATCTATGTTGTTGAGCCTCAAATAAGGAAAAAAATGGCTGTTAAGTGTTTTGTGAGTTACTGATTGATAAGTTCCATTCCAAAGTATTGATGATGACTAGCAGAGTTAAATCCATATTTTAACCCTTATCCTGTTCTTCATGACACCCTCTGTCTTTGAAAACAGTGTAGATCCAGATCAGATGGTTTCTGAAGAAGCCATCTGATCAGGATCTACACTGTTTGACAGTCAGATTAAGAATTTGTAGGAATAAATTACATCAAGTACAGTAGACGGAGGATAAGTTGAAAGTGACGTTTCAGACTATGCCACCATCAATAGGTGAGACAGGGTTTTACCGTTATTATCGATAAAAATCGAATATCCACCCTATAAACTGAAAAGAATTAAGAGCCGTTACAAGCAAAGATGAAATGGCTCAAGTGGCTAGTGTTGGGGTTGTTTAAAATACGAAATGACCATTCGTGGTTCGATTCCTGCATGTGCATTATTTTTTTTCTTTTTATCGTGAAAAGAGTTGATGTCCTTTTAAATCGAAATTTAAATTTTATATGTTCTTTTTAGGTCAAAGTTTTTTGTTTTTTTTTTTTGTTATATTTTAAATGTTTTTTTTTTTTTTTTCTCTTCCTCTTCTGATTTCATAATGACGACGCTGGTTCGATATGTGCCTGTGTTGGCAACATTCTTTCGTGAAGATTGATCTTGAAATCTTTTCTACAGTCATCCTCCCCTTCCACTGATTTAAGACGGGCAGTTGTCAGTTTCTGTACAGGTTATCCGCTTATGTTGGGAAAATTTGGATATGTACACTGACCGGCTCAAAAATGACCTAAATATTTTTGACGTCGTTTGCTTTCAGCTGTATCCTGGATGGAGTCTTAAGAAGTCATATCAGCAGACATTATCATTGAGACATGAGACAGACGTTATAGCTTTGTGAAAATGTTGGGAAACCTGCGCAAATCTAATGAAATCCGTGAAAGAAGTTCGTGTAGTAGCTCGTCAACAGCTTCGTGACATTGTTTCGTGTTTCTTCTTCTTAGCACTTACGCTACTCGCCTTGTAGACCAGGGGTCGCACGATCGATTCCGGGCTTCTCCAGACAGTCGGACGAGTCTTTAAACCGAGGTCCCGCCTCCGAATGACCTTAGCTGTTGGTGGGACGTAAAACTCAAACACTCACTCACTCTGATTAGCACATAAAAACTATTGCAGAAGAAAAGGGCATTGCAATATTTTAAACAATAAAAAGTATAATGTAATATTTTAAGAAGGAAAAAGAAAAAAAAATGTAATAGTGAGGCTCGAACCCACATCTATAAAGTACAAAATATTTAACTGACTATTAGTGAGCCGTCTTTCCACTGCACCAGGTTGAATGTCTAGCAAGTACACAACAAAATCGCATTATATTGAGTATTACCGACGCTTGCTTACCTTTCGACAACAGTGGACTATGCTCAATAACAGAAACATTCGCTGACGTCACTGTCAACTTATCCTCCGACAGCAGTAATTTGATTGGTTCAAAGTCAGTGGCTAAATTGAATATTCAGTAAGAGAAGGGTTAAGATCTGTAAGAGTCTTCACATTACCATGACAAATTGCAACTACGCTAGAAAAAGCATTTTTCAGATTTTATTTTTTTCTAATTTTTAGCCCAAACAGAGATTGTGGGAGCTAAATAGAACCGTCTCACTTGGATGCTTCTTACAGGTACCCACAATCTTTATTTTTGAGCAAAAATAAGGAATGTAATGAATAGTACTTAAACCCCATTTTTCTATATATATGTGGGGTTTACATGGGTATTCACAACAAAAACTCGTTAACAGGATGAATACTACCACTTTGCCAAAAGACTAAGTGTATGTGCTTTCATTGTAATTTTGAAAAATAAATTCCACAAGCAAATAACCTCATCAGCAAATGACCTAAATGACAATTACCCCAGCATCTTTTAGTGATATCAGAAAATTTATTTATGTTTAACAACCTTTTTTAAGCAGATTTTTTTTTCCAATTTTTAATATTTGTGACTTTTTTCCTGCGACATTTTTTCACACACCAAAACTTGACCCTGGTTGAAAGCCGCATCCGAATGTCTGGATCAGAAGCATACTCAAAAAATTATCTTGCTACAGATACAGTCTGATCTGGGTCTACATTGATTGATTAGGCCTATCTGTCCCAATACACAGGATCAATACAGTATATGAACACATTGGTGTTGGCCTGTTGCTTGATTTATGATGCAATAAAATATGTTTATACTAATTCTGTTACAGAACCACCCCTATTTTTGAACCATTATGCTATTTAGAATGTTTTTTGCTAGACTCAAACTGTTTCCTATATATAACTAACTGTCATTTATTAAGATTAAAACCACCCAGCTATTCAGTATTAAACTCCGTTCAGAAAATCTGAATCATCGATTTTTTCGTTTCTTCCTTTTAATACTCATTTTATCCCAAACATCACTATGGGAAAGTTTTAGACCTGACTCTCCGCCGATTTCTCCAGCAAGTCCTATGCCTCTGCGACAGTCAAGAAAGGCTGTGATTATTTGGAGAAAATTGCAAAACAAAGAAATGAGACCACCGACTAAGTCCATTTGATGATGATTGTCAGGTAAAATAATAAATATTCAAATCCATGTGATACTCTTTATAAATAGATTTGCAATTACGACATACCTTAAATTCGAATGACTAGATAGAAGCTCTCTAGGAACGGGGAGCCACTAGTGGGATGTGCTGTCAACAGTGTTCAAAATGAATTATGCCGATATCAGATGTGGTGTCACAGCTAATGATTTCCCATTAAGTGATCGTGCAAATAAAACATAGACGCCCTTGTAATTTACAAGAGCAGTAACCACTTCTATATATATATATGGCTTAAAAGGGTGTATCGAACCTGTCAGAATGTCTTAGTCTGGGAACGAAAATTTAGATTTTGCAATTTTCTCCAAATAATCACAGCCTTTCTTGACTGTCGCAGTGGCATAGGACTTGTTGGAGAAATTGGCGGAGAGTCAGGTCTAAAACTTTCCCAAAGTGATGTATGGGCTAAAATGAGTATTAAAAGGAAGAAACGAAAAAATTGATGATTCAGATTTTCTGAACAGAGTTTAACCCTTTTTGTATCAAATAGAATCTTCCTCATATATAGCAAGAGTCCATTTTAAAATTTAGGGGTGTCAGGTTGTGTTTTCTTCAAAATTTATTTAGAAAATGACTGAACTTTTAGCAAACAGTGGAGGCCCTGATCAGACACTGCATTCTGCGGCATCTAACCTGTCTGCACTATTTGTCAGGTTACCCATTCAGGGATTTCTGGTACAAAATGGGTTAAGACCACTTTTAAAAGACCAAATCTGTCATAACTGTTTGCTCTTGAATTATAACTGAAATTTCAATATCCAACTTATTATATGCATAATTATGCATTTAACAGGTACAGTCTAATCTGGGTCTGCATTTGGTAAAATCAGGTCAATTTTTTAAAATTTTATAAGGTCATTTAAATTTTTTTAGTCAAGTCAATTTTCCAAAAAAATTTAAAAAGGTGTGAAAAACATCTGTTGGCATACAAGTGCTTATTATGAATCTGTGTTTTGGGTGTCAATGGCTATACCTTAGGATGATTAAAATAGTTTTCATAATTTTGCAATTTAGCAGCTGAATTTCCTCAGCTATTTAAGATTATGTTGGAACAATTGAATATGATCTAATGTTATAAAGCAGCATAATGTATAAATACTTAAAGTATAATTTATTATTCTTAATGTGCTTTTCAATGCTTTATGTATTATTATTAATGTGCTTTTCAATGCTTTATATAGATCTCGGACCCATCAATACCGAGTGTAGACTTAAAGACCTGTCTTATCTTCAAGACTTGGATACAAATTTTACAAAAATATGAAAAGAATGAACACTTTAAGTAAAGTATCTTCTAGCATTTGAAGTGATATAATGGGCAGTGTTGTGCCTAGGCTCGATTGCTTGGGGGACACCAATGGCCCTTATGACATTTTCCAAAGGGTCATTTTATATTTTAAAGGGGCTTCAGTAAATAAAATATAAGCAACGTTGTTGATTTCTGAGGGTCATCCGGGCCCCATGTTTAATGTTGAAAGGGCCATCAATGACTTTAGGTAGGCAAATGGCCCCATGGCCCCCTCTCGGCGCAACACTGAATGGGCCTAAGTATACCTAACAAAAGAATTTAAATCATTCTTGCAAACAGAATTTCATTCACAAGTTCAATTAAAAGGAGCACTAATTAGGTTACTTTAAGGGAGTCTAGAAAGTGGTCTTAATATCGGAATTTCACTGTATAAGACACATTTTCATGTGGAAAAGAGACAGATTGGAAATTTGGAAGCCACGAAAGTATGCAGTAATTCATCTAGGTGCTAAAGTTTCCTGTTAGGATTTTATTCTTTGTGTGATTTGTGGTATAATATCCCCGTCAACACTGTAGGTCATTTTGGAGATGTTGCTTCAAATTTTGTGGGACTGTTATCAGAACGGAGATGAAATGACATCTCCAGCCCTGTTGCCCAATGAAACCAATAGGGTTTATAAGCATGGACGGTCTAACTCGCACCGCTTTGCCTGGACAGGCTTAGATCCTCTAAACAGTTTACCAGTACTGGTGTGCGGTCAGTTTCAGCCCTGCATGGAAGCATCATGCAGCCCATCTATTTCTTCAAGTCCGGATGTCTTTCTATGTTTAGTCGTGCTTTAAACTCGGGAACTCCCAACTTTTCACAATGAGGGATTTTTTTGTTCCGATCAGAAATGTGTCATGGAGCGTCACACATTTATATTATACCGGGGTATTTCTTACAAACCCAATGTATCCACAATCTGCTAGTGAGTATACTGCTGCTGAAACATTTGATCAAGGCAACTTATAATGATTCCTTAGGCCTGGGTAGATACAAAAATTTTGAAATTGCATGTTATGTTCAAAGTGCAAAACTTGTGACAAGGCTTAATCCAGATTAATCCACATGTATTGGTATCAGCTTAATCCTTACACAGTACTTAAAGTCTTATTCACTGGAGAAAGCAGACAGATGACAGAGTGTCAATGCAAATTTTAAGCAGATAGCATTCTGAATCTCGTCAATATACAGAGAAATTGTTTGTTCGTATTGGATTTTAACGACCCAGTAAACACTATTTAGGTCATTTTAGTCGACCAGTTTACCTATCCACACTTAGCCTGGACAGGCTTATATAAGAAAGTGGTTAACCAGTAGATAGCACACTCTTTAGCCAGAAACTGACAACTGCCCTTCTTGAATCAGTGGAAGGGACAGAATTACCGTAGAAAAGATTTCCCAATCAATCTCCATGAAAGAATGTTGCTGACCCCGGCAGGTATCAAACCTGCGCCGGGTATCGAACCTGCATCCTCCTGCGGATCACCAGTCAGACGCACATCTGACTGAGCTATTGGCCCCCGCCCATAGGGGTTTGAAGAAATATATGGGCTGCATGATGCTTCCACGCAGAGCTGAATCAGGCCCGCACACTAGTACTAGTAAACCGCTTAGAGGATCTAAGCCTGTCAAGGAACCGCGGTGCGAGGCGGACCGTCCATGCTAATAAACCCTATTGGTTTCATTGGACGACAGGGCTTGAGATGTCATTTCATCTCAATGTCGGGTAAAAGTCCCACAAAATTGGAAGCAACATCTCCAAAATGACCTTTACAGTGTTGACTTGGACATTAAACCTCAAAACAAACAAACTGACTGAGCTACAGAGACAGGCTTCAATTTACAGATAAAACAGTCCCAGTATTTCATATGAACTAGAAATGGTGTTTGTAAAACACAATGCCCCCAACTTTTGCTTGTCCCTAGATGGCAAAATATTCAACAAATATTGTTAAAGACTCAAAAACATACAACAAGAATTCCCCAGAAGGCTATGTTGCGCCTGTCACCAAACCATGAAATCTAGGTCAAGGTCAAACATGGATGCCTGCATAAAAATTTCACTCCTAGTTGCAAGCATGTACCAAGTATCATCAATGAAACTCCTAAACGAGAATTCTATGTTATTTAATTAAAGGGGAAATAATTCAAGAAGGGGAGATAATTTGGACAAGAAAAAAAATACTGGTCAACTATTTTTTCATGAGGAACCCATATATGAAATTTCAAAACACTAGCATACACGGTTCTAAAGATATGCTATGCACCAGAAAGCAACACAATTGAGAGGCAAAAAATTATAAAGGGCCATAACTTTAACAAAATTTTATAGAATTGGTTGAAAATTTAATCAGGTAGTCTCCTCTTTAGTCCCAATCACTATACCATGTATCAGGGCTGTAGCTTAAATACTTTTTGAGATATCTTGCTAACGAGAATTCTATGTTTTTTAATTAAAGGGGAAATAATTCAAGAAGGGGAGATAATTTGGACAAGAAAAAAAATACGGGTCAACTATTTTTTCATGAGGAACTCATATATGAAATTTCAAAACACTAGCATACACGGTTCTGAAGATATGCTATGCACCAGAAAGCAACACAATTGAGTAGCAAAAAATTACAAAGGGCCATAACTCTAACAAAATTTTATCGAATTGGTTGAAAATTTAATCAGGTAGTCTCCTCCTTAGTCCCAATCACTATACCAAATATCAAGGCTGTAGCTCAAATACTTTTTGAGATATCTTGCTAACGAGAATTCTATGTTATTTAATTAAAGGGGAAATAATTCAAGAAGGGGAGATAATTTGGACAAGAAAAAAAATACGGGTCAACTATTTTTTCATGAGGAACCCATATATGAAATTTCAAAACACTAGCATACACGGTTCTAAAGATATGCTATGCACCAGAAAGCAACACAATTGAGTGGCAAAAAATTACAAAGGGCCATAACTCTAACAAAATTTTATAGAATTGGTTGAAAATTTAATCAGGTAATCTCCTCCTTAGTCCCAATCACTATACCAAATATCAAGGCTGTAGCTCAAATACTTTTTGAGATATCTTGCTAACGAGAATTCTATGTTATTTAATTAAAGGGGAAATAATTCAAGAAGGGGAGATAATTTGGACAAGAAAAAAAATACGGGTCAACTATTTTTTCATGAGGAACCCATATATGAAATTTCAAAACACTAGCATACACGGTTCTAAAGATATGCTATGCACAAGAAAGCGTGACGTACGAACGGACGGACAAGCCAGAAGCAATATGCCCCCCAACTTTTTTAAAGTTGGGGGCATAATCATTCGCAAAGAGATGGTCACTTTGGCTCTTAAGCATGTTAAGTAAGGGGGTTGTCTCCTTTTAAGCCCCACATTGTTGTGGACTTGTTCAGTCACTTGTACTCAAATGAGTTGAAAAGTTGTTTCCTTAAAACTTGCATAGCATCCATTTAAAACTTAGAAATTCATTGAAATATGTAATTGCCACATATTATTGGTATTTAGTATCAGTTGATACAGGAGTTAATGTTTCCAATTTTGATTGAAATCATTAACATGATGTTACATCCGTTGTTTGTTTGATTTGAGGTTTAATGTCCCAGTCAACGCTGTAAAGGTCATTTTGGAGAGGTTGCTTCCAATTTTGAGGGACTTTTACCCGACATTGAGATGAAATGACATCTCAAGCCCTGTCGCCCAATGTAACCAATAGGGTTTATAAGCATGGACAGGCCAACTTCCACCGGCAGGCTTAGATCCTCTAAGCGGTTTACCAGTACTCGTGTGCGGGTCGGTTTCAGCTCTGCGTGGAAGCACCATGCAGCCCATATATTTCTTCAAGCACCCATGGGTGGGGGTCGTAACATCCTTTATCTGAAAGACAGACAGTGGTAGAGGATTCCAATCATTTATTAACCCAAAAGTTTTGAGATGTAGAACTTTGAATTCCTATTCTTTGAGAAAGCAATAAGAAAAAAAAAAACAGAAATGGCACCCAGGAGTAATACGCTGTTTACGGGTTAATAGTAAGGAGGGTATGTAATGGAGTGTATGTAATGTACACCTGCATGACACCCTCATGAGGGGTGTTACAGTGTATTATTATAGAACGAAAAATAGTACACCACAACCTCTTTATAACACTATTGTTGGGGTCCAAAGCAGAAATTGTATTACTTAAACAACTGTGTTATATCCGAACTTTGAATCCCCATATGCCAACCCATTTTTATATAAACTGGAGTTTACAAGTGTAAATAATATTATTTACTGACCCCCTTAGGTCACAAGTAGAGGGTCCTCTTCAGGAATGGGAGGTCACGGGTTCGATCCATGGCAGCGCCATACCAAAGACATAAAAAATGGTACTAGGTTCTCCTTTGGC
Organism: Lucinisca nassula; assembly: GCA_963580285.1. Lineage (NCBI taxonomy): Eukaryota > Metazoa > Mollusca > Bivalvia > Lucinida > Lucinidae > Lucinisca > Lucinisca nassula. The sequence continues at coordinate 51,877,955 of OY757025.1, read as the reverse complement.
TGAGAGTTGCATTATCAGTGGTAGTCATAGGAAGATAAATGGAAGGTAGTTAAGTATTTTTTAAAGCATACTTTGTCTCGATAAAAGCTCTATAGGGCTTAATGTTATTTGTTTCAAATAAGCGATGTTAAATATAGCTCCATCTTTTATTATTTTTCTTATTTCTGCTCAAAACCATAGACCATGGGTACTTGTTAGAACCACCTTGTCTCGGCATTCCTAATGAGTACCCACAATCAGCCCAGCATGCACATGATGTAATTGTGACATATCAACGTTGGTACAACGTCGTGACTTTTATGCAATGTGACAGCTACTTTGCACCGATGTTGATTTGACGATGCCCTAGCTGGGAGTGTTCAGAATCAGAATTTTTCATATGAAAATGTTTGTTTTTTTTTTTAATTGTTTGTTTGGTTTGAGGTTTAACGTCCCCATCAACATTGTAAAGGTCATTTTGGAGATGTTGCTTCCAATTTTGTGGGACATTTACCAGACGTTGAGATGAAATGACATCTTTTCTTTTTTTCTCCTATTACTGCTACTCGCTCACATCTGAGCATTACGAGCAGGATTTCCTGCGTAAAGCTCAGATGTGAGCGAGTAGCAGTAATAGGAAAAAAAAATAAAAGATGACATTTCATCTCAACGTCTGGTAAATGTCCCAATGAAATCAATAGGGTTTAAAAGCATGGACGGTCCGACTCGGAACCGCTTTGCCTGGGCAGGCTTAGATCCTCTAAGCAGTTTACCAGTACTTGTGTGCGAGTCGGACTTAGCTCTGCGTGGAAGCATCGTACAGCCCATCAGGACTGTTTTTTTTTTTTTTTTATTTGAATAGAAGTTTTTTTTTTTTTATTGTTCTATAAATAACGGCATAACTAATGCTGTGGCGTGGGAAACTGCGATCCTTACCTGGATTTTGGACTAACAATGACTAATGAAATGTTCACTCGTCTGTCAAAACCACATTTGAGGTTGCTTCCACCAAATTAATTCTGGCTTGAAGACAAACAAGATACTGTTGTTGTTTGTCTATATATCGCGCTGCTTATAAACAACAATTTTCTTGTTGTTGTATATCAATAAGTCATTTTATCAATTTTCAAACAAGACGTTTTCAGAGATTCACATTTTGGGGTTTCTCGATTAGTCAAGTTTAGTGTACGCCGAGTTCTACAAGAGAACAGAATAGAATACGGTATTTTTTATTCTCCAATAAGGACAATAAACATCTCATCACCAATAAATCACGGTCTGACAAATTTCAGATCATGGGGTAACAGACAGGTATGCCTTGTGTTAATATGACTGGAATAGGCCAGGTAGCTCCTCTGTTGATCTGCCCTTAGGCTATATATCTAGGTAACTGCATGGTACGTGGAGTGTTGGGGACATATGAAATATTTTGTGAAAAATATACAAAATTTGATTAAATCCTTAGCTTAAAACACATTAACTCCAATGGCTATATATTAAAATGCCGACTAACTAATATTCAGGTATGAAAATATCGAAAGATATTGAAAATGTTATTTTTCATTTTTATTTATTTTTTATTTATTTATTTATTTTTTTTACACATTCATTCTTTCTTCCAATTTCTCTCTTTCTTTCTTCCAATTGCGCCTTAACCCCAGTAGGGGACATACTTTGTGTATATTATATACACTCAAGTTTTGCAGGATGAAAGCCTACACAGTAATCAGGTAATTATGGTAGCGTTCTTTAACATGCACATGGGATTGCTGTCCCCGCACATGGGGCCTCCAGTTAAAGTCCCGATCCGAAGGACGACACCCTTTATGACATGATGCCAATGGAGCTATCTATCTATCTTCATATACTGAGTCGGTCAAACTTGGCCATTACCTCAGTTGGGAGCTTGTTCAGACACCGAAATTATCACCACAGCCGAGGATCGAACCCGGGGCCTCCAGCATCAGAGGCAAGTGCACTATATTATATACAACTGAGCCATCTTTCTAACATACTGCTGAAGGGATGGGTTCGGGCTCTAGTGAACGTTCTGATCCGAAGCGCGTCGCACTTTAGGGCAGTCGTCCATACTTATTATGTCGACTGGAAGATGTCTGGACACCGAAATTATATACTTGCTGCCAGGGATCGAACCCTCTGCAGGACCCGTAGTACCAGTAGCAAGAGCACTAATCACTCAGTTCCCACGTTTCTGTTGGTGTTAGCTCCAAAGGCTATATTAGACTACTGACTAACAAATATTCAGGTATGAAAATATCGAAAATGACCATTTTCTTCTTATTATTATTTTCTTTTTATTTTATTTATTTTAATCCGCTCATCTGGACTTGCAGAAATAGATGCTGCGATGTGCTGAACCCGGGCCGACCACCCATGAGTACTGATAAACTGCTTAGAGGGTCTAAACCTCCCCGAGACGGAACACCCTAACATATAAACTCATTTTGGTTTCATCGGTCATTTCATCTCAATGTCGGGTAAAAGCCCCACAAAATTGGAAGAAACGTATTATAGCAAAGTCACAAATCAGGAAACAGTGTTTGCAACGAAGCGCTTTGGATAACAAATCACAAAAAAAAAAATAATAATAATAAGGACTAGACAATTATACAAAAATAAGGTTCTATAATATATGTAAATAATAAATTGTTTGTTAAAAAAAGTGTCTTATAAAGCATGTTTTTACACCATCCACTTTAAAATACTACCCTGCTGAAATCTTCTTAACATTGAAATGCAAACATAAAAAAAAAAAAAAAATGTCAGTATTTGCAATGCACCACCTCCACATTACGCAAACACGCCTATACATTGCCACCTTTATCGCTGAAAAAAATGAAAATTTTATGATGAAAAATTGTGATATTTTTCTTATTTCTGCTCCAAATATAGATTGTGGGCCCTCGTTAGAACCGCCTCATCGAGGCGGTTAATTCTAACGTGTACCCACAATCTATATTTTAGAGCAGAAATAAGAAAAATAAGGTATACCCCCGGAAACCCCAGTTTTACTATATAAAAGTGGGGTTCAAGGGGGTAAAAATTATATAGGCATGTTTTCGTGATGATTTTGAATAGAAATACAAACTCCATATTTTTTATTCATGAATTCCTCCATTTTTTTCTGTCAATGAATTCGGGGTTCATTACAGTGGCAAATATGGTGTATTATCACAGATGTATATATGTATATGTCACCTGGTTTATTGACAGGTAGGATCAATAGTTAATCACAGGATCAATAGAGAGCAGTAGACACTCGAACTAATAAAGCCTTACAATTAGGAATGGGTTTTCAGTCTGGGTCTCAGATATTTCTTAAATTTTCATAATCATGTCTACCTCTATTATAATTGCTGAGCTAGCGCTGTATTAAGGAGGTCTCTCCTTTTTAAGCCCAGCATTGTTCAGGAATCTTTCAGTCCCATTCATTTTACACTCATTCTCAAATGAATTGGGATTTTAGCGGTTTAAAAAGTCAAATTATAAAGTTACTTAGATTCAGTCACCGATATGTTCAAAATAAAGTATTAACATGTACCTATACTCAGTTAAAATTCCTTGATCAAGAAATCAAAAGTTATTTCACCCCAACAGCTAGAAATATGTCGGTATTTTGATAAATTTTGATTGTGAGAAATGTACGCTACAATCTACTTGTTCGTTGCCCCCGTCTATAACATCACAAAAATCAAGAGACCGCAGCTCGCAATGACAGAAACTTCCGACCGGGTTATTAAGCGGGAACAAAATTGAACATATGGTCATATATATGGTAAAGAAATGAATAGCCATTTAGAATAAAATTCGGGGTTGGTTAGAGAATACAGAAAAAGAAATAGTTTTCTGAAAACATACAACTTTCGTTTTGTTTTAAGAGAAGCACATAATAGCTAGATCACTTACGACTATTGCATTTGAACAGGTATTGGGTGGTAAATAAGGAACACAAGTAATATTACTTTAGATAAACGATCAACATAAGCAATAGGTTTTTTTAATTATATGTAAAAAGTCGCGGACATTACAGTGATTTTGTTTCTATAAGTCAAGTAGTTTACTAACGCGATTAACTGAGAATATAGCTGCTAGCGTCATTTCTTTCATATTTTGGACCTAACTAATGTATCAGTGCATGCTCAGTCATATGCTTTTAAAACATGGGGTCGCTATGACGCAAAAAAGCCTCGGTATATACTTTTATGCATTAAAAATGCTCTCCTGACATATAAACTGCTTTCTTAAGGCAGCCGAAACATTAAAAGACATGTTTATCACATATTAACGCACAACAACCGCATGGCCTTATGTTCTCAATAATCAAGTATCTAAACTTAATAATGCAACCACGAGAATACAGTATCGAACATTACAGTGCATTCCAGAGTAATATTTGTCTATACAAGAGTCTTTTAAGTGTAACCAATTTTGTCTACCAGCTGGAAGAAAGTAACACATTTTGTGAAGTTTGTAAATAAGTTCTCAGAAATGTAAACAAATGCATGTCTGTAAATGGCAGCTATGATGGTCTCGGACATTACCATACATGGTAAAGGGACATGCTATGCCACTTTACCATTTCTACCTGCAAAATTAAAAATGAATCTAATATTGTATTTGTTGTATCTAGGAACATAATCAAGAGTAAACCAGCATATCCTAAAATATACACGTTTATTTTAGGCGGGGATGTTCGATACAATTTGTAATGTTCGATACAATAATGTTAGTAACATAAACTGCACTTACAATGTTTTTAACACTCAAAATATGCATTTGGAAATACAAATTTAAGAGTTGAAGTACCTTCCTAACAGTGCACATTTTATATTGAAAATATTCATCCTGGCAAATAAAATTTGGGAAAAGGTTATAAGCTATGGGACTCAAATCCAAAATCGAAAATAAGTAATACATTTGGAATCAACATTGTTGCCGTTTGCAGCTATTGGTAGCAATGTAGCAAACATGTATATCACTAAACGTGTTCATTTTACACAACTAAGGTTGCACAATTCAAAATTGTTCATTTATTTGCAGTCATTATCTCTGGACGGTCAACATAGCAAACCTGTCATGTTCGATACCAAATGTAGCGGACATTTCATCGCATAGATCCACTGCTTATTGCAATAGAATAATGATCTTGCAAGCGTGCAAATGTTGTTCATTAATAATGATTTTTGGTAGCATATTCTTAATTTGACAATATTAATTGTGACAAATAATATTGGAAAAAGATATAAAGTTTCTTTGCAGGTATTTAAAAACAAAATCTGACTTCTGTTTTCCCTTAACTGTGGTATTGTCTGCCGACTCCCTTAACCATCAAACACCGGAAAGGCAACCATGTCGTCTGCAGATACTTTCTACTATGTAATCTGGTAACGGAAAACTGTGCCACGTGAGAGCAATGTAATCAAGCTGTTAGACTAACAATTTTCGGTATTGAACATTACAGGTCTCGAACATTACAAAACACTGGAAATGAGGGAATTTCAACATCAAAATATTATGTTCGTTACAGATAGTGTATTTGTGTTAATCACACATTGCGGGAGTTTGACTCAATCTAGCATTTTTTGTCCATACATACGTAATAAGCCTGGTATAATGATCGCGAACATTATGCATTTTTGCAACAAATCCATACACATTTTTGTATGGCAAGTATTTTTCATTTCCTATTGTACAGGTAACATCAAAAAACCTTATATGCTTAATATAATACAGAATCTCCATTTGGTCATGTTTCCGCGTATAAAAACCTAAACGTTGTTTTGAAATAACAAGAAGAAAAACGTCGTCTCGTACATTACAATGTTTAATTAAATTTCGGCGACAGCCATAATCGGGGAAAAATACTTAGTAAGACTCCATGTGGTCCTGCTAATGGTAGTTTTTTTCCCTACCCAGAATATGTAGCATTTATGGAAACCACCTAACCCTTTCCTTACTAGTGGAATTTCAAATTTGTAAGTGTGCAAACAAAGAGAATTCGAAAAGCGACAGTCTCGAACATTACAAAACCAGGTTTTCCCGTGGCTCATTTTCTCTGAAAAGGTACTTTTCGACGGGAGGTTTATCATGATATCTTCGGGACCTGTTGTTCTGCCATATAAACGAATGCATTGGTTAAAAATGACTGCTCGATTTCAGAAAATATACGGCGACTGCAATATCCCAATTCATTTGAGAATGAGTGTTTAGTCACAGTCTATATAATCATGCGAAGCGTCCATATTCATGTACAACCACGAATTGTTTAGAGCAAACATCACCAGCAGAGTAAAACAACTAGGTATGGATTGAAACGTAAAAGAAAAAGAAAGGAAAAAGAATCCACAGGTTATACATTTTTTTTTTTTTTTTTTTTTGGTCTCTGTTGGGAGTTGAGGGTTAATTAATTGCATCGATTCTTGATCATTGCCTTCACTTCTATTTTTCACAGTCTTTACGCTTTTTAATAAAATCGTAAAGTAAGACTTTAAAGACAAACAAGAAAAAACTTCCAAGCTTCTGTGAAGAATGAAAGAACCAAGACAACGCGTAGATCTAGTTCTGCCACCCTCGGGCAATTTAGGTGAACCCAACTAATCGGAAGCTGTCCGGAAAGTACCGAAATATTCCGAGGTAGAATTATCTGAAGAAAAAAAAAATGGGTAACTGTAAAATGCCTCTTAAAACATAACAAAGGAGGCCCACAAAGGAGATGTGCAGATCCTGACACAGGTGAATAATCGATTTATTGTCATTTCTAGAAATCCACATTGACATGGATTTCTAGTCAGTTATATGGTGGTTTCGGCCCGGGTAGTTTCGGCCTAAATTTGGACTTTGGTCATTTAGGCATATTTCGTTGGGTCGTTTCAGCCCGGGTCATTTCGGCCAGAATTAATCAGATAGAATTTTATCAATTATATATATATCTATATATATATATATTATCAGATTATTTGAAAATATTGCATTATGTAATCTCAGGGACACGGTTCATAATGATTTTGCTCTTCTAGAATGAAATATAAGCATACTAGTATATACAGTGTAGAATGAAATATAAGCCTACTAGTATATACAGTGTATATATACACTGTATATATACTAGTACACTTATATTTCATTCTAGAAGAGCAAAATCAGTTTGGACCGTGTCCCTGTGATGTAAATTGCATGATGCCGCTCCGGCCCATCAGGGCTTGAAGAAATAGCTAGATGGGCTGCACAATGCTTCCAGGCAGAGCTGAAACCGACAGCACTTAATACTGGTAAACTGCTTAGAGGACCTGCCTAAAGTGGTATGAGTAGGACCTTCCATGCATATAAACCAAAGTCCCTATATATAGGTTTCATTTGGCGACAGGGCTGAGATGTCATTTCATCTCAATGTCTGGTAAAAGCCCCACCAAATTGGAAGTAACGTCTCCAAAATGACCTTGTGTTGACATGGGGTTAATTTTTGTTTGTTTGAATTGGAGTTTAATGGCCCAGACAACACTATTTAGGCCATTTTTGAGCCGGTCAGTTTACCTATCCACACTGTTCCTGGGCAGGCTTATATGGAAGTGATTAACCAGTACAGTGCACATTCTTTTGCCAGAAACTGACAACTGCCCTTCTTGAATCAGCGGAAGGGAGAGAATGACCATAGAAAAGATTTCATGATCAATCTCCACGAAAGAATGTTGCCGACCCCAGCAGGAATTGAACCTGCATCCTTCTGATCACCAGTCAGACGCGCATCTGACTGAGCTACCGAGGCCTGAGGAACGTGGAGGTAAAACCTCAAATCAAACAAACAAAAGCTTCCATGCAGAGCTGAAGCCAACCACACATGAGTACTCCATGGTAAACTGCTTAGAACATCTAGCTAAAGCCTGGAAAAGCCAGTGCTTAGGTAAAGTGGTGCAAGTTGGACCATCCATGCAAATAAACCAGGGTATTCATATCATTGGACAGCGATTGAGATGCCACGCAGAGCTGAATCCGGCCCGCACACTAGTACTGGTAAACCGCTTAGAGGATCTAAGCCTGTCCAGGAACTGCGGTGCGAGGCGGACCGTCCATGCTAATAAACCCTATTGGTTTCATTGGGCGACATGGCTTGAGATGTCATTTCATCTCAATGTTGGGTAAAAGTCCCAGAAAATTGGAAGCAACGTCTCCAAAATGACCTTTACAGTGTTGACGGGGACGTTAAACCTCAAATCAAACAAACAAAGCCATTTCATCTAGATATCAGCTTAAAGGGCAACAAAATAGGAAGCAGCATCTCCAGAATAACATAAAAAGTGTTGATGTTAAACCGCAATCAAACAAACATTACCTTGTCACGTTAGCCAAGGTGATGTAACGGCCTCCGCATATCAGGGCTTGAAGAAAAAAATGGGCTGCATGATGCTTCCAAGCAGAGCTGGAACTGACTGCCCACTGCTTAGAGGGGCTAAGCCTGCCCAGGAAAAGCGGTGCGAGTCCATGCTTATAAACCCTATTGGTTTCATTGGGCAACAGGGCTTGAGATGTCTTTTCATCTCATTGTTAGGTAAAAGACCCACAAAATTGGAAGCAACGTCCCCAAAATGACCTATATAAAGTGTTGATGGGGACGTTAAAAAGATGGTTATGTAAGTAAATTAACAAATTTTAAATGTGCTGATCATAGCCATGTTTTGAGCTAGCACAAACATGATTGACTAGAAACAATAAAAAAATTATATGGGACATCAGTCATCTGCTTACCATTTTTTTACGCGACAGATGAGCTTTTGTAATCACTTGTTGTCCCTCGTCCGTGCGTGCGTCAGTGCGTACATGCCACAGATACATATTAATGGGGTTTATGTTCTGTACTTTTCAAACTTAATGAGGTTTATTCCATAAATTTTTGTGTTATGGGGTTAAATTTGTGTCATTATGGGGTTAGTGGCTGTACACATCTACATTATAGGGTTAAAGTCTCCATAGAGTTAACATGGGGAACCCCAGAATGTACGTCTCATAAAAACGTCCGTGTGTCCGTCCGAAAACAATTTCTTCAAATGACATCTCGTCCCCTGAGCGCAATACTATGGTAACTTCATAATGACAAACTTTACAGGAGAAGAAAAAAACTGTATCAATTTATTTTGACAAGGAAAACAATAATACCAGTCATGTGGCTGGTAGCATTTGGGTATATAAAGACCATCAATGAAGTATTTGAAAACAGTTTATACTGACAGAATAAATATTTGGGAACATGTGTACTTACAACAATATTGCGCTGAAACTACTGAGTGCAAAACTATGGTAACTTCACTTACCATAGTATTGCACTCACACATGTGACAGATAATATAAGAGCAACATGAGTGCAATACTATGGTAGGTGCAGTTACCATAGTATTGCACTACAGAAACAGTGCTTTTATGTTATTTTACTGAGTGCAATACTATGGTACCTTAATTAATTATACATATTTTACCATTATCATTTCATGTGGAATAATATATTTAGACAGTGGCTTTCCTTTATATGTTATTTTAATAATTTAGACAAAATATACAGATGCTTTACACTCTTAAACCAGGTTAATCAGATCCCAAAACTCATATGGCACATACATGGCAGCTCCTTTATATTCCATGATGTGAAGGTCAAATTCTGTGATTTTACCTTACTTGTAAGAAAGTACATTGTACAGGAAGATTTATTGTCCTTACCCCAGACATAGCAGATTAGAAAATGTACTTGACTGGTCCCAAATTTTGGAACTACATGTACTTTCAACTCTGCTATTAACTTTCGGCTCAGCACATTGTTTTAATCTCAACCATCTCATTACAGAGCTCATTCATGGAACAGTTTTGTTTTACCCACATGATCTACCCAAAGGTTTAAACTATCTATCATCAAATTCAAACAAAAAACATACATATTACAAGACAACCTAGCTCTTCTGCTTTGCCTATAACAGGGATACAACTAGAGAGAGAAGTGAGAGATTCTCAGCAATAAGAAGTCTCCTTTAATGATATGCTCAAACTTCTTCCAATTTTCAACTGAGGTAGACATCAAAACACAATGTCATAGATCAAAACACAATGTCATAGAACATTATAGGAAAACAAAGTCCAACCCATAACTATTCTTTAATAAATTTGAAAACTCGATATCACAACAATTTCAGTTGAATGCAATCGAAGCACAAAATTATCACCGGTTGCGATCGGCATTGGCCTACTTCGGTTGGAAAAGCCCCCATCAGATCCATACACATTTAAAAGCTTATAATTCAATACTCCAAGAAACAAATGTTATAGAATTTGTTGCTTGGAGTAATGAAGGGGAAAGGCCAATTTGTTACCTATTATACTCCTTACTGGGATTCATTATTACGGCAAATTCTTTATAATGGCACAATATTAGATTGTCACAGGGAAGGCCCTCTGTATGATATTTCTTATTTTATAATCACAACTGCATGTATTGGGCTTTAAAAGCTTAGTGACTATTTACCTGTGATGTATGGACATGCATCAATAACATCACACAAAAGCTGTAGTTTCCTTATGAGTGTAATGAATTTTGGGGTTTAGCACATCTTCTCACACTGAAAATTTATAGCCTCTGGTTATAAGAAGTCATAGGTTTGATCCCCACTGGGTGTGGTAACATTCATAGAGACTGATCATGTTTCTATCCCCTCTGTCTAATATATTCAAAAAGGGACATTGTTAGTTTTTGAGGTAAGAATGTTCATGTACTTGCTAACCACTTATATTACATGCATTACAGAGAAATACCATGATTTCTACCAGACATAAACTTGGTATTTTCCTTTTTGCTAAGATGAAATATTTCCTCTTAGCCGGGGAAATAAATCCCTTCAGCTGGAACTACTTTATGTACAAGATACGAGATACCGCTTTGCAGTGAAATTGTTCTATTCAAACGCGGGAAAGTTTCAATCACGGCGACGTTATTCATGACGTCATTGCAATGGCGTCTAAGAAATATCAACAGACGTTCAGAATGCGTGACGTTTGAGTCGGATGCAACGCTGAAACAAAAGAAAACATGGATATGACCATTGATTAGGATGTAAGTTTTGCTTTATTTAATCTAACGTTTTACTTGTTTTATCACTGAAACACTTTGTTTCTTCTATTTTTGTTCAAAACTGTAGAAAGCGCTTTCAAAATGGCGCCCATCCAGTTGTTCTTCCACCCAGATTCTGTAACACTTCGCTGATTGAACCGTTTACATGGGCTGTAAACAGTCAACTGAACGGGCATTCAGATCCAAAAATCAAGATCCAAACTCTCCTAAAAGTCTATGGAAGTGCATGTAATATACAGATTATACATTTCTCCTATTTGAAATATGGGATTTATAAACCTCGGGAGGTAAAACAATCCGTTAAAGAAACTCGTGCTTCGCACTCGTTCCTTTATCGGATTGTTTTACCTCCCTCGGTTTATAAATTCCATATTTCAACTAGGAGACTGAATAATCTATATATATAATTATGTGGAAACCCAGGAAAAGTTTGGTTAGGTAAACTGAAAGGCTCAATCTGACATTTTGGGCTGGAGAAAAGGATTGGGCTACATGTTGCTTCCACATGGCTGAACCAACTGCACATTAGTACTTGTATAACGCTTATGGGATCCAGCCTGCCCAGGCAAAGTGGTTCAAGTTGGACGGTCCATGCATATAAATTCTATTGATTTTAATGTGTTGGAGGGCTTTAGATGCCATTTCAAAAGTCCTACAAAATTGGAAGCACTATCTCCAAAAATGACCTTTATAGTGTTGAGGGGGATGTTAAACCTTAAACAAACAAATCAGCATGACGTATATTTAAATAGTAGTGACTGGGTCGTTTACCTCCACATAAAAGCTACATGCCATATAATGTCCATTGATGTTCTGCATACCACTATCAGTAACTTTACAGTTTCTTCACATTAAGATTTTGTTATTGCCAACTTCTTTGTGGATAAATATGTACATTTATCGAAATTTGATTGTAACTATAATTATGTTTGATTTGTAAATATTAGCAAAAATTTCTAACAAATAAATGATGAACTTTTCATACTTATGTTTTAACACAATGTTTTGATAGTCATAATGAAGGTCTAAATTGTTCTAAGGTGGTTCATGATTCAATATGGGATTGCAAATGCTACCTATTATACCATGTGACATGCTGCCATTGTTGGTTTGATTAATTTTATCAATCAACCCAAAGTTACATAAACACGTGCAAGCATTTTTAAGTTAAATGACTGTAACTGACCCAACGTGCAATAATTGTTTCTACAATATTTAGGTTGTGCAATACTATTTACAGCCATGCTATTCTTGCTGTTGTGACATCAGAGGGCTTAGAATAATTTAAAAAGTTATCTGTAAAACATGGACTAGGGTTATGTGCTGGAACAATAGAAAACATAATAGACTCAGATCAGATGCAGCAGAATGTGACATCTGATCAAGCCCTGCACTGTTTGCTTAAAGTACAAGAATTCAAGAGTTAAATGAATCAGTAAAAGTTCCTTTTATGGGCACACTCAGAGATATTCATTGCCATGAGTGCTTTGATTTTTGAGATTTAGCATTGAGACTTAATAATGACTGTGCTGTTTCATAGCGTTAAAAACAAAACTTTGCACTTGTCAACGGGCATGTTACCATAATAGTGGAGTTCACTTGTCCAAACAAAAATTTACCCAGAAAAAGAAAGTGATGACGTCTTCAAATTCTCACATTAACCCTTATCTTGCTGTTCACGACAACCCCTATGTTTGCAAACAGTGTAGATCCTTCTGGAGAAGTCATCTGATCAGGGTCTACACTGTTTGGTATTCAGTTTATGAATTTGTAGCAATAAATTTCATCAAGTAATTTGATTGGTTGATAGACAGAAATGGGTGTGGCTTTAATGAATATTCAGCAAGATAAGGGTTAAAACATGGCCTTTGGAATATTCAACTGATGAAAACCAAGTCTCCCAACTGTAACCCAAATAAAGCACATTTGGTACGCTTGCAAAAAGGCATGTCAAATCTGCTTGTGGACTCAGCGCATATAATATAATATTATATTGTCAACACCTGAACTGTCCTGTCCTGCTAATTTTATCTGCAACGTCAGGCAACTTCAGTGTTGTCTTTTTTCAGTATATTTCAATAATGTATTTTGTGAAGTGTGTTTGAGTTTTACATCTCACAACAGCTCAGGTCATACAGAGACTGGATGGTTTGATTTAAAAACTCGTAATAATTTCAAGAGAAGCCTGGGATCAAACCCATGACTCCTGCTTTAAGAGGTGAGTAGAATAGCCACTACATTTGTGAAGAATTTTGAGTGCAATTTTCCAAGGTTCTGATAACTGGCCTGTTTATCCTGCTTTTCAAGGAAGGATGAACCTACAGGTTAAGACACACAATTCTATAGAATTTCTTGGTCTTTGATAACACTCTAGACATACTCAGGTCGGTACCACAGTATTCACTGGCTTAGCAGGATTAAAGTTTGCATTTTAACTAGGCCTGCTAGCTGCTCCCTGACTTGACTATGTGATTCTAAATCATGTCATCTGACTTCCAGTTCAAAGTAAACTGTCACTTTATGAACACTAAAAGAACATGTGATATGGTGAATTTCAAAAGACAGTGTTTGACAATTATGATAGCACTTATTTTTCATGATAGGCTTTATATTAAGAAAGCCATGTAGCCATGTTAGGGGTATTTAGTCGTAAATGGGTTAAAAGAGAATATTTACAGCAGTGTGTCCCTGCTATTCATGCTTGGTTTAGTAATGGACCAGCCTAATAGGACTAGAAGCTCTGCTATGACTATAGCCTAAAAACTAATGAGGCAACTTCACTGCTGAGAAGGTCTAAGCCTGACCAGGCCAAGCAGTGCCAGTCTTGAATATTAAACCCTAGTAATTTCTCAGAGCCATTGGGCTTGAGATGTTATTTCATCTTGATGTAACTCGCCTTGTAAACCAGGGATCGCAGGATCGATCCCGGGCTTCTCCAGACTTTCGGATGAGTCTTTAAACCGAGGTCCCGTCTCCGTATGACCTTAGCTGTTGGTGGGACGTAAAACTAAAACTCACTCACTCATCTTGATGTAGGGTAAAAGTCCCTTAATATCAAAAGCAATATCTTGAAATGACAAAACAGCATTATATATATGAAAACCAACACTGAGCAAGCGTCTTCCCTAACACTGCACTGTACTAAACATGGTATGTGTACCTCTGTAAAGACCAGTCTAATGTTCGATTAAAAGTTCTACAAGTCTACAAAGACCACATGTAGCCTAGAAAGAACTCCCTATTTCTTCAAACATACAAGAAGCACATGAAGCCCAGAAAGCACTTATACAAGATTCTTTTCTATTTCTACAAATCTACAAAGACCACATGTAGCCCAGAAACCTCTTAAACAAGAGTGTTCTCTGGACTTCATCAAAACACTGCACTGGACCCAACATGGCTACCTCTGTCAGGCTATGTGCCACCCATGCAGGCACCCATTCTATGATACTTTTATACAAATCAAAGGTCGGCGAAGATTAGTAAAATTTGTACCATAATGACCCTGAGTATTGGGACAGATAGGCCTAATGAGGCTAAGCAGACCGTGCAGACCCAGATCTGACAGTTCTTCATCAGGATCTACACTGTTTGCCATTCCGTCTGCAACTTTTGGACTCCTTGCTGGATCATTAAACATTTTTTTTAATGTTTAGGGGAATTGCCATAAGTCCTAAAGGTGTCCATATTTTTACCATACTTTCTTTTTTTTTTTTTTTTTTTTTTTGAGATGGAGTTCAGAATAAACAGAGAACGTTCTGTAATGTTTTGGTACTGCACTTAGACAATATATGAATAATTAACCAGAACTTGGACATTGTGGTCCCAGACAGTCAGACTCTAACTTGTTAAAGTGGGGATTTACCTTTTCATAATGAAGGTTTACAGTAACCCTTTAACCCCCTGAGTTTCTGAAATGATCTTCAGTTTTGATGTGCACTCTTCCTGTTGCAAACTGGTACATGTATTTAGCATGTCACCAAAACAGGATAGCAAACATTATAGATCATGATGAGACATCTCATCTGGAGCTACACTGTTTGCCTAAGACATTAGTTTTTCATACTTTCATGGTGGAAATGGGTCAAGCTTAATTTGTGTGCAAGTGTGTTTGGAGTTTTATGTCCCACCAACAGCTAAAGTGATACGGGAGATGGGAACACATTTTAAAGAATCATCTGAAAGTTTGTGGAAGCCAGTTATCGAATCCACAATCCCTGGTTTATGATGTTTATCCACAATCCCTGGTTTAAGCATACTTTGTTGGCATTTAGTGTTTGGTGCACAGATTGCTGGGACAAAATCTTTGTGTGTGAATACGTGTTTTTTTTTTTTTTATGAAAAATATAATTTGACCTTTAATACCAAAAAGCATTCCTTTTGTTTAAGTACTTGCATTAATGAAAACTCCCAAATTTGCTCTGGGGCTTCAAGGCACCGGATCCTCCATTACATTCATTTATAAAGCAGATGGAGAACATACTGTTAATTCTTTTTAATATCAACAAATTTGTTCCATAATCCAGCAAGGAGTCCAAAAGGTGCCAACAGAATGGCAAACAGTGTAGACCCTGATCTGACTGCTCCTTTAGTCTGATCTGGGTCCGTATTTTTGTTTTTTCTTAGGCCTATCTGTCCCAATATTAGGACAATTACGGTAACATAAAGATACTGATGGTAAAGAGAAATTTTAAGTACTTTTAAGTTTTACTCAATTTTTTTTTCATAATAACAGTGCAGATGTGTTTTATACAAAAGTACCATAATGGTCATTTGCTGACTGTCTAGCTTCGAACCCCTAGAGGCTGGGTTTTATACCCGTACTTAAGATTTAAGGTTATGTTGGCTGACCATGCACCCAGTTGTGTAAATTTTAAAGTCATGATTCAACCAATTACATTTCTGATTACCTATACCTGACAGCTTTTGGATTTGTTTGTATGATTTGAGGTTTAACGTCCCTGTCAACACCATAAAAGGCCAGACGGGCCTCCGTGGCCTAGTGGATAAGAGCGCTGACTCTTAGTCATTAGGTCTCTCACCGCCGTAGGTTTGAGCCTCGCTCGGGCCACGTGTGAGACGCCAAGTTCTGCAACGGAAGGTCAGGTGGTTTTTCTCCGGGTACTCCGGTTTTCGCCCACCTCTGATTAACGATCGGCGCGATATGAGTGAAATAATCTTGAAAGGGCCGTAAAACCCAAACCATAAAAGGCCATTTTGGGGACACTGCTTCCAATTTTGTGGGACTTTTACCTGACACCAGGGCCTGACAAATCCATTGCCCAGCTGCCCGGGAAAAGTCCAAATTTTGGCTGGGCAAGTGATTTTTTATTTCACTTGCCCAGAACAATATATAGAATATATAGGGAATATTGTAATTCCGAGGCATTTTCAAGATGCTTTGGAATGCTGGGCAAGTGGCTGAAACTTGGATTTGTCAGGCGCTGTGACACTGAGGTGAAATGACATCTCAAGCCCAGCGGCGCAATGAAACTAATAGGGCTTATATGCATGGACACTTGCAGGACATTTCCTGGGCAGGCTTATACCTTCTACGCAGTTTACCAGTACTCATGTGCAGGCGGTATCAACTCTGCCTGAAAGCACAATGGGGCCCAATCTATTTCTTCACGCCCTGATTGGTGGAGGCCTATAACTTTTGGATAAGGAAACATGTTAAGAGCTTGAGATAAACCGACTTCGAAAGACATTTAACAAATATAATATAATAATTATAGTCCCAGCATAAAAATTGTTTGAATGCTGCATTTTAAAACTGAGAAATCATTACTGGAATTATACTTCTATCAGTGGAGCAATTCAGGTGTTTTCTCCAATTCGTCATGCTCATGTCAACAAGTCTTTGCAGAGGCATCTTGTAACTAATGCTTATGGGCTGGAAACAACATTTGAACACCATAAAAAGTACAATAATAACTTAATAAAACTGAGTTACCATAGTTTTGCGCTCAGTTAATTAACAATAAGCAATATGAACTTGTGAGCGCAATACTGTTTTAAGTGGAGTTACCATAGTCTTGCGCTCAGTTTCTTTACACTGCACAATGTAAGTAAAGTGAGCACAATACTGTGGTAAGTACAGTTACCATAGTATTGCGCTCAGCCGAAAAAGTGTCAAAAAAGTTTAAAATCATTTATTTTCAGAAATATGCAGCCTTCTGCTCTGATATTTTGTGTGGACATGTATGAACGTTAGGCAAACCCTTTGAGCCAAAAAAACATTTTTTGACAAAAATGAAGTTACCATAGTATTGCGCTCGGGTGACGATCTCCTAAACCACTGATCGGATTTTGACCAAACTTCACAG
Organism: Lucinisca nassula; assembly: GCA_963580285.1. NCBI lineage: Eukaryota > Metazoa > Mollusca > Bivalvia > Lucinida > Lucinidae > Lucinisca > Lucinisca nassula. The sequence continues at coordinate 51,860,525 of OY757025.1, read as the reverse complement.
GAATGATCCTTAGGTGGTCCCCTTTCAAAGTTGTTCAAATGGTTCCGGTCAGCATTGCACATCTAGGTCATAGGAGCCAAAAATAGATTTTTTTTCACCAAAAACTTAAAAAATCTTCTTCTCTGAAACCACAAGACCCAGGTCTTTGATATTTGATATGAAGCTTCATCTAGTGGATCCCTTCCAAGATTGTTCTAATTATAGTGCTGGGGCCAAAAATGCCCCCGCCCCGGGGCCCTTTGGTTTTACATGGGCCCATATAGGGAAATGCTTTAAAAATCTTCTTCTCTAAAACCGTAAGGCCCAGGTCTTTGATATTTGGTATGAAGCTTCATCTAGTGGACCCCTACCAAGGTTGTTCAAATTATAGTGCTAGGGCCAAAAATGCCCCTGCCCCAGGGCCCTTTGGTTTTACATGGGCTTATATCTATAGGGAAACTCTTTAAAAATCTTCTTCTCTGAAACCACAAGGCCCAGGTCTCTGATATTTGGTATGAAGCTTCATCTAGTGGACCCCTACCAAGATTGTTCAAATTATAGTGCTGGGGCCAAAAATGCGCCCCTCCCCCCTCCGGGGCCCTTTTGTTTAACGTCGTCTTATAAAGGGAAAATCTTTAAAATTCTTCTTCTCTGAAACCGCAAGGCCCAGGTCTTTGATATTTGGTATGACACTTCATTTAGTGGACCTCTACCAAGATTGTTCAAATTATGCCTCTGAGACAAAAAATGGCACGCCTTGGGGCCCTTCGGTTTTACATTAATTTTGTTTATATAGAGAAAACCTTTAAAAATCTTCTTTTCTGAAACCACAAAGCTCAGGTCTTTGATATTTGGTATGAAGCTTCATTTTGTGGACCTCTACCAAGTTTGTTCAAATTATAGCCCTGGGGCAAAAAATGCCCCCGCCCCGGGGCCCTTTGGTTTTACATTGGTTTATATAGGGAAAACCTTTAAAAATCTTCTTCTCTGAAACCACAAGGCCAAGGTTTTTGATATTTGGTATGAAGCTGCATCTAGTTGACCCCTCCTTATGTACCAGGAGTCCATTTCAAAATTAAGGGGTGTCAGGTTGTTTTTTTACCTTCAAAATTTATTTGGAAAATGGCTTTACTTTCCTCAAACAGTGTAGGCCCTGATCAGAAGCCGCATTCTGGGATTGCACTGTTTGCCCTGGTACCCGTTTTGTGGTTTCCGGTACTAAATGGGTTAATTGTCTGGAATTTTGGGAAAAGTGTAGGCCCAGATCGTATGCCGCTTTCTGCGGCATCTGATCTGGGCTTGCACTGTTTGCCAACTATCCGTTTTGGGGTTTCCGGTACAAAATGGGTTAACAACTTGACAGAGGCTTAAAAGGATCTTGTAGTGTTTTGTGCTTAAACAGTTGTGTATTGTGAAAGAAGTTGAGAGAATTCCCGCCTTGGTAATATTGAAGAACAAACTGTTCTGAATTCAGAGATTCATATGTGCAAGTTTGTTTAATTTGATGTTTAACATCATTGTCAACACTGTATAGGTCATTTTGGAGACAATGCTTCCAATTTTGTGGGACTATTACCCGCCAATGAGATGAAATGTCATCTCAAGCCCTGTTGACCAATGAAATCAATAGGGTTTATAAGCATGGACGGTCCGACTCCCACCGCTTTGCCTGGGCATGCTTAGATCCACTAAGCGGTTTACCAGTACTCGTGTGCGGTCAGATTCAGCTCTGTGTGGAACATGTAGCCCATCTATTTCTTCAAGCCCCCATGGGTGGGGGTGGCAATATGCAAGTATATGTCAGTATGAATTGGGTATTTTGGATTTTTATTTGGGTTTGTTACCCTTCAATTTATTTTTTGCTCACCGTCACGTAGTGACGAGGTGAGGTGAGCTTTTGGGATCACTTTTTGTTGGTCGTGCGTGTGTGCATTCGTCCGTGCATCAAGTTTTTCTTCAAACGACATCTCCTCCTAAACCACTGATTGAATTTTGACCAAACTTCAGTAATGATCCTTAGGTGGCCCCCTTTCAAAGTTGTTCAAATGGTTCCAGTCCGTTGCACATCTAGGTCACAGGAGCCAAAAATAGATTTGTACACAGAAAACTTTTTAAAAAAAACTTCTTCTCTGAAACCACAAGGCCCAGGTCTTTGATATTTGGTATGGAGCTTCATCTAGTGGACCCCTACCAAGAGTGTTCAAATTATAGTGCTGGGGCCAAAAATGCCCCCGCCCCGGATCCCTTTGGTTTTACATAGAATTATATAGGGAAAAATCTTTAAAAATCTTCTTCCCTGAAACTGCAAGGCCCAGGTCTTTGTTATTTGGTATGAAGCTTCATCTGGTGGACCCCTACCAAGATTGTTCAAATTATAGTGCTTGGGCCAAAAATGCCCCCGCCCAGGGGCCCTTTGATTTTACATGAGCTTAATAATATAGGGAAAACCTTTAAAAATCTTCTTCTCTGAAACAGCAAGGCCCAGGTCTTTGATATGAAGCTTCATCTAGTGGACCCCTACCAACATTGTTCAAATTATAGTGCTGGGGCCAAAAATGCCCCAGCCCCCTGGCCCTTTGGTTTTACATGGGCTTATATAGGGAGAACCTTTAAAAATCTTCTGCTCTGAAACTGCAAGGCCCAGGTCTTTGATCTGTGGTATGAAGCTGCATCAAGTGGACCCCTACCAAGATTGTTAAAATAATAGTGCTGGGACCAAAAATGCCCCGGCCCCGTGGCCCTTTGGTTTTACATTGGCTTATATAAGGACAATCTTTAAAAATCTTCTTCTGTGAAACCACAAGGCCTAGGACTTTGATATTTGGTGTGAAATTTCCATTTTAGTGGACCTCTATCAAGACTGTTCAAATTGTAATAGCCCTGGGGCCAAAAAATGCCCCCACCCAGAGACCCTTTGGTTTTACATAGACTTATATTGGGAAATCTTTAAAAATCTTCTTCTCTGAAACTGGTCAAACTGCAAGGTCCATGTCTTTGATATTTGGTATGGAGCTTCATCTAGTGGATCTCTACCAAGATTGTTCAAATTAAAGCCCTTGGGCCACAAATGCCCCCACCCTGGGGCCCTTTGATTTTACATAGACATATATGGAGATAAGCTTCAACTAGTGGACCCCTACCAAGATTGTTCAAATTATAGTCCTGGGGCCAAAAATGCCCCGGCCCAGGGGCCCTTTGGTTTTACACTGGCTTTTATAGGGAAAACCTTAAAAAATCTTTCTCTGAAACAACAAGCCCAGGTCTTTGATATTTGATGTGAAGCTTCATCTAGTGGACCTCTATCAAGATTGTTTAAAGTATAGCTCTGAGGCCAAAAATGCCCCCGCCCCAGGGCCATTTGGTTTTACATAGGCTTATGTAGGGAATATCTATAAAAAAAAACCTTCTCTGAAACTGCAAGGCTCAGGTCTTTGATATTTGGCTTGTAGCTTCATCTAGTGGACCTTTGCCAAGATTGTTTAAATTATAGCGTTTGTTGATATTTGGTATGAAGCTTCACCTTTTTAGACCTCCCTCAGCATTATGCACATTATAGTCCTGGGGTCAATAATGGCCCTACCCGGGGCCCACTTGTTACTCTATGGATCAGGCGAGCGATCCACGGCCATCATAGCCCTCTTGTTCTATTGGGTATTCTTTTAAACTAATTGAATATTTACACAAATAACCTGCTTGCCTATTCTGCTGCACTGAGATGAAATATGACATCTCAAGTCCTGTTGCCCAATGAAACCGATAGGCTTATATGCAATGGACGGTCCAACTCACATCACGTTCTCTGGGCAGGCTTAGCGCTTCCACGGGGTTTACCAGTACTCAGGTGTGGTCAGTTTCCGCTTTGCGTGGAAACACCATGCAGCCAGATCTATTTCTCCAAGCGCGGATGGGCAGGGGCCTAGACAGATGATAGCATAATATTAACTGAATACTCTTCTTTTCCCTTTCAGACTTTCATTCATATGTGATGAAAGTACAACTTCCAGTTTTACATCTACACATGAAGGATCCTTACTTCATTAAAGGCAATAATGCCACACGTGATAAAGCTGAATTACATTAAACATATATGTGTTCAGTGTGGCTTGATCAAAATGTACTGAGCCTAGTCTGACCTAGTCCATCAATCAGTGAAGATTCTGGCCATCGTTTTGGGGAAATCACACAATTTAACAATAATTTCGTGCTTGACCAGGAGAGTTGGAAAGAATAACAGAAAGTGGATATATCTTCAGAAAGCTTGAAATGAACAACACATGATGGATATATATCATAAATGAAGAATCAAGAAAGATTTGACTGAGGAATCACAAAAGATAAGAATGAGGAATCATGTAATGTCAGATATTAATAACTGTTGATGAAAATTACGGGGACATAGACACATGAATACATTTAATATTGTAAGCCAGAGAGAATGGATGGCTTTCTGATCATACTCGAGTTACTGCCCTTGATAAACTAGGCCAAGAGCAAATTAATAGATTCCTATGAATATTTTACAGATTTCTTCCATGGATTTCGTTATAGTACAAGTTTAATGATTTCTGAAACCAAGATGTCAGCAAAAACATGTTGAGGAAGATAGCAGTGCTGCCTGTTGCAAGCAGTGACAGGTGACAAGTGCAAAGGAGCATTTCAATAATGAAATGATTGGAAGCACTGACGAAAAGAAATAAATTGCATATTTTGCAAAGGGCACAGCCTCCACCAAAAATGTTTGCCTCCTTTTTTGGGCCAACTTTTAAAGGAAAGAATTTGCTCCTGAGGAGCAAATTCTTTCCTTTGAAAAAAGAGCCCATTGTCAGAGAAGCTTAGTGAATAGGAGTAGTGAACATGAAAGCATGCAGAAAGTCACTAATAGTAGTGTTTCCCTCCTAGAAGAATGTGTATCTGGTGTATCCTTAACCCATTTAGTACCAGAAACCCCAATACGGGTACTCTGGCAAACAGGGCCTACACTGTTTCCGAAAATTTGGAAGCCATTTTCCAAATAAATTTTGAATAAAAAAACAACCTGACACCCTAAATTTTGGAATGAACTCCTGCTAAATATAATGAGGAAGATTCCATTTGGTACAAAAAAGATTAAATATGAATAGAAAATCTTACAAAAGTAATTCAGTTACTCAAATTAAAGTGTTTTTTTTTTTATATTTTTTTTTTTTGTAAGTAAATGTGATCAATAAGTCGCCTTGCAGATATTAACTTGTAAAGAGGATTGTTTCATTAGAAAGAAAAAAATGGACAGTGAGATCTCAAGATTACTCAAGTCTTCTGAGTGGTATCTAAAAAGCTTGCAAAGCATGTGGTTAATTGTTGGAATCTTGAGGCTAATCCTGCCCAGAGTAACTGCACCAGCATATTATGGAAAAAATGTTTGGCAGAATTTCTCCAAATTTTGGAATATAAATTGATATGTGAATGAGCAAACAGTGAAGATCCAGATACATTTAACCGTAACATGGTTTTATAATCAGCAATCCGAATCGATATGAGTTCTTTTCACAATCAAAGCACTGACAGTACTGGTGGGTTGATTGTAGATTGGGAAGCCGGGCCTGCATTGGAGACTTAGTGTGTTTCGTTTAATCTTTAAATTTCTGTACTTGAAGCAAACAGTAGACCCTGATCATATGCTGCATTCTGCTGTGTCTGATCTGGGTCTACACCATTTGCTAAATTAAATATAAACCCAATACAGGAGCTCAGATTTTTCTTTTTTACACATCACTCTGATGTCACAATAAGACAAGCACTGCTGTAAATAATCAGTACCTGGATTTTTTTTTTACATGGTCAACAATAGTTACATGGAAAGTTAGTAACTTTGGGTTGAATGACCAAAAACTAGATTGTTTCAATATTTTTTTGGAAATATGTTTTCAGACAGTCATATTTTAAAGTAATGACTAGTGGTTAGACTTTTCTGAATATTGGTTTATAAAAGTTTGTTAGTTTTGTTATAAATTTAACAAGGTGACAATCTTCTTGCAAAATATTTATGTCCCCCCATCAGAGGGGAGGGGGACATTGTTTTTTGTGCGGATCCCATTTGCATTGGCGTAGCCTGTTTGAAGCACTATAACTCCTGAACCTATGGGTGGATTATGACCAAACTTGCGTAGTAACATCAATAGGATGGGGGTAAACAGTCATTAGGTTATGATGACCTTGACCTAGCTTTTTTTCAAGGTCACAGGCCCCCAAAACAGTCATTTGGGGCCAAAATGGCTTGTCTGAACTCTATCATTAACAAATTGATTAATTTTAGTCAAACTTGGTACAATATATATCATTACAACATACCCCAGATTTGACGTTGACCTTTTTTTCAAGGCCACAGACCCCTCAAAAAGTCAGTTTGGGACCAAAAATGGCTCAATCCCATTAACTAATTGATTAATTTTTGTCAAACTTTTTACAATATATCATTGCAACATACCTTTTTTTCAAGGTCACAGCCCCCCCCCCAAAAAAAAATAAACTGTCAATTTTTTGACAAAAATGGTTTGTATACACTCTATCACATTAACGAGTGGATTAATTTTATTCAAACTTGGTACAATGTATCATTACAACATAAAGCAGATTTAATTAGATATTGGATGACCTTGACCTTTTTTTTTAGGTCACAGCCCCCCCCCCCCCCCCCAACAGACAATTATGGGCGAAAAATGGCTTGTCTGCAATCTTATCTCGTTAACGAATTGATTAATTTTATTGTCGCGTCTGCTATTATTGTGTCTTCAGAGGTGTCTATAACAAGCATGGATACTGTACTGATCATAAGTATTGGTACAGACAGGCTTGGCAAACAGTGTGGACCCAGATCAGACTGCTCCTTCAGTTTGGTCATGGCCTACCCTGTTTGCCATTTGAGCTGCACTTCTTTGACTCCTTGCTGTATTCAAACTGTTTGCCATTCGAGCGGCACTTCTTTGACTCCTTGCTGGATTGTATAACATTTTTTTTTTAAATTTTGGGAGAATTACAGCAAGTCCTCAAGGTGTCCTAATTCTTAGAATTTTTATTGTAAACTCTGACTTTCTTTGTCCACGTCAGATCAACAAGCCTGTGTAATGGACACCCCTCTAAACCCTACCTCGTAAAGAAAACCAGGGTTCTGTAAACTAGAGTTTAATTTGTTCTCCTTCTTTTTGCTCAAAAACATAGATTGTGGGTACTCATTAGAACTAAATTGATGAGGCAGTACTACAGAGCACCCACAACATATGTTTTTACTATAGAGACCAGAAAAATACAAAATGAAATTCATTGGAGTGTGATATAAAATGAAGTTTTAGGACATGGATATATATTATTGTAATGTGATGAAGCTGCTTTGTATCAAGGCTGTCCAAAAAGCACATTGCTAAGGCTGATCATATAGCAATATGCAATAAAATCTATTTCATTATTTAGCAACTCTGAAAGAAAACCTGGTACCATAATAATCCTAAGTATTGGTACAGATAGGTGCAGACCCAGATCAGACTGCTCCTGAAGCAGTCTGATCAGTGTCAACACTATTTGCCATTCTATCTGTTCCTTTTGGACCCCCCTGCTGGATCATGAAACAAATTTGTTAAAATTTTAGGAGAATATTACAGCAATTCCTGGCTGTGTTTGAATTTTTAGGATTTTTACAGTAATGGCAAAAAAAAAAAAAAAAAAAAAAAAAAAAACTCTAATCAGCCATTTTAGCTCACTCAGTCTGTTCAAAGCTTTCGATGGCTACAGGAGTTTCTGTATCTTATAGGCTTCTATTATTAAAGAAGTGTTTTGATGGGGTGTTGACCTGATGCAGACAAAGAAAGTCAGAATTTACCCTAAAAGCTGAGAAAGGCCAATCCACTAACTGGAAAGAAGGACCTGAAGTCTGATTTTCTTACATTGTTCTTAAATTTTAACCCTTTTTGTACCAAATGGAATCTTCCTCCTTATATATACCAGGAGTCCATTCCAAAATTAAGGGGCGTCAGGCTGTGTTTTCTTTATTTCTTTAAAACTTACTTTGAAAATATCTTAACTTTTCACAAACCATGTACGCCCTGATCAGACGCCACTTTTTGCGGCGTCTGATCTGGGCCTGCACTGTTTGCCAGGGTACCCGTTTTGGGGTTTCTTGTACAAAATGGGTTAACAGCCAAAAAAGAAAACGAAAGAAATAAAATAATCCCACAGGATTTAAATCCTGTGCTCTGAAATGGGATAAAAATCCCGCGGGAGTTAATTTCAATGGAGCCAATATTAGTTACTTTAAACCAATAAATTATGCATGTTTTATACATTAATGGACAAAATTATTATAGCTTTGTCCAAACAAAGCAGATTTATTGGAAATTGGAAATTAGTGAAATCCCACGGGAGAAAAATCCTATTTTCGATTATGGGATAAAAATCCCATGGGATTAAAATCCTGCGGGATTTTTTTAAAATAGTTATATCCATGCTTTACTCATTGTAAGCTTCTCTAATTGACCTTATTAATAGAAAAGAGATATTACACTTTCATTCCAGAGCATTTTAAAAAATAAAAAAATCCCGCGGGATTTTTCTCTGTAAAAAATCCCATGGGAGAAAAATCCCGCGGGAGAAATTGAAATTAGAGCAGGAGCAGCCATATTTTTTGTGCATGTATTTTAATGTTAAGTAGGTCCATTTTGATAGTTAAAAGCAAGATTTAAAATTTTGAAATTCTCCCGTGGGAGAAAAATCCCTGATATTTTTATGGGATTTTAATCCCGCGGGAGTGGAGAAAAAATCCCATGGGATTATTTTTATCCCGCGGGATTTTCAAAAATCCCGCGGGATTTTCACCCTTTCACCCCGGTTTGCCAAGAAACCATTATGTTTATCTTCACCAAATCATATAGAAATAATTTGCATAGATCTAAGCTATTACCTAAATGCATTGAAAGCCACCTAAAAGTGTTAGAAAGACTTTGCCTAATTTCTGGTGAGGCAAAAAAAAAACTGGTGGCTGTTGTAGTCGAATGGCCAGGAACAAACCGAGACTGATATTTGTATAATAGTTCATTTTCAAGTAGACTGTAACAGTTATAAAAATTATACTCGTTTAAATACAATATGTTCCATACCTTTTCCACTTTTACTTAGAAGGGCAGCGGGTCTATAATCTGATGGAAGAATTCCCCCCCCCCCCCCCTCCTTTTTTAGGTAGTGAAGTAACACAAGGGAATTTATAAATTTCTGAAAAGAAATGTGGTTTTGAGTAGACGATTATATAAAGCAGTTAGTGGCTTGTTTGTTTGTTAACTGCTAAACTTCTTAATCAGAGTTATCGGTATCATAAACTACGCAAAGACTTTTCAAAATTTTATAGACGTCATTCCGATTTAATTTCAAAATTCAATGTTGGACTTAAATCTCTTCTGCAACAAGGTGTATCGGAACCCGAATTTTATGGTGACTTAGTATATACACTCAGAAAAATATATAACTACAATGGCTTCAGCCCCCTATTTCGTAAATTCATACTTCGATATAAAAAGATCGGGTACAACATACGTGTTATACGACAGACTGCATGCATGGTAGTTAACCAATCACGGTTGACAACTTTGCTTCCCTCTTTAATTGCACGCCGGTGGGTCAGGCCTCAGATTCTAAGACGGTCCCAGCGTAAAGGCTTACTGGGAATCAGAGAGAATTTAAGTTAACGTAATGTTGGCTGGTGCCTGATGCTCTGTCTCTGGTCGGGCCCATCGAATTCTAACTGTTGTTTATCTTTTGCTCTAGCATTTCAGTGTTTTCTTGCAGTCAAGTCCTCATCGTTGTTTCATCTGTGTGGTTGTTTGATTTTTGTGTTCTCGAAGATGTTGCTCTGATGAGTTAGGAAGTCTTCATGCGGACTGAGCAATTATTTGTCTAAATCGCGACGGAAATAAGGGCGAGAATTGCAGCTGCGTAAAATCGATTCAAACCCCCAGTGGAATTCATTTCACTGACCGTTCCAAGGCGGTTCTTCTGTCGCGGTTTATTTTTATTATGGCTTGTTTTTTTAGTTTGTGTATCGCTTATATTATGTTGTTTTGGATAGCCAATTGTCCATTTTGTGGGAAAGTAACTGTCCTTTTGGCTTTCCGCTATTGATGTTTCTATTAGGGTCTAGTTATTTCATGTTTGTGTTTCTTTCCCTTTGGTGTCATTAATTGGAGCTGTGGGTTAATTGTATCGATTACTGATCTTTACCTTCGCTTTTATTTTGCAATAGCCTGTGCTACAGCTTTCCTCATTTTATTACTTATACCAACCGGTCCGAAAATTTTATCTATATTAAGTGTCTCTAGCATGTCAAGAACTTCCTGTTCAGAGATTTAAATTTGTTCTAGCCTTGCAACTGTTATAGAAATTAAATTCGGTATTTGCGGTACTTCGTCTGATATTTTAGAGATTGATGAAAATTTTTCATTTAAGCATTCAACTATTTCTTGATCTGTAACATGCATTTTGGTTCCAAGATTTTCGTCTGTAGTTACAAGAGGAGGTATAGAACCTGATGATTAGTTCCCCTTGACAAAATGTTTGACTGAAAAAGCATGTTTATTGTTTGTCATACTTGCTGTTAACGTATCTTCTAGAATATTTCCTTCGCATGTTTCTTGAGATTATTAACTTTATTACGGACGGTTCTAAAAACATGCCTTCGGGGCTTAAAGAAATAGATGGGCTGCATAATGCTTCCACGCAGAGCTGAAACCGACCCGCAAACGAGTACTGGTAAACCGCTTAGAGGATCTAAGCCTGTCCAGGCAAAGCGGTGCGTGTCGGATTGTCAGTGCTTATAAACCCTATTGGTTTCATTGGGCGACAGGGCTTGAGATGTCATTTCATCTCAATTTCGGGTAAAACTCCCACAAAATTGGAAGCGACGTCTCAAAAATTACCTTTATAGTGTTGACGGGGACGTTAAATCTGAAATCAAACAAACAAACAAACTAAAAGCATGCCAGTGGGACGAATTTGGGGAATTTTAAGGCCTTTTCCTAAGTCTATCTCGTTGTCGGGAATATGTCCGTATTTCATTATCGTACCATGGTTATCGTCAGTATGAATGATTACTTCTTTTGAGGGAAACACTCAATTACAATATGTTCTAGAAAGGGTTATCCTTTGGAAGCTTTTGTTTGTTTGTTTGATTTGAGGTTTATCGTCCCCGTCAACACTGTAAAGGTCATTTTGGAGACGTTGCTTCCAATTTTGTGGGACTTTTACCCGACATTGAGATGAAATGACATCTCAAGCCCTGTCTCCCAATGAAACCAATAGGGTTTATTAGCATGGACGGTCCGCCTCGCACCGCGGTTCCTGGACAGGCTAAGATCCTCTAAGCGGTTTACCAGTACTAGTTTGCGGGCCGGATTCAGCTCTGCGTGGAAGCATCGTGCAGCCCATATATATCCTTTAGAAGCAAGGCATACACCAAAGAACTGGAAAATATGGAGTGTACATGTTTTCTGGGCCAGACTAGCTAGTTTCGGCCAATTAGGACTCATCAGTGACCCTCGTATATTTTCAAAATTCAACAATGGAATCAATAATCCCAAAGGACAAGAAAATATAAACTACACTATGATGTAGGACAGGGAGACTTTTTTCGGCCGCCAATCCCAGACACCAGCTGTAGTGCCTTTAAATATGTTCTAGAAAGAGTTTAGTCTTTGGGAGCAAGGCATACACCACAGAACTGGAACATATGGAGTGTACATGTTTTCTGGGCCAGACTAGCTAGTTTCGGCCAAATTGGCCTCATCAGTGACCCTCAAATATTTTCAAAATTCAACAATGGAATCAATGATCCCAAAGGACAAGAAAATATAAACTACACTATGATGTAGGGCAGGGAGACAAGCCCTAGAAAGGTATCTTCAATAAGTTTGGCGACGTCATTTAAACATCACGAAAATACGCCTATATGATTTTGACCCCCATGAACCCCACTTTTATATAGTAAAACTAGGGTTTACAGGGGTAAGCCTTGTTTTTCTTATTTCGGCTCTAAAATATAGATTGTGAATACTCGTTAGAACCGCCTCTGTGAGGCGGTTCTAATGAGTACCCATAATCTATATTTTGAGCAGAAATAATTGAAATATTACATTTTTGCAACTTAAAATTTTCCTTTTATCGGCGATAAAGTGTACAATGTATTTGTATAAGCTTGTTTTCGTTTCAAAATGGATGTCTCAGTCGTAAGATTCAACATTTTCCTTCAGTTCGTGGTAATTAGATAATCAAATAGTTTGGTAAGGAAAGTAGCTTTATGATCACTTATTAAAGCAGGTAATTCAAGTACACCTTTGTCGAGAACTGGGTATTTTAGTGTCTAAGTCGCGACGGAAATAAGGGCGAAGATTGTGGCCACGTAAAATCTATTTAAGCCGCCCAGTGGAATTCGTTTCACTGACCGTTCCAAGGCGATTCTTCTGTCGCGGTTTACTTTTGTTATGGTTTGTCTTGAAGTGTGTGTATCGCTTATATTATTTTGTTTTGGATAGTCAATTGGTCATTTTGTGGGAAAGTAACTGCCCTTTTGGCGTTTCCATTAGGGTCGAGTTGTTTCATGTTTGTGTTTCTTTCCCTTTGGTGTCTCTGATGGGAGCTGTGGGTTAATTGTATCGATTACTGATCATTGCCTTCACTTTTAATTTTCAAGTTATAGCGAGTTTAGTCAAATGCCGTGCTAATGAGCATACTGTGACATGACTATTTAACGATATAGTCATATTTGCATAGAAACTATTCTCAAAAAGGTTCAACGTGTGCTTTTGACGATATACATCTAAAACAATCTGCCTACATAGACTAAAACAACAAATTTAGCGGCGTCTGATCAGGGCCTACACTGTTTGCAAAATGTTAAGCCATGTCTCGAATAGATTGTGAAGAAAACACAACCTGAAACCCCTAAATTTTAAAATGGACTCCTCCCATATATAAGGTTGGAGATTCCACTGTCGGGAAACAAACTCCGTGGTAGCTATCATTTGTGCTTACGTCACACGTTAGTTAGTTTGTTCAGGTACGATTAAGGTTCGGAATGCAGATACAGTCCAACCTGTATTAAACGAGCACCTAAGGGATAACCAAAATGTGCTTGCTTAAGACAGGTGCTTGCTGAATACAGGTGAAGTTTAACACATTTGCCTTTTTTGGGAACTGAATGCCTGCTTGCTTAAGACATGTTGCTTGCTTAATAGAGGTGGCCACTAAGACAGGTTTTACTGTATTTCCATTTCTTTCTTTAATAACTTCCTTTGGAGAAATCTGACACTTAGCGCAGTAGGTGGCGCATAAATTTCCATTTCTTTGGCTACTTTAATTATCTGTGTGCTTACCATGGTTACCGAGAACACTTGGGACAAAACACCGAAAAACTGACTGTTAGCAAACACGGAAAGTTCAAGAATATCCTCTTTTTTCATAGCCCACAGAAGAAAAGTCCTGAAAACAGGTTCGCTTTGAAGCACTTTCGTCACTTACCTACACCCATCCCTTTTACAGCAGCAGAAAATCCCTCGTCGAAGTGTTGGAGGAGAAAAAAGTGATAGAAAAATAGCGTGCACGGACTTCGGCCACGAGCAAAGTGAGATAGCTTCCACGTAAGATCTTTCCCGAAGGGTTTAGCAGATTAACAAACACACGCTTGATATGCATATCTTCTCCCTTTTTAGCTACACGGAGTTCGTTTTCTCAATGTGATAAACTTGTTTATATATATTCAAAATTAGAGTAAATTGTTTAAAAAAAACAAGGTTGCATTTTTTTTTCTCTAAACGAAGTTGCTTTCTAGTTCAATGAGCAACTCGCCATTTGTTCAGTGTGATTAAGCAATGTCCCATTTGACTCTACGAAGAGCGCTTGTTTGTATTGGAGTTTAACGGTCCATTCAACACTATTTTAGGTCATTTTTGAGCCGGTCAGTTTACTTCATCCACACTTTTCACTGTCGGGAAACAAACACCGTGGTAGCTATCATTTGTGCTTACGTCACACGTAAGGAATTTTGTTCGGGTACGATTTATGTTCGGAAAACAGGTATTTCCATTTCTTTCTTCAGTACCTTCCATTGGAGAAATCTGTTGCGTAGCGCAGTAGGTGGCGCATGAATTCCGATTTCTTTGGCTACTTTCATTATATGTCTGCTTATCATGGTTTCCGAGAACACTTGGGAAAAAACACCGAAAAACTGACTGTTAGCGAACACGGAAAGTTCAAGAAAATCCTCTTTTTTCATAGCACACAGAAGAAAAGTTCTGATAACAGGTTCGCTTTGAAGCACTTTCGTTGCTTACCTACACCCATCCCTTTTACAGCAGCAGAAAATCCCTCGTCGAAGTGGTGGAAGAGAAACAAAATAATAGAATAATAGCGTGCGCGGACTTCGGTCACGAGCAAAGTGAGATAGCTTCCACGTAAGATCTTCCCCGAAGGGTTTAGCAGATTAACAAACACACGCTTGATATGCATATCTTATCTCTTTTTAGCTACACGGAGTTCGTTTTCTCAATGGGATAAGCTTGTTTATATATATTCAAAATTAGAGTAACTTCTTTAACAAAAACAGGGTTTCATTTTTTTCTCTAAACGAAGATTTGTATCGTGTCAGTTGCTTTCTAGTTCAATGAGCAAAGCGTCTCGCCATTTATTCAGTTTGATTCTACGAAGAGCGTTTGTTTGTATTGGAGTTTAACGGCCCATTCAACACTACTTTAGGCCATTTTGAGCCGGTCAGTTTACTTCATCCACACTTTTCCTGGGCAGGCTTATACGTAAGCGGTTAACCGGTGCAGTGCACATTCTATTGCCAGAAACTGACAACTGCCCTTCTTGAAACAGCGGAAGGGGGGAGAATGACCGTAGAAAAGATTCCATGATCAATCTCCACAAAAGAATGTTGCCGACTACGAAGAGTGACTTCCGAAAAATGAGAAGAGGGTCAGTATTTAAATCTACAACAGGTCTACAATAAAAGCGAGTGTTTGTCAATCTGTCGACGTATTTTCGTTTGGTTTGCTTGGAGTTGTACGTCCCAGTCAACACTAAGTTATATCGAGCAAGACAGTTTACGTAACAACAGTTTATCCTCACTGCAGCTGCTGTTGTGCCATGTGGCGGCCGTAAAAAGTCTCCCCGTACATCATCCTAGTGCAGATAATAATTTCTGGTCCATTGGGGTAATTGAGTTCATTTAGAGAACTTGTTTATCTTCACTGCAGCTGCTGTTATGACCTGTGTCGGCAGTACAGTCGCCCCGTACATCATAATAGTGCAGATTATATTTTCTCATTGAGTTTATTTAGAATAATATTGAATATAGAGTCCTGCTTAAGCCGGTGCTAGAGGGCGTGGCCGTTGTTGCACATTTCAGTACTGGTCATGCCCAGACTAAATAAAGCCAGTCTGCTATTTTCGTTTATTTGGTGTATTCTTTGCGTCCAAAGGATCTAACTATTCACAATTAATATATTCATAGGTAGTCAACCAGAACTGTGGAAATTATTTTTCCAGAGGCTGACACGTTCCTTTCTTGAATCAGCAGAAGAGAGAGAGAATTACCGAAGAAAAGATTTCAATGTTGCCGAACAGGCGGGGATCGATCCTAAGTCAGACTCGTTTTCGATAATATTCTGAAAAAGGGGTAGTCCTTTGGAAATGAAAAAGGGGTAGTCCTTTGGAAATGAAAACTACGGAAATGATCTCTATGGCATGTGCAAGATTTTTCTGGACCCGACTAGCTTTTTTCGGTCAACCAGGCCTCATCAGTGACCATCAACTGCTCCCTGTCAAATCCCGCAGTCCAATAAATGATTCCAAACGACTAGAAAATATACCCCACTGAGACCATTACCTGATTTAACTGCGTATGTGACAACATAAAGGCCCGGTCTATGTGCAGATGTGCAAAGTAGTCTGTATGTGCTCATATTCATATCAGGAAAAAAAGAGATGATACACACACACACATACACACACACACACACACACACACACACAAGCGACTTTTGCAAAATTCATGCATGTATGTTTACTTGTATGCGGGTCGGTTTCAACTCTGCGTGGAAGCATAATGCAGCCCATCTATTTCTTCAAGCCCGATGGGCGGGGCCGAGCCATCTTAGATATCGGAACGCAAGGATTTAAACAATTTGGAATATAATGTCGCCCGAATTCCCTCACCAAATTTCACCTGCATCTAACATGGTTCTGTACATGTCGAAATTGTGAATTGTACGACAGACGGGCTTACGAGCAGACGGAAAAGTAGTTTAGTACGTAGTACCAAAGCGTTAATCCAAAATCGTTAATCCATAGACAAAATGGCAAATATCAATGTTCAGATCAACAGACATGGACTCCAGAAGAGTGTAATCAGGCGTCCGCGGATATTAAGCATTACTTGGTAAGCAAGCTTCGCCCACCATGCCCATCGAACCGAACAGTGAAAAGTGTAAATGCCGAGAAGGATATATCCGAGGTTTCGGAAGTCTTCCTATGGCGTTTATATTTCGCAATTAATTCGATTTGCTAGAGTGTGTAGTCATGTAACTGACTTCAACACTCGTAATAAATTATTAACGGCTAAACTCCTTAATCAGGGTTATCGGTACCATAAACTACGCAAAGCCTTTTCAAAATTTTATAGATGCCATTCTGATTTAATTTCAAAATTCAATATTGGACTTAAATCTCTTCTGCAACAAGGTCTATCGGAACCCGAATTTTATGGTGACTTAGTATATAAATTCAGAAAAATATATAACCGCAATGACTTCAGAAACCAATTTCGTAAAATCATTCTTCGATATAAAAAGATTGGGTACAACATGGATGTTATACGACAGACTGCATGCATGGTAGTTAACCCAATCACGGTTGGTAACTTTGCTTCCCTCTTTAATTGCACGCCGGTGGGTCAGGCCTCAGATTCTATGACGGCTCCAACGTAAAGGCTTATTGAGAATTAGAGAGATCTAATTCAAGGTAATGTTGGTTGGTGCCTGATGCCCTGTCTCTGGTCGGGCCCATCGGAGTCTAACTGTTGGTTTTCTTTTGCTCCAGCATTTCAGTGGTTTCTTGCTGTCGAGTCCTCACCGTTGTCTCACCTCTGTGGTTCTTTGATTTTTTGTGTTCACGGAGATGTTGCACTGATGAGTTAGGAGGCCTTCATGCGGACTGAACAAATTATTTGTCTAAATCGCGACGGAAGTAAGGGCGAGGATTGTGGCCACGTAAAATCGATTTAAGCCCCCCAGTGGAAATCATTTCACTGACCGTTCCAAGGCGGTTCTTCTGTGGCGGTTTATTTATGGTGTTGTTTGTTACTTACTGTGTGTATCACTTGTGTCTTTTTATTTTGGATGGCCATATGGTCATTTTGTGGGAAAGTAACTGTCCTTATGGCCTTCCTTTGTTTGGGTTTCCATTATGGTCTGGTCGCTTAATGTTTGTGTTTCTTTCCCTTTGGTGTCTTTGTAGGGTGGAGTAAGTTAATTGTATCGATTCCTGATCTTTGTTTTACTTCTACTTTCCATTGGCAAACATATCAGAAATAATTCTGGAAATGGCAACATTGTACGGATCAAAAAGATCAACAAGAAAACAGACACCAAACCACAGCATAATGTTACGGGTGCTCCAGATGTGTAACATACAGTAAATAAAAATAGCCTTCATGTGCACGAGTCTGTAATGTTAGCTTCCACGGACACGGATTGGAAATGATAGCTTCCACGGATATGATTAAGTATGTTAGCTTCCACGGAAGAGTGCAAAAATGTTAGCTTCCACGGACATGGGTTTCCATAAACAAAATGCACGTCTTTATCATTATTGCTGCTAGTAATATATAATCAGCATATATTTAATAGCCATTTTACCTGTAAAATTAATTATTGCAACCATGGAACACCAGCCAGCAGTTGTGTGTCGTTATTGTGGTAATTTTTTTCGGAGCCGTTCAGGTCTAAGTGACCATGAAAGGAGCCATACCAATCAGGCGCCATACAGATGATGTACCCACCATCTCCTAATACTAGTGACACACGAAGGCACTGTCAAACGTGTGGCATCGATATTCGCTCCCGCCTTACAGTCTTGGAGATCGTTTGATGAATTTCAAGATGGCCGCCATGGCCATTTGAGTTATGACGTCCCCGTCGTCACTGTAAAGGTCATTTTGGAGACGTTGCTTACCGATCAACTTTTACCCGTGTTGAGATGAAATGTTATCTCAAGCCCTGCCACCCAATAAAACGAATAGCGTTTATAAGCATGGACGGTCAGACTCGCACCGCTTTGCCTAGACAGGCTTAGATCCTCTGAGCGGTTTACGTAGCTCTCACCTTTTATTTGACAATATTTACGTAAGATTTGGTACTAAGTTATTTAGACAGGTTGTGGGTATTCCGATGGGCAATAATTGCGCACCCATTGTGGCTGACATGTTTTTGTTTTGTTATGAGAGAGACTTCATGATGTCCCTTTCTGCTGAAAACCAGTCTGAAATCATTGAAGCTTTAAGCTCAACTTCTAAATATTTGGATTATTGATTAAATATTCACAATTCCTATTTCGATGGTTTGATCAGTCAAATTAACCCGCCAGAACTTCAGTTGAATAAAGCAAATTCTTCTGATACCGAGGCCCCGTTTTTGGATTTTCATCTGTCTTTTGTGGATAGGTTTGTTTCTTGCAAAATTAATAATAAACGCGATGATTTTGGTTTTGAGATTGTAAATTTTCCTTCTTTTTGGATGGCGAGGTTCCTCGTGCGCCATCCTATGGCGTTTATATTTCGCAATTAATTCGATTTGCCAGAGTGTGTAGTCATGTAACTGATTTCAACACTCGTAATAAATTGTTAACTGCTAAACTTCTTAATCAAGGGTTATCGGTACCATAAACTACGCAAAGCCTTGTCCAAATTTTATAAACGTCATTCTTATTTCATTTCAAAATTCAGTATTGGACTTAAATCTATTCTGCAACAAGGGAATTTTATGGTGACTTAGTATATTTATTCAGAAAAATATATAACCGCAATGAATTTAGCACCCAAATTCGTAAAATCATTCTTCGATATAAAAAGATTGGGTACAACATAAATGTTACACAAGACACTGCATGCATTGAAGTTTTCCCTATAAAGCTAATGCAAATCGGTTATCATTTCATACATGTAGCATGACTGTCAGCATGTGTCACGGAAAACCAAAAATTATCGGCAATCTCCGGTGAATGTTACATAAAGTCCCACATGATTTTGTTTTGGATAGCCAATTGGCCATTCTGTGGAAAAGTAGCATCCTTTTGACATTCCGCTATTGATGTTTCCATTTGTGTCTGATGTTTCATGTTTGTGTTTCTTTCCCTTTGGTGTCTCTGATGGGAGCTGTGGGTTGTATCGATTCCTGATCATTGCACTCACTTCTATTTTACCAATACTTGTATTAGGAGATAGTATTTCTTTAATATACTAGAGAGGTTTTAGTTCCCCTTTTAATCATTGCTTTATTATCTCTGTTCTCTCCACAGTAACTGATAACAATTGGAACAAGTTTTCCATAAGTATTTGTCCTGACTGTTTTCAGTTACCACACAACTGCAGCGAAAGAAATAATTGAAAGGAAGATCTATCGATGCAAAGAAGTGATAAAGACAAAATATCACATAACATTGATTCATATTTTTCCTATTGGTGAACAGCGAATTTGAGGAGTTACTATCAAAAAAGCCTACCTATGCCTTTGCAGGTTTATTTTGCTGCAGAAAGACCTGTTACAGCATCTGATGGGGGCCTGATTGGTATGGCTCCTTTCATGGTCACTTAGACCTGAACGGCTCCACAATAACGACATACTGCTGGCTGGTGTCCCATGGCCACAATAAATAATTTTACAGGTAAAATGGCAAAATATCTATGCTGATTATATATTACTAGCAGCAATAATGATTAATACATGCACTTTGTTTATGGAAACCCATGTCCGTGGAAGCTAACAATTTTTGCATTCGTCTGTGGAAGCTAACATTCTTAATCATATCCGTGGAAGCTATCATTTTCAATCCGTGTCCGTGGAAGCTAACATTTAAGACTCGTGCGTATGAAGGCTATTTTTATTTACTGTATGTTGCACATCTGGAGCATTGGTAACATTATGTCGTGGTTCGCTGTCCGTTTTCAGATTATCGTCTGCACGTAAGCCCGTCTCTCGTAAAATTCATAATTTCGACATGTCCAGAACCATGTTAGATGCGGGTGAAATTTGGTGAGGGCATTCGTGCGACATGTAGATTCCAAATTGTTTAAATCGTTGCGTTCCAATATCTAAGATTGTCCCGCCCATCGGGGCTTAAGAAATAGACGGGCTCCATGATGCTTCCACGCAGAGTTTAAACCGACCCGCATACAAGTAAACATACATGTATGAATTTTGCAAAAATCGTTTTTATTTGAGGATCAGCTCTTTTTTTCCTGCCATGAATATGAGCACATACAGACTACTTTACATATTTTGCAAATAGACCGGGTCTTTATGTTGTCGCATATGCAGGTAAATCAGGTAATGGTCTCAGTGGGTTATATTTTCTAGTCCTTTGGAATCTTTTATTGGACTGCGGGATTTAAAAAGGAATATTTGTTGGTTACTGATGAGGCCTGGTTGGCCGAAACAAGCTAGTCGGGCCCAGACAAATCTTGCTAACCCGATAGTTTTCAGTTCCAAAGGACTACCTATTTTTCAGAAAATTATCGAAAACGTGTCTGACTGATGATCGATCCCCGCCTGTTCGGCAACATTGAAATCTTTTCTTCGGTAATTCTCTCTCTCTCTCTCTCTCTCTCTCTCTCTCTCTCTCTCTCTCTCTCTCTCTCCTGCTGATTCAAGAAAGGCAGGTGTCAGCCACTGGCAAAATAATTTCCACAGTTCTGGTTGACTACCTATGAATAAACAAATTCTGAATAGTAAGATCCTTTGGACGCAAAGAATACACCAAATAAACGAAAATAGCAGACAGGTTTTATTGAGTCTGTTCATAACCAGTTCTGAGATGTGCAACAACGGCCACGCCCTCTAGCATCGGCTTAAGCAGAACTCTATTTTCATTATTACTCTAAATGAACTCAATGAGAAAATATAATCTGCACTATTATGATGCACGGGAAGACTTTGTACGGCCGCCACAGGGCATAACAGCAGCTGCAGTGAATATATATAAGTTCTCTAAATGAACACAATTATCCCAAAAGGACCAGAAAATATAATCTGCACTAGGATGATGTATGGGGAGACTTTTTACGGCCGCCACATGGCACAACAGCAGCTGCAGTGAAGATAAGAATGTGGTTACTTAAACTGTCTTGCTCGATATAACTTAGTGTTGACTGGGACGTACAATTCCAAGCAAGCCAAACGAAAATACGTCGACAGATTGAAAATCACTCGCTTTTATTGTAGACCTGTTGTAGATTTAAATACTGACCCTCTTCTCATTTTTCGGAAGTCACTCTTCGTAGTCGGCAATATTCTTTCGTGGAGATTGATCACGAAATATTTTCTACGGTCATTCTCTCCCTTCCGCTGTTTCAAGAAGGGCAGTTGTCAGTTTCTGGCGAAAGAATGTACACTGCACCGGTTAACCGCTTACGTATAAGCCTGCCCAGGAAAAGTGTGGATGAAGTAAACTGGTCGGCTCAAAATGACCTAAAGTAGTGTTGAATGGACCGTTAAACTCCAATACAAACAAACGCTCTTCGTAGAGTCAAATGGAATATCGCTGAATCACACTGAACAAATGGCGAGTTGCCCATTGAACTAGAAAGCAAATGGCACGATATTTTTGTTAAACAATTTACTCCAATTTTGAATATATATAAACAAGTTTATCCCATTGAGAAAACGAACTCCGTGTAGCTATAAAAAGAGATGAGATATGCATATCATGCGTGTTTGTAAATCTGCTGACCCTTCGGGAAAGATCTTACGTGGAAGCTATCTCACTTTGCTCGTGACCGAAGTCCGTGCACGCTATTATTCTATTACTTTTTTCTCTTCCAACACTTCGACGAGGGATTTTCTGCTGCTGTAAAAGGGATGGGTGTAGGTAAGTGACGAAAGTGCTTCAAAGCGAACCTGTTTTCAGGACTTTTCTTCTGTGGGCTATGAAAAAAGAGGATATTCTTGAACTTTCCGTGTTCGCTAACAGTCAGTTTTTCGATGTTTTGTCCCAAGTGTTCTCTGTAACCATTGTAAGCACACAGATAATGAAAGAAGCCAAAGAAATGGAAATTTATGCGCCACCTACTGCGCTACGTGTCAAATGTCTCCAATGGAAGGTATTGAAGAAAGAAATGAAAATTCCTGATTACCGAACATACATCGTACCCGAACAAACTTCCTACCGTGTGACGTAAGCACAAATGATAGTTACCACGGCGTTTTTTACCCGACAGTGCTTTTCCTGGACAGGCTTTTACGTAAGCGCTTTGCCGATGCAGTGCACATTCTTTCGCCGGAAACTGACAACTGTCCTTCTTGAAACAGGGAGAGAATGACCTGAGATAAGATTTCGTGATCAATCTCCACGAAAGACTGTTTCCGACTACGAAGAGTGACTTCCGAAAAATGAGAAGAGGGTCAGTATTTAAATCTACAACAGGTCTACAATAAAAGCGAGTGTTTTTGTTTTTCAATCTGTCGACGTATTTTCGTTTGGTTTGCTTGGAGTTGTACGTCCAAGTCAACACTAAGTTATATCGAGCAAGACAGTTTACATAACCACATTTTATCTTCACTGCAGCTGCTGTTGTGCCATGTGGCGGCCGTAAAAAGTCCCCCCGTACATCATCCTAATGCTGATAATATTTTCTGGTGTTTTGGGATAATTGAGTTCATCTAGAGAACTTATATATCTTCACTGCAGCTGCTGTTATGACCTGTGTCGTCCGTACAAAGTCTCACCGTACATCATAATAGTGCAGATTATATTTTCTCATTGAGTTCATTTAGAATAATATTGAAAATAGAGTTCTGTTTAAGCGGTGCTAGAGGGCGTGGCCGTTGTTGCACATTTCAGTACTGGTCATGAACAGACTCAATAAAACCAGTCTGCTATTTTCGTTTATTTGGTGTATTCTTTGCGTCCAAAGGATCTAACTATTCAGACTTTATTTATTAATGGGTAGTCAACCAGGACTGTGGAAATTATTTTGCCAGAGGCTGACACCTGCCTTTCTCGAATCAGCAGAAGAGAGAGAGAGAATTAGCAAAGGAAAGATTTCAATGTTGCCGAACAGGCGTGGATCGATCATCAGTCAGACACGTTTTCGATAATTTTCTGAAAAAGGGGTAGTCCTTTGGAACTGAAAACTATGGGGTGTGCAAGATTTTTCTGGGCCAGACTAGCTTGTTTCGGCCAACCAGACCTCATCAGTGACCCTCAACTGTTCTCTATTAAATCCCGCAGTCCAATAAATGATTCCAAAGGACTAGAAAATATAACCCACTAGGGCCATTACATGATTTACCTGCATATGCGACAATATAAAGGCCCGGTCTATGTTCAATATATGTAAAGTAGTCTGTATGTGCTCAGATTCATATCAGGAAAAAAAGAGCTGATCCACAAAAATGCGATTTCAATGTTGCCGAACAGGCGTGGATCGATCATCAGTCAGACACGTTTTCGATAATTTTCTGAAAAAGGGGTAGTCCTTTGGAACTGAAAACTATGGGGTGTGCAAGATTTTTCTGGGCCAGACTAGCTTGTTTCGGCCAACCAGACCTCATCAGTGACCCTCAACTGTTCTCTATTAAATCCCGCAGTCCAATAAATGATTCCAAAGGACTAGAAAATATAACCCACTAGGGCCATTACATGATTTACCTGCATATGCGACAATATAAAGGCCCGGTCTATGTTCAATATATGTGAAGTAGTCTGTATGTGCTCATATTCATATCTGGAAATAAAGAGCTGATCCACACACACACACACACACACACACACACACACACACACACAACAGCAACAACAACAAAAAAGGCGATTTTTGCTAAATTCATACATGTATGTTTACTTGTATGCGGGTCGGCTTCAACTCTGCGTGGAAGCATAATGCAGCCCGTCTATTTCTTCAAGCCCTGATGGGCGGGGTCGGGCCATCTTAGATATCGGAACGCAATGATTTAAACAATTTGGAATCTACATGTCGCCCGAACACCCTCACCAAATTTCACCTGCATCTAACATGGTTCTGGAGAATTTTACGGCAGACGGGCATACGTGCAGACGATAGACGGAAAATGGACAGCAAACCACAGCATAATGTTATCGATGCTCCAGATGTGCAACATACAGACAATAAAAATAGCCTACATGCGCACGAGTCTTAAATGTTAGCTTCCACCCGCACGGATTGAAAATGATAGCTTCCACGGACGAGTGCAAAAAAAAATGTTAGCTTCCACGGACATGGGTTTCCATAAACAAAATGCATGTATTAATCATTATTGCTGTAAGTTATTTATAATCAGCATATATTTAATTGCCATTTTACCTGTAAAATTATTTATTGTAGCCATGGCTCATCAGCCAGCAGTGTGTTTATTGTGGAAATATTTTTCGGAGCCGTTCAGGTCTAAGTGACCATGAAAGGAGCCATATCAATCTGGCGCCATACAGATGATGTACCCACTATCTCCTAATACTAGTGACACACGAAGGTGCTGTCAAACGTGTGGCGTCGGTATTCGCTCCCGTCTTACAGTCTGGGAGGTCGTTTGAAAATTTCAAGATGGCCGCCATGGCCATCTTAGATTTTGTTGTTTGATTTGAGTTATGACGTTCCCGTCGTCACTGTAAAGGTCGTTTTGGAGACGTTGCTTCTCGATCAACTGTTACCCGATATTGAGATGTAACGACATCTCAAGCCCTGCCACCCAATGAACGCATGGACGGTCAGACTCGCACCGCGTTGCCTAGACAGGCTAAGATCCTCTGAGGGGTTTACGTAGCTCTCATCTTACAACTTGACATTATTTATATAAGATTTGGTACTAAGTTATTTAGACAAGTTGTGGGTATTCCGATGGGTAATAATTGCGCTCCCAGTGGGCCTATCTGTTTTTGTTTTGTTATGAGAGAGACCTCATGATGTCCCTTTCTGCTGAAAACCAGTCTGAAATCATTAAAGCTTTTAGCTCGACTTCTAGATATTTGGATTATTTATTTAATATTGACAATACCTATTTCGATGGTTTGTTAAGCCAAATTTACCCCCCAGAACTTCAGCTGAATAAAACAAATTCTTCTGATACCGAGGCCCCGTTTTTAGCTCGCCTTACGAAAGTAAGGGGGAGCTATTGCCATACCCCCGTGCGTCCGTCATCAGCGTCGGCGTCAGCGTCCGCATTTGGTTAAAGTTTACCTGCAAGCTCTTATATGTGATGTTTTACAAGTTTATTTTGAATATATAATTAACAATTGGTAAAAAACAATATTTAACATTATCATTGTACTTCATTTCCAGGTTTTTTGGCTTAAATTGGACTTTTTGAGAAGTTAATATTTTTCTCTGTATTACCTCCCTTATTTCTCTGTGTAAAAGTTTACCTGCAAGCTGCGTGAGTTCAAATCCCGGGGGAGGCATGTTTTTTTTTTTTTTTCTTTTTAAAAACATAGCGGGTCTGGGGCTCAAGGTCAAGGTCACTGTGGCTATTTTTAGAAAAAAAACTTTGTGATCCCTCTAGTGCCTACATTTATGGATTGATTTTAATATAACTTTACACAAATGTTGGGTTTGATGATATCTCGAGCTGGTTCGACCTTCAGGGTCTTGGGCTGAAGGTAAAAGGTCACTGTGGCTGTTTTTAGAAAATCTTTTTCATCGCTCTTGCGCCTTTATTTATGGGTGGATTTTAATATAATTTCAATCAAATATTGGGTATGATGATATCTCGAGTGAATTTTACTTTCAGGTTCCGGGGCTGCAGGTCAAGGTCACTGTGGCTATTTTTAGAAAAAAACTTTGTGTTCGCTCTAGTGCCTACATATATGAATGGATTTTAATATATCTTTACACAAATGTTGGGTATGATGATATCTCGAGCGAGTTCGACTTTCAGGGTCTGGGGCTGAAGGTCAAGGTCACTGGCTATTTTTAGAAAAACTTTGTCATCGCTATTGCACCTTCATTTATTGATGGATTTTAATATAACTTGACACAAATGTTTGGTATGATGATATCTTGAGTGACTTTGACTTTCCGGGTCAGGGGCTGAAGGTCAAGGTCACTGTGGCTATTTTTTAGAAAAACTTGATCATTGCTCTAGTGTCCACATTTATTGATGGTTTTTAAGATAACTTTATACAAATGTTGGGTATGATAATATCGCGGGTCGGTTCAACTTTCAGGGCCTGGGGCTCAAAGTGAAGGTCACTGTGGCAATTTGTAGAAAACCTTTGTCATCACTCTTAAGTACCTACATTTATTGATGGATATAATGTAATTTTACCCAAATGCTAGGCTAGGCTTTTTTTTAATTTGTCTTCCACGAGGGAATTTGTTTTGGCTGTGATGCCTTGTTATTACTTGGAAGTTTGTAGATTTTTTTTTTATGAAATATACATTTCTTTTTCATCTTGTTTTTAACACTGGAAATGCTTGAAAACAGGATGATTAGGGGTACTTTTTGGTTCTTTTTCATTTGCTGCAGTCTGTTGGGCTTTTTTACGAAGAAAAAATTTTGATAACTTGCCCTCATCCATCTTAGGCCCCCAAAGGCGAGCTATATTGTCTTCTGACAACTCTTGTTGGGTTTAAATCTGTCTTTTGTGGATGAGTTTGTTTCTTGCAAATTTTATGATAAACGCGAGGATTTTGATTTTGAGATTGTAAATTTTCCTTTTTTGGATGGTGATGTTACTCATGCGCGATCATATGGCGTTAACATTTCACAATTTATTGGATTTGCCAGAGTGTGTTGTCATGTAACTGACTTCAACACTCGTAATAAATTGTTAACTGCTAAACTAATTAATCAGGGTTATCGGTACCATAAACTACGCAAAGCCTTTTCCAAATTTTCTATACGTCATTCTGATTTAATTTCAAAATTCAATATTGGACTTAAATCTCTTTTTATATTTTGTGTTCACTGAGATGTTGCACTGGTGAGTTAGGAGGCCTTCATGCGGACTGAACAATTTATTTGATTAATTCGCGACGGAAGTAAGGGCGAGGATTTTGGCCACGTAAAATCGATTTAAGCCCCCCCCCCCCAGTGGAATTCTTTTCACTGACCGTTCCAATGCGGTTCTTCTGTCGCGGTTTATTTTGTTATGGTTTGTATTTGGATGTTTGTGTCGCTTTTATTATTATGTTTTGGATAGCCAATTTGCCATTCTGTGGGAAAGTAACTGTCCGTTTGGCTTTCCGCTATTGATGTATCCATTAGTGTATGTTGTTTCATGTTTGTGTGTCTTTCCCTTCGGTGTCTCTGATGGGAGACGTGGGTTGTGTCGATTCCTGATCATTGCATTCACTTCTATTTTACCAGTACTTGTATTAGGAGATAGTATTTCTTTAATATACTAGAGAGGTTTAAACAATAAGTTGCCTTTTTTATCAGTGCTTTATTATCTCTGTTCTCTCCACTGTAACTGATAACACTTGGAACAAGCTTTCCTTAACTATTTGTCCTGACTGTTTTCAGTTACCACGGAGAGCACAATTGCAGCGAAAGAAATAATTGAAAGGAAGATCTATCAGTACAAAGAAGTGATAAAGACAAATTATCACATTACACTGATTCATATTTTTCCTATTGGTGAGGAGTTACTATCAAAAATAGTCTACCTATGCCTTTGCACATTTGTTTTGCTGCAGAAAGACTTGTTACAACATCTGCCGGGGGGTCTGATTCGTATGGCTCCTTTCATGGTCACTTAGACCTGAACGGCTCCGAAAAATATTTCCACAATAACGACACACTGCTGGCTGGTGTTCCATGGCTGGAAACAAATAATTTTACAGGTAAAATGGCAAATAAATATATGCTGATTATATATTACTAGCAGCAATAATGATTAGTACATGCATTTTGTTTATGGAAACCCATGTCCGTGGAAGCTAACATTTTTGCACTCTTCCGTGGAAGCTAACATTCTTAATCATATCCGTGGAAGCTAACATTTAAGACACGTATGCATGTAGGCTATTTTTATTTTCTGTATGTTGCACATCTGGAGCATCGGTAACATTATGCCGTGGTTTGCTGACCGTTTTCCGTCTATCGTCTGCACGTAAGCCCGTCTCTCGTAAAATTCACAATTTCGACATGTCCAGAACCGTGTTAGATGCAGGTGAAATTTGGTGAGGGCATTCGGGCGACATGTAGATTCCAAATTGTTTAAATCGTTGCGTTCCGATATCTAAGATGGCTCGGCCCCGCCCATCGAGTTTGAAGAAATAGACGGGCTGCATTATGCTTCCACGCAGAGTTGAAACTGACCCGCATACAAGTAAACATACATGTATGAATTTAGCAAAAATCGCTTTTTTGTGGATCAGCTCTTTTTTTCCTGATATGAATCTGAGCACATACAGACTACTTTACATATTTTGCACATAGACCGGGCCTTTATATTGCCGCATATGCAGGTAAATCATGTAATGGCCCCAGTGGGTTATATTTTCTAGTCCTTTGGAATCATTTATTGGACTGCGGGATTTAATAGAGAACAGTTGAGGGTCACTGATGAGGTCTGGTTGGCCGAAACAAGCTAGTCGGGCCCAGAAAAATCTTGCACACCCCATAGTTTTCAGTTCCAAAGGACTACCCCTTTTTCAGAAAATTATCGAAAACGTGTCTGACTGATGATCGATCCCCGCCTGTTCGGCAACATTGAAATCTTTTCTTCGGTAATTCTCTCTCTTTTCTGCTGATTCAAGAAAGGTAGGTGTCAGCCTCTGGCAAAATAATTTCCGCAGTTCTGGTTGACTATCTATGAATTAATAAAGTCTGAATAGTTAGATCCTTTGGACGCAAAGAGTGACACCAAATAAACGAAAATAGCAGACTGGTTTTATTGAGTCTGTTCATGACCAGTACTGAAATGTGCAACAACGGCCACGCCCTCTAGCACCGGCTTAATCACTCTATTTTCAATATTATTCTAAATGAACTCAATGAGAACATATAATATGCACTATTACGACACAGGGCATAACAGCAGCTGCAGGGAACATAAATAAGTTTTCTAAATGAACCCAATTATCCCAAAGGACCAGAAAGTATAATCTGTACAGCAGCTGCAGTGAAGATAAAATGTGGTTACGTAAACTGTCTTGCTCGATATAACTTAGTGTTGACTGGGACGTACAACCCCAAGCAAACCAAACGAAAATACGTCGACAAATAAAAAAAAACACTCGCTTTTATTGTAGACCTGTTGTAGATGTAAATACTGACCCTCTTCTCATTTTCGGAAGTCACTCTTCGTAGTCGGCAACAATCTTTCGTGGAAATTGATTACGCAATCTTTTCTACGGTCATTCTCTCCCTTCCGCTGTTTCAAGAAGGGCAGTTGTCAGCTTCCGGCGAAAGTATGTGCACTGCATCGGTTAACCGCTTACGTATAAGCCTGTCCAGGAAAAGTGTGGATGAAGTAAACTGACCGGCTCTAAAATGACCTAAAATAGTGTTGAATAGGCCGTTAAGCTCCAATACAAACAAACGCTCTTCGTAGAGTCAAATGGAACATCGCTGAACCACACTGAACAAATGGCGAGTTGCTCTTGAACTAGAAAGCAACTGACACGATACAAATCTTCGTTTAGAGAAAAAAATGCAACCTTGTTTTTGTTAAACAATTAAACAATTTACTCTAATTTTGAATATATATAAACAAGTTAATCACATTGAGAAAACGAACTCCATGTAGCTAAAAAGGGAGAAGATATGCATATCAAGCGTGTGTTTGTAAATCTGCTAAACCCTTCGGGAAAGATCTTACGTGGAAGCTATCTCAATTTGCTCGTGGCCAAAGTCCGTGCACGCTATTATTCTATTACTTTTCTCTCCTCCAACACTTCGACGAGGAATTTTCTGCTGCTGTAAAATGGATGGGTGTAGGTAAGTGACGAAAGTGCTTCAAAGCGAACCTGTTTTCAGGACTTTTCTTCTGTGAGCTATGAAAAAAAGAGGATTTTCTTGAACTTTCCGTGTTCGCTAACAGTCAGTTTTTCGGTGTTTTGTCCCAAGTGTTCTCGGTAACCATGGTGAGCACACAGATAATGAAAGCAGCCAAAGAAATGGAAATTTATGCGCCACCTACTGCGCTACCTGTCAAATTTCTCCAATGGAAGGTATTAAAGAAAGAAATGTAAATACCTGCTTTCCGAACATAAATCGTACCCGAACAAACTTCCTAACGTGTGACGTAAGCACAAATGATAACTACCACGGAGTTTGTTTCCCGACAGTTGATTCCATTTGGTACAAAAAGGGTGAATTAATAACTTACACAATGTTTCATATACTAGCTTTGAACAGGGTCAGTTACGGCAGGCTTATACTATCCGTTGTAAGTTTTTCACTAATCTCCATTCTTTAACCAATCGTTGAAGCCCATGATCAGACGCCGCGATCCGTGGCGTCTGATCAGAGGTCTCCACCGTTTGCCAGATGTCCGTTTTAGGACGCTTTGCATCAAATGGCCCACAATGAATTCAAAGGACCCGTAAGCTTCCATATTGAATTGATACATCACGTTAACAAGTGTGTGAAATGAAGACAAAAATGTAAACCCCCTTTGTAAAGAGAATATAAGAATCTTATATGGGTGTGAGGGGTGGATGGAAAAACCCGTCCCGAGGGTCACTGTCCGGCATCACGAGGCTTGCCAAGTGATGCCGGACAGTGATCCCGAGGGACGGATTTTTCTGTCCAACCCTCAAACCCATATAGGATTCTTTTTCTTGCATACCTTCCATTTTTATTGCGAATTTTAATGCAGCTGTCACTTCGGTTAGCGACGTCCGCCATTTTGTGATGACACGACAGGAATGTGTAGTGACGTCACGCATGACGACGCCGCGCATGAGGTTGTAATCAACCAGTGCATTTATCAAACACGCGATTATATTCGATTTTGTGTCGGAACACCAGGGTCAGAACATAAATTTCTATCCCAGGGTAAAATCACGGATTTTCTTGTCTGGTGTGCAAGAAAATGTGGGTTTACAGGGGTATACAGTGAAATTTCACTATTAAGACCACCTAAAATTAAGAACAAATTCTGCTTTTAAAAGCTTATTTAGTAGGTTGCAGTTATTCTTTCTTTGTGTTTTCCGCATACAGTGTGCTCTGGTCAGAGTCCACCTTTGGGACTGTTCAAAGGTGGTCTTAATATAGGAATTTTACTGTGCATTAGTTTTGTGTTTTCTGCCCCAAGACATAGGTTGAAGTGCTCGTAAGAACCACCTCAATGAGGCGGTTCTAATGAGTACTTGCAACCTATGTTATGAGGCTAAATAAACATAGAACCTCACATTTTCATCAAAAACACTTTAGTATTTTAGGACTATGTAGCACGGATGTGTTATCATAATACAGTAAGATCAACTTCATGACCGGTTTTCAAGCGCACACTCAGAGCCAATCGAGTGTAGTAAGTGTTTTAATTTTCTTTCAGGTTCAAATAATTTGTCAGAATCGCGGACACAAGAAGGTTCTACAAGACACCCGTTACTGGTGGATATCACCGAACAGAGCCTCATGGGATTGTCAGCCAAACAACATGTGCCTCATACAGGAAGCTGGTCCAATTCAGACAGAGATCGAAATAATAACATTTCGCACAATATACTCTGGTGGTTTTTTCCACGTTGGCTTCCCCCTGATTTGCTTAACCGACACGCACAAACGTGCTTCTATAAAAACTGTAAGCATATAGGTGATAGAACCCTCATGAGTAACAGTTCCGCTGTACTGTTCTTTATTGAGACCCGACTACCAAAACTACCACCAAAAAAGCCATCGAATCAAGTATGGATTTATTACAGAGCAGAGTCACCAGCAACGTATGAGATTTCACCAATGAATAAACTCTTTCCATCTTGGAAAAATGTCTTCAACTGGTCAATGACTTTCACTTTGGACTCGGACATTGTTTTGCCTGGTGGATATTTGAAAACTAGGGAATTCGTTCCACAGCGTAATTATTCAGGAATTTTCCATCAGAAAACAAAATGGGCGGCATGGGTTGTAAGCCATTGCAAGACAGTCAGCTACCGTGAAAAATTCGTAGACAAGCTGAAGGGGGGGGGGGGGGTCTTCCAGTTGATATATATGGGCGCTGTGGTAGTGGGAGAATAGATGATCCCGAAGAACTGATAAGTAACAACTACAAATTCTACTTGGCCTTTGAAAACTCCATGTGTGAAGATTACGTTACGGAGAAATTCTACAAATATTTTAACTACGATACAATTATTGTTGTAAGAGGAGGTGCAGATTACAAGAAACTCTTGCCACATGACACATTTATCGACACGGCGGATTTTAAAAGTTTTAAAGAGATTGTGGAGTACCTTAAGA
Organism: Lucinisca nassula; assembly: GCA_963580285.1. Taxonomy (NCBI): domain Eukaryota; kingdom Metazoa; phylum Mollusca; class Bivalvia; order Lucinida; family Lucinidae; genus Lucinisca; species Lucinisca nassula. The sequence goes on along the minus strand of OY757025.1, from coordinate 51,827,898 downwards.
ATATTGGCAATAATGAAACTCTTTACACAGACTTTTTAAGAAGGAAAGATAAATACTGGGCCACTTGGAATCATAACGACAAAAATTTACCCTACTGTGCCATGTGTGCTAAACTGAATAATATAGATGCATACAGGAAAATTTACGAAACTATGCCTAGCAAGTATGATACTTGTTACAAACCTAATGACGTAAAACTTCTGGATCGGAAGTAAACATTACGAAAACACACCTACATAAATGCATTGTAAACTTTACCGCCAAAAAAAAATGAAAATTTTAAGATGAAAATTTGACATATTTTTCTTCTTTCTGCTCAAAATACAGATTGTTGGTACTCGTTAGAACCGCCTCATCGAGGCGGTTCTAACGTGTACCCACAATCTATATTTTAGAGCAGAAATAATAAAAATTAGGTTTATTCCTATAAACTTTTTTATTAATATCTAAAAGTGGGGTTCAAAGGTGTCAAAATTATAAAGGCATGTTTTCTTGATGTTCTAGAGATACTATAACAGGGAGAATCAGTGAAATCTCTGTACGGACGTCTAACTTCTTTATTCCAACTTCATACTTCCGACGTCCAACTTCATGACTTCTTTCCTCTGACTTCTGCTCGTAACTCTATCATTTTACCGGCCCCGATAGCTCAGTTGGTAGAGTGTCCGCTCCGGGGAGCGGGAGGTCTCGGGTTCGATCCCGGGCCGCGACATACCAAAGTCATAAAAAATGGTACTAGCTGCTCCTCGCTTGGCACTCAGATTTACGGGATAGTGCTAGGACTGGTCGATCCAGTGTCAGGATAATGTGATTGGGTGTGGTATCATGTAATGTGCCTGGGACATGATACTTCAGTGAGGCAGCACTATAAACGTGAGCATTGAGCTCCCTGTCGCAACTCTATCATTTTAATGTTTTAATTCCACCTTCTTACATTCCAACCTCTACCTGCATGACCTCTTACTTCTAACAGTGTGACTTCTAACTTCTATCATCTAACTTCCGACTTCTAACTGCATGACCTCTTACTTCTAACAGTGTGCCTTCTAACTTTTATCAGCTTACTTCCGACTTCTAACTGCATGACCGCTTACTTCTACAGTGTGACTTCTAACTTCTATCATCTTACTTCCGACGGGTGCCTGATGCTCTGTCTCTGGTTCCGACCATCGGAGTCAAACTGTTGGTGTTCTTTTGCTCCAGCATTTCAGTGGTTTCTTGCTGTTGAGTCCTCACCTTTGTTTCATCCCTTTTGTGGATTGATTTTTGTGTTCACGGAGATGTTGCACTGATGAGTTAGGAGGCCTTCGTGCGGACGGAACAAATTATTTGTCTAAATCGCGACGGAAGTAAGGGCGAGGATTGTGGCCACGTAAAATCGAGTAAAGCCCCCCACCCCCCACCCACCCCTAGTGGAATTCGTTTCACTGACCGTTCCAAGGCGGTTCTTCTGTCGTGGTTTATTTTTGTTATGGCTTGTCTTTGAGTGTGTGTATCGCTTATATTATTTTGCTTTGGATAACCAATTGGCCTTTTTGTGGGAAAGTAACTGTGCTTTTGGCTTTCCGCTAGTGATGTTTCCATTAGGGTCTGGTTGTTTCATGTTTGTGTTTCTTTCCCTTGCTGTCTCTGATGGGAACTTTGGATTCCTGATCATTGCCTTCGCTTCTATTTTGATCAAGTCTGAAGTGGTGCAGTCGGAAGTAAAGTGTCATGAGGTAAGAAGACCGTCCAGTGCTTCCATAAGGGTCAAATATAGTTCTAGTTTGTACAGTGGAACTTGATGGCTCGAACTCTGATAGTTCGTTTATCGTGGATGAGTCGAACCCGTTCTTGAGTCCGCAGGGAATACCTCCACAAACGAAATATGGATAATTTAGGACGATTTTCTTTTTTTATCTTGCAAATATATGACGCAAATCATGCTGTGTGTACTCATTAGAATCGCCTCAAAGAGGCGATTCTAATGAGAACACACAGTATACATTTATATCATAGAACAACGAAAAAAAAGTCCCAAATTATCTCAATTATACGAACAGTAACCCCCACCCCCTTTGGCTGGAACTAACGTTGTCTCAGATTTTCATGGACCCGCAGAGGTTCGAGCTATTGAAGTTCGATTGTACATTAACAGAATGGACTGACCTTCGGATTGTCATTCTCTTACACTAAGGACACCCGGGCCAAGTTGTTCAAAGCATCGTTAGGTTAACGAGCGTGCGAGTGGTGAAATTGTTGACTGCTATCTATTATCAGTCACCCCCTATATTAATTGCATTGCAGCACATTGGCCTGATAAATATATGCTATCTCAGGACAAGAGAGCTTTATCAGGTCGACGTGACATTACACTTTTATGAATGAACCGGGCTGCTAGAAAAACGGCAAAAGTATTATTATTACTGGACAAAATGGAACAATTATTTGAAAAAAAAAATATGAAAGGAAAAAATATAGTCAGCTGATACAAAATATATCACCTGTGGAATGTTCGGACGCACTGAGGACTATCGATAACTGATTGTAAATTGCTAAAGAGTGTACAAGGGGGGTAAACTGATAAATAGAATACCAGATTCGTGTAATTTGATATCAAGTTTATCAGGCTCGGTTTCGAGAACGCATGTAGAATCGCTCGGCAAGCCTCGCGATTCTACAAACGTTCTCGAAGCCTTGTCTGATAAATTTGATATCAAAAGACACTCACCTGGTATTCTCTATATATAGTGCTATAAGAGCAGATTTTAGTTTATTCTAATTTATTTTAGTTCTATTGCGATGAAAGCTTCAAGCTTATTCAATCGCTCTCGCGCACTCATTCCGGGTGTTTTCACGTGCGTGTGAGAGAGAGAGCTTTTACACCACTGTTACTTATTTACACCTGGGAGGAGTTTTTTGCATTTACATTCTAATTTTCAGCAAAGATATTAGCATATGTGTTATATTCAATGATCAAGGTTCTAACGTTATGTTAATTAACGACATCGTTAGTTGTGACCAACTGGGGCCAGTTGTTCAAAGCATCGTTAGCTTAACGAGCTCGTTAGTGGTCATATTGTTAACTTTTCTAGCAAGGACAATATCGAAAAATTTGGTATTTTTGCTGGAAAAATGTGAGCAGCTTTTGCATCAGCAAAAGCTGCTAACATTTTTTCAGCAAAAATTTCAGCATATTTGCCATATTTAATGATCGAAGTTTTAACGATATGTTAACTAACGACGTCGTTAGTTTTGAACAACTGGCCCCTGGCCTCTGGCAACCGTGCTCCAACAGCAGTATAGTCTTCACCTACCCCTGGTATAGCACGGCTGTCACTATGATGAATACATCTTTTTCTGATTGTTACAAGACAGATAAGTTGCAGCTTATCTTGTGCTTCGACCCACAATTATCATTTTTAGAATATGTATGGTACAGCCGGAAGTTTTGTTGCCAAGGTTTAACAGAATGTCTGCCATGTGGGTTCATTTTATGTCATCTCCCATAAACAGGTAGAAAAAGATAGTGTGCGTGCGTGCGTGCGTGCGTGCGTCAGTGTGTGTGTGTGTGTGTGTGTGTGTGCGTGTGTGTGAATTCGGGTTTAACGCCGCTTTTCAACAATTTTTCAATCATATCACGACGGTGTCTGGTTGCGACAGGGAGCTCAATGCTCACTTCTATAGTGCTGCCTCACTGAAGTATCATGACCAAGACACATTACATGATACCACACCCAGTCACATTATCCTGACACTGGGTCGACCAGTATAACACTAAGGGGTATAATATAAAAGGAAAGACAAAACGTTTTCCAAAGTCTGGAGTAGTTTAATGTTTATATATTTTATTGTTTTCGACAAACTACTAAACATCTATCAAAGAAGTGCTAAAGAACTACCCACTTGAACCTAGAGCAACCTGCTTATATAGTGTTCCATGACTCACAAGGTCGGTCACCCACTTAACCGAATAACCCACTATGTAAATGAGTTAATTAAAACACACCCAAAATGTATTAAAAGTTAATTACTGTGAAATTAAAACACACCCAAAAACTATTAAAAATCAATTACTGTGAAATTAAAACACACCCTTTCATCAATTCCTGTTTGATGTTAATCAAGTAATTTCATAGAACATGACTTTAGTATAAACAAAATAATTATTTAATCTCTTTTTAATTTGTAAATGTAACTTAAAAGTAAACAACTTAATTAGTTTTTGATAAAATAAATTAGTGAAATTATTAGAAACGTGACTTGGAAGTAAACAAAGTATTAACTTACATTTCTAATCAATTTATTAATTGTAGGTGCAAGTTGCCCTAGTTTCTTAAGATTTTGGACCTTATGCTGCTCATGTTTTGCTACACTGCTTCCATCCTCAAGAATTTTAACTATAAGCTAAAATTCTAAAAGATTCTAGCAAAACCTGAATGTAAAACACAATGAACAGCAGCAGCATATGGCACAAAATTACATAACTACACATGATACTACACATGCTACCATTGAGGAAATAATAGAGTGATATTTACCTTTAATAACAATTATCATTCAACTGAAATTCTAACCCCGCCAGTGGTATCCTCCATATCGGACTCATTATAGTCACTGTCATCGCTGTCCTCTATAATTATTGGATTACTGGCTGACTTTCCTAATGACAGTTTTTTCGCTCCTTCAATAAATTCATTCCAAAGTTTCTGGAATGTCCTTAAATATGTCCCAAGTTTCCCCATTTTATTATTTAGTTCTGCAACATTAGATTCTTTTAACGAATTTTCATGGGACATTCCCTGATTTCTGAAATGACAGTACAATAGTCCAGAAAATAAAGGCTCTAAGTTTGGCTGTCTTGTTTTATCGAACAAATCCCTATAGGCTCTATCAAAATTTCTTATTAACGCTACTATGCAAAATTTCCCTGTTGGACATCTATGTTCTCTGTCACTAGATCTATTTGACACTTCTACAATATTTTTCCTTATTTCACTGTATATAATTTCCTCCATGTTTTTTTTTTTTTTTTTTTTTTTTTTTTTTAATTAATATTACACTACTGGTCAAAATGCTTTTTGAAACTGCTAAGCTTTTTATAAGTATTCTCTTATATTGTATTAATATCCCAAATTATCAGTAAATTAAATTAAGTAATTATTCTAAATTGCCTGATTTTATGCTAATTTTAATTGATTTAATTTAAACCCAATTAGTGTAATCAAACTAATCTAAGAACATGAATAAATTTACATAACACCGATAAACAAACACAAAAATACACACTTATAGTGACAAACTCTATATACAATAAAAACAACAGTTTCTAATCTTTTTTATTCACGTTTTTTCTTATTTCATACTTAAAATGTCTATTGTATGTGTTCTTTCCTCTGTAGTTGTATGTTCTTCTTTTGTCTTTGGCGTCGGATAAACCTTCCGATTAGTACTATTCATACTTGTGGATTCTTCCACCGCCAACTCACAGGAACTGGGTAAAGATCGTTTCGTGTTCTTCCCTTCGTTACCACCTCTAATGGCTAACCAGTATGTTTTGATTTGATCAGAATATTTATGATAAATGACTATTATTATTCCAAAGATTATTACACTGATGACTCCAATAAATAGATAGACCCAAGTTGACCACCCTTTGCTCTCAGTTGGAACCATATTTACTGATTGCAGCCTTTGAATAAGCCTATTCATAGGCATGTATTTTATTTCCTCAAGGTCTTTAGGGATGTTAATCTTTGTAATATTTGAAAGAGAGTTATGAAATGGCTCCCAGAGATGCAATCCAGAAACATTAACATGTGATCCAATCAGGTCAAGAAATTTATCATGTATATAGTACTGACTCCTTCCATCAAAAGGTGAGGTTAGTGAGAGACGCCTATTTGCGGCTAAACAGAATGTATTCAAATATATAATACCAAGAGGAGGTTCTATTTGTATTTCTGACATACTTTTGCTAGTATTTTGACATACGATGGAGAATTTAAGAAGTTTGCTTGTGGCCACAGCCCATTTCCCATGACCAATAAATTCCGCGACAGGGAGATGTGACCTGAAATGAACTTTAGTTCTACAGTAATGTTTTATGTTAGTATCATGTTTCAAAAATAGTGAGACCACACATAGTCTATTTAGACTAACAGGGTATATTGGACTCTGAATTTGACAATAGTTTAGCCAAGGATTAGAGCAGTGGTGAGTCTCAAACTTATCAAGTAAAATGTACTGTGTTCTTTCAACATTAAAAGCAATAGAATTAGCTTCTATTTCAAGCTGTGCAGTCATCTCTGTCGATTGGATTACTCCCTTTGTTTGGTTCATAAAAGGAAGCGGTAAGTTATGAACATTAAAAACTTCATATGTACTGCTCAAGTCCAATAATGGGATTGACACTACAATGAGTATCTGTTTATCCCTAACTATTGTACTGCAAGTCAAATACTTGTAATATTTCCATAAGGTTTTATTTGGATTATCTGGCAACCTTAATGACCGTGGCAACTTGTTTTCTATTTCAAGAAGAATTTTCCTCAGCATTGCAGGAGCAATTACCAAAGGTGAAAGCCTTTCACTTGACAGCATGTTTAATTTTAATTTTAGATGCTGCAGTGTCCAAAGTGCTCTTTGTGTCACCTGCTTTAGTTCTTCAGTTATCAGGTCAAGTTGTAAATACATTTTTATGAAATTTTCCATTTCAACAAATCGCTTCTCAATGGCTTCAGTAACATTATTTATTTTAATATCAATATCTGACAACGTGGAAACAATGTCATTAATTGAGTGTCTATTAACAGCAATTTCAATTCTGGAAGAGTTCAAAAGTGAAATACTTTCTTTTAAAACATGAACAATGTTTTGTTGATTAGCTGAAAGGTGGTTGATATTTCTTTGAATAACATCAATCTGGTCCTGAGACACAGTGCCAAATAAAAAATTTAAAATTTCCCCTCCCAAAGGAAGAATAGATCTTTTATTCCTTATGGATTTAAAATCAGTATAACTGTCCATGATACTGTCAAAGGTCGTCTTTAATGCAAGCACTTCATTGTGAAGAGATTTAAAGGTAGCTTTATAATTATCATGACCATCTTTTGTGTACCGTTTAATTACTATTTCAGCTAATGCGCTTACGTCGTCGATGTCAGTCGACAGTTTGTCTAGAAAGTTCTGATATGAATCGAGGTCAACAACTATGGTCATAAGCCACTTAGATTTTGTCAATACTATCTCATTAACCTGGTTAAATATGACATTTTCATGCATATGTAATGCAGATGTCCAGCCCAAGAGGAGTAGCAAGATAGAACAATACATTTCCTTATGTCACCGTTAGTCCTGAAAATATATATACACATACACCTATCATTATTTATACTATGGGTACCCATGAAGCCTTTATAAAATGCCAGCTATAGATCGCAACAGTAGTTTCATTTTATTTCTTCGACCTACTTTAAGTCGTTTTGGCTTATAACTTGTTTCATTGACAGACATTGCATCATCTGAAACCTCACTCAGAGATTCAGGCGACTGAATGTCTTGATTCATTAATTCAGTGTCAGAAGCGTCTTCTGCATCAGTTTCAGAGAAACTCCTTTGTTTAAGTCGTTTGGAGAATTCCATAAGAGGTATATTATCCTCTTCCTCTGAATTGTCATTTTCCTTTCTGTATTTCCTTGCAAGTTTTGCAAGGGCATTCTTTGATTCTGTGTCATCTGAATCTTCACTGTCTGTACTACTACTTTCCGGTGGGACAGCAAAGGTAGCTTTTCTAGACGGCTTACCTAAGTTATCCTTAGGAATTTCCCAATTATCTAAATTTGCTTTTCTTAGATGTTCCACATGAACTTTTACAATTGTTCCATCAAGTTGATTTCGTATCACACATGATGTTGGGGACTGGATTTTGATAACACGGTAGTATGGTTTCCAATTATTGTCAAGTTTACTTTTCTTTGAATGGTTTTTGTAATAAACAGGATCCCCTACTTCAAATTTAATATCTTTACTACCTCTGTCAGCATATTTTGCTTGCCTTTTCTTTGCCTGTTTTAGATTTCGGTGAACTAATGTGAATGCTTTATGTTGTTGTTCAAGTGCTATTTTATGCATTTCCTCGCCATGGTACTTTTTACGTGGTTTTAGAAGATTATCAATGGGTAACACCACATCTCTGTTGTACAACAGGAAGAATGGACTAAAGTGGGATGACTCATTGATATTAAAGCGAATGGCAGCTAAGGTTTGATTGAGATACATGTCCCAAGTATTTGTGTTATCTTTCAATTTCTTAGCTAATATGTCATGTAAAGTTCTATGAAATCTTTCAATTTTAGCATTTCCTTGTGGATGATAAAATGAAGTTGTTACATGATGTATATTTAATGCTTCAAGGACCTGTTTTACAGTTTTATTTACATTTTCAGTGCCGTTATCTGATATGATCTGTAAAGGAGCCCCAAACCTAGGAAAGATTTCTTCAATTATCAAATGTGCTATGTTCTCTGCACTTTTATCTGGTACAGCAAAAGCTTCAGGCCAACCACTATATAGATCAATGAAACCAATAATGTATTTGTTTCCTGACATTGTTGTAGGGTATGGCCCTGACAGATCTAATCCTATTTTTGCAAATGGATAAGGTGGAATATCTGTTTCTTGTAAACTTGGTTTTATTTTCTTCATACTACGTGTTTGACATGTGACACAACTTGATATGTATTCATAGAGGTTTTTATATAGATTTGGCCAAAAATACTTTTGACGGATGGCATCAAAAGTGTTATCAATGCCCATATGTCCATTGTCATCATGGTACTGTTTCACAAGCCTATCCCTTAAGTGCTCAGGGATATATAATCTCAAAGTGGGTTCATCATTCGGGTTGGAAATGTAATATAGTACCTGGTCAATGACAATATAGTTCTTTTCTGTCCCTTTGGTTGATTTACCATTAGACAAATTTGTCTTTATTTCTACTATTTCTTCATCGTTATCTTGCTCAACAGTGATATTCAAATCTGGAATATCGACACTTGGTTTTCCTTTGTGATTTTCATCCGCCACAGAGCAACTGGCATATTCTCTGGTATCAAATCTATTTGAATTGAAAACATCTATTTCATAAATATTGTCATTTATGTCGGGGTCATTGTCAGTCTCTGACTTTGAGTTTTTCTGATCATCTGGAAGTCTAGAAAGTAAATCAGCACAAGTGTTTTCTGGTCCAGATATATATTCCACTTTGCAGTTATAACCAGATAAACCAAGAGCCCAAAGTTGGATCTTTTTGTTTTGCATTGGAGCCTCTAAAATATATTTTAATGGCTTGTGATCTGTTCGGATTGTAAATTCGGCATTATGCAAAAAGTGATCAAGTTTTTGTAGAGCATAGTGAATAGCAAAAGCCTCCTTTTCGATAGTAGACCATCTTGTTTGAGTATCACTTAGCTTATGAGATAGATAATAAATCGGTTTTTCTGTCTTGATACCAGGAATTACCTCTTCTCCTTCACAGCATGGCTGCGTGAGACAGGCACCGATGCATGATTGACTAGCATCTGTGTATAACGTATATGGCTTATTTACATCTGGATATGCCAAATGAGGTATCACTGTCAAACTATCCTTTAAACATTTGAATGCTCTCTGACAATCGTCAGTCCATTTAAATTTTGAATACTTCTTGGTTAAGGCTATTATAGGTTTAGCTATTTCAGAGAAATTGGGAATAAATCTTCTGTAATAACTACACATTCCAATAAAACCCCGTACTTCCCGTACACTTGTAGGAGGAGACACCGATGCAATTGCTTCTACTTTCTTAGGATCAGGTTTTATTCCATTCTGGTTTATAATAAATCCTAAATAATTAGTTTCAGCTTGTAAGAAGTGACATTTTTTCAACTTTAATTTAAGGCCATGTTGTCGCAATCGATCAAAGACTTGCTGAATGTGACTTAAATGATCGTTTAAGGATGAGGAATAAATCAAAATATCATCTAAATATGCAACTGCAAATTTATCAAGATCTTGTAGAACAATTGACATGAGCTCTTGAAATACTGCTGGTGCATTTGATAAACCAAAAGGCATTACATTAAATTCAAATAATCCCCTATGACAAGCAAAAGCAGTTTTTTCTTTGTCCTCTTCCTCCATTAACACTTGCCAGTAGCCACTTTTTAGATCTAACGATGTGAAATATTTAGCATTTCCTAATAAAGCAAGCATATCATCAATCAGTGGTAGTGGATAAGAGTTTAATTTTGTAATTTTGTTGATTTTTCTAAAGTCAACACAAAATCTTTTGGAACCATCCTTTTTGTCAACAATTACAACTGGGAAGCTCCATGGGGACTTAGATCTTGAAATGATCTTAGCCTCAAGCATCTCATCAATTGCTTGATCAACAATTATTCTATTATTCAGTGGTGTTCTATAGGGCCTTAATTTGATTGGAGAATTATCTCCAGTATTTATTTTCATCTTTACAGTGTCAGTATGCCCCAAATCAGAATCGTTTGCAGCAAATAAGTCTTGATTTTTCTTAAGTAATTTTGTTATAGTGGGTTTATGTTTATCAGGTGCATTAACTTCACTGACATTATCTGTTTGATTTGTACATCTTTTAGTTGCTTGTATTTTATCTTTAACACTAACCATATTTTGCTCATACACCAATTCGGCTTTTCCAATAACACAGCCCTTTTTAAGTTTAAGGGTTCTGTTAGTATTGTTTACAATCATGACAGGAAACTTCCTTTGTTTATTTGGTTTAACAACAGTATTGGCTACCATCAGACCTGGTTCTGTTCCTATATAACCATTTTCGATTGATGAAATTTCGTATAATTTGGTTTCATTTAGTTCAGATATATATTTTATATTACCAGAACAAATATTTGTTGTCTGCGGTTTTAAAATGGCTGTACGTGCAAGCCTAACAATGGAAGCAATATGGATATCCTCTTCAAGGGGTACATATGTTTTCCCTACCCTTAAGCAACCAAGATCAAAATATAAACGAACCCCATTTTCTGTTAACCAATCCCTACCTAAAATAAAATTTCTATTCAAATCTTTTACAATATAAAATCTTTGAGACATCTTTAATCCTCTCATCTCAAAGTTGATATCAGTGCAACCAATAACTTTCAGAGAATTTCCATTTACTGATTGTAAGTGCACCCTTTTCCGAATTAATTTAGGTTTGTCTTTTAGATTTTGAAAAAACTCGTTGATGCATTAATGACACCTCTGCTCCTGAATCAACAAGTGTTCTAAAATTAGTTTTCCCTATTTTAATCATACAAGAATTTGGATTACCTGCTAATGCAATTTTGTATACTGGCATTTTGTTTCCCCTTCCATTGGCTTCCTCGTGAAAGGAGAGTTTTAGTTTTCCTGATTATTAGACTGATTATCGGCAACATTATTTTGCCTTGTCTCCCTACATTCCCTTTTATAGTGACCTCTTTTGCCACATTTCCAACAAATTACCTGCCTTTTGTCAGGTTGTCTATTTGGTCTGTCTGACGGCCCCGGCAGTCTAAACCGTCTGTCAGTCTGTCTGTCATTCTGGACACTGTTTATCTGCTTAACCTTGCACCTGGCTGCCAGATGTCCCTTTTTGTGACAGTTAAAGCATCTTTTATCTGGTCTATAATAGTCTACTTCCATGGGTTCAACTTTTTTATTAAAAGTCTCATTTGGTTGACCCTTGCGCAGGTCAAACCTCCTCCTTAAGTTTTGCTCATTCATGGCAATATTGACTGCATCAGCCAATGTTGCAGGATTGTCACGCATTACTTTAATTTTCAAGTAATCATAGGCTAGACCGTCAATAAAAAATCCTATTAACTGAGTTTGAATAGGCTGTATGCCAGCCTGTTGGATCAACAAGGCCTCTTCTGCAAGAGCTAAGAGCCTTTCAGCATAAAGCTGCACATTCTCATCAGGTTTCTGCCTAACTTTACGCAAGAGTGTAAAGGCATGTTGAGGGTCAGTAATTTCAGCAAATCTACCACTTAACTCTGCTTTCAATTGATCCCAATTATTTGCCGGATGGTCATGCAAATATCTCTGAATAAAGTCACTTACAGCCCCTCGACTTGATTGATAAGCTATCATTTTAATGCGGTCAGCACCTACCCCAGTTAAAATAGCATACTTTTCAATTGATTTTATCCATGCTTTAAATTCTTTGGAGTCACCATTAAAAGGTGTTACAACCTGAGCAATCCCCTGTGCCCCAACTGCAGATGAAACATTAGCCATTTGAGTGGCTAAATTATTAAATACTGCCCCAATATCCTGATCAGCCATTTTAGTGATTCAGAAAGAAGAATACAAAATTCACTTACCCTGCGTTTTAAAAGTCCACTTTTGGTTATTCAGAACACATAAATGTTAATAACACTGGTAAAGTCAATCTGGATGCACAATCTCGAAGAAGTTGTCTTTTCCACCTCGTTGTTTACAGATTGTTGCTTATCCGACTGTCCCAGAAGGTAAATGATGCAAATATATCCCAGAAGATTAATGATGTACAAATGTCCAAGAAGATACTGGTGTTAGACTATCCTAGAAAATGTGGATGGTGTTAGACTGTCCCAGCTGGTGAAACTATTATAAACGCCACCAAACAATGTTTAAAATAGCTAATCCTGCTCCACTGAAAGACTGTTAGTGTCATCGGTAACATGGTTCAGTTCCTGGTCGAAATTCATGTCATCGTATAGTGTATTTGATTGGTATTAGTCCCAGTATAGTTTTCTGGCTGTTAAACGAATGTGACTGTCACCTTGTCTTCTTTTATTCTACTTCAATACTTCGATGTTCCAACGTATCAACCCGTTCGATGTTATAACGTCCCATTTTTATTTTTGACTTTTTTTTTTTATTTTTTTATTTTTGACGTCTTTACTAATTTGTTTTAATTAATATCCTGGTCACGGCACCAAAAGTTTATACTCCCTCCTCAGTATAACACTAAGGGGTATAATATAAAAGGAAAGACAAAACGTTTTCCAAAGTCTGGAGTAGTTTAATGTTTGTATATTTTATTGTTTTCGACAAACTACTAAACATCTATCAAAGAAGTGCTAAAGAACTACCCACTTGAACCTAGAGCAACCTGCTTATATAGTGTTCCATGACTCACAAGGTCGGTCACCCACTTAACCGAATAACCCACTATGTAAATGAGTTAATTAAAACACACCCAAAATGTATTAAAAGTTAATTACTGTGAAATTAAAACACACCCAAAAACTATTAAAAATCAATTACTGTGAAATTAAAACACACCCTTTCATCAATTCCTGTTTGATGTTAATCAAGTAATTTCATAGAACATGACTTTAGTATAAACAAAATAACTATTTAATCTCTTTTTAATTTGTAAATGTAACTTAAAAGTAAACAACTTAATTAGTTTTTGATAAAATAAATTAGTGAAATTATTAGAAACGTGACTTGGAAGTAAACAAAGTATTAACTTACATTTCTAATCAATTTATTAATTGTAGGTGCAAGTTGCCCTAGTTTCTTAAGATTTTGGACCTTATGCTGCTCATGTTTTGCTACACCAGTCCTAGCTCTACCCCGTAAATCTGAGTGCCAAGCGAGGAGCAGCTAGTACCATTTTAACGACTTTGGTATGTCGCGGCCCGGGATCGAACCCGTGACCTCCCGTTCCCCGGAGCGGACACTCTACCAACTGAGCTATCGGGGCCGGTTGGTTGGTTGATTTGAGGTTTAACGTCCCCGTCAACACTGTAAAGGTCATTTTGGAGACGTTGCTTCAAATTTTGTGGGACTTTTACCCGACATGGAAATGAAATGACATCTCAAGCCCTGTCGCCCAATGAAACCAATAGGGTTTATTAGCATGGACGGTCCGCCTCGCACCGCGGTTCCTGGACAGGCTTAGATCCTCTAAGCGGTTTACCAGTACTAGTGTGCGGGCCGGATTCAGCTCTGCGGGGAAGCATCATGCAGCCCATATATTTCTTCAAGCCCCTATGGGCGGGGGCGCATATCGGGGCCGGTATAAAAGATAGTAGATGAGAGGAAAGTGAGGGACATGAGAGACAGAGGGAAATGAGTGGAAGTGTCGAAGCTGAAGAAACAACATCATTCCCCATTTACCCTTACCTGCTGCAAGGACAGCAGGCTTTGCTCAACTGTAAGCCAATATCAGCTGGACGCAAGATACACGACACCTTCACCTCGCAAGCTCGTACGTCCTTCGTCATATGAACTCGTGCTGATTTTGTTTGTTTGATTTGAGATTGAACGCCTCCGTCAACACAGTATAGGTCATTTTGGAGACGTTGCTTCCAATTTTGTGGGACTTTTACCCAACATTAAGATGAAATGAAATCTCAAGCCCTGCCGCCGATTGAAACCAATAAGGTTTATAAGCATGGGCGGCCCGACTCGCACCGCTTTGCCTTGGCAGTCTTGGGCCTTCATGCGGACTGAACAAAGTGTTTGTCTTAATCGCGACGGAGGTGGGGGCGAGGGTTGTGGCCACGTGGAATCGGTTTAAGCCCCACAGTGGAATTCGTTTCCGCTGACCTTTCCAAGGCGGTTCTTCTGTCGCGGTTTATTTTTGTTATGGTTTGTCTTTGGGTGTTTGTGTCGCTTATATTATCTTATTTTGGATAGCCTATTGGCCATTTTGTGGGAAAGTAACTGTCCTTTTGGCTTTCCGCTATTGGTGTTTCCATTAGGGTATGTTGTTTCATGTTTGAGTTTCTTTCCCTTTGGTGTCTCTGATGGGAGCTGTGGGTTAATTGTATCTGTTTCTGATCATTGCCTCCACTTCTATTTTAGATCCTCCAAGCGGTTTACCAGAACTCGTGTGCGGGTCGATTTCAGCTCTGCGTTGAAGCATCATGCAACCCATCTATATTTTCAAGAAGAAAAACTGTATAGAGTATACAGAAAAATCACCATTTTAGTCATTTGTAAATATAATCTACTGGGGATCAAGCTTTAAGAGTGTTTTATTCCAATATCGTGTTGTGGTAAAGACTCTTATAAAAATTTAAATGTTTTTACTGTAACTGTCGTCCACCACTTAGTGCTAATTGTATAGTGTATACAGAAAAAATCGCCATTTTAGTTATTTTGTATATATAATCTGCTGGGGATCAAGCTTAAAGTGTTTTTCCAAGATCGTGGTATGGTAAACACTCTTATAAAAATCTAAATGTGTTTATTGTACAGTAACTGTCAGTCCATCACTTCAAAAAGAATGTTACTATTTTTTGGAAAATTAATGGTAAATGGGCGATATCATTTTTCAAGGCAAAGGCAAAACAGATAATGAATACCGTCATGCTAGTTTCTTTGACGTGCTGTATGTATGTTCGACACTTAGATAAGAAGACAGTGTCCATCATAGTGTGTCATGATATCTTCTTGGTAAATATTGTTATCATACCAAAAAAACATCCGATTATAACCAAAATTATTAATTGACCATCCTATATTACACAAGGTCAACCAATATTAAAAAATCATAAATCATGTTTTAATGGTGACAGTTAATAAAATTGTCATTAATCAAGTAATTTCGTATTGTCCCAGTCACAGGTCCTCGGTGAGCTGTATTGGCCTCGGCCTTCGGCCTCATGCCAATACAGCAGACCTCGGACCTGTACCTGGGCCAATACGAAATTACTTGATCAATAACATTATAATATAGGTTAAAGAAGAGTTTTTCGTATTTGTAACTGATCCATTTCGTAAAACTGGTCCGGAAAGTGCCCGAGATTGTACGCCCTGTATTTGTGGCAAACACTGACGATATATATTAGCCTTGTCACTAGAAACCTGTCTTCGGGTATATGTGACCATATTATAATGTTATTAATCAAGTAATTTCGTATTGTCCCATTTACAGGTCCGAGGTCTGCTGTATTGGCACGAGGCCGAAGGCCGAGGCCAATACAGCTGACCGAGGACCTGTAACTGGGACAATACGAAATTACTTGATTAATGACAATTTTATTAACTGACACCATTAAAACATGATTAATGATTTTTTAATATTGGTTGACCTTGTGTAATATAGGATGGTCAATTAATAAAAGTCTATAAATCTACCTGCTAAGTATCAGAAGCATTTCGGATGCATAAATTGTGGGTTGCTGTAGACTTTGTTACTATTTAGTAATGCTAGTACCCAAGCACACAAAGAAAAATGCCGTGGTTACTTGTCAGCTGGTCTGTACCTTTGTTACTAAATAACGGTGTTCGAAAGCCTACAGAATAGCAACTACGGCAAGCAGCATTACCTATAAACTGGATGAAACCATTTTTATGTTTACAACTGTTCCAAATTATCTTTGAATCTTTTATACATGTCTGCTTCGTGCGGCAACTGCGATTACAGACCCTCTCATACATCTGATGGGAGGCGTGGGTTAATTGTATTGATTCTTGATCATTGTCTTCACTTCCATTCAGCTGAAGCCTCCAAGCAATGGCCCTTTGTACGTGCTAATTATTGCCTCAACAATACACACATTTTGCAAAAATAATAGCGATATGGCTTGATTTTATCATGTTTAATTTTGCACTGTTAAAATCTTGTGCACAAAATCAGACACTGATCTTTTGGTCATTGGAGAAAATGTCTGTCTTTATCGCGCATTACCAATCCTTGAATGTTTGCTTATGGGCAAATCCTAGATTCTGACAAATGCACGTGTAACTTAATAACACTAGCATACACTATTTGCTGCTATCATATTATTTCAAGGCTATTTCAGTTAAATTCAGGAAAGTGTGTTTGAATCTCAATCTACAAACAGCGTTTGCTTATTTGTACGACGGGGATTCTATGACGGTCCCGGCGTAAAGGCTTACTGAGAATTAGAGAGAATTTAATATTATGTAATGATGGTTGGTGCCTGATGCTCTGTCTCTGGTCGAGCCCTTCGGAGTCTAACTGTTGTTTTTTGGCTGACAGATTACCTCCAGGGTAGACAACAGAAAGTAACAATCAAAGGTTGTACTTCGGACTTTAAAAGTGTCACAGCCGGTGTCCCACAAGGCTCTGTGTTAGGCCCTTTGCTATTTTTAGTGTATGTCAATGACATTGCTGATTCTCTCCTAAGCCTAACCCGACTTTTTGCTGACGACAGTTCTGTGTTCTACTCTGCGTCATCTCTTGATGATATCCAAGGCTTTATAAACCATGACTTAAGAGTTCTTACAGAATGGACAAAACGATGGCATGTTACTTCAATCCCATTAAAACAGAAGCGATTCTCTTTGCCCTTAGAAATCCAGACTTTATGCCACTTCTTGAATTCGACGGTACAGATATAACGTTTGTAGATCATCATAAGCACCTGGGCTTAACCTTTTCTCATAATGGCCAATGGACCGAGCACATATGTAACATTCAAGTTTCCGCAGCAAAAGTTCTGGGCATCATGCGTAAGTTGAAATTTTCGCTCAGTCGAAGTGCACTAAACCAGATCTATCTCTCTTATCTATTACCTATACTGGAGTATGGATCGGTTGTCTGGGACGGCTGCACTTTGCAGAACTCTGATATTCTTGACAAAGTTCAAATTGAGGCAGCCCGAATAGTAACAGGTTTAACAAGGTCAGTCTCTTTGGACAGATTATACAGAGAATGTGGATGGCTTCGATTATCTGTAAGACGACAACAACAAAAATTAAGCTTTATGTTCAAAGTCAACCATGGTCTAGTTCCGATGTATATCACTGACTTAATACCACCTTTGGTGAGGGACGTTTCAAACTACCCTTTAAGAAACATGAACGATTACTCAGTTCCATATGCACGCACTGAAATTTTCAAAAAGTCTTGTATTCCATCAGCAGTATCTTGCTGGAACACTGCTGATAACAGTCTTAAAAATTTGAATACCTTTCCGTCTTTCAAGTATCATTTAAAACGCTCAAACGAAAACTATTATACAGTGCCTAAATATTATTTTTCTGGTGAAAGACGTTTGGCAGTTCTACATGCAAGAATCCGCAATTATTGCAGTAATCTGAATGCTGACCTGTATAACAACTTCTTATGCCCAGATCCTACTTGTAGCTGTTTAGTTGAAATGGAAAATGCAGAACACTTTTTCTTTCATTGTAACAAATATACTAACCAACGGTTGGCTTTATTTAACTCTCTACGAACTTTCCAGCCTCTTAGTGTTGAACTATTGATGTTTGGAAATCCTAACCTCAACATTGAAGGCAACAATTTCATATTTGCATCCGTTCAACGTTTTATCAAAAGTTCTGACCGATTTACGAAAATAGCATCGATTGATACGAATCTGTTAGGTATAAGTGTACCAACCCCCAGCAAGCGTCCTTGTCATGTTTTTTTTTTTTTTTTCATTCTTTCCAATGTCCATCATATCATCCACCTACTATCCGTTTATGTATTATGCTCATATGTCTTGATTATGACGTGATCGCTATTACTTGCTTAATGCTCTGTTTGTGTGTTGTAGGGGAAGGGCCGTAACTAATGTTGAGATAACTTGTGGCCCGACCCCTTGCTTGCAAATATAAGCAATAAATATGTTTAATCTAATCCGTTGTTTTTCGTTTTCTTCAGCATTTCAGTGGTTGCTTGCTGTCGAAACCTCACAGTTGTTTCATCCCTGTGACTGTTTGATTTTTTTTTGTGTTCTCGGAGATGTTGCACTGATAAGTTAGGAGACCTTCATGAGAACTGGATAAATTGTGTTTTTCTAAATCGCGACGAAAGAGGATTGCGACCGCGTAAAATCGATTTAAGCAACCCCCCCCCCCCCCACTCCACCCCACCCGGTGGTATTCGTTTCACTGGCCATTAAATCGATTTTACGCGGTCGCAATCCTCTTTCGTCGCAATGTAACAAATGTGTATCTACATGATAACAAAATAAACCACCTATAGGCTGCATTTTATTTGTCTTAAGTAGAAGAGATGACATTTCTCATTTTAAAATGTATTTTGTTGTACTTTAGAAGAATAATAACATATAATATGAACTGCAACGAAAGGTATATCTACATCGTATAACAAACTAAACCACCTACAGACTGCATTTTACTTGTCTCAGGTAGTAGTTTTAATTAATTAAAATAAGGAAAATCGCAATTTTCACAATTTTCATCTTAAAATTTTCTCTATTTTTCGACGGAAAAAAAATCAAATTTATTTGTATAGGCGTGTTTTCGCAATGTCTAGTTTATAATACAGTACTATTGCTGGTTGTGTTAATACACATATGTTCAGTTTAAGCCGAAGATAATTCACTTGCTGTAGATATTTTAAATTGTATACAACTGAATACTAGTTAGACTATTTTTGATTATTACTGAATTCTAAATCTGAGACGGCGACACCCATGAGTAAATTCAACAAATGTCCAAAGTCATATGGGCCCCGTCAAGCGATTTTGGTACTTATCGCCTATGCGAGCAGCGAAGGTTCAGGCGAGCCTGCGCATCCGCGCAGTCTTGCCAGAAACTTCGCTACTCGCTCATACAAGCAGTGACTCAAGAGCAACCTTCAGACAGAAAGCCATATCCCTGGCCCCTCTGAATGGCTGGGCATGCGCAGTTAAAATGTGTCATGACGGAATGCTCGAAGACACAAATTCGCTTGGCGAGACTCATATGGGCCCCGTCAAGCGATTTTGGTACTTATCGCCTATGCGAGCAGCAAAGGTTCAGGCGAGCCTGCGCATCCGCGCAGTCTCGCCAGAACCTTCGCTACTCGCTCATACAAGCAGTGACTCAAGAGGAACCTTCAGACTGAAAGCCATATCCCTGGCCCCTCTGAATGGCTGGGCATGCGCAGTTAAAATGTGTCATGACGGAATGATCGAAGACACAAATTCGCTTGGCGGGGCTCATATGAACCATTGATGTAAGACTAAAGCTACACGGAAACTGTGTACAGTCATCAATGAGCTATTTTTGTTTAAGAAATAGATCAGCTCTAACTGTGATTTGTTGTGTAATAAATCACAGTTTGGAGGTCAGTTGTAAAGTAGACAAATCACGCGCGCGTAGCGCGCGTGATTTGTCTACTTACAACTGACCGACAAACTGTGATTTATTACCTAACAAATCACTAGCTAGAGCTGATCTATTTCGATTCTAACACGCTGAAACTCGGCAATAATACTGTTGTTTCCTCCAAATTCTCACAACTTTCCGCCATTGTTAGAAGAAATCCCGCTAAAATTATCGACTGAAACACATGCATTTATATCCTTTTCTAACGTTTTCGATGCGAGAAAATGACGTTGCACCGTCTAACGTCAATTAAATCGACTAGTGACGTCATAAATTTGCAGTTTTTTAATGACGTCACACGTCACGCTCTTCCGAGCTGTGATTTGTTGCAGAATAAAACACAGTTATTTTGCATTGCATATATAGGCGCACTGTGTTAGAATAGAGGGTTTAGTTGTTACAGACTCGGTCAAAATCAGATTATTGATTTTTCGAACAATAATGTACTCTAAGAATTGGAGTAATTGGGACACACACTTTGGGTCGGTTGTCCATCAACCGAAATTTAACAATGCTGTTAGGGTGTAACTGCTGTTGAATGTAAAAGAATGCACAAATTATACATTATGTGTACTGTTCAACCCATATATGCCTGGCTTATAAGTTTCAGGACATTTGCAACAGTGTAGTGTGAGATAAAAAATTGAAGTACCATTGTATATGACATTTGATCAGGTTTACAATGTTTTCATTCATACAGACAATATGGAAAAGTTTCTACAAGTAAATCAAACCTCACATCTCTGTTATTGAAAGTGAATGCCCCACAAGCTGTTAAATAGAAAATCTTTTGCCATATATGGTAACAAACAGAGCACAAAGAAAATGAACCAGCGCATGGCAAAATCTACAAGAAGTCTTGAGCGACCAGGGAAGACTCAGATCAGCCTATGCATTCACGCACTCTGATCAGAGTCATTCGCGCAGTCTGATCAGAGTCTTCGCTGATCGCATGTACCTATTATAGGCTAATATCTATACCAAAGGACTTGACATAGTGGATGGGTGCGCAGGTTGATTTTAGTCTCTTCTGGTCGCACCGGTCTTATTGTAGGTTTTGTCATGCGCCGGCTCAAATGAAACACCTTCAGAACTAGAGAGTTACTCTCCTGGTGGATCATAACAATCAAGGTCCATGTTTAAGACCAAATTTCCAGCCTACAGTGAGAAAACAGACATCAGTTTCTCAGTGTTTTGATTCTTTAGACCATAAGATTGGTATTTAGGTGACAATTAAGCCTGCCCTATGATTGTGTTTTCATAGCAGTTTTTGTCCACCATACCTTTTTTGAATGATTATTTTTCGACAACAAAAAGTCTGAAAATTTTGTCTTTTTGAAACAGAGTATAGGCATTTATTTACAGAAAAGTTCTCTGTGGAGTTTCAGTTAACTTTAATAGTCTACGACAATGTAGTCTGATAGTTGCGGTAACCATACCGGACTTATACGGACACGACCTTTCTCAGCTATGCTGATAATGAAGGGAATTAACGCGTACAACACAGAAAATAAATGATTATCTCCCACAGCTCCTAGCCATGGTTACCTAGGTGACCAAGGTAAACTGCAAATAGAAAAAGGGGGTAGTGTATTTCATTTTCAAAAAGGATCAAATTATTTTAATTTTTATTTTACAAAATGTATATGGGCGTGTTCACAATAAATTTGCAATTTTACTTCCGCTGGCACAGAAAAGAAATAACAATTTACAAAAAAGTTATGAAAAGAAATTCATCAGTTTTTGTCGCTGTAATCAATAGTTTTACTATATATTCTATACATTTAGTGGGTGCTTCCAAATATATGTAAAAAGGACTAAAAAGTTGTTCATAAAATTTCATTAAAAATACATGTGGATAATTGAAAAAGAATGTAAAATCATGAGCCGCTTGCACAGAAAAGTTATTTTTATAAGTTTTTATCTTATGCGGAAATAATTATGAAGTTCCTATATAAATCTATGTGTTAACTTTAACCGACATCAGTTACCTGGATGTCCGTTAAAGTTCGACATGGTTTCCCCGCTTCTGTTTCCGTGCATGTGTGCAATGTCTTAGGATGCATGGAAACAGAATCGGGGAAACAAATCATGATGATGATAATAATAATAAAATAAAAATAATAATGACGGATAAAAAAACTAGATCAACTTTCTTTCTTTTTCTTTTCTTTTTTTTTTTTTTTTTTTTTTTTTGCAGAAAAAAAAACCTGCAGATTTGACGTCATCATACCTCGACTGACGTATAACTAACAAAAATACTGTGCACAATATGATGTCATTACAGAAGCATGCTTCTCTTTTTTCCTAAATGAGCCTGCGCATGGCAAATTCCACAAATGGGAAAGATTTTAAGGGGCTACAGTGCACACTGCTTGTTTCATTTTTATCAAAACCATTAAGAAATCACGCCTATTCAAATACATGTATATTAAAAAATTTTAGCACTAAAAGCTTCTGATAATTTTCATACTTCTGCCCAGGAATAGATTGTAGGTACTGTTTTGTTTCTGTTGTTAATTATATGTGGGCAATTGTATGTCCTAGACGTAAAACAAATTCAGTAAAGAATTCAACACAAGTGTGCTGTATATACATCTATTCTATTCAAAGCCTAACAAAGAACTGTATGAAATCATATAAGCAATGCGCGCTAGTCAAGCATGCAGGTTAACTCATGAATATGTAAATATACGTCATAGGTTAAAGGCTGGGATGCTGATAAGCAATATTGTTACATCCCCTTTGTTTTAATTAACCTGTCTATGTTTTCTGATAAGCTTTTTTTATGTTCGTTATAAAGAGTCCTGTCCAATAATTGCGTAAAGCACATTTGTTCCAACGCAGCACAGTTATTGATAAAGGTGAATGTTTTTGTTTATAAGCAGGTGTAACACTTGTATGTATATGTTTCACTTGAAAACATAACATAACCAATAAATGTCAGCAATGTTTATATACAAGCCATGTGTGAAGTAAATCCACATCATATAATCTGTTTTTCTCATTATTACCAATTACTTTTGCCACATGGGGTCGTTCAAGTATTTGTTAGGTGTGACTTTACGTCCTGATCTTGTGATGTATGGTTCAGATAGAGGTTTTGTTGGCGATTTGATATCTGGGAAATTCATGTTGTCAGTGTTTTGTTTACGAAATTGTGTGTAATCCCATGGTTTTTGAGGTTCTGTTTCACGCATAGGTATGTCTGATGTTTCCGAATTTTCCTGTGCGTGAGAATTTTGAATGGCCAAATATTCTGTATCATCGCGCGTTTGATCTTTTGATTTGTGAATAAACTTCCGATTTCTACGATATGTAGCTCCATCATTCGTTTGCAACATGTACGAACGATCGTCATGCACGTTTGTGATCACAGCAGATTTCCAAAGTTTGTCAAATAATTGTACACGTACTTTGTCGCCTTTCTGCAATTTCGGTAAATGTTTTGCAGACCTGTCATGAAACCTTTTCTGGTTTTGACGGTTTTCAGACATCTTTTGTCGCGCATCGTCCAAACTGATTTGTTGCGGCTTTAACTGCTCATTAGTGCACGGAAGTGTCGTTTTCAAACGTCGAGACATGCACAACTGCGAAGGTGACAGATGACAAAATTCAAGTGGCGTTGTGCGATATTCCAAGATAGCCAAGTAAGGATCGCGCTTGCTGTCCTTGGCTTTCTGGAAGATCCTTTTCACAATTGACACATATTTTTCACTCATACCATTGCTTCTCGGATAGCGAGGACTACTGTGGACAATTTCAAAATTCCACATTTTTGCAAATTCAATCATCTCACCTGAGCAGAAGTAACTAGCATTATCGCATACGAGCTTGTCAATTACTCCGTGTCTAGCGAAAATAGCCTTAAGCTTCCGTATGATTGTAGTACTCGTTGTGTTTGGCAACAAGTCTACCTCAAAGAAATGACTAAAGTGATCTACAGTAACCAAATAATCCTTGTTGTCAAACGTGAACACGTCTGTCCCAGCAACCTGCCAAGGTAGATCAGGTATTTCATGGGAGACTAAAGGTTCCTTTGTGTTTGACTGTCGGTACTGTAAATATATGTTACAGCTCAAAACATAGTCTGTAATGTCAGAAGTCATGCGCGGCCAAAACATAATGTCTTTTGCACGCTGCAGACTTTTTTCGACACCCATGTGCGAACCATGCACGGCTTGTACCATATCATGTCTGAGAGCAGCCGGAATCACTATTTTCTGTCCCCTAAAGATGATGTCTTCGGCAACAGACAACTCATCTCTGTGATTCCAAAACTCAATGACAGGTGTCGGGCACATTTTTCTTGTCTCCGGCCAACCATCTAAAATCGTCTGTTTTAATGTTTGCATTTGAGTATCGCTGCGTGCGGCCTGGCGTACTTGATCTAATTTACGATCAGAAACTGGTATTGTTGATATAACTGTGTGAACATGCAAATCTAATCCCTCAGATAGCTCAGGATACGTATCTGGCATAAATTTGCGGGAAAGCGTGTCGGCCACAGGTAAATCACGCCCACTGACGTGGCGTATTTCCAGATCATATCTTTGAAGTTGCAACAGGATTCGCTGTAACCTCAAAGGGGCGGCGCTTAGAGGTTTCTTTGCTATTGAAGATATCGGTTTCGCATCTGATTCAACAATAACATGCCTACCGTAAATATACTGGTGATACTTCTTACAACCAAATAAAATGGCAAGCATTTCTTTCTCTATCTGCGCGTAGCCTATCTTGGTCTGTGTAAGCGTTTTCGACGCATATGATATAGGTCTACCTTCCTGCAATAACGTAGCTCCTATTCCATATTTGGACGCGTCAACCTGGAGTGTTACGTCAAGGTCAGGGTTAAAATATGCTAATACAGGACTGTTTGTCAGTACATCCTTAATTCTTTGGAAAGCTCTATCATGACAAGCATCCCAAACGAATTCTGCTTTCTGTAAGTCTCTAAGCGGTGCTGTCAGTGTAGCCAGGTTAGGTGCAAAGCGTGTCAGGTACGTTAACATTCCCAATATTGTTTCGAGCTCTGCTTTGTCTTTGGGTGCCTCCATTTGTCGAATGGCAGACAGCTTTTGGTCGTCAATTTTCAAGCCTTTACTTGTCAAAATGTGACCAAAGTAGCGAACCTCGGTGAGGCCTATTTTGCACTTGTCCGGGTTAAATTTCAATCCACGTTCTCGTGCGCGCTTTAACGCATTTCGCAAATTTCTGTCATGTTCGGCCTTTGTCTTGCCATATATTAAAATGTCGTCAACGATTCCAGTAACACCTGACATACCCTCAAATGTCTCATCCATTTTGCGTTGGAAATAATCTTGAGAGCAGTTCAAACCGAATGGAGTGCGCAAGTAGCGGTAACGCCCAAATGGTGTATTGAATGTATATAGTCAGGTATGAAGAGCTATTTTCAAGTCGAAGGCACCAATAACCCGAAGTCGCGTCAAGGACAGAAAAATAGGCAGCTTCCGATAGCTGTGAGACTACCTCGTCAAAAGTACGCATCGGATAATGCGGTCGGCGGATCGCATCATTTAGTGCTTTCGGGTCAAGGCAAATTCGCAGGCTTTGAGTCTTGGGCTTTTCGACTATGACGAAAGAATTTACCCAGTCGGTTGGAGAATGCACGGGAGCTATGATATTTTGCTTCTCCATTCGCGAAAGTTCGGCTTTGAAACGATCGCGTAACGCAACAGGAATACGTCGAGGCGGGTTAACCACTGGAATTGCATCAGGCTTTAAATGTAATTTGACATCACCAGATAACAAGCCTATGCCTGTGAAAAGGTCTGGGAACTCTTGCAAGATTTGTTCTTTTGTGCATGCCTCATGCTTGTTGGCAGTTTGACATTCAGGGTTGTCAACAGAGTAAATTAGCTGAATCAGATTAAAGTCAATAGACGTTTTCAGGCTCAAAAGGGGTGTTTTGCTTGTCTCAACAATGTAAAATAATATTTCCATGTGTTTATCTTTGTGGTTGCATGTCAGACGCAAGGTGCCTTTCACATTTAATGGATCACCTGTGTAGGACGATAACTGACTGTCAGGGGGTGCCAGTGCGTGCTTAATGTTTAGCTCATGAAATTTGTTCATGGGGAGAATATTGACCTGGGAACCTGTGTCAATTTTGAAGTTAATGGGGGTTTTCTTTGGACCGACATGCAATGTGGCAAAAGCTTGATCGTAATGAGAAAAAGATCTATTTACCGTATCAACATAAAAATCCGATAAATGTGAATCATCCTCTTCATATTGTTCATTTTTCACTTCATGCACAGTTTTGGATCTACAAACACGCTGAAAATGATTCATTTTTCCACATTTTCTGCAAGATTGTCCCTTTGCCGGACACTGTTCGTTCGGTTTATGCATATCGTAGCCACAGTTTCTGCACTTGTTAGCTTGTCCTGGTTTAGGTTTGAATCCCGTTTGTCGTCCTGGTTGTGGTCCCGTTGGCGGTGTGTACCCCGTAGCCCCGTTTGGTTTATTGCCGTTCGTCGTCCCGGTTCGTCTAGAGCGTCCGCTGAATTTCTTACGTACCACATGAACCTCATTGGTTTGATTTGCAGCCATCGGGATTTGTTTCATTTGTAACTGAGCATATTCGTAGTTCTGGCTAATTTGAATGGCTTGTGGCAATGTAAGGTCTTTCCCAACATTTATCAATTTTTCACGAATCTTTGGCGAGTTTGTCCCAAACACAATACGATCTCTGATCATTTCATCAGGGTCACCAAAGTCGCAATCTTGAGCCCTCAATCTTAGCCTCGTCACAAAGGAATCTATTGTGTCATTCCCCTGCACCTCATTGTTAAATTGATATCTTGCAAATATGGGGTTCAAGGTAGGTCGTACATGTTTCTTAAACCGCTCATAGAAAGTTTTCAGTTTTCTTTCATCGCCGGCAGGAATGTCATTCCACGTGTGTCTTATGTCACGACCCTTATCTCCTACCCACAATAACAAGTAAGACACCTTTTCTTCCTCTGTTTTTGCTTTCAAAGGTCCTGAAAACATTAATTCTGCATGTCTCATAAATTTCTCCCATTGCTCTGGTAAATTTGAAGAGTCCCATGCCATTGCTGGTGGTGTAATTCCTGACAGTTCCATTTTCACTTTTTTTTATTCCTTTTAACAGTCTAGAATTTTAAATTTCACTTCTTGACACCATGTTTTGTTTCTGTTGTTAATTATATGTGGGCAATTGTATGTCCTAGACGTAAAACAAATTCAGTAAAGAATTCAACACAAGTGTGCTGGATATACATCTATTCTATTCAAAGCCTAACAAAGAACTGTATGAAATCATATAAGCAATGCGCGCTAGTCAAGCATGCAGGTTAACTCATGAATATGTAAATATACGTCATAGGTTAAAGGCTGGGATGCTGATAAGCAATATTGTTACAGGTACTCATTAGAACCACCCCAACAGGTCGGTTCTAACGAATACCCACAATCTATGCATTTGAGCAAGGACAAGAAAAATAATGTATACCCTGTTCACCTGTATTTTACTTTATAAAAGCTTTGTTCAGTGTGTGTGTGTGTGGGGGGGGGGGGGTGCAGAATGACAAAGGCATGCTTTCGTGGCGCATACATGTACATTGTGGGTACTACTTAGACCCACCACAATAATGACTTCTTCAAACGCGATCGCTTGTCATTAATTATTGCTCATTTTAATCCGTTTACTGGTGTTTATTAGACCTTATCACCTTTGTATATATATAGAGAGAGAGACTTGTCAACAACAAGAGCGGGTCTATGTATTTGGTTTTATTTGAAGTTTAACGTCCCCACCAACACTGTAAATGTCATTTTGGAGACGTTGCTTCCGATTTTGTGGGACTTTCACCCGACAATAAGATGAAATGACATCTCAGACCCTGTCGCCCAATGGAACTAATAGGGATTTATAAGCATGGACGGACTGCCTGGGCATGCTTAGATCCTCTAAAGCGGTTTACCGGTATTCGGTTGCGGTCGGTTTCAGCTCTGCGTGGAAGCATCATGCAGCCTATCTATTTATTCAAGCGCCGATGGGCGGGGGTCGATTATGTAGTCGGTCGAATGAACATATGTCGAAGTCAAGATTGATCAGACTGCGCGGCATAGTCAGTGCCCATGACATCACAAAAACACACCTATATTCAAGTACATTGAAAATTTTACCAGAAAAAAAAAATGAAACATTATCGATGAAAAATTATCATATTTTTCATATTTATGCTCAAAACATTAATTGTGTGTATTTGTTTTGAACCGCATCGATTCGAACGTGTACTCACAATCTATGTTTTGAGCTACTTAGATCGTGTGTACTCATTAGAACTGCCCCGATGAGGCGATTCTTACGTGTACTCACAGTCTATGTTTTGAGCTCAAAACAGAGATTGTGTGTACTGGTTATTGTCGCCTCGGTGAGACGGTTCTAATGTGTACCCACAAATCATATTTTTGAGAATAAAAAAAGAAAAATAATGTACAACCCCTCTAAATCCCAGTGGTTTTTTTTTTTCTTATTTCTGCTAGAAAGCAGATATTGTGTGTACTCATTAGAACCGCCCGGTGAGGCGGTTCTAAAGGGTGCCTACAATCAATGGTTTTGAGCAGGAATTAGAAGAATAAATTATACCCCTGTAAATCCCAGGTTAACTTATAACTGTGGGGTTTAACGGGGTCAAACTTATATAAGCGTGTTTTCGCGATGGAACATAGGCGGCCAGCGTATCTAATCGCCCTGAATGCGCTGGCTGATCAGTCTCCGCTGTGCGTCGTATGTAAGATCATTCAAGTTTAAGGATCAGACGCCGCAAAACACAGCCTCTGATCAGGGTCTACATTGTTTGCCTACAGTACAGGAATTTAAGGGTCAAACGCCGTAAAACACAGCGTCTGATCAGAGCCTACTTTGTTTGCTTACAGTACAGAAAATTAAGGGTCAGACGCCGCAAAACACAGCGTCGGATTATGTTCTACATTGTTTGCTTACAGTACAGGAATTGAAGGGTCAGACGCCGCAAAACACAGAGCGTCTGGTCAGGGTCTAAATTGTTTGCTTTCAGTACGGAAATTTAAGGGTCAGACCCCGCAAAACACAGCGTCTGATCAGGGTCTACATTCTTTGCTTTCAGTACGGGAATTTAAAGGTCAGACCCCGCAAAATACAGCGTCTGATCAGGGTCTACATTGTTTGCTTTTACTACGGGAATTTATAAAAATTAAGGATCAGACCCCGCAAACGGGTCTAAGACATTGCACAAATGCATGGAAACAGAAGCGGGGAAACAAATCGAAACAAATGATGACGATGATGATGAAAATAACAATAATAATGTTGACGGATAAAGAAAACTTGCGGTTGCGGTCCGCCATCCAGGTACTATCGGCAATATAAGTTATAAAGTTTACAAGTGTATACGTTACACGGACTTGCTGTCG
This sequence comes from Lucinisca nassula, assembly GCA_963580285.1. Classification (NCBI taxonomy): domain Eukaryota; kingdom Metazoa; phylum Mollusca; class Bivalvia; order Lucinida; family Lucinidae; genus Lucinisca; species Lucinisca nassula. Next base: position 51,798,375 of record OY757025.1, on the reverse strand, counting down.
TAATGAAACCTACATACTTTAAAGGAGCTCGTTAGAAGAAGGCATTATTGTCATTACGATAACATACCCGTACGACAAAGTACATTGCTTCACATCTTTAAAATGGCTCTTTTATGATGAAAATCCGTGGCATTTTTCTTATGTTCCCTGCAAACATAGGTTGTGAGTGCTCATTAGAACCGTCTGAATTAGGCGGTTCTAACGAGCATCCACAACCTATGTCTTGGAGCAGAAATAAGAAAAATAATGTCTACCCCCGTAGACCCTAGTTTTCTCCATATAAATTGGGGTTAAGGGGGTGTTCATTTCACGGACTTATTCACGTGATGGGTGGGTCTAAGTAGTACCCACAATGTACATGTATGCGTCACGAAAGCACGTCTTTGTCATTCTGCAACCCCCCACTGAACATGTCAAACTTTAACAAAGTAAAAAAGAGGTCAACGGGGTATACATTATTCTTCTCGTTCTTGCTCAAATGCATAGATTGTGGGTGTTCGTTAGAACCGCCCTGTTTAGGCGGTTCTAATGTGTACCCACACTCTATTCTTGGGCAGAAGTATGAAAATTATCAGAAGTTTTTAGCTGAAGGTTTTTAAGTTTTTTCAGTGCTAAAAGTTTTACTGTATTTGAATAGGAGCGTTTTCTTAATGGTTTTGACAAAAAATGAAACAAGGACTGTGTATTGTAGCTCCGTAAAATCTTTCCCATTTGTGGATTTTGCCATGCGCAGGCTCATTTAGGAAAAGAGGAGAGTATGCTTCTGTAATGACATCATATTATGCACAGTATTTTTTGTTAGGAATACGTCAGTCGAGTAATGATGACGTGAAATCTAGAGGGTTTTTTTGCCAAAGAAAATGAAAGTAGATCTATTTATAGATATTGATATTTTTAGCCAAAAAGTTAGATTTTTAATGCTTTTTAAAAGCCTATGAGCTTCCAAATTTAACTTAGTTAAGTGGCCAAACTGACAGTGGACACCTAGTTTCTTTTTTTATTTACTTAGAACGATAATGGAGGGGGTCCACTTTCCTTTCTCCGGTTTATAAGTGATTTTTTTTGCCGTCCAAGCAACCGGTTACAATACACTGGAAAACAATATACTTTTTCTATTATAGAAGTTAAGCAACACATATTGTGGTTAGTACCTGGATGGGTGACCGGAAAATCTTTTTATCCATCAACATTGTTATCATTCATTATTATTATTATCATTATTTTCATCATCATCATCATCATCATCATCATCTGTTTCGATTTGCATACCGGACCTTCCAAACCTTATATTGCTGGTACCATACCGGACTTATACGGACACGACCTTTCTCAGCTATGCTGATAATGAAGGGAATTAACGCGTACAACACAGAAAATAAATGATTATCTCCCACAGCTCCTAGCCATGGTTACCTAGGTGACCAAGGTAAACTGCAAATAGAAAAAGGGGGCAGTGTATTTCATTTTCAAAAAGGACCAAATTATTTTAATTTTTATTTTACAAAATGTATATGGGCGTGTTCACAATAAATTTGCAATTTTACTTCCGCTGGCACAGAAAAGAAATAACAATTTACAAAAAAGTTATGAAAAGAAATCCATCAGTTTTTGTCGCTGTAATCAATAGTTTTACTATATATTCTATACATTTAGTGGGTGCTTCCAAATATATGTAAAAAGGACTAAAAAGTTGTTCATAAAATTTCATTAAAAATACATGTGGATAATTGAAAAAGAATGTAAAATCATGAGCCGCTTGCACAGAAAAGTTATTTTTTTAAGTTTTTATCTTATGCGGAAATAATTATTAAGTTCCTATATAAATCTATGTATTAACTTTAACCGACATCAGTTACCTGGATGTCCGTTAAAGTTCGACATGTAATAGAGTCATTAAAACAGAATGCAAATGGATAAAAGAACATTATTCGGGGAAAGGTATTAAAGTAGCCTGTACATTGATTGAAATAAACTATAGGCAAAGTGAATTTTCCAAAACGTTAGCAGTTTTAAGAAAGACGACGTCTTAACATCCATACCCCACCCACTGATTATTAGTTTGGTAAACCCTTAAAAGCCTATTTTATACATGTCGTTTGTATTTTTATTGCACCCACCGAATTATATAGAGGATCTTACATGAGTGCTCATGTGTTATTGAATTTATTAAACGAGTTGAGGAAAAGGGATAAAATGCGAGGCTTTGCCGAGCATTTTATCCATTTTCCTCAACGAGTTTAATAAATTCAATAATACACGAGCACGAAAGCAAGATTCTATTTATCATATGACATTAAAACGCATTTGATCCACGATAGGTTTATAAAAATGTCACTATTCTGCCATTAGTAAACGCGACGTCGTTAAGGACGTCTTACATGTAACGTTACGGGGCGTATCTAACTAATTTGCATATTTAATCCACTAGTGGATTATCGAAAATATTACACGGCGTTATTACACTCTCAGACGCGACGTCATATGATAAATGTCGTTTGTATTTTTATTGCACCCACCGCATTATAATTTAATATTGAGATTGGTTATATTGGGTATTTGTTTGTCACCGTTGGAATGGTTAAAGCGTTGTAAATGGCGTCGTCGACGTCGCGAAGTCAGTTCTAATGTTTCGACTTTCAAATATGAATGTAGCACATTTGAGCCTTTTCGCAAAGTGAAGATCGATTCATTTGTAGAATATCACGATGTGTATTTTGAAAATGTTGGAAGGTCACTGATTAGGCTCAGTTTGCCGAAACTAGTTAGTCTGTCCAAGAAAAATCTTGCCACATCTCAGTTTTCAGTTTTGTCTTGTGGTCCTTGCACCCAAAGGATTACTTTTTCTCTAGAACATATTAAGTACGTTATGTGTATCATTGTGTATTATTACTAAATGTATTTATATCCAGTTAGATGTGTGTATGAGCTCAGTTTATGAAAAATTGTTTTAACGAGCTCTGTGTCGGAGAAGGCAATCTCATTACGTAAACACGCCTATACAAATACATTGCCACCTTTATCGCCGAAAAAATGAAAATTTTTTGATGAAAAATTGTGATATTTTTACAAGGCGGTTCTAACGAGTACCATCAATCTATATTTTAGAGCAGAAATAAAAAAATAAGGTACACCCCCGGAAACCCCAGGTTTACTGTATAAAAGGGGGTTCAAGGGGGTCAAAATTATATAGGCGTGTTTTCGTGATGTGAATTCGAAGTTTTAAAGTACATTTAATAGCGCTTATCAGAAAAGATCGCTATGACGTCATAGAAACTCACGGGTTACCCACATGGAAAATACATTGAAATTATTGTTTCATTGGAAAAAAATGGAGATAGAATATTATTTTTACCCGTTTGGAAGTTATGAATTCTACCCTGTCGCATCAGTGACCACAGAAATATATTTTCGAAAAGTGAAAAGATATGGTTACAGTTTTATTGCCTTAAACAAGCATGGATGTCCCAACAAATGCCCTGCTAAGATGAGCCCCGCCAAGCAAATTTGTGTCTTCTAGCATTCCGTCATCACCAATTTTAACTGCGCATGCCCAGCCATTCAGATGTGCCAGGGATATGGCGTTCTGTCTGAAGGTTCCTCTTGATTCACTGCTTGTATGAGCGAGCACCGAAGGTTCTGGCGAGACTGCGCGGATGCGCAGGCTCGCCTAAACCTTCACTGCTCGCATAGGCGATAAGTACCAAAATCGCTTGACAGGGCCCAGATAACATTTGACCCGGCGCATGACAAAACCCACAATAAGACAGGTGTGACCAGCAGAGACTCAAATCAACCTGCGCAACCATCTACTATGGCAAGACATTTTGCTTATTTTTCTTTGCATATTAGCCTATAGTATGTACATGCGATCAGCAAAGACTCTCATCAGACTGCGCGAATGAATGCGCAGTCTGATCCGAGTATTCGCTGATCGCTCAAGACCTTTTGTAGATTTTGCCGTGCGCTGGCTCAATTTTAATACTTCTTATTTACAATGAAACGCACGTTTTTTTAATTATTTTGTTTGCTATTCAGTTTAGTTATTTATTTAGTTATTTATTATTTATTTATTTAATAAATAACAATCCAAATGTTGACGGAGATTTTCAATGAAGACAACCTCTTCCCAAGAAAATAAGTTTTAGATATTTTTTAAATATCGCACTGTTCCAGTTATACATTTTCTAACCTATCCGATGTCATTCTATTTTTTTATTTAGACAAATCTTGAATTTTTGAAACGTTGAATATGGTAAGGAAAGGTAGACTGCAGCAGCAGTGTTTTATAAAGAGAAATCAAGCTTAAACAAAATTGCATTTGACATGTATATTTTCTTTCTCTTTTCTTCACAGACCACAGATATGAAGCATAAAATGACACGCCTACAAGCAATACATATAACAAACAATGACTGTATGCAACATATAACCCGCAAAGATTTATATGATCAACCTGATAAGACTGTTTTATGACTTTGGTGTGACAATCACACACAGTTTGAGCTGGAATCCACATACTAGCAACATGTGTACTAAGGCAAATAGAACGCTTGGTTTCCTGAGGGAAATCTTCACCAGTTTCCTCAGGATGTGAAAGGGGCTGCATACAAAGGACTTGTTCGCCCAATCTTGGAATATAGTACTTGTGTCTCGATCCCAAGTGGAGTGGTCCTTAATGAAGAAATTGAAAAAGCAAAACAAAGAAATAATGAAATCGAACAGCTATCCTGTACTTTGAATTATCCGAATTTAATGTAATTACGTCAAACCATCAATTCTGTGAGCGCTATTTGCGACGGGTTAGAATCAGCAACTGCGTGGTCTGATCGGACTCGTCTTTTGCTCATGTACATGTGAGTAGGTCCCGCCCATCGCGGCTAGAAGAAATAGATAGGGTTGCATACAACTTTGACTACGGATTGCTCAGCTTTAGTTAGCATGAATTAAATTTCATGCCATAAACTACGCAAAGCATTTTCAAAATTTTATAGACGCCATTCTGATTTAATTTCAAAATTCAATATTGGACTTAAATCTCTTCTGCAACAAGGTCTATCGGAACCCGAATTTTATGGTGACTTAGTAAATAAATTCAGAAAAATATATAACCGCAATGACTTCAGCACCCAATTTCGTAAAATCATTCTTCGATATAAAAAGATTGGGTACAGCATGGATGTTATACGACAGACTGCATGCATGGTAGTTAACCCGATCACGGTTGGCAACTTTGCTTCCCTCTTTAATTGCACGCCGGTTGGTCAGGCCTCAGATTCTATGACGGTTCCAACGTAAAGGCTTATTGAGAATTAGAGAGATCTAATTCAAGGTAATGTTGGTTGGTGCCTGATGCTCTGTCTCTGGTCGGGCCCATCGGAGTCTAACTTTTGGTTTTCTTTTGCTCCAGCATTTCAGTGTTTTTTTGCTGTCGAGTCCTCACCGTTGTCTCACCTCTGTGGTTCTTTGATTATTTGTGTTCACGGGGATATTGCACTGACGAGTTAGGAGGCCTTCATGCGGACTGAACACATTATTTGTCTATATCGCGACGGAAGTAAGGGCGAGGATTGTGGCCACGTAAAATCGATATAAGCCCCCCCCCCCCCCCCCCAGTGGAATTCTTTCCACTGACCGTTCCAAGGCGGTTCTTCTGTGGCGGTTTATTTATGTTGTTGTTTGTTACTTACTGTGTGTATCACTTGTGTACTTTTATTTTGGATGGCCATTTTGTGGGAAAGTAACTGTCCTGATGGCCTTCCTTTGTGTAGGTTTACATTATGTTCTGGTCACTTCATGTTTGTGTTTCTTTCCCTTTTGTGTCTTTGATGGGCGGAGTAAGTTAATTGTATCGATCCCTGGTCTTTGTTTTACTTCTACTTTGAGACGTCATTTCATCTCAGTTTCGGGTAACAGTTCTGCAAAATTGGAGGCCATATAATGTTGACATGGACGTAAAAAACAAAACAAAGAAATAATGAAATCTTACAGCTATCCTGTACTTTGAGTCGTGCAAAAGCCACGATAATTATCCGAATTTAATGTAATTACGTTACACAATCAATTCTGTGAGCGCTATTTGCGACGGGTTAGCATCAGCAACTGCGTGGTCTGACCGGACTCGTCTTTTGCTCATATACATGTGAGAAACTCCCGTCCATCGCGGCTCGAAGAAATAGATAGGGTTGCATACAGCTTTGAGTACGGATTGCTCAGTTATAGTTAGCATTAAATTGGCCCCGTCAAGCGATTTTGGTACTTATCGCCTATGCGAGCAGCGAAGTTTCAGACGAGTCTGCGCATCCGCGCAGTCTCGCCAGAACCTTCCCTGCTCGCTTATACAAGCTGTGAATCAAGAGGAACCTTCAGACAGAAAGCCATACCCCTGGCCCCTCTGAATGGCTGGGCATGCGCAGTTAAAATTTGTCATGACGGAATGCTCGAAGACACAAATTCGCTTGGCGGGGCTCAAAGAGATTTCTAAAGTGAACAGTAAGTGAACAGAAATTTTAAGTGTTTATTTTTCAAGGACAGTTTCTAGTTATCTATTGCTCAGTCAAGCTGATTTTACGGTTGTTGTCGCATCTACACACCGGCCTGCTTTTCCGATCAGCGCATGCGCAATAACGGTATAAATATAAAAGCTACAATCAGCCTTTGCCGCGACATGGCATGTACGTTATTGTTTAAAGACAATTGAGGTGATATTTCAGCTGCTATTTGAAGCGACATTTGTGATGATATTTGAGATGATGTTGTTTATACACGAGTATGTTTTGTTTTGCTTAAATATGTATATACATAGCTTTAATAATTAAAAAAATCTAACACAGAATTTTTCTTATGACTAGTCAAATTTCATATGAAGCATCCATGGGATGGGAGAACGAAAGCTTTTCGCGGGGTCCAGATCATGCAACCAAGATGGCCGCCATGACCAAATGAGGTAGTAGCCTTTCAAAAAAATTTCTTCTTCGAAACCATTTGCCGATTGTCATTAAAATTGGTACGTAAGTCAATCATATTTTGTTCAAATGATGACCCCTGGATGATCTTGACCTATTTTAGGCCAAGTCAAATTCGGCCGCATGGACTTTTGTACTTTTTGGAAACTCTTGCAGCCTATGATCTGAAAATTGCTAGATGCAGATATCTAAATTATTAAATGAAACAACTTGAGTTTTCAAGACCAACGGCATTCCATTACCTTGACCCAAGATCTTTTAGATATGAAAATTAAATCTTATTCTCCCCACTGCGTCAATGGTTGCCAAATTCCAGGGACAAGAAAATGAAAATTAATTGATATTTGTTTGTTCACATGACCAGTATGGCTGCCATGCACATATAAGGTAAAAAAAAAATCACGAAAACACGCCTATATAAGTTTGACCCCCTTGAACCCCACTTTTATATAAAACTTGGGTTTGCAGGAGTAAACCTTATTTTTCTTATTTCTGCTCTAAAATATATATAGTGGGTACTCGTTAGAGGCGGTTCTAACGAGTACCCACAGTCTATATTTTGAGCAGAAATAAGAAACATATTACATTTTTTTATCTTAAAGTTTTCATTTTTTTTCGTCGATAAAGGTTACAATGTATTTGTATAGGCGTGTTTTCGTAATATTTAGAAATCTTCTCCGGAACCAGATGGCCGATTATCACAAACTCGGTATGTAGATCGAGGACTCAAGTCAATTATAGTTTGTTTAAATGTTGACACCTGGATGACCTTGGCCTATTTTAGGCTATAGTCGGGGATTTGAAATTCGTAGCACACGTATTTTAGGAGTTTAGAGCACCTTATTTTCTCACACTTAACTACGATATGAATTTATTGAGAGGTCTCTCAGCATCTTGGAAATGGAGTTAGAAAATCAAAAAAGTGGGGGAAAAGACATAAAAAGGGGAAATAAATGTACCTACCCTCTTTTCACATTTGAACATCCAAACAAATCCAAATGACATCTACTCTGAAACTACAAGGCCGATTGGAACCAAATTACATGTGAAGCCGCCATGAGGTAGAAGAACAAACATATATTCTGAATGTCTGGGTCACATGATCAAAATGTCCACCATGCCCATATATGGTTAAAACCTTTGAAATCGCCCGTTCTCAGGAACCAATAGACCGATGACCTTGAAACTTGATATACAATATTGGGGACCCGGTCCCTTTTACATTTGTTCAAATGATGACATTTGGTTGACCTTGACCTTTCTTACGTCTAGGTCACATACGGTCACTTTGGGTTTTTTGTATGGCAAACACAGGATTTTCTAGTTCTGTTGCAGCTTATGACATCACAGTTGATATTTGCAGCCAGCTAAATGATTCTGGGGCCATAAGATTACATATGTCTATTTTTTTCAAAACTACTGTGCTAACTGATACCAAATTACATATACTGCATCAGTGTGGTCGAGAAATCAAAGTTTGTTTGAGGGATCTGTATGATTGTCACACCAATAAGGAGATGCGACAATGACGCCAACTGTCAACGACGCTAATGGGCCAAAAGTGATTTTGAATTTTGCATCTAAGGAAATACAAGACCTTGGTACTCATTATTTTGGAGTTTAGACCTGCTGAGATTGTTCGAAGCTGACCATAATGTATGTGACGGCAACAAAAACAATGGTTGATTTAAAAATAATTTGGCAGCAATGGTCCTGCGATTGGCCTCTGGTAAATTAAAATAAATGGCCACCAGGGGTGGGATAATGTATGCCAATTTGAGCTCTGGTGAGCGTAGTTTCCCATGGGCTGCTTGTTTAAAACTTTGAGTTCAGGTTAGTTATTAAGAGTCGCGTAAGCTTGGTGGCAAGCATAAACCATATTTACTTGGCGTTGTCATGATACAGCAGCCACAGTTTTCTGCTTTACTGATTGCGCTTTTTGTTTAGCTGCATTTTCCAGCCTTCAGAAACCAATTATTCGATAACCAGTGGTAGTTTGGTATGAAGTTACCATGACAGCAATATCTCTGAAAGACGACAATGTTCAGTGAATTTAACAACGCGACCCATTTTCAGTCTTTTTTCAAAGGGTTGGCAGAATTTCGTTCAGTATTTCATAATTGAAGGAAAGACGTATTTTAATCAGTTTACGCCTCTGAACAATCCAGCCCCTTTTGACTGAAGGTCTGCGAAATTTGTCTGCAAACAAAAAGAAACATTATATAGTATTTGCATGGTAGAACGACGATTTTACATAAATGTTTTATAGGTACCATTAATTTGCTGCAGAAAAAGATTCTCTACTAAATTTAAATATCAGCATCCAACTGCGGATTTGATATACTTCAGCTTATTTGTTGATTGAATGACTCTGATTTGGATTGATCTTTTGGCAAACATGCGCAAATTGTGGTTGCCAAGTTACATGAAGATGCAGAAAAGGTCTGTCGAGAGTCTGTGTTGAACCCGATGTTCCCACCCTTCTTGACAAAAGTGTAGAAGAAGAAGCTTGATTTACATAGGAATCTTTACATTTATTATGCCAAACATCGCCCCTGTTCAAAATATCTGACCTATAAGGTGTCAACCTCAAGTAAGTTAACCTTACATTCAGTTACTTTCATAAGTACGAATGCATTTCCACCAGAACGCCTGAAGGTAGGTGCCTGATGCTCTGTCTCTGGTAGGGCTAACCGGAGCCTAACTATGGGTTTCCTTTCCTGCAGCATTCTAGCTAATCCATGCTGTTGAGTCCTCGTCGGTGTCTCATCTCCTTTATTCTTTGATTTTATGTTCGCGGAGATGTTGCATTGATGAGCTAGAAATCCATCATGCAGACTGAACAACTAATGGGGTTTAACCAAGACAACCAAGAGTGAGGATTGAGGCCACCTTAAATCAATTAAAGTGTCCACCCCAAACCCCAACATCCGTAAAACTTCTTACTGACCCCATTCCAAGGCGGTCCTTCTGTTGTGATTTCTTATTTTTATAGTTGGTCTTTCAGATGTATGTCTTGCTAATGCCGTTTGTTTTTTGGATAGCTGCTTGGCCATGTGGGGAGATAGATAACTGTCCTTCTGGCTTTCCATTCGTGACGTTTCATTTTGGTGTTTTGAATGGGAGGTGCGGGGTATTTTGTATAGGTTCCTGATCATTGCCTACACTCTGTTTGTCAAATCATGATAACTCCTGATCGCTTGACAAAGAAGGCCCTTTTGGCAAATCTGTATGGGGCAATTGGGGTGGTTGGGGAGGCAAAGGTGACGTTTACCTTGCGTCAATAGGGTGTCCAACTGATATTGGCTTACAGCTGGACAAGACCTGCTGTTCTTGCAGCAGGTAATGGTAGAGGGGGAATACTGTTATTTCTTCTGTTTCTGCACTTATATATTTATTTTTCTCTTTCTCTTCTGTCCCTCACTTTCATCTGCTCTACTATCTCTTCTATCGCTTTTCTAAGGAAGAAGACACAAAATGACCAACAAGGGTGGATGTGCCTTTAAACCCAAAACAATCAATATGTGGGACAAATATCAGTAAAAGGAACTAGTAAAAAAGTAGACACAAAACAGGTTTAATCAGTGCATCACATGAACAAGTCCGTGAAATTAAGACCCCTAAACCCAACTTTATATAGAGAAAACTGGGGTTTACGGGTTAAACATTATTTTTCTTATTTCTGTTCCAAGACATAGGTTGTAGATACTCGTTAGAACCGCATGATGCGGTAATAACGAGCACCCTTAACCTATGTTTTGAACATGTATAACAAACATATCAAGGATTTTCATCAGAAAAGTAGCCTTTTGGAGATGTGAAAAATGCATTATGTCGCACAGGTGTGTTATCGTAATGTGTGACAAGAGACAAAGGATAATTAAGAGCTAATGGCGAATAGAGGGACAAATTTATCCAAGGCAGGTTGTCCAATGAAAGGGTAGAAAGTAAGTGGAGGTGACATCTTAAGATGCACATTTACAGGTTATATCAATACTCAGGGGAAAGGGAAGAAGGGAGAATGTTTAAGGGGTGGCTTTACATTACATTAAAGCTCGGTTACTATTTATTTTTAATCGTGCGACTTACCAGATAATAAGGTACCCAGTAAGTTTTCAATAGAGACCTTGTAGTGGCCAGTAACATTTACGTGTTTAAAATATAATAATGTCGATGTTAGTTTGGGAGCCTTCAGCACAAACTGGAAACTTTGGATAATGAATCTTGAAATATACAATTTAATTATTAAATGTTGATAGATTCGAGTCACCAGTTTAAAGGATCACTTGATAGTTCATGGCTGACAAATATGCTTGGTGATGTATATTCACCTCACTAAATAAAAACCAGAAGGAAATGGTCATCAGTAATTTTTCAAAAATATATCTGTTGGCCCCTGTTATGATACATCTGTGACCAGCCAGTAAAATAATTTATTTTATGTATGTTTTAATATGGGTTTTTATCACGATCTGTGACAGAGCAGGAAAAAACAGCAAAAGGGTCCATCGGTATCTGAGTCCCTTGTTCATGCCAAGATTGACTAAGATCCATCAAGTTTCACATGCATGTGCAAAAATAACCGTCCTGCATACTGACGGAAAAGAAATTGTTTCAAAAAATTCTAAAAATCCTTTAGCGCAAAAATAGTGTAAAATTTACCAAATTTCTGGGGGTTAAATTCCAATGGTCAAAATTTATGGTAACACCGGATGTAGTTACGTCATATCATGAATTTTGGTATCTTCGAGTAATGACAAATATTTTGTGTGGTGCAATAAATCAACATTCAGTTGTAAGCGCAAGCTACACATAACTAAACTTAATCCAACTATGCCATTCGCATGGGGGTGGGTGTAAACTCATAAAATTTTCAACCCCTTTTCCCCACCAGATTTGCTAAATAATCACATGTCACATAGGTTAGGCTTCTATCTCAATGAAACAGCACAAACAAAGCGTGAGAATTTTGGGTGCATTAATTTTTTCGAAATCTGGTCTCAAATCCCGGACTACTAAGGTCAACTATGGCGCCATAGGATTTTGCAAGGGAAAAAGACAAAATCGAGTTGTTGTATTTTCGGAAACATTTGCAGCCTGTGATCTGAAAATCGGTAGATGCAAGTAGCTAAATGATTGAATAAAACATTTAAGATCAAGGATTTAAGGCCAAGGACATTCTTTGACCTTGCCCAACGTCATTAATATGCGCAAATGAAAAACCATTTTTCTCAGAAACCACTTTGCAACCAAATTTCACATGTAAGCCTCTTTCAGGAACAAGAAAATGAATTAATGTGTTTGGTCAAATGACCAATATGACCACCTTGCACATATATGGTAAAACATTTCAAAAACCTTCTTCTCCGGAACCAATTAGCTGATTGCCTTAAAACTCATTATGAGGCACTGAGGTCTCAGGTCTATCATGATTTGTTAATTTCTTCATATGATGCCTCTGTCTTAACATTGACCCAAGTTGTGTCAAAGTCAAATTGGTCGCATATGCTTTAAATGGGAAAAAGTGGACATTGTTTATTTTTTCGAAAATTGTTGTTGCCTGTGAATTGTAAATTTGCATATGCAATCAACTAAATGAGTTGATGAAGATCCATGAATAACAACGGTCAAGGTCATACCTTTAACTTGGACCAAGGTCTCACAGATGTCAAATTTAAAATAGAAGTGAAGGCAATGATCAGGCATCTATACAGTTACTACCACTTTTGTTTTAGCTGCAACATAAATTCTTGGCACTGCTGTCAAATGTTTCTTTTTCTTGTAAAGTACCAGTCAATTTTCTTTCATCATAAGAGTGTAATAACGTCATGTAATAAATTCGATATTCCACTAGTGGATTAAATATGCAAATTAGTTAGATACGCCCCGTAACGTTACATGAATGACGTCCTAAACGACGTCGCGTTTACTGATGGCGGAATATTGACATTTTTATAAAACTATCGTGAATAAAATGCGTTTTAGATAAATAGAGGATCTTACATGAGTGTTCATGTATTATTGAATTATTAAACTCGTTGAGAAAAGGAGATAAAATGCTCGGCAAAGCCTCGCATTTTATCCCTTTTCCTCAACTCGTTTAATAAATTCAATAAAACATGAACACTCATGTAAGATCCTCTATTTATCTGAAATATTTTAACACCTAAAAGGTTCAAAGTACTAGTTCAAGAGCTTTGATGACCACTGATTGGTGAATCGCACAAAACATATTGTGTCATGATGATAATTGTTGAAATTTACATCAGCCACTGCACTGTAATGAGGTCATAGCTGCATAGAAGTCATAAAGACAAACCAAAACCTTTTGATCTGACAATTTGGAAATCAAAATGGTGTAGCTGAAAGAAGCATATGTTGTAGCAAAAACAAAAAGGTAAGTAACCCACACCTCCCATCGAAAGAAACACAAACACGAAATAACCAGACCCAAATGGAAACGTCAATAGCGGAAAGCCAAAAGGACAGTTATCTTCCCACAAAATGGGCAAAAATTACAAAAAGATATAAGCGATACACACATTCAGATACGAACTATAGCTAAAATAAACCGCGATTGAAGAACCGCATTGGAACGATCAGTAGAAAGTATTTCGTTCGGGGGCTTAAATCGATTTAACGCGGCCGCAATTCTCGCCCTTTCTTCCGTCGCGATTTATACAAATAATTTGTTCAGTCCACATGGTGGCTTTCTAACTTGGTGGCTTGTCAGTGCAATATCTCCGAGAACCAAAAAAATCAAACAACCGCAGAGATGAAACAACGGTGAGGACTCGACAGCAAGCTGGAGCAAAAGAAAACCAACACCTGATAAAACCTGCTAATCATAAAAAAAAAAAATTGCTGGGCGAATTGAAGTGAAATTTAATATACAGCTTTTATGGGTAAAAAGAAATATTTTTATTTGGTTCAGATCACATGATCTGGATGGCCGTCATGACAATATATGATTAAAAGCATATTCACATTATAAATTTTCAAAGATTGTTTTTTCTCTAGTCTAAGAAGCAGTGGGTAGATTGCCTGGAAACTATGACTGTACGTTTGGCGACTCCTGGCAAATGATGAGTCTTGGTTGACCATCACACAATTACACAATGTTCTTTGGTCACTTCTGTTTTTATTATTATTATTTTAATTATTATTATTGTTGTTATTATTATTATTATTATTATTATTATTATTATTTGGGGTGGGGTGGTTTAAAAAAAAAATTGCCTGTGAACTAAGTGGTATATGCATTCAGTTAAACGACTTATTGAAGCTGCATATGTGCCAAAGGTCAAAGTCACTCATAAACCTTGGTCCAGACGCACTCAGATATCAAAATAAATTTTTGGCGGAAAAACAGCTGGGCAAATTTAAGCCAAATTTCATATGAATAAGTTGAATAGTTAAAAGCCTTTATGGAAAGTAGGAACAGACGTTTGTTCAACTGGTTGAGGTCACATGACCAAGATGGTTGTCATGGTAAAAACGCTTGAAAAATCTTCTTCTCAGAATTACTAAGAATTCAGTTGAGAGATTAAGGGCCATTGGTCCTCTGGTTTTTAAGAAGGTAAAAAATTAAAGAATCCTAGATTATTTTGTTTGCACTTATTTATTTCCATAATCTCTATAAAACACCACAGACAAAGTTACAACAGTAAGATAAACCCTTAACCTGCCGTTCACGACTACCCCTCCCAGCAGGCACATGCCGTAATTGTGACGTTACATCAACGTCGGTACAACGTCATGAGGTTAATGCAACGTCACATCTACGTCGGTGCAACGTGTGCCTGCTGGGCTGCCTTTGCAAACAGTATAGATTCGGATCAGATCTAACCAGAATCTACACCGTTTGTCATGCAGTCCGAAACTTATTGAATACAGTCTATAAAATAATTTGATCAGTTGTTAGTCAGCAACGGGTGTGGCAAAATCAATCTGTATTCAGCAAGATAAGGGTTAGAACAAAAGTATATGAACACCTATGATGTCAACAGTTTCAGTAATACGGGCTTAAAAATAACCCGTATGTGTATACTCAGCATCTTTCTTTATTTCCTAAAATAAACAGATTACACAAAACTAATGAAAAAAAAAGAAAAAAAAAAGAATTAAACTAGAACTTTCAGAAGCTCTGACTATACCCCATTTTTACAGAAATGCACATCCTCTTGATCACCAGTCAGAGTGACAACTATCTCTTGTATGACGTCATCATAACTGCATTGCATACACAGTTGAATGTTTCCAGCTTTTATAGCTCCTGAAAAATCCTTGGCTGACCAGTATGGATGGTATTATAAAGAAGATTGAAACAACCGATTAACAAAACAAGGATAAGACACATTTCACATTTTGTCTTACACGATATGTCATCTTTACTTTATTGCAGAATCAGACTTCATAGTGTAGATTATATTTTCTTGTTCTTTTGGGATCTTTGATTCCATTGTGGAATTTTTTGAAAATATCTGAGGGTCACTGATGAGGCCTAATTGGCCGAAACTAGCTAGTCTGGCCCAGAAAAGATGTACACTCCATATTTTTCACTTCTGTTGTGTATTCCTTGCTTCCAAAGGATAACCCTTTTATAGAACATATTTAACTTCACTACAGATGGTGTGTGGGAATGTGTGGCGGCGGTAAAACGTCTCCCTGCCCTACATTATAGTGTAGATTATATTTTCTTGTCCTTTTGGATCTTTGATTCCATTGTGGAATTTTGAAAATATCTGAGGGTCACTGATGAGGCCTAATTGGCCGAAACTAGCTAGTCTGGCCAAGAAAACATGTACACTCCATATTTTTCACTTCTGTGGTGTATTCCTTGCTTCCAAAGGATAACCCTTTTATAGAACATATTTGTTACTGATTGTACGTCAAACACATTCATACACCCGGACCTGTGATACGGAAAGTTGGTCTCTAGTTCTCACCAAAGAGGTAAACTTAACTACACTATCCCCAGCACCTTTAGCTGTGGAAATGATCGAATTGGGAATTGCATTCCAATCGCTAACGGTCCGTGGGAAGAAAGATTCTTCGTTTTATAAATGACAGTTATTGCAGTATGGGTCTGAAACGCCAATGAATTGTGATTTCTACAGCACCCAGCTGGGGGAATAAGGTCATCTGTTGGAATGTTGCAAGCACACTTTAGACATTTACATAATAGTATGAGCCTACTGTCTCTTCTTCTTTTCTTGAGACTCCCACTTTCATTTCCAAGCAGTTTCAAAGCAGTAATTGCTTGTTACAAATCTAGCATCGCTGTTCTGAACTTTTTTTCAATTTCTTCATTAAGGACCTGTTCAAAGGGTCCCAGATACAACTACTATATTCTAAGATTTGGCGAACAAGTCCTTTATATGTGGCCTATTTTAAATCCTGAAGACACTTATGAAGTTTTCACCTCAGGAAACAAAGCGTTCTGTTTGCCTTAGTGCACATGCTACAAATGTATGCCTTCCCTCTCAAATCGTGTGTGATTGTCATACCAAGGTATTTATTGGAATCCACATTCTCAAGGTGTAAGGTGTAAGAAGCCTCAATTTTATCGGATCTCTTCCTAGCTATCTGTATAATATTGCAGTTAACGGGCTGAAATCTCATGTCCCATTTTTTATGCCCAACATCCTAGTTTATCTATATCATTCTGAGGTTTCAGTGAATATTATGTATCTCTAACTTTCCGGTATCAAACACAGTCGTCTGCGAACAGTCTTCTGTCTGTGTCAATGTCAGTGAAAATATCATAAATGCACATGGAGAATTATAGCGAACCAAGAAGTGTCCCTTGGGGCACAGAAAGGAATCTATCCATTCGAGAGTCTTCCCCAACCAAATAATTTGGATTTCAGTAGTTCATGAGGGAGTGTAAATTATGCCTTTTCCTAAATGCATGTTGTCAGTCTGACAAAAGCTATGTTCATCCAAGTGGGCCATGAGGCTTGAGCAGATTATATGTTCAAACAATTTTCATGGAACACAAGTCAGGGACACAGGGCTATAATTACAAGCAAGAGCCCTATCTCTATTTTAAAGAGTGGACAAATGTTCGCTAGAAGCCATTCTTTTGAATTTTACCCATTCAAGAGACTGTTGGAACAAATATGCAAAAACTAGACCTAGTTCATTTGCTAGTTCCTTCAAGATTCTAGGATGAAGCTCACCATGTTCTTAAGCTTAAGATGGTTCAAGCCTTTAAGTAACTTGACGACTCCCTCCGATGACACAAAAATACTATCGATGAAAGAGGCCGATCTTCCAGTAAATGGAACCTCCTTGCACTCAGTTTTATTGAAAGCAACATTGATTTGTCCAACTAGTTCCTCTGCTGTTTCAGAGTCTGAATCAGCAACAGCATTCCTCCTCTTTTATTTCTGGCTATTGATTTACCTGTAGAAGTATGTGAGTTTTGCCTAACATCACCTACCAAGTTATTTATATAAAAACCATGGTGATTTTAGCTCACCTGACCACGAAGTACTCAAGGTGAGCTATTGTGATCACCCTTTGTCCGTCGAAAGTCCGTCGTACGTCGTCAGCATTTTTGTTGTTCACCCTCTAACGGCCATAGTTTTGCTTTAATCTTCATGAAACGATAACTGAATGTTTGTCTTAATGATATCTAGGTATAGTTTAAATATGGATCATGTGGGGTCAAAAACTAGGTCACTAGGTCAAATTGCTTTAGAACCTTGTTCACGCTCGAGAGACAACAGTTCACCCTTAATGAAACTATACCGGAATGCTTGTCATGATGGATCTTTGTCAAGTTCGAATATATGGGTCATGTCGCATTAAAAACTAGGTCACTTGGTCAAATTGCTTTAAAACATTGTTCACCCTACAGAGACCTACGTTTTGCTTCAATCTTCATGAAACTTTACCAGAAAGTTTGTCTTGATGATCTCTTGGTCATGTATATTGGTCTTATCGGAACAAAAACTAGAGCACGAGCTCAAATTGCCCTCTAGAGGCCACAGTTTTGCTTCAATCATCATGATAATGTACCAGAAAGTTTGCCTTGATGATACCTTGGTCACCTTGGAATATGAGTTATATCCAACTCAAAACTAGTTCACTAGGTCAAGTTGCTTCAACACCTTGTTCAGCATCTAAAGGCTACAATTTTATTTCAATCTTCATGAATCTATACCTGAATGTTTGTCTTGATAGTATTTTGGTCAAATTCAAATACCATTCATGAGAGGTCAAAAGCTAGGTCACTAGGTCAAAATGCTATAAAGTATTTTTTCACCCTCTTGAGGCCACAGTTTTGCTTAAATCTTCATGTAGCTATACCAGAAATTTTGTCTTGATGATATCTTGGTCAAGTTCGAATATGGTTCATGTCGGATTTGAATCTAGGCCACTATGTCAAATTGCTCGAAAACCTTGTTCACCCTCCAGAAGCCATAGTTTTGCTGCAATCTATACTGACCGAAATAGAAACTGAACACTTTTAAATTGTCTTGCCTGACAAAGCAAGTGGATAATTCAGTTAAAAATTACTGATTAAGGATTTGACTAACTATAGACATGAATCCTGTAACAATTCAAAGAAAATCTGGTATTCAAAATAAAAATTGATGGGGAAAATGTAAAAAAGTGCATTTTTCACAAAATCTGTTTGTAATCGAATTTTGACTTCAACATTTTTGCGTATATGTAACAAGTGAAGAGCTAGGAATAAAAAAATAACATAACATCAAAAAATTATCGAGAAACAAACATTTTATTGAAATCTCAAAAACTGCTTTTTTCAGCGAAATTTTCCAAATAATGTTTCCAAGTCAAACATCGACCCAAACGTGCCTCCAATCGTTTTAGCATTTCCAGCTGTGTCTTAAATTTTGATAAAAACAAAAACCGCAATTAGAAATGCCATACTTTTCGCTCACTTCCGGTGGCTTGATCCAATATTTAAACATCGATAACATTTCAACCATTGTGAAAATTTTCATTTTGTGAACAATATTCCCAACTTTAGATGATGCGCAATAACTGGTAAAAATTGGAATCACATTCACGACACAAAATGTTTGACTCAATGGAAACTTGGACAGCAAGATTTGGACCCTTGCTTTGAACCTGTGACTTTACCCGTTAAATCGTAGCTATCATTAAACATTTTATTCGATAAATCAGACATGCCACTGATGATAATTTTTATAACTGGAATTCAAGTTTCATTAAAATGTTGTGCCAGTGACAGCTTAAAAATGAGTGTATGGTTTCTATTTCCGGTGAGTATATATGGAACAATACCAGAATGTTTGACTCGATGATAGCTTGGTAAAGTTCGAATCTGGGTCATGTCGGGTCAAAAACTAGGTCACTAGGTCAAATTGCTTTAAAACTTTTTCACCCTCTAGATGCCACAGTTTTGCTTCAATCTTCATGAAACTCTACCAGAATGTTTGTCTTGATATATTGGTTATGTTCGAATATTGGTCAGGTCGGATCAAAAACTAGGTCACAGAGACAGATTGCTTTAACACTTTGTTCACCCTCTAGATGCCACAGTTTTGCTTCAATTTACATGATATATAACTATACCAGAATGTTTGTCTTGGTGATATCCGATCAAGTTCTTATATGGATCATGTATGGGACTAAAATCTTGGTCATTAGGTTTAATTGCTTTAAAACGTTGTTCAACCTCTAGAGGCCACCGATTTGCTTCAATTTTCTTGAAACTATACCAGAATATTTGTCTTGTTGAGTTATTGCTGTAGTTTGAATATGCGTCAAGGTAGGGTCGAAAAACTAGGTCATTATGTCGAATTGCTTCAAATTAAAGGGTTATTCTTTGGAAGCAATGAATACACCGCAGAACTAAACGTATAGTGTATGCATGTTTTCTGGGCCTGACTAGCCAGTTTCGGCCAATTAGGCCTCATCAGTGACCCTCAAATATTATCAAAATTCCATAATGGAATCAATGATTCCAAAGGACAAAGAAAACATGACCTACACTATGGTGTAGGGCAGGGAGACTTTTACGGCCGCCACACATTCCCAGATTAAAACCTTAATCACCAACAAGAGGCCACAGTTTTGCTTCAATCCTAATGAATCTATACCGGAATGTTTGTCTTAATGATATCTTGGTCAAGTTTGAATATCAGTCATATTGCGTCACAAACTCGAACGAAAAACAAAAATTCGGTCATGTTTGGTCAAAAACTAAGTCAAATTGCTATTAAAATCTTGTTCGCCCTCTAGAAGCCATAGTATTGCTTCAGTCTTTATGAAACTATACCAGAAAGTTTGTCTTGGTGATGTCTTGGTCAAGTTTGAATAGGTCATGCTGGGCCAAAAACTAGGTCACTAGGTCATATTGCTAAAATCATTGTTCACCGTGTTGCTTCAGTCTACATGTACCTACATGTATACCAGGATGTTGGTCTGCATGGTTTGTTTGTTTGTTTGATTTGAGGTTTAACGTCCCCGTCAACACTGTAAAGGTCATTTTGGAGACGTTGCTTCCAATTTTGTGGGACTTTTACCCGACATTGAGATGAAATGACTTCTCAAGCCCTGTGGCCCAATGAAACCAATAGGGTTTATTAGCATGGACGGTCCGCCTCGCACCGCGGTTCCTGGACAGGCTTAGATTTTTATTTGCCTTCACTAGAACTCATTTTTGATTTTTATTAGATCCTCTAAGTGGTTTACCAGTACTAGTGTGCGGGCCAGATTCAGCTCTGCGTGGAAGCATCATGCAGCCCATACATTTCGTCAAGCCCCTATGCGCGGGGGCCTGTTGGTCTTCATGGTATCTTGCTCTAGTTTAACCCATTTTGTACCAAATGGAATCTTCCTCCTTATATATAGCAGGAGTCTGTTTCAAAATTTAGGGGTGTCGGGTTGTGTTTTCATCAAAGTTGATTTGGAAAATGACTTAACTTTTTGCAAACAGTGTAGGCCCTGATCAGTTCTGCAGTGTCTGATCTGGGCCTGCACTGTTTTCCAAGGTACCCGTTTAGGGCTTTCCAGTCTGAAATGGGTTAAATATGGGCCATATTGGCTAGAAAACTAGATCGCTTGGTCAGATTGCTTTTAAATCTTGTTCAAACTTTGGAGGCCACAGTTTTGCTTCAATATACAAGACACTTTACCAGAATGTTTGTCTTGATGACATCTTGGTGAAGTTCGAGTATGGGTTATGTCAGGTCAAGAACTAGGCCACTAGGTTAAAATTCTTTCATAACCTTGTTTACCCTCTAGAGGTAAATCTTCATGAAACAATACCAGAGAGTTTGTCTTGATATCTTGGTCAAATTTGAATATGGGTCATATCGGATCATAAACTAGGTCACTAGAACAAATTGCTATAACCTTATTCACACTCTAGAGGCCGCAGGAGCACGTGGTCGAAATGGATGTTAGTTTTGGATTTTGAAATTGTAGTTTTCTTAGCTGTTTACTTATGCAGTCAGAAGATACAGTCGGAGACTGTCACTGTTTTTGGCAGGTTTTCAGGCGGAAAGTTTGTTCGATAGGTCGGGCAAAACTTTTTCGGTGTTACTGTAGTGTTCATTGTTGAGAGAACACTTGTGAGAGCTGTTTGTTTTTGTTTCTTTGTGAAACACAAGGGATTGAGCAGCTGTTTCGACTTGTTAAGTTTTGAAGCCGCTTGAAGTTTCATAAGTATTTTGGCGGAATTTTGCAGTCAGTGGATTCGGTCGCAGACTGCCAGGGTTGGTTTGCAAATGTTCAGGCGGAACGTTTGTTCGATTGCTAGAGCAAAATGTTTTCGGTGTAATATTCATTTTTGAGGGAACATTTTAGAGCAGTTTGTTTTATTTCTATGTGAAACACTTGGGATTGAACAGCTGTTTTGTTGGGTTTTGAAGGCCGCTTGAAGTTACACGTATTTTGGCTGGTCTATGTATCTTGGTTTTACACGGGTAGTTTAAGAGACACGTGGCGAGATTTTGCAGCTCCATTCTATAGTCTTTCAAAACGCAGTGAGACGTGAATGCACTTTCAATTTTGGACTAGTCCGCGTTTTAGGTAAATCGCCTTCAGTTGGAATTTTATATTGGGCGATAAAGTTTTACTGAGGATCGTACTACATCATATTAACCACTTGGCCACGAATTCTACATAATGGCATTATCAAAAAACTTATTTAAAATTTTAAAATCCTGTGAAAAAAGAAATCCGAAACCTGCTTCCCCTAAAACATGGACTAGTCTTATCACGCTTGAACGTTGAACTCTCAAAGGTCGTTGATAAACTATAGTGTGTATTCAGGTCATAGTTGTTTACAAGTTCTTGGTTGTTTATGTGTGTGTGTGTGTGTGTGTGTGTGTGTGTGTGTGTGAACTCGGGTTTAACGTCGCTTTCAACAATTTTTCAGTCATATCATGACGGTGTCTGGTTGCGTCAGGGAGCTCAATGCTCACTTTTATAGTGCTGCCTCACTGAAGTATCATGTCCCAGACACATTACATGATACCACACCCAGTCACGTTATCCTGACACTGGATCGACCAGTCCTAGCTCTACCCCGTAAATCTGAGTGCCAAGCGAGGAGCAGCTAGTACCATTTTTAACGACTTTGGTATGTCGCGGCCCGGGATCGAACCCGTGACCTCCCGTTCCCCGGAGCGGACACTCTACCAACTGAGCTATCGGGACCGGTGGTTGTTTATGACTACGGCGGAGTATTTTCGCTTTATTGGGACGATAACGATTAAAAAAATTGTGCTTGTCTGTCTATGTGTTCTTAGGGAATTAATTTTCACTGTTTATACTTTATACCCTCCCATTAACATGTACACTGGTCCATATTTCGGGTGTCTGCTGGCAACTTTGGACCGGGGATGCCCATTAGAGGGAGAGGCAAGAGGGCAAAATCTAATTTGTCATGTTTTTAATTTTGGTGGTTTTCAGTAGGGACTACTCTTGTCCTTACCCAGAAGTACTAATCTCCCAGTGAAAATTTTCAAGTGGGTTGGGGCTGGGTGTTTCTCTGATTTGGTTGGTCATTTTCAGGAGGATCCTGGAAAAACTGCTAACGGGAAAAGATTTTGTCTAGAAATTCCTTATTTGGAAATGAGTTTTTAGTTTGACCCAAATTCTGTGTTAAGCAGTCAAGGGGAACAATTGGTAAATTTCGCGAAGAGACCACATAGCCTTCAACTCGCATGCCATCGGCAGAGGCTGTTTGGACTCCGCTTTGCTAACCGGTTATGTACATTAAGCCGGTATTTAGGCCGCCTATATGGAGTAATTCCTTGTCTGGATGCGCCACTGCATCGGATCCCTATAGATGTAAAGTAGTGAGAATCCATCTGTATAAAGCAAGCACGTGTCTTCTACAACCACTTTTGGCTATTCCTTAGATGTTTGTTTGATACAGTTTGGACTGGATGTTTGCTAATTACAAGTTCGTCTGTAATATTTAACATTTGTAATCAAGGTAGCAGAGCTTGTATATATTAGATTCGAAATACACATATATCTATTAGGGTATGCTATCCATGACTGAGAATAAAATGTATAAGGAGTGTTTGGATAGTGTTGGCTGATTTATTGGGTTGTCATGGGGAGATGAGTGTTTAGCAGCTGGGAGGAAGTTGTTCACTCTCTATTCCCCAGTACTTATACATAAACTTGAGTCACATTGGGCACAGGGTAACTTGGGATAATATTATATCTCAAGCGAGTCTCGAGGGATGTGACGTTGTTTTATCATTCGAGTCGCATCCACATAGTTAAGATTAGGAGGTGTCTCAGAGCATGTCATTGTTGTTTGGTATTTTTTTTTACCTCTGGTGTTTCAGACCCCCGATGTAAGGGCTGACATTTGCAGGAGTCTTTCCTTCCCGTAGATAGAAGTCTCCGTGGTGTAGTGGTTACGCTATTCGCCTTGTAAACAAGTGGTCGCAAGATCGATCCCGGGCTTCTCCAGACTTTCGGATGAGTCTTTAAACCGAGGTCCCGTCTCCGTATGACCTTAGCTGTTGGTGGGACGTAAAACTCAAACACTCACTCACTCCTTCCCGTAGACAATTGGCGACTAGAGTGCCCTTCCCTGTTTGATCGTTTCCACGGCTGAGGGTGCTGAGAATTGTGTGGCTTAATTTCCCTCTTCGGCGAGGGTTCGGGGCTGGCTTCCCTTGCCGCAGGTCCTGGTGTGTGGATGTCGTTCGGCGTGTCGCTGGTGACGGTTCTGATTATGAGTTGGCATTATTTTTTTTAAGTAACACATTAAATAATACTTGTGGGATTTTGCATTCTTTGATTCAAATTATAACTCTCTATTCCCCAGCACTGATACATTAACTTGAGTCACATTGAGCGCAGAGTCACTTGGGATAATATTAAATCCTCACATACACACAGCACTCAGGTGAGAGGTTCAGGTCCATTGGTCCTCTGGTTTAATACAGGTTTGACTGTGAAAAACCATGATGTTAAGGTGAAAGGACCTAAACCATAACAGTAACAAAAGATGTACTCAGTAACAGTAAAAGTCTATAAAATGTGAATATTCAATAATTCAAATGTATATGAACGTGCGTGGCCGTAAGCTGCTGTTACAACAGTCGCTGAATCCTTTAAGGGGAATGGATATACCTCCAGGGGAGGCAACTCCTGCGAAAGTATTTTTGTCAAGTGTTTGGAGTATCCACTATAATATAAGGACATCGGCGAAAAGGCGAATTTCAGAATCTATGTCCTGAACAATGTCGTTTATATAAACGAGAAATAATAATGGCCCTAAAATCGAGCAAATTGATATTTTACACACGAGATGAAATATTTTTTATATTTATCGAAAAAAGTAAATATTCTTTTTATTTGATAATATTTTAGGACACTGTAATTGATCAATCGGATCTCACGTCACAGTTTTTGACTTGGCTATGACGTCACAACTGTTAGTTGCAAACCATAAAAAGATCGCCATGTATAATACAGCATTTTTACAGTTCAAAGAATGCTTTTTAAGGTATTTTACAGAATTATTTTATAGATAACACATGAATTTTGGCGAGAAAAGTAGTCCGGGCTGCTAAGGTGAAAATAACATGGCCATGTTTTTTTTTCACACTGTAAAAGTATCATTTACATTGTCACAGTGTGAAAATATCACTTTTATTTGTTTCAGATATGCAATGATTTCACTGCTATGTATAAAATAAATTGATTTCACTGCTAGTATAGAATAAAAATAATTAATCTTCATTCAAACTCAGACTGTAACATCTGTTTCATACATGCATGAACACATATCGTGGTGGCACAACAGAAGAATGCGGTAACTTGCATTTGAAGCTGAGAAATAGAGGATCTTACATGAGTGTTCATGTATTATTGAATTTATTACACGAGTTGAGGTAAAGGGATAAACTGCGAGGCTTTGCCGAGCACTTTATCCCTTTTCCTCGACGAGTTTAATAAATTCAATAATACATGAGCACGAATGCAAGATTCTATTTATCATATAACATTTAAAACGCATCTTATTCACGATTGTTTACAAAAATGTCAATATTCCGCTGTTAGTAAACGCGACGTCGTTAAGGACGCCGTACATGTAACGTTACGGGACGTATCTAGCTAAATTTTGCATATGTAATCCACTAGTGGATTATCGAAAATATTACATGGCGTTATTACACTCTCTGACGCGACGCCATATGATAAAAGTGGTTATCATACAGCAAGAAAGTAGTAATTAACTCTCTCACATGGCTATGTCATTGCAGTTTTGTTACAAGTATAGCTTTTACAGAAAGCAAGGTCTACGCTTAGAACATAGTATGAGTGACTAAAGTTATATCACAGGAATGTGTTTTACCCAGGGTCCTGCTGACTCAGCACTGAAGTATAATGTCTAAACTGTCAAACTTGCAAATGCTGTAATTTTGTCAAAAAGCACGTTTCCATCTTTAAAAGTGAGTGAGTGTTTGAGTTTTACGTCCCACCAACAGCTAAGGTCATACGGAGACGGGACCTCGGTTTAAAGACTCATCCGAAAGTCTGGAGAAGCCCGGGATCGATCCTGCGATCCCTGATTTACAAGGCGAGTAGCGTAACTTCTACACCACGGAGGCTTCTACCATCTTTAAAAATGCACATGTGAAACATCAATATGCTTGTAACTTCTTAGCAAACAAAATGCTTGAAAACTGTTGGAGACAACTTTCCTACACTTTATAGAAGACTAATGGAAGATTGTCCCAAAACTTTTGCTAACGGCGAGGCAAGTCTTTAGCTCACCAGAGCCGAAGGCTCCTGGGAAGCTTATAGGATAGGCAGTGGTCCGTCGTGGTCGAGAGTTTGTAGATGTATATTTTGTATTGGCTTGTACAAATATGACAGCAAATATGGGCTTGTACACATGTGATAGCTGGCCCCCGCCCATAGGGTCTTGAAGAAATATATGAGCTGCATAATGCTTCCACGCAGAGCTGAATCTGGTCCGCACACTAGTACTGGTAAACCGCTTAGAGGATCTAAGCCTGTCCAGGAACCGCGGTGCGAAGCGGACCGTCCATGCTAATAAACCCTATTGGTTTCATTGGGCGACAGGGCTTGAGATGTCATTTCATCTCAATGTCGGGTAAAAGTCCCACAAAATTGGAAGCAACGTCTACAAAATGACCTTTACAGTGTCGACGGGGACGTTAAACCTCAAATCTAACAAACAAACAAAACAAATGTGATAGCAATTCGTCGATATCTCACCATATCAAGTAATTTGATTGGCTGATAGACATGTAGAATAATGACGGTCGTACATGCAACGTTAAGGGGCGTTTCTAACTAATTTGCATATTTAATCCACTAGTGTACGACGCCATTAACGACGTCGCGTTTACTAATGCCGAAATATAATTTTTTTTAAACAAATCATGAATAAATTGTGTTTTTAATGTCATATGATAAATAGAATCTTGCATTCGTGCTCATGTATTATTGAATTTATTAAACTCGATGAGGAAAAGGCATAAAATGCTCGGCAAAGCCTCGCATTTTATCACTTTTCCTCAACTCGTTTAACAAATTCAATAATAAATGAACACTCATGTAAGATCCTGTATGTCAACAATTTATCAAACTCGTTGAAGAAAAGGGATAAAATGCTCGGCACAGCCTCGGATTTTATCCCTTTTCCTCTACTCGTTTAACAAATTCAATAATAAATGAACACTCATGTAAGGAAGAAAAAGGATAAAATGCTCCGCACAGCCTTTTTATCCATTTTCCTCAACTCGTTTAACAAATTCAATAATAAATGAACGCTCATGTAGGATCCTCTATGTTCATCATCGGCTTCAGGAACTGTGTTTTATTCTACAACAAATCACTGACCATATGACATTTTCAGTGACACTCGTAGATTCTTCAGTGTCACTGGTGTTACTTTTGTGACACTGGCAGTTTCTTTGATGTTAGACAACGTATTGAGCGTTACATATTTTTGTTACATCAAATACATTTAAAAAGATTTGAGTTTAATGGCCAAGTCAACACTATTTAGGTCATTTTTGAGCCGCTCAGTTTACCTATCCACACTTTTCCTGGGCAGGCTTATACATAAGCGGTTGACCAGTAAAGTGCACATTTGACAACTGCCCTTCTTGAATCAGCGGATGGGAGAGAATGACCGTAGAAAAGATTTCATGATCAATCTTCACGAAAGAATGTTGCCGACCCCGGCAGGTATCAAACCCGCGTCCTCCTGATCACCAGTCAGACGCGCATCCGACTGAGCTACCGAAGCTGGGATATAATAAATTGAGACGGAGAGAAAGTTATTCATTAAATAAACTGAGACGGGGCACAGCATCCCCTACAAAAGAAAATGTACCGAAACTTCGATGGCTCTAACACCGATGACTCGTTTACCCCGGCTGTTTCGAACTCTTTACTGAGTCCCTATGCAAATTTCATATGACTAAAGATATAGAGAATACCAGGTTTATGTCATCTGATATCAAGTTTATCAGGCAAGGCTTCGAGAACGCGTTTAGAATCGCGAGGCTTGCCTAGCGTAGTTCATACTTCCAGGAACGCATCGAGTCACATGATTTTCAGTGACGTCAAGTGACGCCAGTCTAAACCATGTTTTTTACGGGCGTTGGTGACGTCAACGCTGTTCCGCTCTTTGTAGAACAACAGCGTGTAAATGTTTTTCAGCTTCCCATTAAAGTGTCGCTAGCAAAGTTTACATGAATCCCTGCGAGGTTCATTTACTTTGCACACGACCCACTTCGTTCAAACTTTCATGAACAGCAGTAAATAAGATTTATTTCTTAATTTCCTTTTAATCTTTATCGCGTTTAATAAATAATTTATCGTATGACGTCGTTGATAAGCAGTGGATAACGTCGTGTAATAACAATCGTATGACCACATGTGTAAATACACTTTGTTGGGATTAATAAACGTCATGACGATATCCATGTCAACAATGCGTTTTTAGTGGAAAAAATTGTCTAATTCAAAAGCGATAAAATCCAATAAAAAGTGGTCATATATTAAACTCGTGATCATTTTGTATGAAATTAATGAAACTCGCCAAAGACTCGTTTCATAAATATCATATGAAATGACCACTTGTGTAAGTTCCTCTATTTAGCTGCACACATCCAATCAACTTACTTGATATGGTGCATTCTTCTATCTCGATAACGAAATAGCTATCGCGTTAATACGAGATAGTATCTCGTTAATACGACTTTTGTTTTCTCGTAATAACGATATAGTTATCTCGTTATAACGAGAAAAAAATTCTCGTTATAACGACTTAGTGTTCTCGTATTTACAACATAATTATCTCCTAATAACGGCATAACAATGTCGTAATAACGACATAGTTATTTCGTAATAACAAGAAAAGTTTTTTTTTCTTCTTTTTAAAAGTGGTCCTTCTAGGCTTTCATGGGAATCTTGCTTTCGTGCTCGTGTATTATTGAATTTATTAAACTCGTTGAGGAAAAGGCATAAAATGCCCGGCATAGCCTCGCATTTTATTCCTTTTTCTCAACGAGTTTATTAAGTTCAATAATCACTGAACACTCATGTAAGATTCTCTTTGTTCAACAACGGCTTCAATAACGCAACAAATCACTGGGAAGAAGAGCTTGTTACGAAGTTGTCACCATATGACATTTTTCTGTGACACTCGTACATGCATATTCTTCAGTGTCACTGGTGTTATTTTTGTGTCACTGGCAGTTTCTTTGATGTTACATTTTACGATCCTCTATGTTCAACACAGGCTTCAGGTACCGGGTTTTATTCTACAACAAATCACTGGTAAGAAGAGCTTGATACGAAGTTGTCACCTTATGACATTTTTTCTTTGACACTCGTAGTTTATTCAGTGTCAGTGTTGTTACTTTTGTGTCACTGGGAGTTTCTTTGATGTTACATTTTACGATCCTCTATAGATGTTCAACACAGGATTCGGGTACTGTGTTTTATTCTGCAACAAGTCACTGATACAGCAAATCACAGGTACAAAGTTGTCACCTTATGACATTTTCTGTGACACTCGCAGTTTCTTCAGTGTCATTGGTGTTACTTTTGTGTCACTGGCAGTTTCTTTGGCGATACATTTTAAGATCCTCTATGTTCAACACAGGCTTCCGGAATTGTGTTTTATTCCACAACAAATCACTGGGAAAAACCGCTTGATGCGAAGTTGTCACCTTATGGCATTTCTCTGAGACACTCGTAGTGTCTTCAGTGTCACTGGTGTTACTTCTGTGTCACTGGCAGTTTCTTTGATGTTACATCACGAAAACACGCCTATGTAATTTTGACCCCCTTGAACCCCGTTTTTATATAGTAAAACTGGGGTTTACAGGGGTGAACCTTATTTTTCGTATTTCTACTCTAAAATTGTAGGTACTCGATGAGGCGGTTCTAATGTGTACCCACAATCTATATTTTGAGCAGAAATAAGAAAAATATCACAAATTTTCATCTTAAAATTTTCGTGTTTTTTTTTCTGCCGTAATGTTTACAATGCATTTGTATAGGGAGACAGCCAATTGAGCGTAACATCTTTTTCTTACACCAAAGACCTAAATGTAAAGCACATTGCAGCCCGAAGTGTTTACAAGATTTCTTCTAACAATAGCAAATGGTCGGGAGAACAGTAATCGCATTGTAAATTTTTGGTGACTGTGTGAATTGTCGAAACTGCGGTTTGGAGTTTTCTGGCCCATACACATTAAGTTCATATGGATACAGGACTTTAATTGAAAGACTCATCCATAAGTTTGAGGAAGGCCGGAAGTCAAACCCAAGAACCCTTATGAGGCTTAACCACTACACCACATAAGCTTGTTGAGCAGCAATTCAACTATTGTTATTTGTAAGAAGATAAATCACTCATGCTATTCACTCTTGATTTACTTTACATCTGAACTCCAAGCTGTGTATTATTACTCAACAAATGACTTCTAACGTTTGCCCCGCCCACTTGGGCTTGAAAAATAAATGGGCTGCATGATGCTTCCACGCAGAGCTGAAACCGACCGCACACGAGTACTGGTAAACCGCTTAAAGGATCTAAAAAGTAGAAGTAAAACAAAGATCAGGAATCGATACAATTTACTTACTCCACCCATCAAAGACACCAAAGGGAAAGAAACACAAACATGAAGCGACCAGACCATAATGGAAACCTAAACAACGGAAGTCCATAAGGACAGTTACTTTCCCACAAAATGGCCAAATGTCCATCCAAAATAAAAAGACACAAGTGATACACACAGTATGTAACAAACAACAACATAAACAAACCACCACAGAAGAACCGCCTTGGAACGGTCAGTGGAAAGAATTCCATTGGGGGGGGGGGGGGCTTAAATCGAATTTACATGGCCATAATCCTCGCGCTTACCTCTGTCGCGGTATACACAAAATTTTGTTTAGTCCGCATGAAGGCTTCCTATCTCATCAGTGTAACATCTCCGAGAACATACAAATTAAAAAAACTACAGAGATGAAACAAGGTTGAGGACTCGACAACATACAACAACAGAATTGCTGGAGCAAAAGAAAACAAACAGTTAGACTCCGAGGGACCCGACCAAAGACGGAGCATCAGGCGCCAACTAACATAAAAAATACTAAAATAAAATTACAATTATGTTTTTACGCTGGAACCGTCATATAATTTTAGGCCCGACCCACCGGTGTGCAATCAAAGAGGGAAGCAAAGTTGCAAACTGTGATTGGGTTAACCACCATGCATGCAGTCTGTTTTATAACATTTATGTTGTACCCAATATTTATATATCGACGCACGATTTTACGAAATTGGGTACTAAAGTCATTACAGGCATGTATTTTTCTAAATTTATATACTAAGTCACCATAGAATTCGGGTTCCGATAGTCCTTGTTGCAGAAGTGTTTTAAGTCGAACATTGCATTTTGAAACCAAATCAGAATGACGTCTATAAAACTTAGAAAAGGCTTTACGTAGTTTATGATACCGATACCCCAGATTAAGAAGTTTAGCGGTTATTAATTTATTACGAGTGTTGAAGTCGGATACTTGACTAGACACTCTTGCGAATCGAATTAACTGCGAAATATAAACCCTGTACGATGTCGCACGAGGAATATCACCGTCGAAAAAAGGAAAATTTACAATCTCGAAATCAAAATCATCACGTTTATCATAAATTTTGCAAGAAACAAATCCATCTACAATAGATAAATGTAAATCCAATAATGGGGCCTCGGTATCAGAGGAATTGCCTTGTTTAACTGAAGTTCTAGGGGATAAATCTGACTGATCAAACCATCAAAGTAAGTATTGTCAATATTTAATAAATCATCTAAATATCTAGAAGTAGAGCTAAAAGCTTCAATAATTTCAGATTGGCTATCATTGGAAAGCGACAACATGAAGTCTCTTTCATAACAATACAAGAACAGATCAGCCACAAGAGGTGCGCAATTCGTACCCATCGGAATACCCACACTTTGTCTAAACAACTTAGTACCGAATCTAATATAAACTGTGTCAAGTAGAAAGGTGAGGGCATCACACACTTTCTGGCATGACCAAATTGTATAATTCTTATGCTCTTTAGAAGTGAAAATGCATTTCTGACATTTCTAAGTCTGCCCAGGCAATGCAGTGCGAGTCGGAACGTCCATGCTTATAAACCCTATTGGTTTCATTGGGCGGCAGGGCTTGAGGTGTCATTTCATCACAGTGTCGGGTAAAAGTCCAACAAAACTGGAAGCTATGTCTCCAAAATGACCTTTTCAGTGTTGACGGGGACGTTAAACCTCAAACCAAACAAACAAACAAAACACCACTTTATATAAAGAAAACTGGGGTTTACAGGGGTATACTTTAGTTTGCTTATGTTTCCTATTTCTGCTCCAAGACATAAGTTGAAAACCGAACCACTACATGTAAAACGATTGAAGCTGATGGCTACCGAGGTGTTCAAAATTATGAATAACATAGCACCAGAGTATATAGGTGATTTGATAAATTTACAATGTTCCACATATAATTTCAGGAGTGAAAATAAAGCAAGCCTCCCGCGAGTAAATACTACAAGGTATGACCTAAGGTCATTTCGATATGAGGCACCCCGTATCTGGAACAGTCTCCCAAATGATCTGAGAAAGGCCGAATCCCTTCCTCAGTTCAAGAGACTGATCCAAGCTTGGGAAGGCCCCATATGCAAATGCCCTTCTTGTTCAGTTTAACGTTGCTGTTGCATGTACATGTCGTTTCTCTTTTCAAGACGCTTCTCAGCCACGAAATCAAGCGTTTGCTTCAGGTGGATCAATAGATTGGTTCCCTCGTCGTTATCTCCGCTAGATAGCTACTTCTTCTTTGGTAGACTGCTGCACAGACTATCTCATTAGTAGAGACCAGGGGCCCGTTTCACTAAACTTCTTAAATCTACGAAGTTCGTAAGTTTAAGAAGTGCACTTACGAACTTTCTTAAGAAAATCGTATGTGCGTTTCACTAAACCGTTCTTAAGTACAATAGTTAAGATTTTCTTAGCTAAGAATTCGTAGCTACTCTTCATCGTGGAAGGTAAGAAAATCGCTTAGAAACGTAAACATCCGTCTACGTCGGACCTAATTGAAAGCAACTGTTTTGACAGCAGACGTAAGAAATATGGAGAAGAAGGATGTCAAAAGGAAAGAAAACTGGGGGAAAAATGATGTAAAGCAACTAGTGTTTGCTTACACGGATAATGTGAAATTGCTGGAGGGCAAATTTTCTAGTTCCCTCAGTGCGTCCGTGAAGGCTGACGCATGGAATCGTGTTGTTGAGAGGTAGGTATCCTCGTTTTGTTGGTTCAGATTAACTGTACTGATAGCTTATGTTGATATCCAAACCTGGTTGATGTATCGATATGAATAAGTTATCAAATTTCATAACAAAGGATACTTTCTTACACGAGCTTGTACTCTAGCAATCATTAAATGCTCTGCATGATCTGATTCTGACCAATTTGACAAATGATGTCAGGTGTGGTACGAAGGAAAATATGGTAAGTTAAGAAAATGATAATCAATAAAAGTTGTGTATCTTTCTTTCTTTCTACTGTCATACTGCAATCGGTCAAATATGACCATTATTCGCAGGTGTACATCACATACACTCCATGTTGCAGGATTGAAAGCCTACACAGACTCAGTAATAATGCACCCAGGAAACCCATAACTCCGTTCACCTCAGGTTGAGCAATTCTGATTTCAATTTTTTATTGCCAGAATAATTTTCGGTAGGTATTTTTTAAACATTTGACTAAATGCCTGAGAGGATATCAAGATATAAGAAAATAAACATCACTTCTGTTTATTCTACAGCCGTCTAGAAATGCAGGGCGTGTTTGGGGCATGTTCTCATAAATCCGTTCACCTAAATTTATTTGATTATCATAAGTAATCATATTCATTCTATGAATATTATACATGTATATGATGAGTATTTTATTTATACTGCACTATTCTAATTTGTTGATACTTTTTTATTATCATTCACATCCTTGTCACTGGTTAGAGATTATTTTCAGGGACCCCTTAAATATTAAGCATTTAGTGACAAATTTCGATTTTTGTGAATTAAATTGTAAGTCAACACTGAATCTCTTCAAAACAGGCTGCAATGTTATTTGTTGACTACAAATTCTGCTGTGTGATAACTGTAAAAAAGATTCTTTTTCATATTAATCCAAAAAGAGGGTGAACGGAGTTATGAGACTGAACGGAGATATGAGAAAATGAGACATTACGATAACTCAACCGTGCGACATAGTGCATTTTTCACATCTCCAATATTGCTAATTTTCTGATGAAAATCCTTGACACTTTTGTTATAAGTGTTCAAAACATAGGTTGAGGGTGCTCGTTAGAACTGCTTCAGTGAGGCAGTTCCAGCGAGTACCCACAACCTACATGTATGTATTGGAGCATAAATAAGAGGAATGGTGTATACCCCCTTACCCCCAGTTTTCTCTGTATAAAGTTGGGTGTAGGGGGTATTCATTTCACGGACATGTTCACGTGATGTTAAGGTAGGGGTATTTAACCTGCACACGAGATGACTCTTCCTGCATATGGGGCCTCCACGTAACGTAACCCCGATTCGAATGACGGTGCACTTTGTGGCATTCATCTCTGCAAATGATGCCAATGGAGCAGAATAATGTGCACTGTACTGGTTAACAATAATCAACACCTCCGGGGATCGAACCGGGGGCCTCTAGCATCAGAGGCAAGGGCACTAACCACTGAGCTATCACTTTTTTTATCTCTCTATATCTCTCTATATCTCTTCTATATTCCAACACATCTAAATCTCCCAAGTGGGGCGTAAGACGGGATCTAGTCTGGCTCCAGACCCTTTCTTAACTTCTTCTCTCTTTATTTTTCTTTTTTCTGGAAGGGACATAAAGCTTGCTTAGCTTATAGAATTTTGTTTTACTTCAGTCCCTTGGCTAGAAAGAAAGGATCTGGTAACAAGCGAAATTGGTCTAGGCAGAAATCTGCCTGCTGGCCTTTTCACCTTGTTTAACTGATGGCAATAAAATTTGTTAAATAAACTAATGCTGCTAATTGCCTGTATCAAATTTCTTGGAAGTCAGAACATTTTATATAATGAGGCAGATCTGGATTTCACATTCTCAAGTTGAAGTGGGGCTGAGGCTGCGGAAAATTCATGTCATATTGCACTGTGTCTATATATGTAGTTGATCAGCCTGCTTATCATTGAGTTATGATTTATCTTCACTGTTACATTATTATTCTAAAGTCTCCCACCAGAATCTGTTGACACAATGTTACTGTTTTTGTTTTGTTCTGTTTAACGGCCCTTTCAAACTTATTTCGAACCGATCATTAAATGGAGGTGGCGAAAACCGGATTACCCGGAGAAAAAACACCGACCTTCCGTTGCAGAGCGAGATGTAGCGAGTCGGTTGCCAATGAGGCGTTTTTCCATGGGTCTCCAATTTAGGTCATTCAGTATAACCGTAACAGTTGAATTGTAGAACTTTATAGTCACGTGTTGCCCACTTGGCATTCCTTATTTGGGCTGTTTTTTCCCTTGGGATACCATTCAATGGACGATGTATACAAGAATAATAATGGGTCAGAGAACCGAGCCTTGTGTGACTCCTGAGGAGACTGTGATACTAGCTGAATTTTCCCCGTTTGTACAACTGTTTGATTTCGGATGCCCAAAAAGTCCTAAACACATTTTATAGTGTCTCCTGTAATGCCGTATTGCTGCAATAACATACTGAGGTTTGAAAAATTGAAAAAAAAAATACAATGAAAATATCAGAAGAAAAATAATGGTCATCTAATAGTAAATATACTGATCAATTATATACTGTAGCGGAATGTTGGGACGCACTATATGCAATGACCACGAGTGTAAGATTATGTTCATCATAATACCACTTTATCATAAAATTTAAAATTGATATTATCGCATTATACTTAGAAGAAAAAAAAATGCATTGTTGAATTGCACGTCGTCCTTAATTTAGTGAATCCCGCGAAAGTGTTATTACACATATGAACTTTATCTTATTTCACACATTTATATATATTTGTTTTTGTTCAGCGTTAATTCCATCAGTGCGACACAAAGAACAGTAGATGAGGCAAAGAAGAAGTATGCGGAAAATTCTTAAGAAGTTGACGTTGGTGAAACGCATTTTTGGACTTAAGAATTCTTAAGATAAATCTTAAGAAAATCTTAGACTTACGAAGTTTAGTGAAACGGGGCCCAGGATTACAATGCGTACTTAAATTTTAAGTACCTACTTAAACTAAGTATTTACTTAACTGGCGTATAAAGTGAACTACAAAGAAATTCTTTCGTTTAAGGGCACTTTCATTATAAATTAGAAAAACAAAATATGAGCATACAGGTATAAATATTTTTGGTAGCTGTATGTTTTAAACAAAATATTTGGTTGTAAAATGTGCCACTGGGTACCAACAATTTTCTGTGAAAATTTGAGGTGAATTTGCCCATTGGTTCTTTTACAATACATAAATATGTCAATATTTTGGGACAAAAAGGCAGTCTCAATATGGAATATTCAATGTTAAGCATGCTGCTACTCTAAATCTGTGGTGATTTTTCAAAAGGATTTGTGTTTTTGTAAATGCTCATATGCCAAAATTATAGTGTGTAAAAAATTATAATCGTCCGTTCTATAATTCAGAATAAATCATCAAAAGATGATAACCTTGAATTTGTCCCCAAAAATGTCCCCTACAGAACATAGCCATAAAAAAATCAACTTCTGTATGTTATTAGGACAGGATTTTGATTTAAAAAACAACTTCAAAATCTAAATAAGTGAATAAAACACCTTCCTTTCAGGTAAATATCATATCTAATGTATTGTGTCAATCCAAAGTGGTGCACATTCATTTGTCCCAAAAAAATGTCCTCTACAGAATTGCCTTTTTTTCTGTTCTGCACTTTCTATGATGGAAAAAGGGTTGTTTTAGAGCATGCATTAGTAGATTATCTATACCTATAGAGGATTTTAGAAAGATAAAAGCTGACATTTCAGTGTAAATAAAACCAAATACAAAAAAATAGCAAATGTCCTCTACAGAACGTTAATTATTGATTTTGAAATCTTCACTATACTCTAACATTGCTCATTCACACACCCTAATTTTATCAGGTGTTTCACCCAGAATGATTTTTGTCCCTAAATATCGCATTGCATCATGCTTATGACTTTCTCATTTAAGTGAATTCACAGATTTGATGCTTGACATATGTATAGTTTAGTTGGGGAATCAAAACAGAAGTTAGAATTATCCACAAAGTGTTGAATATTTTTCCATAATAATACTCTCCTGGCCATATTTTCCAAATTTGATTCTTTTTAAGCTACCTGGTATAGCATGGATTCCAAAATATTCCACCTGTAAAGACAAGTACCTATTGTTCTGTAGAAGACATATTTTTGGGACAACTTTCAGAAGTCCCAAATAGAGCATTTTCTGAATTAGGTCATCATAATTATACATGGTACGGTATCTTATCTCCCTTCCTGTTCCTGTTTCCTCTATTTTTGAATATCTACATGCATGCTAATTTTTCTGTCCTGTTTCCTCTTTTTTTGTCTGTGCTAATTTTTCTATTATTCCATAAATATTTTCTTCATTCAGCACATTATTAAACCTTCGTCATTATGGTTCAACAGAAGATTACAATTGTTTACATGAATAAACAGTCCCCTCAAGTTAACATTGAAATGTTGCTTATATACTGTGTGTTTGTTTGTTTGATTGGCGGTTTAATATCCCCATCAACACTGCATAGGTCATTTTGGAGACATTGCTTCCAATTTTGTGGGAGTTTTACCCGACGATGAGAAGAAATGACTTCTCAAGCCCTGTCGCCAAATGAAACCAGTAGGGTTAATATGCATGGATTGTAGGTTTCGCACCGCTCTGCCTGAGCAGGCTAAGATCCTCTAAGCGACTTACCTGTACTCGTGTAAAATCTAAGGACAAGAGACCATAGTCCCCTATTACCAGCCCCTGCCTCATTATTTCTACTTACGTCTGTCTGAACAAATTCTTCTGTCACATATGTGTTCCCTTCTTTCTACACTTCTTAAAAACACTATTTTGTGATTTTTTTCTACAGAAAATTTAAATATCTCAAATTCCCCTATGGGGAGCTGTCATATTTGCAAATTGGGCCGAGTGGTAAGAAATGATTTATTTTAGGGCATATGGGATACAGAGTATCTTGTCAGATACTGGGATTGAGTAGTAAGAGTTGGCAAGATGAGATACATGTACCTGTTTTCCTCCTAGCCAACCCTGAGTTTTGTTTTGATAACTGCAAATTCAGGCTTACAGCTATTCAGAGATAAACTATACCCTGCCAGTGTGCCTAGCTGCATAAAACCTGTACATTGAACCCTAAGCCCTAATCCTTGTATGTTATCCATTCCTCATCAGCAGTGAAACTTGATCATTTGTAAGAACACTGAAGATCATTTGTCAGGTGTACAACCAATCAGGCGCCCCGCCCATCAGGGTTTGAAGAAATAGATGGGCTGCATGATGCTTCCGCGCAGAGCTGAAATCGACCACCTTTGCCTCACTCAACTTTCCCAGTATCAGACAGAGATACAAATTGTATGAAGCAAAATTACTCAACCATAAAATATTGTCATGCCCATTGCAGTTTGGTTGGTTTATCCACTGCAGTTTGTTTGGGTAGGTCATACATGCAATATTCAGGATAATTGTTATCTGGAGATGATTAAACTGTCCTATATGAGGTTCATTAAGCTGAAAGATATTGTCTTTTGCTATGTAAGATTTGGTAGGCAGACAAGACTACTTCTATCTTCGGATAGATGACAAGGCAGGCTGTTCGAGCTGTATATATTTTTAACAGATCCAAGGATCGATCTAACCCTTCAGTAAATTGTCTGTCCTTTCAGAGATTGGTCTTTCAACAGATTCATCTGTACAGTAAAATTAGGAAATTCAGAAATTATTTATTCCTGTACTTTGTCAGTTTGTTGACTGACACACCTAAAAATTAAAGTTATATTAATTTTCGATAATTGTTTGAGATCTGCAGTAAAATGTGCCCTCTTTAGTATAGTAAGAAATCTGACACTGGCCAATTTTCTTGTCCATCAAGAATGCTTTTGAGCTTTGTGGACAAGGTCAGTAACTACTGTAACTATCAGCAGTTCTCTTGATACCAGCTTTTTAGGCATATATCACCAGGATATTTTATTATAACAACTTCTGCTAAAAAACTGCCTCATTGACACAGTTATAAGACCAATAATCCATATTTGTAACACATTTAAGAAATTTGAAAATGTTTTCAGAAGAAAACTAAATCCCACCAGCATAAATAGCATATGGGCCAATAAAATATGTGGCCTTGAAAATGTGGTCAAGTCTTTGTTTTGCAATAAGTTTAGCAAGAGTTCTTCATCTTTTATACCCTATAATTTAGGCATTCAAAAATTAAGAACAATTACCACACACTCATTAAAACATTCATCACAGATATAGCGTGGCAACATGCTTAACATTAGATATAAATGATATTCTATTCAGAGATTGCCTTTTTATCCCAAAATACTGACAGAACCAATGGGCATATTCACCACAAACTTGCACAGGCAGTTGTAAAAGGGTAGCCTGTTGCACATTTAACAACCAAAATATTTTATTTAAAACATACTACAACCGAAAATATAAAGTTTTAGACATGTATGCTCATATTTCGATTCTGTAATTTAGGAGGAAACTGCCCACAATTTTATTATAATTATGAACGCTGGGCTAAATAACCTCTAATATTTCTGACACTGCTTTGTTGCAATTTTTTTTTTTTTTACATTGATGTGCTCGAAAATTTATGTTCTGTAGGGGACACATTTTTGGGACATGTTATTTTAGTAAATAGGTATGTCAGCATTAAACTGTCTTACTTTTAGTCTGTTTTTCACAATCACATGTATACTATTAGTGTTCTAACTAATAACAATTCACTTGATAACCTTACTTTTATTTTTACTTTGTTAGTTGTGCTCAGAATTTTACACGAACCTATTCATATTTCATCTCTTTGTAACTCTTTGCTGGGAAGAATACTTGTTTTGGTTTCATAAGATTTCAATGTTAGTTTTTCTAATAGATATAAACTGAAAGAATATGGTAATTTGCACTTATGCTATTGAATTCTCAGAGTTTTACTATGATGTCCCAAAAATATGTCCCCTACAGAACTAATTATTTAGGATAATTGACACTGCTGTAAAGAAAAGAACCAAGCCATTATGCATTTGTTAGACTGACACAGACATACAGACACAGACATTAATATACACAAGTTTTGCTTGTAACTGAAAGCCTATGTAGGAAGATATATTCTATTTCAGCAGTTTTTATAGTATTTACCAGTAACTGGTTTTAGCTGGAAAACTAGCCACTTTGATATATATACTAGTTTTAATAAAGTTTGTTTTTACTGTTTAGATTCACTTTTGAGGATAAACTTCTGTTTTGACCTAAATCCTGTGTGTTTCCTGTTTTATATAGTGTCCCTTTTCTAATGTCCTCTCCAGAACACTGTTCTGTAGAGGACATATATTTGGGACATCTACCAGCATCAAAATCACATTAGGTATCGAAATAAAACTTTGTGAGTATGTTTAAACCAACATAACTTGCATGTTTACTAAACACAGCAGATCTGCTGTGCCCATGATTGAAAATACAATTAATGAAAGAAGGGTAAATCAAATTTTTAAGACAGGTCCCAAAAGGACATTTGTAAGGTATCCAAAATCTTTTTGAATGAAAGGTTTTGGGTACTTCAAGTCACTTATACCACCCCATCCCACCAATATGAAACAGTTTTTTAAGCAACATATCATCACATGCATTTTGGCAGCCTGAAAAATGAAACATTGCACTTTTTTTAAAAAAAGATACTTTTGACTTAAAACCATGAACTTTTTTTAATAAGCCTAATGGGAACCAGTTCTGATTTTTTCCTATACAATTCAAGGTATGTACAGTTGAATAGAATAAGGGAAAACACTCTGGGAGGGTACTTTTTTCAAGCACCCTGTGAGACTGTTTTTTCTAATTTATAATGAAAGTGCCCTTAAGTCGATCCTTATCCAAAGAAAATACTTAAATATTTAAGGTAACCCAGGTAGGTACCTTAACTTTTTAAGATTTGACCTTGACACACGAATGTATATATCAATAACGGCAAACCTTAGCGCTTTTATTTGTTCGAGATCACCAGTGATGCTCGGTAGCTCAAACGGTAGAGTGTTTTCTTGATATGTGAGAGGTCCGGAGTTCTAGTCCCAGTCGGGCCATTTTTTTCCTCCCTGTGGGGCAAGTCTTCTTGCCATATAGGTACTGGGATGTATTTCTCCCTTGATGTGTCAAAGTGTGCGACGAACAGAGCTGTGTAAAAACTTCCTTTTACATAATACTGTTTATCTTATGACGTAATTGATAAGCAGTGGATAAGGTCGTGTAATAAAAATCCTATGACCACACGTGTAATAACACTTTGGCGGAGTTACGTAACGTCATGACGACGTCCGTGTCAACTATGCATTTTCTGTGAAGAAAAGTGTCTTTAATGGTGATAAAATCTAATTTCAAGTGGCCATATGATAAACAGAATCTTACACTCGTGGTCACTTCATATGAATTTTATGAAACTCGCCAAAGGCTCGTTTCATAAATTTCATATGAAATGACCACTCGTGTAAGACCGGTGACAGGGCAATCATTAATTGTTTGGTGCGGGAAGGTTATTATACATGAGAGGGGATCCTAAATGACTTGGTTGTTTTTGTCAGGGTGTGTGTGTGTGTGTGTGTGTTTGTGTGTGTGTACGTGCGTACGTGTGTGTGTGTGTGTGTGTGTGTGTGTGTGTGTGTGTGTGTGTGTGTGTGTGTGTGTGTGTGTGTGTGTGTGTGTGTGTGTGTGTGTGTGTGCGGGGGGGGGGGGGTCGGCGCATATCACATTTGTCTGTTAGTTAAAAACTGATCCTGTGGCACATCGGGTCCATGTTCCTACGCTTATGCCCTGCTAGTTTTACGCATACACTGTTCACAACGTTCATATGCCGTCTTTATATTCATTCTCATGAAATAGTATGACGCCACCTGCATTTATGAAATGACTTGTTTTTTCTGCTGTTCATGAAAGTATAAACGGACAGGGTCGCCTGCAAAGTAAATGAACTCTGAAGGGGTTCATATAAATTTTGCTAGCGACTCGCTGTCGTTCATACCTTCACGAACATCCGAAAAAATATTTCATATATTTACATTCTTTTTTCCTCATCACTCGGCGAAAAAATTCTTATAAGGCAAACTGTTAAAGCTGAAAAACATTTACCCGCTGTTTTTTCTACAAAGAGCGGAACAGCATTGTCGTCGTCAACGCCCAATGAGATCATAGAGAACCATGGTTTAGGGTGTAGGCTTGCGACACTTGACGTCAATTCGATGCGTTCATGGAAATATGAACAGGCGTATACGTTTACAATAGGTTTTACACTTGAAATGTAAATATTAACTATTTTGGTGTGAACAACTGTAACGTATGTCAACTATGTACATTTGTTGGGCAAATGGTCAAGGTAAAGGCAATAAAATCCTATTTAGAATCCAATTCGAAGGCCCGTTTCGTAACTTTCATATGAAAGGACCATTTGTGTAAGATTCTCGATATCAAAATTAATGAAATACAAGGAAGTTTTTTTTTTATTGATTGATTGATTGATTGATTGATTGATTGATTGATTGATTTGAGATTTAACGTCCTCGCAACACTATTTAGGTTTGATTTTGGAAGTGTTGGTTCCAGTTTTGTCGGACTGTTACCCGACATTGAGATGAAATTACATCTCAAGCCCTGTCGCCCAATGAAATCAACAAGATTTATATGCATGGACGGCCCGACTTGCACCTTTTTGCCTTGGCAGGCTTAGACCTTCTAAGTGGTTACTGGAGGTCGCTTGTGGTCGTT
Organism: Lucinisca nassula; assembly: GCA_963580285.1. Lineage (NCBI taxonomy): Eukaryota > Metazoa > Mollusca > Bivalvia > Lucinida > Lucinidae > Lucinisca > Lucinisca nassula. The sequence goes on along the minus strand of OY757025.1, from coordinate 51,755,326 downwards.
GTGTACTGGTTGGGTGAGGCGAAGGTGACGTGTATCTTGCGTCACTGGAGCGTCCAGCTGATTGTGAAAAGGCCTGCTTTCCTAGCAGCAGGTAATGGTAGAGGGGAATGTTGTTATTTCTTCTGTTTCTGCACATCCAATCATTTGCCTCTTCTCTCTGCCTGGAAATGCTCAATAAAAATGAGTTTGAGGCGTTAAAGCTCGTGCATGTGAGTAAATAAGTGTGTTTGTGAGTGAGTGAGCGCTTTATGTCTCACCTCACTCATAAAAAGACGGGGGAATCCAAGATCGAATGTACAGTGATTTTGTATTCATGTTTTTTGTTGTTGTTGTTGTTGTTGTTGTTTTACTCCGACTGGAGCTACGGTTTTCTCCGTGTTTGTCTGTATGATGTTTGATCGTGTCCTTAATGACTATGTCAGCTACATACATGTAATGATGACATCGGAAAACAATATCGTATCTTGGGTAAAGTGTCGGAGTCTTCCCTGTTCTTCACCATAGCGCAGAATATGTTTATTTTCTTAATTATCGACTCTACCAGATTGTTTTGAATATTATTCAATACGACTAACGGCATGAAAAGGGTTGAATCATGGACAGACTCCATAAAACCGATTCCGCCCCCCGCCCCTCGGGGCTTGAAGAAACAGATTGGGCTGAATGGTGCTTCCATGCAGAGCTGAAACTGACCACACATAACGTAACACGCCTTTACAAATACATTATAAATTTATCCTCCAAAAAAAGGAAATTTTTAAGATGAAAAGTTGTGTTTTTTTTTCTTATTTCTGCTCAAAAAATAGACCTTTGGTACACGTTAGGCGGTTCTAACCGGTACCCACATTCTATATTTTAGAGCGGAAATAAGAAAAAAAAGGTCGACCCCTCCCCCTAAACCCCAGTGTTACAAAATAAACTGAGTGGGGTTCAAGGGGGTCAGAATTATATAAGCGTATTTTCCCGATGCCCTAGTACTTGTAAACAGCTTGGAAGGACTAAGCCTGCCCTGGCAAAGTGGTGTGAGTCACACCGTCCACTGCATATAAGCCTTTTGGTTTCATTGGGCGACAGGGCTTGAGGTTTCATTTCATCTCAGAGTCGATAAACGTCCCACAAAATTGAAAGCAACGTCTCCAAAATGACCTGCATACTGTTGAAAGGGACGTTAAACCTCAATTCAAATAAGACTCCATAAAACTGAGCTTTGCATATTCAAATATTGTATGAGTTCTTGTTTCTGAAGGGACCCCATAGAAACAGCGTTTTGAACATGTCGTGGTGCTACTTTGTGACCAATGCTGCCCGCACAATTTGAGATCGAGTGTGATCCTTCAATTACACAAGTTTTATGGTATATAAAACATTTTTCATGGTTTATGCAGTGAAATGAAAACAAAACCATCATATTTTCTATTGTCTCCATCCATTCAAGCAGAAGCAGAGATTTTGACAGATCGCGGGACAGTAGTGGGCCGCCTACATCAATGTGTAATTGAAACTTACGTGCTAATCTTCGTGAAAATTTCCGTCAAAATTACGACTTCATTCGAAGTTAAATACATAGCTAAGTAAATGAAATAGGTGGCTTTCGAATGTACTTTTTAAAGAAATACTCTACTAAGATAAGAATTCCTCCTTAAATCGTTAAGTCGACCTTAACTTAAGGAACGATTGTAATCCTGGGCCCAGGTGGGTAAATGTGTTTATAAATAAAACGGGTTTCCCAGTGAACTGTATATAACCCATTAATGCCAAGCGCTTCACTGTCACTCGGAAGAATTGTCGTCTCCTCGCTGCATGTATTTTGACAAAAGCAGCAAAAACCCTGACCAGACGGTGCATATGCGCAGGCTGATTTCTATCTCTACTTTTCGCAAAATTAGTTCAATATTTCTTTGTGCCTTTTATGGAACGCTAGGCAAATGGGGGTAGTTATTTCCAAAAACGTTTTGGGGTTAATAACCTGAAAATAATAGATCAGTGCATACGTTGAATTTATTCATGGGGCTTTTCAAAAATGCAAGGTTTCGCAAGGGCGAATGCAACTTCCTAACTACTGCTATAGCATTGAGTAGATCGATATGTATTTGTTAAAACTGCCTCGTCGAGGCGATTCTAAAGAGTATCCATATTATCTAAATCTATGTTTGGTATGAAAAGAAGGAATATTTTAGCAACAGTATTTTATGGCCCTGTTTGTTTGATTGAATGGTTGATTGATCTAAGTTTAGCGTTCCCGTTAACACCATAAAGGTCATTTTGGAGACGTTGCTTCCAATTTGTGGGACTTTTACCTTCATCTCAATCCCTGCCGTCCAATGGAACCAATAGATTTTAGTAGCATGGATGGGCCGACTCGCACTGCTTTGCCTGGGCAGGCTTAGATTCTCTCATCTGTCTCACTCACTCGTGTGCGGGTCGGTTTCAGCTTTAAAAATCACATTAGTTTGCAAGACTTTCTAACGCAAGAACACACAGAGAAACTAATTAGGACTGAACTAGCCGCTTTTATATAGCTAGGTACATTTCCATGTAGAGTTCTGTCTACATAATTGTTTAAGATTTATTGGGTTGATTTGTAGGATTGTTTGCGTAACAGTAACAACTTAGTTGGGGTAATGTTAAGTCAAAGCACTGCGAGTAACGGTGGGTCGATCGTCTCTGAGTGTAGGTTGGGAAAATATATCCTGAACTTAAAATTGATCTGTTCGTTGAACCATTCAATTCCAGTATTTTAAGCAAGCAGAGTAGGAGCAGACCTGATCAGACACCGCGTTATGTGGCGTCTGATCAGGTATACACTATTTACCAAAGCCCCCCACTGTACGAGCACAGCCCAGAATTTACTGTTTACACTGCGCTCTGACCTCTTAGGTGCTATAAACAACCAGGCCCTGGATTTTGTTAATTGTCAGCGACAATAACTTGTGACAGCAGGCGTGAAGTTTCTGTATTAGCGAATACCTCGTACACGAGCCGAGTCCCGATTTTCTTTGTGTCGATTGATAAGTTAATACCCCGTACATGAGCCCAGTCTAGTTTTTACGTTTTACACAGCGCTCTGATGGCACAGGGAGAAGACTAAACACTGCTGCCTGGGTTGTGTTCATAGCCAGCGATAGTCACGCGGACAAAAACAACCAACAGAAACATTGCTTTATAACGCAGATTGTGGGTACTCGTTAAATCGCTTCGTTATAAGAAAAGTATTCAGTGAAAAAAATAAAATAAATCACGTTCTTGGTGTTGTACTGGAAGCATTTTCCTAAAAGATTTTCCAAATTATTAACTTATCATTTGTTAACGTGTTAACGTATTTCCCTTCTGTACACAATTATATCCAATCATCTCAACAGATTTATAATATTTCATTGATAATGCTTAGCCTCCTATGCAAGACAATATGCACTGATATGTGCTGGAAAAGTTATTACAGGTACATGTATATCTCCTATTTGAAATACCAAGGGAGATAGAACAATCCGATAAAGAAACGACTGCGGAGCACGAGTTTCTTTAACGGATTTTTTTAACCCCCGATGTTTATTAATCCCACATTTCAAATAAAAGAAATTAATAATATCTATATTACATGCACTTCCATAGACTTTAAGGACCGAATGGGTCTTGAATTTTGGGTCTGAATTTCCGTTCAGTTGACTGTTTACAGCTCATGTTAACGGTTCAGTCAGCGTAGTGTTACAGAAGCTGGGTGGAAGAAAAACTGAATGGCCGCCATTTTGAAAGCGCTTTCTACAGTTTTGAACATAAATAGAAGAAACAAAGTGTTTCAGTGATAAAACAAGTAAAATGTGAGATTAAATAAAGCAAAACGTACAGCCTACTCAATGGTCATGTCCATGTTTTCTTTTGTTTCAGAGTTGCATCCGACTCAAACGTCACGCATTCTGAACGTCTGTTGATATCTTCCCAGACACCATTGCAATGGTGACTGAAACTTTCCCGCGTCTGAATATAACGGTTTCACTGCAAAAGCGGTATCTTGTATCTTGTACATAAAGTAGTTCCAGCTAAAAAGGTTTATTTCTCCGGCTAAGAGGAAATATTTCTTCTCAGCAAAAAGGAAAATACCAAGATTATGTCTTGTTGGTTGGTTGATTTGAGGTTTAACGTCCCCGTCAACACTGTATAGGTCATTTTGGAGACGCTGCTTCCAATTTTGTGGGACATTGAGATGAAATGACAGCTCAAGCCTTGTCGCCCAATGAAACTAATAAGGTTTATAAGCATGGACGGTCCGACTCGCACCGCATTGCCTGGACAGGCTTAGATCCTCTAAGCGGTTTACAAGTACTCGTGTGCGTATGGTTTCAGCTCTGCGTGGAAGCATTATGCAGCCAATCTATTTCTTCAAGCCCCGATGGGCGGGGGCCGAAATTTTGTCTGGTAGAAATCATAGTATTTCTCTATTATGCATGTAATATAACATTTTATCCAACTTCGCCTTTGTAAACAGTGTAGATCCATCGAATGTTTCTGCTGATCAGGATCCAGACTGCCATAGTTTCTCCTCTCTCGCTTTTTTCTCGCTCAGTCCCACCACTGCTTCTTAGCTACTGAATGAAAGTGATTTCAGTGCAATGTTTTTAAACAAAGTAATTTGTTCATTCTACCTGTTAATACAGGCCCGTACGCAGGAGTGACAACCCCCACCCACCCCTCCTAATTGGGAAAATTATCTCAAATTCATGCAGTATTTCACATTCGGCAAATTACCCGGAACTCGCACCCTCCCCACGTTTTATAGAGTCTTCGTACGGACCTGAATCATGTTCTAAAATGAAAATATTGCTGTATGTATGGCAAACAGTGCTGACCCTGATCAGACGCGATGTACTGTCTATCCGATCTGGGTCTATGTTGTATGTCTAATAACGATACCACCTTTAAAAGTTTTGCTCTAAAATATTCCTAGGTTCTAAGATATGTTATAAGCAGAAGTGCGAAAAGTAACGTTATATTGTCTTTTTTGTGTTCGGCTTAGCATACATATGTGCAAACGTCCATTTCTTTCTAACCGTTTTATTAATAGTATTTTCCGAAAGTCGTCGCGTGAGAGCGCGGGCTATATTAAGATACTGTTTTTGTTTTCCTTTCATGATGTAGGCAGCCTGGCATTGGCCTGACCTATTTCGTTTGCCCCTTAAATGCCAGTATTTAAGCAAACAGTGTAGTCCTGAGCAGCCGGCTGAGCAGACACCACAATCCGCGCCACATTCTGATATCGGTATTCAGTGTTTGTGAAACCCAGCACACGATTCCTGACCATTCTATTTATAATGAAAATATTGGTTTCCCTAAATCAGTGATTGTCACGTGGGCATCAGCATTATTTTTTTATTTGCCTTTTAGTAACGTTGGGTCGATTGTAAAACAATCGACCCGAAAACAGGTGTTGAATCTTTACATTTCTGATACAGGTTTAAAACTATGTGGAATTAACATGCGATAAAAAAGTAAGAGTGGCATGTTTTAGAATTCGTCTTCTTTTCCTTATTCTCGATCCTTGGAGGTTCACTAGAACCGCCTCAGTGAAGCCATTCTAAACATTCTTTTTAGCAGAGTTACAATACTAATCTTTATCTCCGCAATCTCCACTTTTTATTACATAAATCAGTGCCTTCTCTTCTACGTAACATTAGTGTTCACTGCAAGGGTGTTAATGTAATGTCTGCTCCAAGACATAGGTTGTGGGTAAGAATCGCCTATCAGAGGTGGTCCTAACGAGTGCCCACAACCTATGTTTGCAGTATAAATAAGAAAAAAATATCAAGGATTTTCATCAGAAACGAAGCCATTTTGGAGATGTGAAAGAATGCACTGTGTCGCACGGGTGTATTATCGTAATGTTCTTAGGAATAATACCCCTTGCACACTCCACATTTTCTCTCAATAAAGTAATGTTTGCAGGGGTGTATATTACTTTGACTTTGTAACGTTATGGGAATGCCAAGGAATAAACTTTTTGTTTTTAATAAAAATACAAGGTCTGCATAAAACCGATCAGAAAAAAGCAGAATGCGGTAAAATTTATTTCCTTTATTATAAGCTGCATTTATTACGATGATTTACATATTAGGTGAAAGTAGATTCATGTAGGTATTTGGATTATTATCCATGTCGGTGTTGCAGAGTAATTTTCTATAAATAAACAAAGAGAATCCATCAGATAGCTTTACAAATCGGTGATGTATATTCATTGACCTACAGTAGCGCTCGGACAAATCACGTGATCAGCCATCCACTACAATCGTCCGTTTTTAAAATAGAAGTCTGTGTAGCTGTCTACTTCTTTGGGTAAATAAAACATGTAACTGTGTGTAAGAGTTTAGGTAAAAACATGTAACTAAGACTTCTAACCAGAGACGCCGTTCTACGCTTTTGGTAAAACATGAAACAAAATCTTCGGATTTGTGACGTCTGTATATGTATATAATGAAATAGACAAATGGAGATTGAAGCTGGATACATTCACCAATGGGCAGTAAAACTTTGGGAATTCGTAGGCACTTATACTACTAATACATTGAGACTATTCAACCGCATAGGAAAACTGACGTAAAATAAACATTTACATTAGTTTAGCCTAAGTCAGACTTTGAAACAGCTCTCAAACGATGCACAAAATAAGTCACATAATGGACTGAACGGTACAAAGCAGTTAATTTTAATTTGAAACACTTTCAAATACATGAAGGTTTAAACGATTGAAATGTTTTCATGAGACTTAAGCAAATTTTAGCATTTTATAATGTGCAGATATTCCTGCCATTTACTTGTGGTTCACCCAAGTGAATCATTTTTCGTGACAGATCTAGTATTATTAAGTACTTACATTACGTTAAATCTAGCCAAAAGACACTTTTGTGTAAAGATAAAATCTAGGTCTTTAAGAATAAAATCCAATCAAAATACACTTTAGCATGTAGTAAGTCATTCAGTTTAAAGAATTATCTAGAAACAACTTCTAAAACATTTTAAATTGTATATGACTGCATATATCTCTCAACGAATCATGCTTGAGTATTGATATTGTAACAATGTGATTATTATTGCTTAATAAGAGTACCAATAAGCTATTCTAAAAAAGCTTTGCTTTTCCTTTAATTGCAGACAATTAAAATACTTCAGATAACAAATAGTTTCGATATTTTTGTATTTATTTATGTTTTTCTACAAATAAACTGTTGGTGAAATGATTATCTTATGTGTTTTAAAAATAATCCAAAACCCAAAGTTAAGAAAAATTGCCAGCTCACGTATTGGATTCCTTTTTTTGAAGGGAGCCAACTTGTTATTTTGTTTTGTTCGGACCCTACTACTTCCTTGGTTTATAGTTTTTTTTTCTGTTTGTTTGTTTGTTTCTTAAGGGCACTGTGGGCCACGCCTCACCTTTCCCTTTTTTTCGCTTTCGTACCAAGGATGTATTAGTCGGGGCCGGGTCTTTTGATGCAGCAAACTGACATTCACTGACCTTCATATGGCCGTCCTTTTAACGCTATATATGTATTTTTCTAACACAAATTGTTATTAATCTTTTTCTTTCTTTTTAGTAATTTCTCATTACATGTACATATTATATATATTTATATTTACTGTCTATTATATGTCTTAACGTACCTTGTAAATGTAAATCTTACAACACCTATTTCTTATGTAACTATCTTACTGTGTGATGACTCTTAACTTGTGCCTTTATTTGTAATGTCTGCATGTTGTGATATATTTATAACCCGTTGTTTTACTCAATGTTTGTCGAAATACAAGCCCTACTTGGCTTATGTTACTTGTTATACATATTCGACACTAAATAAAACTTCTATGTCTATGTCTATGTCTATGGGGACTCGTTAGAACCGCCTCAATGAGGCGGTTCTAAAGAGCACCCACAACCTATGTTTTGAGTTTAAAAAAATTAATTATCACAAATCTTCATCGGAAAAATAGTCATTTGGAGATATGAAAGAACGAACTGTGTGACATGGGTGTGTTATGGTAATTGAATTTATTATACTACCGGTAGGTAATTTTGAGAATAATCAGAATGGGTGTGGCTAAATTAAATTTACTCAGCAGGAGGGGGGGGGGTAAGGTTTTACGGCCCTTTCAAGATTATTTCACTCATATCAAGCAGATAGTTAATAAGAGGTGGGCAAAACAGGAGTACCCGGAGACAAACCACCTGACCTACCGTTCACATGTGACCCAAGCCAGGCTCGAACCTACAGCGGTGAGATACCTAATTCAGCGCTCTTATCCACTAGGCCACGAAGGACAAGGTTAGAAGTGAATTCAACTAATGTACTGAATTATATCAAATAATTTGATTGGTTGATAGTCAGAAATGGGTGTGGCAAAATCAATTCATTCAGCAAGATAAGGATTTAGTGGTCATCCCACTATTCATCACGAAAACACGCCCACATAATTATGACCCCCTTAAACCCAACTTTTATACAGTAAAACTGAGGTTTACAAGGGTATACATTATTTTTCTTATTTCTGCTCAAAAACATAGATTGTGGGTACTCGTTAGAACCGCCTCAACGAGGCGGTTCTAGCGAGTTCCCACACTCTATGTTTGGAGCAAAAATTTGGAAAATATCAGATTTTTTTAGCTGAAAATTTTCATTTTTGACCGTATTTTTTTCAAATATATTTTCGTAATGTCCTCATCATCACAAAAACACGCCTATATAATTTTGACCCCCTTGAACCCCACTTTCATATAGTGATACTGGGGTTCCGGGGATATACCTTATTTTTCTTATTTCTGCTCTAAAATAAAGATTGTGGGTACTCGTTAGAACAGCCTCAACGAGGCGGTTCTAGCGTGTTCCCACACTCTATGTTTGGAGCAAAAATATGGAAAATATCAGAATTTTCATTTTTGATGGTTAAATTTTTCAAATTTGTTTGAATAGTCGTGTTTTTGTAATGTCCTCATGACCAGCCTTTATGAATAAATCTCATTAGTTTAAGCTGCCCTTTTCTCGCATTATCATGGTCCCAGAGGTATTCATTATGAAAACACGCCTATACAAATACATTGTATATTTGACCGCCGAAAAAATGAAATTCTTCAGATGAATAATTGCCATTTTTTTATTATTTCTGCTCCAAATATAGATTGTGGGTACGAGTTAGAACCGCCTCTTCGAGGCGGTTCTAACGAGTACCCACAATCTATATTTTGGAGCAGAAATAAGAAAAATACCCCTGTAAACCCCAGTTTTACTATATACAAATTGGGTTCAAGGGGATTATAATTATAAAGTTATATTTTCGCGATGTTCACCAGGATAAATGTATTGAAAATTGTAAATTTGGGAGGTGGTTTTAGGACAGAAATTTCGTTTAATGGCGACGCGTCACTGGAACCCTAAAACCCTAAAACGGAATTTGTGACCATAAAACCGAGCTCTCCAAATGACAGTTTGTATACAGTTATCCCCATTCTAATACATGTATACATTTGTTTTCTTCAGGCCTCATTAGCCGGCCTCGGTAGCTCAGTCGGATGCGCGTGTGACTGGTGATCAGGAGGACGCAGGTTCGATACCTGCCGGGGTTTGCAACATTCTTTCGTGGAGATTGATCATGAAATCTTTTCTACGGTCATTCTCTCCTTTCCGCTGATTCAAGAAGGACAGTTGTCAGTTTCTGGCGAAAGAATGTGCACTGTACTGGTTAACCGCTTACATATAAGCCTGCCCAGGAAAAGTTTGGATAGGTAATCTTACCGGCTGAAAAATGACCTAAATAGTGTTGACTGGGCCGTTAAATTCCAATTCAAACAAACAAATCGAATTCTGTTGAACTCATAGTTTTAATATTATCTAAGAGAGATAACTCTTACAGCTTTTATGGATTTTGATACACATGATTAAGTACCTTATATTGTTAAAAGGGAATTAATCTCTGTCAATAATACTCTCCCAAGATAAGATCACTTTTGGCGTTTATAAGAGAACCTCATGGCTGCTGTTAAAACAGCTGATAGTTTTCTAGTGTTTTTACTGTGTTCAAACTCGTAGCAGAGCGAGTGACAGTGTTTCAATCATAACTAGAGCTGTCAGAGGATCTGACTATAGCCCCGCTTCAGCGCTGTCAGAGAAGAAAGTTATTTAAGCTGCAGAGAAAACAGTTATGAACAAGAAATAACTGTTAAAAATTTTACATTATCTGGAAAAACTCTAAGAGTTGTGAGCCCTTGTCCCTCATTTCAATGAGCATGATACATTACCAGAATGTCCATGTTTATACTAAATTTCATCTTCCATTTTTCAATGTTCAAAGGGTAATAACTCCTAAAGTAGGCAAATCAGAGTCAGGGTTCCTGCGCTCTGCACATTGTCTCATGGTGCTTTACACTTGTGTGAAGTGTCATGAAAATATCTCAAATGGTTTGTGAGTTATGGAGCCGACACAGTCAAAATTGCCTTTTTAAATGTTCAAAGGGCAATAACTCCTAAAGTAGGCAAACCAGAGTTATGGTTCCTGCACTCTGCACATCATCTCAAGGTGCTTTTCATTTATTTGAAGTTTCATGAAAATATCAGAAACGGTTATGGAGCGGACATAGTTAAAATTGCCATTTTTTAATATTCAAAAGCCTATAACTGAAAAAGTAGACAATCCAGAGTTTGGGTTCCTGCGCTCTGCACACGTAATATGGTGCTTTACATTTGTGTGAAGTTTCATAAAATTATCTCAAACGGTTTTTGAGTTATCGAGCAAAGACGGCTAAAATTGATATTTTTCAATATTCAAAGGGAAATAACTCAAAAATTAGGCAATCCAGAGTTATGGTTCCTGCACTCTGCACACCATCTCATGGTGTTTAATGTTTGTGTGAAGTTTCATGAAAATATGTGAATGGGTTTTAAAGTTATGGAGCGGACACGAAAATTGTTAACAGACACAGACAGACACACAGACAGACACACAGAAAATACGAAAACCAGAGTTATGGTTCTTGCGCTCTGCACATTGTCTCATAGTGCTTAACATTTGTGTGAAGTTTCATGAAATTATCTCAAACGGTTTTCGAGTTATGAAGCGGACACTGTTAAAATTGCCATTTTTCAATGTTCAAAGGGCAATAACTCCAAAAATAAGCAATGCAGAGTTATGGTTCCTGCGCTCTGCACATCGTCTCATAGTGCTTAACATTTGTGTGAAGTTTCCTAAAAATATCTCAAACGGTTTTCGAGTTATGAAGCGGACACAATTAAAATTGCCATTTTTCAATGTTCAAAGGGCAATAACTCCAAAAGTAGGCAATCCACAGTTATAATTCCTTCGCTCTGCACATTGTCTTATGGTGTTTAACATTTGTGTGAAGTTTCATGAAAATATGTTAAGCAGATACAAAGTTATGGAGCCAACACAAATTAACGGAATCACGGAATTACGGAATTACGGAATTACGGAATTACGGAAAATGTTCAAAGGGCAATAACTCCAAAAGTAGGCAATCCACAGTTATAATTCCTTCGCTCTGCACATTGTCTTATGGTGTTTAACATTTGTGTGAAGTTTCATGAAAATATGTTAAGCAGATACAAAGTTATGGAGCCAACACAAATTAACGGAATCACGGAATGACAGAAGGACATGGCAAATCCAATATAGCCCCACTTTTTCAAAGCGGGGCTATAAAAAGTGACAGTGTATTGTGTGGACCTTTTATTGCATTTTAGAGATATATAGAAAGATGACAACCAAGGTCAATCCTCGGACCTTCAGCAAGGCGAAGTCTTATCAACTATATAAGCAAGAACTGTTAGCGTGGAAGGAAGTAACATACTTAGCAAAAGAGAAACAAGGAGTGGTGATAGCATTGTCATTGTCATTGCCAGAAGATACAGGAAGTCAAATTAGGAAAAAAGGTGTTCAACCAAGTGAAATCGGATGGTCTTAAAAAGGAAAATGGACTAGAAACCTTGGCAAGATTTCTTGATACACACTTAGCAAAAGATGACTTAACAGATAGTTTGGAAAAGTTTGACAGTTTCGATTATTTTGAAAGAAAATGCAATCAAAATATGACGGAATTTATAGCGGCATTTGATGCAAAGTATAGAAAGATCGAAAAGAAAAACATGACACTTCCGCCTGAAAAACTGGCCTTCAAGCTTCTTAAAAAGGCAAATATTACAAAAGATGAGTAACTGTTGGTCCTGACAGGCATGGACTTCTATAAAAAAAGACATTATATGAAGAAGCTAAAAAGTCACTACAAAAGTTTAAAGGAGATTCATGTGAGGCAGGGGGTGCTACTTCAACGAGTATTAAGTTTGAACTTGCTTTTCTGGCAGATCACGAGGAAGCCCTTCTAGCACAGGTTATATAAAAGCCAAACCTAGCGGCTACAGCGCAAACAATTACAGTGGGATGAGGGGATGGCGTGGTAGGCGTGGAGGCTTGTCAAGGGCGACCAGTGGAAACAGCGGGAATCAGAAAGGAGCTGGAGACAGAGGTTACTGTCAGCATCCAAGAATAAAGTAAATTCGACAGGTCCAGATGGTCGGGTTCTAACATGCAAGTCCTGAGGATCGTTCAGACATTTAGTGGCTAATTGTCCAGACAGTTGGGAAAATTTGGCCAAAGTAAACATAACTGAAAATGACTTGGCCAAAGTAAACATAACTGAAAATGACAAGGAGCATGTGGGGCTTTTTACTGGGTATGATAAAGGAAAAATATTGCGCATAGGAACTGATGCAAGAAATTGTGCGGAACTAGGCAGTGCATGCAGCAGCACAGTGTGTGGTGAGATATGGATAAAAAAAATTACATGGACCATTTAGATGAAAATGACAGGTCAAAGATTGAATATTCAGAGGGTAAAAAGCTGTTTAAATTTGGTTGGGGTACATGTCTGAATTCGAAAGGCGAGTACTGTTTACCAGCCTTCGTGGCAGGTTTAGAGGTGACAATAAGAACAGATACTGTAGATTCGGACATTCCACGTTTCCTTTCAAGAAGTGCAATGAAGAGTGCTGGTGTTAAAATGGATTTAGAAAATGGCACAGCCACAATCCTAGGCGAGACAGTTGCCTTAGTCCTGACATCATCTGGGCATTAAAGTATCCCCATCGATAGGAATGCAAGTATTCCAGTCGATAATGTGTGCATACTAAATCTCCATCAGAATCAGAATCAGAATTGTTACTGGTGACACGTCAAATGACATTCATACACCAGGACCTGTGATGTGGGAAGTTAGTCCCTGGCTCTAACCAAAGAGGTAAATTTAGCTTCACAATCATCAGCACCTTCAGCTGTCGAAATAATCGAATCGGGAAGGGCATCCCAATCACTAATGGTTCTGGGGAAGAACGACTCTTTATAAATGTCAGTTCTTGCGCTAAGGGTCTGAAACGCCAACGAATGGTGATTTCTACAGTGTCTAGCTGGGGGAACAAGGTCATCTGTTGGAATGCTGGCAGCACCCTTTAGACCTTTGTATAAAAGGATTAGCCTACTGTCTTTTCTCCTTTTCTTGAGAGACTCCCATTTTAATTTTCCAAGTATTCCAGTCATGCTCCCAGTTTCAAAGCAGTAATTGCCTGTTACAAATCTAGCAGCTCTATTCTGAACTTTCTCAATTTCATCATTAAGGACCACTCCACTGGGGTCCCAGATACAACTACCATATTCCAAGATTGGGCGAACAAGACCTTTATATGCTGCCTCTTTTACATCCTGAGGGCACTGATGAAGATTTCGCCTCAGGAAACCAAGCGTTCTATTTGCCTTGGTACACATGTTGCTAATATGAGTATTCCATCTCAAGTTGTGTGAGATTGTCACTCCAAGGTATCTAATGGAGTCCACATTCTCGAGGACCGTTCCCTCTAAGGTGTAAGAAGCCTTAACTTTATTAGATCTCTTCCTAGTTATCTGCATAATATTGCATTTAAATGGCTGAAATCTCATGCCCCATTTACGTGCCCAACATCCTAATCTATCTATGTCAGCCTGAAGTTTCAATGAGTCATCTGTATCTCTAAGTTCATGAAATGGATGTTAAGAAGAGACTTAATACATTGCCGACACTGCATCGTCAATTTGCACACCCTCCAAAGAAACGATTAATTCTTGCACACCAGACAAGGAAATCCGCGATTTTACCCTGGGATAGAAATTTATGTTCTGACCCTGGTGTTCCGACCCCAAATCGAATATAATCGCGTTTGATAAATGCACTGGTTGATTACGACCTTGTGTGCACCGTCGTTAAGGTTGACGTCACGCATGATCCGTGACGTCACTTTACATTCCTGCAGTGTCAACACAACATGGCGGACATTGGTAACCGAAGTGACTACAGCATTGAAATTCCGCGCTAAGAAATGGAAGGTATGCAAAAAAAAAAGGAATACGGATGTGAGGGGTGGATAGAAAAATCCGTCCCTCGGGATCACTGTCTGGCATCACTCGGCAAGCCTCGTGATGCCGGACAGTGAACCTTGGGACGGATTTTTCTATCCACCCCTCACACCCATATAAGATTCTTATATTGCATTACTAAAAGATGCAGGAATTTGGAGGGATGACTACGAAGAAACAATATCTGGTATGGAACATCAGTGCGAACTGTGCAAAATGTATGCTAAGACACCCCAAAACCAGCTGTTTCTATGCCAATGGCAAAGGAATTCAATGAAAAAGTAGCCATGGGCTTGAAGCAGTGGAATGGTTTGTGGATTTTACATATGATTGATATGTGGTCTAGGTATACTGTGTCCGTTTTCATTGAAAGGAAAAGAACAACAGAGGTTCTGGACACTTTTATGACAAACTGGATAGGGGTATTCGGAGTGATGGGAACTATACTGACAGATAACGGAGGAGAATTTAATTCAGAAGAAATCCGAGAAGTTGCATCAATACTGAACGTTAAAGTATGCACAACAGCAGCAGGAAGCCCTTTTCAAAGTGGACTCTGCGAAAGGGTTCATGCAATAACTGACTCGATGTTAATGAAATTAGAAGCTGATTATGGCAAAAGCAATGATCAGGCTCTCTTGTGTTGGATTTACATGGCAAGGAATAGTTTACAGATGTGGAATGGCTTCAGCAGTCACCAGTTTACCTGCTCTTGAAGTTTCAGCGTCCAGTGAAACTTTTGCTTATCACATGAATGCTTTACATGCAGCATGGAAAGCATATATTCAAAGCGAATATGATGAACGTTTAAGATGAGCACTTCGAAGTAAAATACGCGCATCTGAGCAATCTTTGAGAATGGTGATAACGTCTTTTATAAACGAGACGGAAATGATAGGTGGCTGGGTCGTGGAAAGGTTGCATTTCAAGATGGTAAAATAGTTTTTGTAAGGCACGTTGGGGTGTTTGTAAGAGTCTCACCGAACCGTCTGTGTAAGATCAATTGTTATTGCTCTAATGAGGAGGAGCTGACTACAGAAGAAAAACCTGTTAACCACCCAAAACTTAGCAATGGTAATATAGAAGGTAAAAAATTAAAAAGACCAGAAGAGCCAAAAACTACGATTTCAGAAATAATAGGTGAACAAAGCCAATATCATACAGAAGACGAAGCAAGTGAACATACACAGCAAATTCAAACCCTACGCACAAATGACAGAATCCAGTATAAAAAGCTTAATTCAGATGATTGGATTAAAGCCACTGTTGTACGTAGGGCTGTTAAAGTGACAGGCAAACACAAAAACTGGTTGAATGTAAAGGTTGAAGGTGGCGATACAAGAAGTATCGACCTTAGCAGACTAACATGGGAAAATATACTCAATACTGAAAATGTAGAGATTGTCTCAAAAAGGAAGTTAAAAGAAAGTGAAATCTATACCGCAAGAGAAAAAGAACTCCAAAAATTACAATTGTTTAACACATATCAAGAAGTTGGAGATAGTGGACTGGACGTTATGTCAACAAGGTGGGTCATAACTGAAAAGGATGGTGAAATAAAGGCTAGACTTGTAGTACGTGGTTTTGAAGAAGAATTTCCTCTTCCAAGAGATAGTCCAACTGTAGGTAAAGGAGCAATGAGAATTTATCTGACAACTGTTGCCAATGAAAACTGGAATATAAAAACTACAGACATTAAGTCTGCATTTTTGCAAGGAAAGAAATTAGAGAGGGATGTTTGTCTTCGACCACCAAAAGAAAGTAAGACTCTCCCTGGGAAAATATGGAAGCTGCACCATTGTCTTTTGAGGTATTAAAGATGGAGCAAGGCAGTTTTTCGTGAGTGTAAAAGAACTTTTAAAGTTAGGTTGTATACAATGTGACTTAGACCCTGCAGTGTTTTACTTGAAGAAAGATGGCCATTTAAGTGGAATTATTTGTTGCCATGTTGACGCTTTTTTACATGCTGGAGATGAAAAATTGGATTATGTCATGTCAAAATTAAGGCAGAGGTTTTCTGCAGGGAAAGTTGAAGAAAAATGTTTTCAATACATAGGTTTTAAAGTCATTCAGGACAGTAATGGCATTGGTGATCATTTCGGATACACACAAAAACTTGATAACAAATTTATGGATCCGAAAAGAGCCTATATAAAACAGGATAAATTAAATTCCAGTGAACAGTCTTCAGACAATTAGTAGGGCAATTAAATTGTGCTGTACAAGGGTCAAGGCCAGATATGGCTTTTGAAATGATAGATTTGAGTACAAAATTGAAGGAAGGAACTGTTGGAGACCTGCTGTGGGCTTCTAAAGCAATCAGCAGACTAAAAGAAGTGAAATCTGTTATTGCATTTCCTATTCTAAGTTCAGATATTCTAGACTGGAAAATGGTAACATTTACCGATGCTTCACTGGGAAACTTGAATAATGTAACTGGCAGCACTGGGGCCTATATGATCTGGCTTGTGGACAGTCATGGGAAGTGTTGCCCTATATCTTGGCAGGCAAACAAGATAAAGAGTTGTAAGGTCAACAAATGCAGCAGAAGCTCTAAGTTTACAAGAAGGACTTGAGGCGAGTTACTGTTTTCGAAAAATAGTCGAAGATATCAAAGGAAATTCCCCTTATCGCTTAAATCGACAATAAAAGTGCTTTGAGGCATTGTACTCTACAAAGTTAGATGATGATAAAAGACTGCGCATTGATATTGCTTCTATTCAAGAATCTTTGGAAAGACACAATGTCAGTGAAATTAAATGGTGCCCAGGGAATTTACAGCTTGCAAACTGTATGACAATACAAGGTGCATCCGGATATGAACTGTTAAAAATTCTACAGTGGTGAAATGATTAAAGATTTTCAATAATCATTACCAGATAGTGAGAGTTTCAGACTAGTTCAAAATATTCGGTGAATATACCAGTGCTGTACTTTATGGGCTTGTTCTAATGGGGCAGAATAATCCTCGAGACTGGAGAACAGTCTAATCCTATGATGGCCTCTGTGTGAACAAGTAAAATTTGCTTTAAATTTACATTTTTATATTATTAGTTTAGCTATTAGTTTAGTTATTTGCATGTAATCCAATAAAATAATTATCAGACTCAAAAATGAAGGACCGTAAAAAAGGTATAATGAATGTTGAACTTATGGTTTAAATATTATCTAAGAGAGATAACTCTTACAGCTTTTATGGATTTTGATACACATGATTAGGTACCTGAAATTGTCAAAGGGAATTAATCCCTGTCAATAAAACTCTCCCAAGATAAGATCCCTTTAGCGTTTATAAGAGAACATCATGGCTGCTATTAAAAATAGCCATCGGAAGAGATTGCAAATCCCCCGACCAAAAGCCAATATGGCCTTCAGAAGATTGTTCACCAATAGAAAGTGCACCAGAATTAAACCAGCAATATATCACAAAAATATTCGAGTAATGGCCATCACAAGATTAGACTGTCAAGGGAAATAACCAAACAAGAGGCCCATGGGCCACTATGCTCACCAGAGCTCAGGTGGGCACTGCCCAATGACAGCCATGTATTTTAACATGATATCATTTTTATCTACCAACTATAAGTCTCCCAAATAAACCCCTATATCCAAATGAGCATCCATCTGGACTCAGTATCTAAAACAATAGGTCTTTTATTAAGTAGAGGGTGTAGGGCATGGACCCAATGGAGCCCTGGTTGGTATCACTAAATGCGTCTTATCATAAGGAATAAGAATATATATGGTATAGCAGTGCGGATCTGTATACCGGTGTTATAAGGCAAAAGCGGTGGAGGGGTTGGGGCATGTCCCGTTGATCTCTGGAAAGTCCAAGATTGTTGTCCCTATAAGGACCAAGAATATATATGTATATATGGGTGGGAATCTGATATATGAGACCCTTCTATGACGTGGAGAGGAGAGGAATGGCCCCTGCGATCCCCAAGTGGGTGTGCTATTGATAAGGAACAAGAACGTATATGATTATGGGGTGGGGATTTGAATGGTTTCTGAAATATATGGCCTTTTAAAGTGGAGGGGCGGGGCGTATTGCCCTAGCACAAAATGACCCACAGGTTGGTGCGACTGAATGAGTCTTATCATAAGGAACAAGAATATTATAGTTTATGAGTGGGGATCTGCATGATTTCTGAGATATATGGCTTTTAATGAAGTAAAGCATTGGGGCATGACCCAGGCAGTCCCAAGCTAGTGTTATTTGAATATGTCTAATCACAAAGAAGATAATTATATATGGTTTAGGGTGGGACTCTGAACAGTTTCTGAGATATATAGCCTTTTGTGAAGTGGTGGGGTGGTGCAAAGCCCTGGCTTGACCCGGGAGACCTCCAGGTTGACGTCAATGAATGTGTCTTATCATAAGGAACAACAATATATATGGTTAGAGGTGGAGATCTGTAAGGCTGTCAAGATATTGGGTCTTTAATGAAATGAAGGGGTGGGGCACGACTCCGGCACATCCTGGGGGACCCCCAGGTTATTGTCAATGAATGCGTCATATCATAAGAAACAAGAATATATAAGGTTTTGGGGCGGGGATCTGAATGGTTTCTGAGATAGATGGCCTTTTGTGAAGTGGAGGGGTGGGGCAAAGCCCCGGCGCACCCAGGAAGACTCCCAAATTGGTGTCAATGAATGAGCCTCTTCATAAGGAACAAGAATATATAGGGTTTAGGGGTTGGGATCTGTAAGGTTTCCAAGATATTGGACCTTTTATGAAATGGAGGGGGTGGGGCAGGACCCCGGCACAACCCGGGGGACCCCCAGGTTGGTGTCACTGAATGCGTCTTATCATAAGGAACAAGAATATATATGGTGTTTTGGGTGGGGATCTTAATGGTTTCTGAGATATATAGCCTTTTGTGAAGAAGAATGGGTGGGGCAAGGCCCAGGCGTACCCCTGGAGACCCCCAAGTTGGGTGTCAGTGAATGTATATTTTCATAAGGAACAAGAATATATATGGTTTAGGGGTGGGGGTCTGTAAGGTTTCCAAGATATTGGGCCTTTTATGGAATGGAGGGGGTGAGGCATGACCCTGGCACGTACCGGCGGACCCCCCGGTTGGTGTCACTGAATGCATCTTATCATACGGAACAAGAATATATATAGTTTAGGGTTGGGATCTGTAAGGTTTCTGAGATATAAGGTTTTTCATGAAGTGGAGGGGACGGGGCATGGCCCCGGCACAACCTAGGGGACCCCTAGGTTGACATAAAAGCATATGGCTGAGAGAAGATTACTCAAGGAACGTGTATATGTAAGTTTTGTCAAACTATCTGCAATCACTTGGCAGTAAATGCCATTTTTCAGAGTAATCTTCTCTCAGCCATATGACAACTGCCTATCCTATAAGCTCCCCCGGAGCCTTCGGCTCTGGTGAGCTAAAAATTGTGGTTCTTGCGCATGACATGCCTGCTTAAGCTCATGTATTTCTGTACACAGTACCATCAATATGTCTCAAAGGGTAGTGGAGATATGGTGATCACAAGCTGGTCATACTGTTATATTGGAAGGGTAGATAACTCAAATACCACAGCACCAACAGTTGTGGTTCTTGCACATGACACCCCTTCTGTACCTTGTATACAATTGGGCCAAGGCCCTTCAATGTATCTCAAATGATGTTGGAGTTATGGCCATCATGTTATATTGTCAGGGGAGATAACTAAAAAAACCAGAGCACCCAGCGTTGTAATTCTTGAGCATGAAACACCTGCATAACCTCATGTACATCTGCATCAAGTACCACCAATATGTCTGGAAGGGTATTGGAGGTACGGTGATCACAAGGTGGTCATACTGAGTCGTGGTTCTTGCACGTGACACACCTGCTTAACCTCATGTACAACTGTACCAAGTACCAGCAATATATCCGAGTATTGGAGATGTGGCCCTCACAAGATAGTGATTCTATTTTATTGGAAGGGGAGATAACGCAAAAACAATGGCACACAGAGCTGTGGTTCTTGTGCATGACACAACGACTCGGCCTTGTGAACAACTGTGCCAGGTACCATCAATATATCTTAAACAGTATTGGAGTTGTGGCCATCACAAGGTAGTCACTCAATTTTATTGGATGGGTAAATAACTCAAAAACCATGGCAACCAGAGTTGTGGTTCTTATGCATGACAGGCCGTCTCAGCCTTGTGAACAACTGTGCCAGGTACCATCAATATATCTCAAAAGGTATTGGAGTTATGCCCATCACAAAGTAGTCATTCTATTTTATTAAAAGGGGAGATAACTCAAGAAGTATGCCATCCAGAGTTCTGGTTCTTGCGCATGACATGCCGTCTCAGCCTTGTGAATTGTGCCAAGAACCATCAATGAATCTCGAAGGGTATAGGAGTTATGGCCATCACAAGGTTGTGTCTACAGATGGATGGATGGATGGACAGACGGATGGACGCCAGGCTGATCGCTATCTCCCACGAACCTATTCGGTCGGGGGATAAAAAGAGCTGATAGTTTTTTAGTATTTTTACTGTGTTCAACAGTGTCCTCTTTGCTTAAATCTGTAAGCTGCATAAAGTTGTTGCCAGCCAATGAAAAGCATGCAGAATAAACTGTTGTAAATTTTTGACATTATCTAATCAGACATTGCATTACATACGCATGTGCATTTGAATGAAATTTAACTGTAGAGGCAACAAGAAACTTTTCAATAGTTCAAGGAAAGAATAAATAAAATTATAACCAGACATTAAGACCATTATATTTATTAATAATAATCAATGCAAGTTATCAATACAGATGAAACAACAAAGTGCTATAATGAACAGAAAATAACAACTTATAAAACAATAACCACAATATAAAAAATGTTACAAGCGGAATAGGTACACCAGAAAAAAAAGAAAGTCACCATTTGTTTGAAGGGAGACAACTAACAAAATCATTTTTATTCAGACATTTTCAATTAAGGGACTTTAACTGCCCCTGAAGGTGTTCCCATTCCCCTTAAAGTGCCAATATCTGAAAATGTCGTCTGTTGATGTCATCTGCCGAATCTTCTTGCAAACTTTTTAAAAATATTTTTGCATACAGGCAAACACTAGAGGGGCAGTCTGATCTGCATCCACACAGTTTGCAAAAATGACTTTTAAAGTAACCAATAGACAACAAAGCAGACAACAATTGTCGTGATTGGCATTTGATGGGTTAATCCCCTTTCCAGATACAATTTGCTCCCAAAGGTGACCCAAACTTCCAGCTCAATAGTCTCTTTGTGTATCCATTCATCAGCTTGTCCCATGCAATAAATGACCAATGACCAGTAGTGATTTAGCTCACATTTCATATAAGCAAATGCTATCAGTCTTGGCTTCTCTACAATGTATGTATTTATTTCATTGAACCTAAACACAGTTGATCATTAAATTACATAATACACTCATATTCTCATTTTTGTAATTTCTAAAATAGCCATGCTATCAATATCCCTCATCTTCATATACCACTATGCTGCAAGCTCTTCTCTCTCATTTTAATATACCGTAAACCACTTTAATTTTGCAGCTGGAAATTTTTCGCATTTTGTCAATCGTAAAAAAGATTTTTCGGTGAGATGATTTTTTGGACAATCACTAGGTTTGAATGGTTTCTACTACTTGAAGCTGATTATTTCACCACAACTTACGTATTTGTGTGATTATTGAAATTTTCATCCTCAGCAAAATTTTAAATATTTCTTGCTTGCAAAATTAATCTGGTCCAACAAAAATGGATTGTGCGCATTAATTAGTCTCATAAAGCCACCAGTGATCGTGAGCGAGTTCAGTGTGGGATCAATGCAACACTGTAATAAAACTTACAACAGTCTTGGAATTTTAGACTATGGAAACTACAGGTGCTATACTATCAAAGAATCAAAAATAGGGTGCTGAGCAGGATATGCAGGCTGCTCTGCACCTATGCTGCTCAAAAATGCCATAACATAACTTTTTTTATCTCGTGTACATTCACAAGCAATCAAATGTCTCTTTTTGTATCTAAAAAATGGCCAAAAAATGACATGTTCTTGTAGCAGCATATCATATTTATTGAATATATTCAGACAGTCAGGCCCGAGCAAACAGTGTTGAACCTGACGAGACACCGCATTCTGCAGAATGCGGCGTCTCATCTGGGTCTACACTGTTTGCCACTCATCCAGCCACCTCCAGACGTAACATCGGGTAGTAAACTATACATGTTCAAATTGTAGAACAAGTATAGTAAGGAGTTGAGGTGTCCGAATAGTTAGCGTAAATATGGTATATTCTGTAAGGGTCCTGAGCCAGTGAACGGTGTAGACTGTAGACCCATGGTAATATTTTTCACGCTCAACTCATCTGAGCATGGAAAACTGCCCTCATCATAAAAACTAAGAAACCAGTCAATAATGCTTTGTTCGTTGTCAGATCTGCAGAGAATGATACTTTTCCTGATCATAAATATTAAAATGCCAACAATTCAACTGATTCCTGGTATTTTAATATTTATGAGCAAAATAAATTTCATGCTCAATCAAGCTGAGTAAAGAAACTTTTAAAGCCTTTGTGCCTGATCAATTTACTACCAAGTTTCACATTCCATGACCTCTCCGAACAGTAGATGGTAATGGTTTATCAGGGGATTAACTGTCTATCAGTGAAGCCAAAAAGCACCATCTGTAACTCTAAAATTTCACTGTTTACCTTCCACTTCAAAAAGGTATCAGTACTCCAATTCAAATGCACTTATTCTGTACCTTTCCATGTATATTATTTTGGAGCATTTACTGGAAATGGCCATACAAAACATTGCAAGATCAATCCTCAAGCTCAGTTGATTGTTTGATGGATTGCTTTGGGTTAAATGACATGTCAACCCTTGTGAGTCATTTTGTGTCTCATTTTGTGTCATCTCCCAGAGAAAGGGAGAAAAGGGATAGAAAAGATAGTAGAGAAGATGAGAGTGTGCATTAGGGAAACATGCCTATTCAAATACATTGCAAATTTTACCGCCAAAAAATGTAAATTTTCGTATGAAAAATTAAAATATTTTTCTTATTTCTGCTCAAAATATAGATTGTGGGTACTCGTAAGAACCGCCTCATCGAGGCGGTTCTAACGAGTACCCACAATCTATATTTAAGAGCAGAAATAAGAAAAATAAGTTTACCCCTGCAAACCCCAGTTTTACTATATAAAAGTGGGGTTGAAAGAGGATGATGAAATGTTACAACTAACAAAAGCATACAAACTGGACCCAACATCATCAGGATTTCAGAAAAAACAACAACAAAGGAATGAAACGATGTGTGTAACAATCTACACAATGACTAGATCTGAATGCTTCAACAAGGGCAAGTGAAAACATCACATTGTAGAGATCTAGGTGAGGTATTTTTGGGAGACTGTGTGAAGGGGAGGCAATCAATGCCTAGGCAAAATCATGCTACCTCCCCGCAAGAATTTTCCAAAAATGTTTCTGTGGAGAATACAAAAATCCATCCTGAACCATACATTTTCATTCCAAAGCATGAATTAATCTAGATCTCTTGCATTGTCAAGGCAAGCAAATACAGCACATTGTCAATCAAACCAAATGCAGAACATGATCAGTATGGTTTATAGATATTAACAGTTTGTTTGTATTGGAGTTTTACGGCCCAGTCAACACTATTTAGGTCATTTTTGAGCCGGTCAGTTTACCTATCAACACTTTCCTGGGCATGCTTATACGAAAGCGGTTAACAAGTTCAGTGCACATTCTTTCGCCAGAAACTGACAACTGCCCTTCTTGAATCAGCAGAAGGGAGAGAATGACCATAGAAAAGATTTCATGATCAATCTCCACAAAAGAATGATGCCGACCCCGGCTGGAGTCGAACCCGCGACCGCCTGATCACCAGTCAGACATAGATATTAACAGCTTAACCCATTCTGTACCAAATGCAATCTTCCACCTTATGTATAGCACTTGTCCATTTCAAAATTTAGGGATGTCAGGTTGTGTTTTCTTCAAAATTTATTTACTTTTTTGCAAACAGTGTAGGTCCTGATCAGACGCTGCAGGATGCGGCGTCTGATCTGGATCTGCACTGTTTGCCAATTAACCATTTAGGGGGTTTCTGGTACAAAATGAGTTAATTGGACTTTTTGACTTTTGTCCTACTGATCAGATTATATCCTGTCTTTGCAAACAGTGTAGATCTAGAACAGATGGCTTCTGAACCAAAAATCTGATCAGGATCAACACTGTTTGTGACTTCGCAAGAATAAATTGAATTAAATTGAATCGCATTCACGCAGTCTGATCAGAGTCGTCGCTGATCGCAAGAACCTTCTATAAGCTAATATCTGTGCATAAGGTTTTGTCATAGTGGATTTGCCATAGTGGTGGTACAGGTTGATTTGAGTCTGTCCTGGTCACACCGGTATTATTGTAGGTTTTGTTATGCGCTTGCTCATATCTAATATGGTGGTATTTTTGCTGAAAAACAATAAGAGTAGCTTTTGCAATGCTGTCATAGTTTTCTCAGCAAAATATGAGCTTTCTGCCAGATGAAGTGTCTGTGATTGAAATTTTAATGTATAGTTCATTTATGTTTTGAAATTGACCGTGACAGGTATCAATTCAGCTAAGAAATCAATCACATGTTAAAGCAGAAACTAAGTCTTGTATGCTGCAATTAAGGGCGGTCTTTGTCTATGAAGATAAGTAAGTAACATTGACTCATGCCTGCACAAGAAGGGAATGTATATGTATACCGGTACATTTTTTAAGCTCCTCATTTCACCATGAAAATATAGGTACATCTCTACATGTATAAATTAAATTATTATATGAAGAATATATATATTGCATTATTTCATGGTCATAGCACTGTCAATATTTAAGATAAAAAAAAATCAGTAAATATTTCCTTCTGGGAATGGGAACATCTGACAGATTTTTCAGCCTTTACAAAGGGAGACAACTTTCAGGACTTCCTGTTTACTTTTTTTATAAGCCCTGTCCCATTGAAAAAGGGGTCTACTCTTAAAGGAAAGAATTTGCTCCTCAGGAGCAAATTCTTTCCTTAAAGAGTTGACCCCTATTGACATGGGAGACAAAAATACTTGTACAGGAGTTGCCTCCCCTGAAGGTGTATCCATTCCCCCGAAATACTTAAAATATATAATCCTGTGCACATAAAAAGGTTTGTGTTGGCATACATGACCAGCAAAGATTTGGATCAGCCCGCACATCTGTGCGGTCCTGTCCAATATCAAATATTGTTTTCCCCATTTGGCCTACGGACCACAGGCTTTTCCTTAGAGGAAGATGCCCTACTAAAGCTATGAGGACTGATCCATACATCACGAAAACACGCCTATATAATTTTGAACCCCACTTTTATATAGTAAAACTGGGGTTTCCGGGGGTATACCTTATTTTTCTTATTTTAGCTCTAAAATATAGATTGTGGGTACTCGTTAGAATGGCCTCGATGAGGCCGTTCTAACGAGTGCCCTCAATCTATATTTTGAGCAGAAATAAGAAAAATATCACAATTTTTCATCTTAAAATTTTCATTTTTTCAGCAACAAACGTTTTGTTTGTTTGTTTGATTTGAGGTTTAACGTCCCCGTCAACACTGTAAAGGTCATTTTGGAGACGTTGCTGCCAATTTTGTGGGACTTTTACCCGACATTGAGATGAAATAACATCTCAAGCCCTGTCGCCCAATGAAACCAATAGGGTTTATTAGCATGGATGGTCCGCCTCGCACCGCGGTTCCTGGACAGGCTTAGATCCTCTAAGCGGTTTACCAGTACTAGTGTGCGGGCCGGATTCAGCTCTGCGTGGAAGCATCATGCAGCCCATATATTTCTTCAAGCCCCTATGGGCGGGGGCTTTCAGCAACAAACGTGGCAATGTAATTGTATAGGCGTGTTTGCGTTTTGTCTGGTCAGAAAATTTGAAAAGGGACTCCAAGGTTATAAATCTTACACATTCACCGCATACTCAGCATGAAATTTGTCCTGTTCAAAAACTTCAGAATGCCAAACAGTGTTGAAATTTGTCCTGTTCATAAACTTCAGAATGCCAAACAGTGTTGGTATTTTAATGTTTTTGAGTAGGACAAACAACTTTTTGCTGTTTATAAACAAACTACCAACAATTGTTTCTGAGCAGGACAAATAACTTTTTCCTGTTTATAAATATTAAAAACTATCACCAATTGTTGGCATTTAAATGTTTAAGAGCAAGACAAATAACTTTTTCCTGTTTATAAACATTATAAACTATCACCAATTGTTGGCATTTAAATGTTTATGAGCAAGACAAATAACTTTTTCCTGTTTATAAACATTATAAACTATCACCAATTGTTGGCATTTAAATGTTTATGAGCAAGACAAATAACTTTTTCCAGTTTATAAACATTATAAACTATCCCCAATTGTTGGCAATTAAATGTTTATGAGTAAGACAAACAACTTTTTCCTGTTTAAAAACATTAAACTACCAACAATTGTTAGCATTTAAATGTTTATGAGCAGGACAAACAACCTTCTCTGATCTGAGGAGGAACCTTTTCTCACATCTGTAATGTGGTATTATTGTAGAGCAATACAAATTTCATGCTCCACTGAGCGAAGCATGAAAAATACTTCATAACCCATGGGCCCGATTTGCTAGCAATGCTGCCAAAATATTTTCCAACTTTTACTGGGCCCAGTTATTCAAAGCAATGTAAGCTTAACGAGCTCGTTAGTGGTCAAACTGTTAACCAATATGTAATTCCCTGGTATTTTTGCTTGAGAAAAAGATGCGAGTAGCTCTTACATTTGCAAAAGCTTCTCTGACACATTTTTGTTTTCAGCAAAAACATTAGAGAATAATTAACAATGCCAATAGTTCTAACCAACTGGGCCCTGGTTCATAGCTCTAGATAAGGCGCTTTTTTCATCCAAAAAGTACTCATATTTTCTAATTACTGCATGAAAACATATGTTGTTGGTACTCATTAGAAGCGCCTCGCCGAGGCGCTTCTAATGAGTACCAACACCATATGTTTTCATGCAAAAATAAGAAAAATAATGTTTGAATACTCCCTCTTACCTGGGGCTACACCGGTTTCAAAACTTAATGGATTTCTGGAATAATATTAATATTCATAGCATTCACATTAAACATTTAAGGGGTATGGGTACACTAGACATACTTTCTACATGACGATGACATACACGTGACATTCTGTATTCTTTCACGGCACAAAATATGACATTTTTCTGATCATTTTTTATATATATATATTTCTCCTATAACTGCTTAAGGGGAATATAACCACCTTCAGGGGAGTCAACTCCTCCAAAAGAATTTTTGTCTCCCATGTCAATAGGGGTCAATTCTTAAAGGAAAGAATTTGCTCCTGAGCAGGAGCAAATTCTTTTCTTGAAGAGTAGACCCCTTTTTCAAAGGGACAGAGTTTATAGAAAAGCAAACAGGAAGTCTCGAAAGTTGTCTCCCTTTGAAAAATGGCAGAAAAAATCTGCCAGGTGTTCCCATTCCCCTTAAAACATGGATTGTCGTTGCTCGCAAGAACCCTATCTTTGCAGTGGTTCTAACCAGCACCAACAATCTACGTATTTTAGCAAAAATAAGGAAAGAATAATATTTTTACTCGTAAAACCCACTTTTCTCTTTACAGAGTAAATTCCTATATTAAGACCACCTTTGTGACTGTTCAAAAGTGGTCTTTAAGACCACTTTTGAACAGCCCCAAAGGTGGTCACCCACAAGAGCACACTTGGTGTAGACAATACAGTGAAAAAGTATTTGAAACCATCTAAATTTGCTTTTAAACGCATACTTTAGTCTTAATTTCAGGTGGTTTTGTTTGTTTGATTTGAGGTTTAACTTCCCCTTCAACACTGTATAGGTCACTTTGAAGACGTTGTTTCCAATTTTGCGGGACTTTCACCCGGCATTGAGATGAAATGACATCTCAAGCCCTGTCGCCCAATGAAACCAATAGGGTATATAAGCATGGACGGTCTGACTCACACAGCTTTGACTGGGCAGGCTTAGATCCTCTAAGCAGTTTACCAGTACTCATGCGCAGTTGGTTTCAGCTCTGCCTGGAAGCATCATGCAGCCCATCTATTTCTTCAAGCCCCGATGGGCGGGGCCGCAATTTCAGGTGGTCTTAATGGTGGAATTTCACTGTAATGTGGGCCTTACTAAGCTGTTGATTGCACAGACTTAATAACATCATGTTCCACTTACACAAGGGTTGAAAAAACTGCATCACTTCCTGTTTGCATTCCTAAAAACTGAGTCTCTCAAAAAAATCGGGGTCTACTCTTAAAAGGTAAGAATTTGCTCCCAAAGGAGCAAATTCTTTCCTTTTTGAGTAGACCACTGACAAGGAAGATAAAATATCATGAGTTATCTACCCTGATAGTGTCCCCATTCCCCTTGTTATCAATATTTCTTGCATTGTTGAAAGGAATTTAATACAGGATCTAGCTTGACAAAATGTTCCATAACATTAATAACTTACATCACTGGCCATTTTTACATTGGCAATTTTACTGCTAATTTGTTCTCATTTTGCACATCATATTATTATTATCTTATATCACTGGCCACTTTTACAAAAGCTGATCGTCACTTTAAACACATTCAGTTATTGTTCTTCTCGTTTTATACATTCTACTGCTACTGTGTGGTCTTTCGGGTGTAAAAGTGGCCAAGTGACATTTTTACAAAACCGTTTCGGTTTACGTTGTAGATATCGTAATTATCCTAAATATTGTAACAGATTGGCCTTAGCAAACAGTGTAGACCCAGATCAGACTGCTCCTGAAGGAGCAGTCTGATCAGGGTCTACACTGTTTGCCATTCAGTCTGCACCTTTTGGACTCCTTGCCGAGTCATGAATCAAATTAGTTAAAAGTTTAGAAGATTTATAGCCAGACCTCAAGGTGTCCAAATTTTTAGGATTTTTACGGTACCTTGGGTCCCTAATACATACAGTCAATCAACCATTAAATGGTACTACAGAAAATCTTGTAACAAGAACTGATCAAATAGTGTAGATCCCGATCAGATGCATCGGAACACAATCTGATCAACAAAAACTTGATACATGTACTTAAAGATGGAATCATGGAGATGCCAAGTTTGTGCAAGGCTTTGTTTGTTTGATTGGTGTTTAACGTCCCCATCAACACTATTTAGGTCATTCTGGAGACAATGCTTCCAATTTTGTAGGACTTTTACCCAACATTGAGATGAAATGACATCTCAAGCCCTGCCGCCCAATGAAACCAGAAGGCTTATACATATTGGACGATCTGACTCACATCGCTTTGCCTGGGCAGGCTTAGTCCTTCTAAGCGGTTTACTAGTACTCATGTGTGGCCAGATTCAGCTCTGCGTGGAAGCATCATGCATCCCAATCTATTTCTCCAAGCCCCGTGTTTGTGCGAGACAAGAGTCCATTTCATGTTACCAGGGATTAACGGACTGCAACTTTCATCCATGAACTTTGTGTTGACATTCAACAACATGTCAGCCACTAACCCTTGTCCTGCTGAACATGACAACCCTTATCTTTGCAAACCATGTAGATCAGAAGCCATCTGATCAGGATCTACAGTGTATGTCATGCAGTTTATGAAATGAACAACAAATAAATCATATCAAGTTATTTGATTGGATGAGAGTCAGCAACAGGTCTGGCAAAAAATTACTTATTCAGCAGGACTGTTTCAAATACATGTAGGTAGGTGAATGGGTCATATTCAAAACTGAAAACAGTGTAGATAGACGAAACAGCCTGCATAGAAACACGAAAACACGTCTATAGAATTTTGACCACCTCGAACCCCAATTTTATATAGTAAAACTGGCGACTGAAGGGGGAAACCTTATTTTTCTTATTTCTGCTCTAAAATATAGATTGTGGGATTGTGGGTACACGTTAGAACTGCCTCGATGAGGCTGTTCTAACAAGTACCCACAATCTGCTCAAAATTTTGAGCAGATATAAGAAAACTATCACAAGTTTTCATCTAAAAACTTTCATTATTTCGGCGATAAAGGTTACAATGAATTTATATAGGCATGTTTTCGTAATGGGCTGTCAAATCTGGATCTTCACTGTTTGCATGAGGTTCCATCCTAGACTGAAATGCATCACAGTAACAAGTCCATGAAACAAAGACCCCTCTTAACCTCAATTTATACAGGGAAAAGTTTCATTTACAGGGGTACACATTACCTGCCTTATTTATGCTCAAAAACATAGATTGTGGGTACTCGTTAGAACCGCCTCATTGAGGCGGTTCTAACGAGCACCCACAATCTATGTTGAAAACAGAAATAAGAAAGATATTACAATTTTTATCTAATATTTGTTACTTCTGACACCATGTTGGACGCCATTATTTCACATGGACATGTATTCCTAAGCAGAAATAAGACAGATATTACAATTTTTATCTAATATTTGTTACTTCTGACACCATGTTGGATGCTATTATTTCACATGGACATGTATTCCTAATCAGAAATAAGAAAGATATTACAATTTTCATCTAATATTTGTTACTTCTGACACCATGTTGGACGCCATTATTTCACATGGACATGTATTCCTAATGATTACAATTAAGATCACATTACACATTACAACAAAACACACAAAGTCATTGCACATGTCAGAAAACGTGTAAGCACTATGTTACTATCACAAAGAAATAAGCCTCGTATTTACAGCATGACACAGAAAATCTTTTTTTCACCACAAAAACACGGCTGTATAATTCTGACCCCTTGAACCCACATTATATGGGCCCCGTCAAGCGATTTTGGTACTTATCGCCTATGCGAGCAGCAAAGGTTCAGGCGAGCCTGCGCATTCGCGCAGTCTCGCCAGAACCTTCGCTGCTCGCTCATACAAGCAGTGAATCAAGAGGAACCTTCAGACAGAAAGCCATATCCCTGGCCCCTCTGAATGGCTGGGCATGCGCAGTTAAAATTTATCATGACGGAATGCTCGAAGACACCAAATCGCTTGGCGGGGCTCATATAAACTAAAACTGGGGTTTACAGGGGTAAATGTTATTTTTCTTATTTCTGTTCAAAAATATAGATTGTATATACTCGTTAGAACAGGCTCGATGAGGTGGTTCTAACGTACCCACAATCTGTATTTTCGATGAGGTGGTTCTAACATGCACCTACAATCTATATTTTGAGCAGAAACAAGAAAAATATCATAATTGTTTTTCGGTGGTACATCACGAAAACACACCTATATAATTTTGACCCCTTGAAGCCCACTTTTATATAGTAAAACTGGAGTTTACAGGGGTATACCTTATTTTTCTTAGTTCTCCTCTAAAATATAGACTGTGGGTACTTTTAAGAACTGCCTCAACGAGGCGGTACTAATGAGAACCCACACTCTAGAAATAAGAAAAATACAACAATTGATCAGCTGAAAAATTTCGTTTTTTTCGGTGGTTAAGTTGACAATGTATTTGTATAGGCGTGTTTACGTAATGAAATTTACAAAGTATTTGTATAGACGTGTTTTCCTAATGAAGAAAACTTTTTTTTTTTTCTCCAAATCTATTTTTGAACACTACATAATTATAAATTTATATACATCATATTATTTTCACTTATCACTTCATATTCAGTTAAAAGCAGCACTATGACAGCTAATAAAAATATAACACAATATAAAGTGGATGTTTGAGCTATAAGAATCAGAATAACAAAGTAAATAATATAGAAAAAAAATTACAACATATTTTCAGTTAGAAGTTTGTAAGGAAACCCAACTCTTCCGGGTAAAAATTCATTTTTCAGGAAGAACTTTAATAATGATTAAATTTATACTTGAGAATAATTATTTGTTGTTGTAAAACCTACACCTGGCTGCTTAATCTCATAGGGCAGTTGAGATTATACAGCCATCATGTACTGGCTAATGGAAAATACTGAGATCAGTAGTCTTAAACAAAATCAAAATATAAAGTTCCTTATTTACTGTATGTATTCAGACAGACAGGCCTGAGCAAACAGTGTAGACCCAGATTAGATGCTGCATTCTGCAGCATTTCATCAGGGTCTACACTGTTTGCCACTCTGCCAGCTATTTTAGACTCAACATATAACATAGAAAATTCAACTTGTTCAAATTGTAGAAAAAGCATGTTAAGGAGTTGTGGTGCCCAAATATTAAAGGGTAAACACGGTAAATCAGGACATAATCATTCAAGGAGAATGCACAGAATTTTAGGGGAGGCAACTCTTTAACCCTTATCCTGCTGAATATTTTAATTAGCCACACCCATTTCTGACAATTAGCCAATCATATTACATGATTCAATGTTTTTGTTCAAATTCACAAACTGAATGACAGACAGTGTAGATCCTGATCAGATGGCTTCTGAAGAAGCCATCTGATCTGGATATACACTGTTTGCCATCTGATCAGGATCTACACTGTCTGCCAAGGTAGGGGTTGTCATGAACAGCAGGATAAGGATTAAAAAGTATTTGTGTCCCAGTTTTCAATAGGAGTTTGTTCTTTGAGGAAATAATTTGCTCCATAGAAGCAAACTGTTTCTGCGAAGATCAGAAACCTTTTTCACTTGGGCTCAATTTATAAAGATTAAACAAATCAGTTGTTTCCCATGTAAAGAACAAAAAAAAAAAAAAAAAAAAACGTGTCAAATGTATCCATTCTACTCTTGACAAATCAAAGCAGTTTCAATAAGCAATTAGTGATTAATACTCTGTTTCCGTATACAAATATGAAAAATTGATCCTATTCTAAAAGACATGAAGACTTCCAGAAAGATTTTGAATTTTGATCTAAAGCCTCAAAGCATAACCCTATATACAATGTGCTTGCCTACAGTCTTACCCTGCAAAGGTCAAATCAATGCTTTCTCCTATCCTTCACCCTAATGAGTTATTTTTTTTTTTTTTTCAAAATTCATTCTTTTCCAAGTTTTTTGTCATGTGATATTGATACTAGGAGTTGAAGATTGTTTGTTTGATTTGAAGTTTAACGTCCCCGTCAACACTGTAAAGGTCATTTTGGAGACGCCGCTTCCAATTTTGTGGGACTTTTATCAGACAATGAGATGAAATGACATCTCAAGCCCTGCCGTCCAATGAAACCACTAGGGTTTATAAGCATGGACGGTCCGACTTAGCACCCCTTTGCCTGGGCAGGCTTAGATCCTCTAAGCGGTTTACCAGTGCTCGTGTGTGGGTCGGTTTCAGCTCTGCGTGGAAGCATCATGCAGCCCATCTATTTCTTCCAGCACTGATGGGTGGGGGCCTAGGAGTCAAAGAAGTGACACAGAACAAAACTGCACAGTTGCAGAATTTAGATCAAGTATTCAGATAGACAGACCTGAGCAAACAGTGTAAACTCAGATCTACACTGTTCGCAATGGTTTAGCAGGATTAGGGATAAATTATTTCATAAATATCAAGCCTCATACTGACCACGATTTTTCATGCCTAAAAAGCGCGTTTTTGCAGCTTCAACCCTTATCCTGCTGAACAAGACACAAAGATTACCTTTGCAAACAGTGTAGATCAAGATCAGATGGCTTCTGAAGAAGCCATCTGATCAGGATCTACACTGTTTGTAATGCAGTTTGTGAAAATATCAAGTAATTTGGTTGACTTAGAGTCAGAAATTGGTGTGGGTAAATAAATTTACTCAGCAGGATAAGGGTTAAATAGTTTTTTAAACAGACTAAAGGAACAAAAAATCAAAATCTAAAAGCCTGAAATCAAGAAAAATATCAAGCTCTAAAAGTCTGAAATCCTGCAAATGCCTGAAAAATACGAGGCCTGTACCCTACGAGTATTGCATATGGTTGGAACACGAGTAAAGATAATTCCCACTCAAAAGGGCAAGATACTCTCTTATTTTTGACCTTGTCAGGGCAAGATGAACTTTTTTACTATGAAATTGTCATTTTGATCAATCTGAATTCACCCTTTGATTCTTATCCATTATTTTATCCCACCGTTTATTTACACTGAGCCTGCGTTTACACTTGGGTCTAAACCTGGACCAATTTGATCACAGGTTGGTCCATGTCAGGGTCTGCACTGTTTGTTTATGCTGATCTGTCCCAATACTTAGGATCATTAGGAAAGCTTAACTAATTAACACTGCATTATTGTCATAAAAGAATCCTACATGGGTGTGAGGGATAGATTGAAAAATCTGTCCCTCCGGATCACTGTCCAGCATCACTCGGCAAGCCTTGTGATGCAAGACAGTGATTGATTGATTGTTTGGGGTTTAACGACATGTCAACCCTTTTGGGTCATTCTGTGTCGTCTCCCACAAGAAGGGAGAAAAGAAATGTAAGAGTTTGTAGAGGAAATGAAAGTGCTGGACAGGGAATAAAAGAGGAAAATAAATTTAAGGCTATAGAATATATAAGAATCTTATATGGGTGTGAGGGGTGAATGGAAAAATTCGTCCCGAGGGACACTGTCCGGCATCACGAGGCTTGCCGAGTGATGCCGGACAGTGATCCCGAGGGACGGATTTTTCGATCCACCCCTCACACTGATATTGGATTCTTTTTCTTGCATACCTTCCATTTCTTAGCGTGGATTTTTAATGCTGCAGTCACTTCGGTTACCAACGTCCGCCATATTGTGTTGACACTGCAGGAATGTTTATTGACGTCACGTAACATGCTGTGACGCCAACCTTAACGACGGCGCATACGAGGTAGTAATCAACCAGTGCATTTATCAAACATGCGATTATATTCGATTTTGGGTCAGAACACCAGGGTCAGAACATAAATTTCTATCCCAGGGTAAAATCACGGATTTCCTTGTCTGGTGTGCAAGAAACAACAATAATCCCACTCTACACTTACTGCAAGGAGAGCAAGCCATGCCCAACTGTAAGCCAATATCAGTTGGGCACCCCAGTGACGCAAGATACACGACACCTTTGCCTGACCTAACCACCCCCGATGCCAGACAGTGACCCTCAGGATGCATTTTTCCATCCACCGTCATAACTAGGTAAGAATCTTATTTGATTCTGATCAAGTTGCTCCAGGCAATTAAGTCCCTAGTGTGAACACAGTCTAAAATTAAATTTACAATTAAAACACTAGTTCTATGTACAATCGCGATTAAACTGCAGTTTTCTGAACCCTTGTGTTGCTGAGCCAGGATATTTCTCATCATTCAAACAATGTAGATCCAGATCAGATGGCTTCTGAAGCCATCTGATCAGGATCTACATTGTTTGTCATTCAGATTGTGAAATTGTTGAAATTGTTGCAATAATTTGCATCAAGTAATCTGATTGGTTGATAATCTGTAGTGGGTGTGGCAGATTAAAATATTCAGCAGGACAAGGGTTTATCTACAAGCATCAATGGAATACAGTATTTGCTACAATATGAGCACAACATGCTGAAGCATCAAATGGTCTAAGACGCCGGTAAAAATTGCATCAAAAAATGTCGACTAAGTCGTCTCCTGCCAATTCTTGCAAACTTTTCAAACATATTTTTGCATACAGGCAAACAATGTGAACCCAGAACAGACTGCTCCTCTAGAAGCAATCTTATCAGAGCTCACAGTGTTTACATGTATGCAAAAATATATCTGAAAAGCGGCAGACAGACATTTTCAGATGCAGGTTTTTCTTGGTGGGGGAAGGGGTGGGGTGGTTGACTTAGGGGTTATTCATACTGAATTACATGTATTTGTTTTACTACAGTTTACAACACAAACTCGAAGGCTGTCATGTTTTCATACTTATGAACCCCCCCCCCCTCCCCCCCCCCTCCCCCCCCCAAAAAAAAAAAACTTTAAGACAAACTCAATATCTGTTCCATTGTATCCCTGCAAATAAAAGCAGAATTTAATCAAAACTTTCTCTGGAAATTAATACTAACCTGAGTCTATATTGTTCCCATCTGGCAAAAAAAAATGACAACATGGGGAGTTGGGGTAAGTAGCAGTGGGGCTGAGGGAAATCTCACCACCACTGCTGGAATGAAACAGATGTTGAATTTGCCAGTTCTTGCCATGCTGTTTGAAGTCCGAAATCAGTACACAATACTACACATGCAAAGCAAATAAGTTTCATGCCATTTTTCCCAGGCCAGCCTGGAAAGTTATTTGGCCAATATTCTGAGCTTAATGCAAAAAGGGTCCTATTCAGGGGAATGGGAACACCTGGCAGATTTTTCCAGCATTTTTTCAAAGGGAGACAACTTTCGGGACTTCCCGTTTGCTTGGGGTTTACGAGGGTATATATAATTATTATTATTTCTGCCAAAAGACATAGGATGTTGGTACTCATTAAAACTGCCTCAATGAAGTGGTTCTAAAGAGCACCCACAACCTATGTTTGGAGCATTAACCCTTGTCCTGCTAATCCCGGATATGCCTTATCTTTGAAACAATGTAGATCCAGATCAGATGGCTTCTGACGAAGCCATCTGATCAGGAACTACATTGTTTGCCATTCAGATTGTGAATTTGTTGCAAAAATTTGCATCAAGTAATCTGATTGGTTGATAATCGGTAGTCGGTGAAGCATATATAAATATTCAGCAGGACAAGGGTTAATAAGAAAAATATTAAGAATTTTCATAAGAAAAGTAACCATTTTGGAGATATAAAAGAATTCACTACTTCATTACGATAACACACCCGTGCGACATAGTGCATTTTTTCACATCTCCAAAATAGCCATTTTTCTGATAAAAATCCGATATATTTTTCTTATAAATACTGCAAACATAGGTTGTGGGTGTTCGTTAGAACCGCCTCATTGAGGCGGTTCTAACGAGTACCCACAACCTATGTCTTGGAGCAAAAATAAGAAAAAATAATGCTTACCACTGTAAACCCCAGTTTCTCTATATAAAGTGGGGTATAAGGGGGTCTTCATTTCACAGACTTGTTCACGTGATGTGTTATTGTAATGGGCCCAAGTGAGACTGCGCATCTGTCCAGTCTGACCTGGGCCTTTTTCTGTTCCAAAACCTACTCGGGACCATTTAAGTATGGACCTGATATGAATATAAATGAAGTAGACAAGACAGATGAGGAGGAACGAAGCTAGATTAATCAGTACAGAGAACGGTTCAAGATCTTCACAATTTCTACTCGAAAATCCGTACCCCCCAAAAAGCCCAAACATTTATAGAATACAGCATCCACACAGACAGTGAAACTAAAATGTTTCTGACGTCAATCACTTGTAGGCCATGACTATTTTGGTCCAGTTGTTAATTCACTGGAGAATTCTTCTCAAAAGAACCAGATATCTATATATTTAGTAACATTTAGGGGGTTCTTTTCCTTGTTGTATTTTAAAAATGTATGCTACATGTACTCATTAGAACTGCCTCAGTGAGGCAGTTCTGAGTACAGATAAAATTCCTATATTAAGACTACCTTTGGGACTGTTCAAAAGTGGTCTTTAAGACCACTTTTGAACAGTTCAAAAGATGGTCTCTTACTTAAGTGATTCCAATTATATCAACTGCTCTGGCACAATGAATCTAAGCCTTTGGACTGTCGAGTCTTTGGAATAATTGGTGGAAATCAATCTTGACTGGCTCTCTGACAGACAGTACAGATCCGTTTTAGACTGCTCCTGTCCAATGGAGCACACATCTGAGAAAACAAGAACAAATATTCCGAATATCGAAACACTCAAATATATGAAATCATAGTGTTCCCAATTAAAACATCAAAACTTTACTATAGACTAAGTCCTGTTCTATATGCGCAAATTCTACTGATGAAAAAGTAAAAAAAAAAAAAATCAGCCAGAGAAACATACATGTATATCATAGGGAGTAACTGATGATATATTTAAGGATATTTTTCTTATTCTTTTTATTTTTGGGGGGGGTTCTTGGCTTTTAAGGCCCTTTCAAGACTATTTCACTTATTTTGAGCCAATCTTTAATCAGAGTTGGGCGAAAACCAGAGTGCCCGGAGAAAAACCACCTGACCTTCTGTTGCAGAATTTGGCATCTCACATGTGGCCCAAGCAAGGCTCGAATGATATTTTTCCTTTATCTGTGGCAAAAAAAAAATGTTGCCTGTGCTCATTAGAGTCATCTCAATGCTATTCTAAATACACCTTTAAGGGGACAAAGCACACCTAGAGGGGAGATAACTCTTTCAAATATATTTTATATCCCTAGTCGACAGGGGTCTACTCTTAAAGGAAAGAATTTGCTCCTCAGGAGCAAATTCTTTCCTTTAAGAGTAGACGCCCTTAATTCTTTCCTTTAAGAGCAGTCCCCTTTTTCAAAGGGTCTCGGTTTACAGTAAAGCAAACTAAGGGTCCAGAAAGTTGCCTCCCTTGTAAAAATGGCAGAAATCTATCTCCCCTTACTATCCCCAAATAATCACCAGGACTCCTGTTATCTGGGGTGTGTGTGTGGGGGGGGGGGACCGCTGCACTAAGAAAACAGCAAATAAACTATGTACAATTTGAGTATTATATCTACAGGCAATTCAAAATTTACAAGAACTCTTAAGACTTGCATTTAGTCTTCTGCCCCTTTATTTCTACAATAACCGCCTTGAAAAGAAGAAATGTTGAAGGTTCTCATTAGCACTGCCTCACAGTGATTTTCTGATGAGTACCCAAAACATGCATAGGCATTTGTGGAGAAACAAACAAAAAACTAGCAAACAGTGCATACACAGATCAGACTGCTCCTACAATGGAACAGTCTTATCTGGCTCTGCATTGTTTATCTTTCCCATTTTCAATGCTACAGTCATCCCGTGTATAAGGTTAAAGATACTAAATATTACAACTAACTTCTTGCACTAAAACTGAGCAAATGAAAAATAGCTGAGACACAAGATGGAAAGATCTGGGCTACCACCTTTTAAGTGAGTCAGTTTTTTAACTTTGAAAGTCCATGCAAATGTAAGGCACATCTTACTCATAGTTTTGCTTGTTTGGTTTTGTTGTTTAATGCCCCAGTAAACATTTATGGTCATGTTAGGACAATCAGTAACCTAACCACTCTTTTAACTGCACAGGTCTATGGTGCACATCTATTAACCATTATGATGCTGAGAAATACTACATCTGAAAATGTCATCTGCTTATGTCATCCGCTGAATTTTTTTGCAAACTTTTTAAAAGTATTTTTGCATACAAGCAAACAGTGTGGGCCCAGATCAGACTGCTCCTACAGGAGCAGTCTGATCTGGGTCCACACTGTTTGCAGACAGCAAAGCAGACAACAACTGTTGTAATTGGTATTTTATGGCTTGAACCATTAACCAGAACAAAGTGCATCTTGTTTTGTTAGTAACTGATGACAACCACTTTTCCATAATCATGAAGTATTTCTTTGTTATTCTCACCTGCCTTCTGATTCAAGAATGGCTGTTGTAAAGTATGGTCGAAGAAATATGCATCATATCTACTACCATATAGTAGGTCTATGCCCAGTAAAGGTTTTGATTGATTGTTTTGGGTTTAATGACATGTCAACCCTTGGGGATCATTTTGTGTCATCTCCCACGGAAAGGGAGATAAAGAGATAGAAGAGATGGTAGAGGATGTGAAAGTGATGGACAGATGAGGAAGAGGAAGATGAGTGGAAGTGCAGAAACAGAATAACAACACTCCCCCTCTACCCTTACCTGCTGCAAGGACAGCAGGCCTTGCCCAACTGTAAGTTTTGTTTGTTTGACAATTTAGGTCATTTTGGAGAAGTTGCTTCCAATTTTGTGGGACTTTTAACCGACAATGCGGTGAAATGACATCTCAGCCCTGCTGCCCAATGAAACCAGAAGGCTTATGTGCATTGGACAATCTGACTTCAAATCGATACAAGATACATGTACACTTCACCTTTGCCCAGGAAACGTGTTGTTAGGTTACCATAGTTAATACTGGTTTTGGTTTAATGGCCATTCAATATTATTTCACTTTTTCTGAGCTGATCGTTAATCAGAGGTGGGCAAATACTGGAGTACCTGGAGAAAAACCACCTGAGCTTCCGTTGCGGAACTTCGCATCTCACATGTGACCCCAGCGAGGCTGGAACCCATAGCGGTGAGAGACCCTAATAATTAACAGATAGACACTCTTTTCCACTAGGCAAGGGAGGCCTGTCTGACCATAGCTGTTTACGCTGAGATCAAACACAAAAACAAGTGTCCCCTTATTTTCCTAAGGTGATAAAATAGATCTTGTCACCCAGGGTCTCAAATTCAAACGTGATGACAAACATACATAAAGATATGAAATGAATAATAAAAATTGCATCTTTGGATTATACACATATATGATTTACGTACCGCACACAGCTCTAGGTGAGATAGGGTGAAGCGGATAATTAAGGGAATTTTTTCTTATTCCTTATCGGAAACATTGGTTGTGGGTACTTGTTATAATCGCCTCGAAGAGGCGATTCTAACAAGTACCCACAACTTATGTTTTAATGGAGAAAAAGAGAAAATTATCCTTAAATTTTGCTTGTTAACCTGTACTTAAGTCCTCCTCGCCACCCTTCCTCATCTGAGGCTGTACAAAACACCACTTAACACATTGCACAGGACACTTTGAACATAACACTACATATAGGAAATGTTAAGACGGATATTTTCTGAGCCATAACAAACCAAAAGTGCATCTTCGGACATGCATGTGTGCTTACCATAGACTCAAATTAGGCTGCATTCTCACTGAGTCAGGCTGCATTTTAACTGAGTCAGGCTGCATTCTCACTCAGTCAGGCTGCATTCTCACTCAGTCAGGCTGCATTCTCACTTAGTCAGGCTGCATTCTCACTCAGTCAGGCTGCCTTCTCACTGAGTTAGGTTGCATTCTCACTTAGTTAGGCTGCATTCTCACTCAGTCAGGCTGCATTCTCACTGAGTCTGGCTGCATTCTCACTCAGTCAGGCTGCCTTCTCACTGAGTTAGGTTGCATTCTCACTTAGTCAGGCTGCATTCTCACTCAGTCAGGCTGCATTCTCACTGAGTTAGGTAGCATTCTCACTCAGTTAGTCTCACTGAGTCAGGCTGCATTCTCACTGAGTCAGGCTGCATTCTCACTGTGTCAGGCTGCATTCTCACTGTGTCAGGCTGCATTCTCACTCAGTAAGGGACTGTCACGAGAAAACCTGTCTTCGGGCTTTGTGACCAGGAATGATATAAACAAGCCTCCTGAGCTACACAGACTAGCAAGAGTCTTGAAATTTACGATAAAAAAAACTCGAGGTATTGTTCTATATAAAACAGCCATCACGTGAACAAGTCCGTGAAATGAACACCCGCTTAAACCCCACTTTATATAGAGAAAACCGGGATTTACGTGGATATACCGTTTGCTTATTTCTGCTCCAAGACATAAGTTGTGGGTACTCGTTAGAACTGCCTCGCTGAGGCGGTTCTAACGGGTATCCACAACCTATGTTAGCAGTATAAAAAAGACAAAATATCATGGATTTTCATCAGAAAAGTAACTATTCTGGAGATGTGAAAAATGCAAAAAATGCCACACGGGTGTGTTATCGCCGTGAAACACCAGTGTGCTGAACAGTCTGCATGGATGCGCAGACTGATCTGTACCTCTGTTGTTTACAAACGGCAAAAGCAGGTTTTCTCATGATGTGCCTCAAGGGACCCAACGAAGACTCTGATCAGACTGGACATATACACAGACAGATCACAGTCCTTGCTGTTCAAACATGTCCGAAGGCACCACTGTCCTTGTTGCTGTCTAGTTGTACAAGCTTAAAAAAGAACAAAAAAAAAATGAACATTTAATGCATTGATTTAGATTTGTTATAAAATGCATTAAAAACAACACATATTGATATAAATAAACAAGTTCCATTTATGACATAAATTACAATCTGTTCTTATATAGTTTCGCCACCAATATGTTTTGTTGGTACAATTGTGCACCTTTGTGATGTGTCATGTTGTGAAAAAACAAGTTTGATCACATAAAGTCGCTATTATTTAATGGTTAATGTTATGTCATAAAGATCACATACTCACGGATGTAAAAACATCTACAGTAGAACTTCGATGGCTCGAATACCGATGGCTCGTTTACCATGGATGTGTCGAACCCATTCTTGAGCCCCTAGCGAAAACCTCTACATAAGAAATAGTGGGGGATAATTAAGGAGATTTTAGTCTTTTATCTTGCAAATCTATGCTGTGTGTACTTAATAGAATCGCCTCCATGAGGCGATTCTAATGAGTACACACATCATACATATTCATTATAGAAAACTGAAAAGATGTCTAAAAGTATCTCATTATGCATCCTGACAGCTACCTCAGTGGCTCGAACTACCCCTGTCTCGAACAGATTTTCGTGGTCCCAAAGGTGTTCGACTGTAGTTAATGGCGGGTAACTTCATGACCCCGTCCGTGACAACTATGTTTTCTTTTTAGCGTCAGCGAAAATCCGATTTAAAATCGTTATATGATAAACAGAATATTACACTCATGGTCATTTCATATGAAATTTATGAAACTCATAAATTTCATACGAAATGTTACTTGTGTAAGATTCTTTATTTACAACATTGGAAGCGCCAGCAAAGGCTAGGATCAGCCTGCAAATCTGCACAGTCTGATCAGAGTCTTCACTGTGGACATGAAGCTTCAATAACCCCCCCCCCCCCCAACACACACACACACACACACCCACACACACAAAAAAATACACATACACAAAACTCCTATCCTTTGGGCTCACAGCAGCTGGCCAAAAAAAAACTAAACCTGATGACAATGGAATCATAATATTTTAAATTTTCTTTGCTTAACAGCTATATCTTTAAAAAAAACTTTCTTAACCTTCAGAGTGCTGTTGGGGACTTTAGTCACCCAAGGAGGTGGTCCAAATTGAGCAACTTATCACGCACGCTCGTTAGAAAGTAAGTGCACACTATCCGAAGAGGTTCTCCGATGCAGGAGGGATCCTTCTTTCTTAAAAGGGCACAGGTTTTTTACCAACATTACCGGCTGTTGGATTTTACATCCTGAAAGGTAATCTTATGAAGGTTTGAGTAGCTAGACAGGTGCTTAGTGCTGAAGCCAATTTATTTCATTTTGCTGTAAGTATAAAACTTATTTTTATATATAAATAAGG
Organism: Lucinisca nassula; assembly: GCA_963580285.1. Classification (NCBI taxonomy): domain Eukaryota; kingdom Metazoa; phylum Mollusca; class Bivalvia; order Lucinida; family Lucinidae; genus Lucinisca; species Lucinisca nassula. The sequence continues at coordinate 51,711,709 of OY757025.1, read as the reverse complement.
TAAAAAAAAAAATGTTTGTAAGTTAATTCACCATATTTGCATTATTTGTTGAATCCCAGCTTGCACATTGTCAATATTGGAAAAATGGGTAACCAGACCCCCTGACCTTGAATGGTCAGGTGGGTCTGGTTACCTGTTTTCCCCAACACTGATAATCCTCAGACTAGGAACCAGCAAATAATCCAAATAAGGTCAATGGATTTCTATATTTAAATTATTAATGCTGTCTGAAGACTTGACTATGTCCATTTCATTTCACGACTATTTTATTATGCCACACATAAAGCAAAGCTAACACTATACATATATGTTTAACCCTTCTCTTGCTGAATATTCATTTTAGCCACACCCATTTCTGACTTTGAACCAATCAGATTACTTCATGTAATTCATTCCTACAAATTCATAAACTGAATGTTAAACAGTGTAGATCCTGATCAGATGGCTTCTTCAGAAGCCATCTGATCTGGATCTACACTGTTTGCAAAGACAGGGGTTGTCGTGAACAGCAAGATAAGGGTTAAAACTGAACATCTACATCTCAATATAACCATTTTTTTTTTAACTGACCACACAAGAGATCATTAGTTCTATGACATATGAGAAATTCTTGCACACAAGATAAGAATATCCCAGGTTTTACCTCAGGGACAGAAATTCTTATCCTGCCCAGGTTAAGATAAAAATGAAATTCTCGTGTGTTTGAAGTGCACTGGTTGAATATGATGTCATGTATGCCATTGTTAAGGTTAATGTCACTGCACTTTAGCTGACATAACCATAAAAATATTACCATCGTCATATATATGGCTGAATGGGCTTCCGTGGCCTAGTGGTTAAGAGCGCTGACTCTTGATCATTAGGTCTCTCACCGCTGTGGTTCGAGCCTCGCTCAGGTCACACGTGAAACGCCAAGTTCTGCAACGGAAGGTCAGGTGGTTTTTCTCCGGGTACTCTGGTTTTCGCCCACCTCTGATTAACTATCGGCTCGATATGAGTGAAATAATCTTGAAAGGGCCATAAAACCAAAACCAAAAAAAAAAAAAAAATATATATATATATATATGGCTGACATCAGCAATCTAAGTGACTGCATGATTAACCCATTGTATACAAGTAGGCTCTTCCATTGCTGTATGTTGGACAAGTCCATTTGACATATAAGGGGTGTGAGGTCTATTTTTTCATTCTTTTTTCTAGTTTGACGGAAAATTCTTTTAGCAAAAAGTGTAGGCCCTGATCATACGCCGCGTTCTGCGGCGTCTGATCTGGGTCTGCACTGTTTGCCACGGTACCCCTTTAGGGGTTTTCCGGATAAGATGGGTTAAAAATCCGCACTCAGAAATGAAGGGTATGCAGAAAAGAATCTTACATGGGTGTGAGAAGTGGATGGGAAACCAGTCCCATGGGATCGAGTCTGGCCTTGCTCTGCAAGAGAGATCACTCTCCAATGTGACCCTGCGGACAGATTTTTCTATCCACCACACACATCCATGATTTTTTTTATTTGAGTTTAACGTCCCCGTCAACACTGTAAAGGTCATTTTGGAGACGTTGCTTCCAATTTTGTGGGACTTTTACCCGACACTGAGATGAAATGACATCTCAAGCCCTGTCGCCCAATGAAACCAATAAGGTTTATTAGCATGGACGGTCCACCTCGCACCGCGGTTCCTGGACAGGCTTAGATCCTCTAAGCGGTTTACCAGTACTAGTGTGCGGGCCCGATTCAGCTCTGTGTGGAAGCATCATGCAGCCCATATATTTCTTCAAGCACTCACATCCATGAAAGATTCCTATAATATGACATGGGTAATATCATGTTGACTATGATCTGGGTCCTCTCGGTTTGCAAAAATAACTTTTGAACAATTTTTGTGACTGGCATCTTAAGCGGAATGGATACACCTTCAGGGGAAGCAACTCCTGCAAAAGCATTTTTGTCTCCCATGGAAATAAGGGGGCCATTCATCTTAGCAATTTTTTTATGAAGAAACGAAAAACTCATCTCAAACCTAGCAGCTAAATACCTCTCTTTTGCTTACACTGATTGGTCAATCTAAACACTTCAAAAATATACAGTAAATCACTGCCTACTTGTATAGACATGTGGGTGGTTTGGTGGACTGAATGTGAAATGTTTCTATAACAGTTACTAATCTCCTCTCCTCTCACAATAATATAACTATGGGAAAGCTTTCTCACTTCCGCCATCAATTCCTATGGTTTCGAGTACTCGTTAGATTCCATTTCTATGGAGACCTCGAGAAAAATTATCCCAGAATTACCATCAATTATATCTCCTTCACTTTATCTCTGCTGTATCTATACCCCGTCATTACTTGGTAACGCTCACGTCAGCCTGACTTCGCATGTGCATGGTTACTTATAACATTGTTGCCAAGGTGATTTACGTTATTCACGGGCCCGTTATTCATTGGACCATTCATGACTGGACCATTATTTACAGGACCAATGAGGACACCATTTGCAATGTTTTTCACGTCTTTGTGACTCTCTTCATCCACTTGAATGTTGTTCTCTTTTCTTTCTTCCTCGCTCACTGGTTCCTCGGATTCGCTCCTGACATCGTCCACCTGAAAATTAATTAACAAATGTACCATTTGAAATTCATCCAATAATTGCCAATGCCTACAAAAATCTCTGCCAGGAACCAGTTGTTCAAAGCAATTTTAACATAACAAGCTTGTGAGTGGTCAAAATGTTGACTGTTCTAGCAAGAATAGTATCAAAGACTGGTATTTTTGCTGAAAAAATGTGAGTAGCTTTTGCATATGCAAAAGCTACTCACATTTTTTTCAGCAAAAATATTGGTATACCGGTATTTGTCATATTAAACCATGACAGTTTTAACAATATTCTATAAACTTTAAACTAACAACACTAGTTATGACTGATTGATTGACTGAACTGTTCGTCGAGGAATAGTTGACAATGACGTCACGTCTTGTTTTTGTTCCGAACAATGCAAAGCTTATGGGGCTAACCATAAAATAGCTCAAATAGTCAGCTACGTCACTGCCATCTATTTGTTGGCGAGCTATACATGTATTGCAGTTTAATGACACATCAACCTTTGTTCGTCATTTTGTGTCATCTCTCAGAAAAAGGGAGAAAAGAGATAGAAGAGATGAAATTGAGGGATAGGGGATCAAGAGGAAACTGAATGGAAGTGTAGAATAAGAAGAAATAACAACATTCCATCTTGACCCTTACTTGCTGCAAGGACAGTAGGCCTTGCCCAACTGGAAGCCGCCCCAGATACGAAACATACACGGCTGTTTTGCCTCATCCAACCACAACAGTGTAAGTTTTAAACAACTATGCTCTGATGCACAGCAAACTAAATTGTAATGTACTTGCCAGTGTAAAGGGATATCCCATTGGATAAGGTCAAAATTTTTCAACAGTGATATAAAAATCATAAAAATTCTGACATCTTGAGGACATCTTAACAAATTTGTTTTGCGATCAAGCAAGGTGTCTAAAAGGTGCAGACGGAATGGCAAACAGTGTAGAACCTGATCAGACTGCTCCTTCAGGAGCAGCCTGATCTGGGTCTGCAGTGTTTGCTCAGGCCCATTTGTCCCAATTCTTAGGATCATTATGGTATTATCATAAAAAAAAAAAAATTGTGAATAAAATGTGTTTTAAATTGTCATATGATAAATAGAATCTTGCATTCGTGCTCATGTATTATTGAATTCATTAAACTCTTTGCAAACAGTTTGACATTCAGTTTATGAATTTGTAGGAATAAATTACATCAGGTAATCTGATTGGTTCAAAGTCAGAAATGGGTGTGGCTAAACTGAATATTCAGCAAGATAAGGGTTAAATTGGTCATAAAACCGAGACAGGTTTTCTTTTGTCAGGGCCCAGACACAAGTGGGATGGGGCCAGGATTGGGTTTTGCTGGATTTATAGCCCTTTCAAGATTATTTCACTCATTTTGAGTCGATCAAAAAATGGCAGTGGTGTGTGAAAACTTGAGTATCCAGAGAAAAAACACCTGACCTTCCATTGCAGAACTTGGCCTCACATGTAGCCCGAGCGAGGCGGGAACCACAGCGGTGAAAGAACTAATGATTAAGAGTCAGGGCTCTTACCCATTAGGGCATGGTGGCCAGTTCACACATTCAGGGGCATAGGCTTGCTGTTAAGTATTACAGAATGCCTTCATGAGCTTACACATGAAAAAGTACAAAAGCGCCTCTTTTTAACCCTTATCCTGCTGAAAACAACAATCCATACCTTTACAAACAGTGTAGATCCAGATTTGAAGATGCCATCTGATCAGAATCTACACTGTTTTTGGTATTCAAAGCAGTAACCTTATTAGTTTAACCCATAATATGCCAAGCACGACAATTGTCGACTGCTTTGCAATCTGCTGGTTTCCTTAAAAGTTTTTTTTTTTTTGCAAACAGTGTTGGCCCACACTGTTTGCCTGTATGCAAAAATATTTTTAAAACGTTTGGAAAAAAAAAAATCAACAGACGACATAAGCAGACGACATTTTCAGATGTTGTTTTCCTAGGCATCTTAACAACGATATTACATTATATCGAGATTATATAGACAAACAATCAATGTTTTTTTTGTTCATCACGAAAACACGCCTATATCATTTTGACCCCCTTGAACCCCACTTTTATATAGTTAAACTGGGGTTTACAGGGGTAGACCTTATTTTTCTTATTTCTGCTCTAAAATATAGATTGTGAGTACTCGTTAGAACAGCCTCGATGAATTGGTTCTAACGAGTACCCAAAATATTTATTTTGAGCAGAAATAAGAAAAATATCACAATTTTTCATCTTAAAATGCTCATATTTTCAGTGATAAATTGACAATGTATTTGTATAGGCGTGTTTTCGTGTAATGTTTTTTTTTTTTGTTAAAATTGTGATTACTTATTATGGCAAATATGCTAATATTTTTGCTGAAAAAATTGTGAGCAGCAGAAAAAATACCCGTTTGCATGTATAGAACGTTTGTTAGAATAGTTAATCCTTACCCTGATGAATAATTAATTTTGCCCCACCCATTTCTGACTATCAACCATCAAATTACTCGATATAATGTAGTCATTTAAATTCAAAAACTGAATGACAAACAGTGTAGATCCTGATCAGATCTGAACATTGTAGACCCTGATCAGATGGCTTCTTCAGAACTCATCTGATCTGGATCTACACTGTTTGCAAAGGTACGGGTTGTCATGTTCAGTGGATTAACCACTAACTAATGGCGTAGATGCTTTGAGTAAGTCAGCCCCCGCCCATAGGGGCTTGAAGAAATATATGGGCTGCATGATGCTTCCACGCGGAGCTGAATCTGGCCCGCACACTAGTACTGGTAAACCGCTTAGAGGATCTAAGCCTGTCCAGGAACTGTGGTGCGAGGCGGACCTTCCATGCTAATAAACCCTATTGGTTTCATTGGGGGACAGGGCTTGAGATGTCATTTCATCTCAATGTCGGGTAAAAGTCCCACAAAATTGGAAGCAACATCTCCAAAATGACCTTTACAGTGTTGACGGGGACGTTAAACCTCAAATCAAATAAACAAACAAAATGCTTTGAGTAAGTGTATCCAGAACCATTAAGGTACGAGTGTTGATAACCCACATGTGAAGTGCATGATTATAAGATATGAGTTTTTAACTCTTAACAGATCTGAGCCACAGTCTTTTCTCAGATTAACCAGTTAAGACGAACTGTCTTCATAACCCGATGAATGGCAGTTGATCTTGTACTATAATTGTCAAGTGATGTCATAGCTTAACAAAAGTCTAGATTGGTAAACCCAACATTCGAATGCAATTGCACACGAGTACTTGTAAACAGCTTAGAAGGTCTAAGCCTGCCCAGGCAAAGTGGAGTGAGTCGGACCGTCCATGCATATAAACCCTATTGGTTTCACTGGGCAACAGGGACTGAGATGTCTTTCCATCTCAATGTCGGGTAAAAGTCCCACAGAATTGGAAGCAACGTCTTCAAAATGACCTAAATAGTGTTGACGTTAAATCTCAAATCAAACAAACAAAATCAACATTCGAATGACATCAAATGATGTGTATTTACTGTTTTCAAAAACAATATCCGGGTTCAGCAATGCTGTTTGAGGATCAGAAACCTTATCCACTTGGCCATGCACTCAACATTATGATATATGTACCTCAATACAACTTTAAAGATGCTTCGCATACGCATTATATTAGCAAGGTTAAGATTGACTACAGCATGGAAGCAAAGCTTTATTTGGAGCTATTTCTTACAGACACGTGAACCAGTTGAAATCAGTCATGACAAAATGACCAATCAGTATGTAGTATTGCTGTGTTCTGATTTGTATAAGTGGTTAACCAGTACAATGTGCAATATTGAGCCCATAACTGAAGCATTAATCAACATAAAACTACTGTATTTCTCCCATTTAGCGCCCAGGGCACTTATTGGAAAAAGAGGGGCACTTTTTGATAATTGGAGACAAAAATCTTACCAGATCGGTGAGTTTAACCCTTATCCTGCTGAATATTCAATTAAGCCACAACCATTTCTGAGTTTGAACCAATCAGATAACTTGATGTTATTTTTCCCAACAAATTCATAAACTGAATGTCAAACAGTGTAGATCCTGATCAGATGGCTTCTTCAGAAGCAATCTGATCTGGATCTACACTGTTTGCAAAGATAGAGGTTGTCGTGAACAGCAGGCTAAGGGTTAAAACCCATTACAAGCGGTAGTTTTCCCTTAGAATATGGTGGAATCACAACATGTGAAGGTCCAGTGGTCAACACAGATGCTGTGATAGCAGGGGGTTTAGAAATATATCGCAGGATATGATTTACAGCAGATACAGGGATGATTGAAAGGCTATAATCTTTACTTCAGGTATGCCAATTTTTTTCTCTGACAGTAGTAGGGGCAATTATTATTTTGTTCTTGGAAAAACAGTGTGGGGGGCTTATAGAATCAGGGGCGCTAAATGGGAGGAATACGGTATTTAATCATATTAAAACTAGCCAGCCTTGGTAGCTAAGATGGATGCAGGTCTGACTTGATAAAGAGGTTGCCAGTTTGATAACTGCCGGGTAGGCAACATTGTAGAGATTGTTCATGAAATCTTTTCTACAGTGATTCTCTCCCTTTCTCTGATTCAAGAGGGGCAGTTGTCAATTTCTGGCTAAAGAATGTGAACTGTACTGGTTAACCACATATGTATGAGATGGCTCAGGAAAAGTGGTGAAGTAAACTGACCGGCTCAAAATAACCTAAATAATGTTGACTGGGCCATTAAACTACAAACAAAATATTAAAACTATAGCCAAGCTTGAATGTTTTAAAAAAAATTGTAATAAATTTCACCTCTTTGACCTGCAAAAAAAAAACATTATTTAACACGTCTCACAAAACTACACGTAGATTACATGAGCAACGTAGTCGGTGACAGTAAGGTCAATTTCAAATCCATGCAAGAATCACCAACTTGCTAAAGTGTTTGATGACTTTGACCTTGACTGCTTGGTCAGCACCAGCAAAGTTGGTTTCCACTATACTGTTTTTTATCAAAAACCAATTAACATGCAATAAGAAATGATGGAAACCTACAGGTCATCCAAGGGCCAAAAACTGGAAACACCGTGTTTCATATTGTCCATATGAACAGTTGACACTTATCCACCATGCTGAATACCTCCACACCAAAGATGAACCAAATAAATCATAAAAGTTCAGGTTCACCAGAGTCTTTAACATTACAAATTCTAAGCCTGTGACCTTGACCTTGAGGTCATGGATATGGGTCGGGGTACTTCTGAATAAATCTTTGGACCTATATTTTATCAGCATACTAAATATGAACCATTTGCATGAAATGGTTTGGAAAATATGAACTGTTAAAAGTTCAGACTACCTGGTACAAATGCCTTAACCTGGGGTTACAGGATACGTACACACACATACAGAGACATACATACGTATGCATGAACTCACATACAGAAAACCGAAAAAACTACATGCCCCCTGCATCATGCCAATAGTGGGGCATAAAAACGTGAGCAGCTTCTGCATTTGCAAAAGCTACTCACATTTTTTAGCAAAAATATTAGTATATTTGCCATATTAAAGGATCAAAGTTTTAATGATACCTCAACTAACAATGTCATTAGTTTAGAACACCAGGCCCCTGGTATTTTACTTAGAAGCAAACACTGAACAGAGATTTTCTTATGACTAGACCAATTTGTTATATGCCTGAGCATACCATAGATCCTAAGCATTGGGACAGACAGACCTAAGCAAACAGTGCAGACCCAGATCAGAATGGTCCTGTCTTTTTTGGACACCTTGCTGGATCATGAAACAAAGGGGGAGTTCCAGCCTATAGTAAATTTCCATAGGGTTCTGCCCACGCACAGATTTTCATGATATTGTGCATATTTACTGCTTGGTAAATGACTATTCATTATCTAGCTATTTCACTCTTATATTTGTTTTCGTTACAAATCTACAATGTTTTGTTTATGTCCACATCTGAAAGTAGGGGTACCCCAAAACTAGTGTATATATACATTCCACATTTTGATGGGTTGGAGTTATTTTGTTCTCAGGCATCACTGTAGTCATCTGTGATTATCTTTGTATCAAATTTAGCATTGTTTAGGCAAAGTTGGATACACCATGCTCAATTTCATATGGAGCAGACCCCAGAATTCACAACCATAAAATATTTTTTGGAATATGTTTGACGTTTGATTTCCCACTGTTGCAGTTCTTGTCACCCCATCATTTTAATATGAAAATTGACCATATATATGTAGAACATTTTATCAAACTTTCTTGAAAATCTGAGACCGGTAACACACCGCATTTGAACATTGAATAGTAATGGTCAGAATTTTGAATTATTTCTAACCATTTGTAGATATCATATGGTGCGACATTTTCAATTGTAAAATTGCTCGCCAATATATAATAAACATAAATATATGTATGCTTATATGATGGTGTATGGTATGAGCTCATATATAATCAGCATTTGTATCAATTATGATGCCCTGATGAACACCAAAAACACAATTCATTTCGAGCTTTCGTTAACAATTCAATAAGATCTTATTTAAAACAAAAATACTTCATTTTAGAACAAGCGTTTTGCATTAATGTAATTCTAAATAGAAGTGGAGGCAATGCTGAAGCTTAGTATGACAAAGATTGTTGAAATGGCAAGTAAACTGTATGGTTCTGTAAACCAGACAATTTTACTTGACTCTAATAAGTATGTATTTAACTGATGCAGTGATCTTAAAAAGTTTGAAAAGTCTGATTGTCATACTGGAATGACACAGGTTACTTGAAAGGCCAAGAATTATAAATGATGTTTGTATTACGTTTCAGCCAGGTAGGACATTATAGCACAGACAATATTTTCTGATCTTTTGGCCCACTGTATACACAGATTACTGTAGACAAAATGACACTGTTGTTTTTGGCTCACTCTGACAATGCCCCTTCAGTCTACTTCAATCGCACTAACTGTCACCTTGTAAGAAAGTTATATTCTTAAATATGATCATCTATGTTCTAAAATATGATCCAGAAAACAAGCAGTTATTTTTGGAAAGCATTAATTAATATAATAGAGAAGACTTAATTCAATGCTCAAACATTTTCACAATTTAAAATAGCAAACAGTACGTGTGCTAGCAGTACTTTTGAAAAATGTGAAGCCAGCTGCACTGATTTTGATTCAGCCAATGTGCTAGTGGTACAGCAAACAAGTGATTCATGCAATTTGTAAATCTTCGCCCCCGTCCATTGGGGCTTGAAGAAATTGATTTGGCCGCATGTTGCTTCCACACAGAGCTAAAACTAACCAAACACGAGTACTGGTAAACCGCTTAGAAGGACTAAGCTTGGCCAGGCAAAGTGGTGTGAGTCAGGCCGTCCAATGTATATAAGCCTTGTAGTTTCATAGGGTGGCAGGGCTTGTGATATCATTTCATCTCAATATCGGGAACAAGTCACACAAAATTGGATGCAGCATCTCCAAAATGACCTAAATAGTGTTAACGGGGATGTTAAACCTCAATACAAACAAACAAACAAACCATTTGTAAAACTGATGAATACAGAGCCAGATAACTTAACGTAGATGACAAGTATTGCATACATAAGACTACATATGCAAATGGTATTTCAGCATCTAAATACAATATCAGCTATCAAATAAATGTTTTACAGCAACTTGCCTTCCATCTATATCATTTCGGGAAGTGTATGCAAGATGATAAATGTGCAAATAGTTTCAGTGTGGCTAGTTATGCATTTATTTTGAAGACTAAAACATTGCAGCAAACACTTTTGCCTATGTTATATTGAACCTAGAAAAAATGCAGAAAATGCTTTTAATGGTCTCAAAAAACCTTTGATGTGTTTGTGGGGGGGGGGGGGGGGTGGGAGGGGGGGAGGGGCGACGTGCGGGTCTCTTTGACCAAGTGATGTAAGAAAAAATACCAATACATGGACTGATGAATAAATAATAAGAACAAATCAGAAAATCAGCCTGTCCTTTCACAGATGGCAAATTATTGACTGCTGTTTTATTTTAAAGAGGGAAATGCCAACAATAAAAGCAATTAAGGAAACAACAGGATTATGAAAGTAATTTATTAAGCAAACTCAATACACCAATGTGTATTACGGACATTAATATCTTTGTACTGTGGTTTTTAAAAAAGACCAAATAAAATAGGGTAAAAATATCCACCTTGTCTTATTCCTATTGTGTCATAATACATTTTTTTTTCAGCATAACCGCTTTTGCAATGCTGTAAACACTAACACTCACCGTGATCACTGCATGAGTGCATTATATTTTTCTCTCTGCTAATGTATGTTCTCATCTACTATTTAAAACCAAAACTAAAAATCATTCTCTGTCGAACAGTGTATTTTTGTTTGTGTGTGTGTGTGTGTGGGGGGGGGGGGGGGGGCGGAATTACGTAAATGCATATGCTAAGCTTTGCATGATAAGGTGACACTATATGGTCATAAAATACAATAAAAATATACTTTAAGAAAATCTGGTCCCCTGATATTGCAAATGACTTTATCACGAAAATATACCTAAACACATATCTTGCAATCAAAAACAATGTTACCGGTTTCTGATTTTTTTTTAAATTTGTTTGCTATATAGAGGATATATGTGGCCAATTTTATGTGTAATATCTCGGGGTGACAAGATCAGTAACACATCTAACACTTAGGATAAACATTTTACTTTTTATAAATTTTCATGAAAAATTTAAGAAATTTTGAAAATAAATTCAACAGAAAAATTAAAAGACCTAGACACATTTATATTTTTGGTATTATATGAATCCTTATAGAGTACTGCTGCCAATCAAAGCAACTAAATTTGAAAACAATCGAGCTTATTGATTTAAGAATGAAAAGTTCACAGGTGTGTATGCCCTCTACAGGGGATTACCTCAGGGAGCTCTCCTGAGAACTATAGTAATTAATCAAATAAAACAAAGTTATATATATAGTTGATAGACCTAAAGTAAACAACAACTGAAGTTTCAAGAAAGTCTGTGCGTGGGCAGATTTGGAACTCCCCCTTTGTTAAAATTTTAGGAGAATTATAGCAAGTTCTCAGTGTGTCAGAATTTTTAAGATTTTTACTGTAAAAACTGTAACATGTGAAGATCCGATACTACTCTATATAGCCGCAGATATGGTAGCTCTGTGAGAATAACTTTAGGGTATTTCTTATTATAGTTGGTTACACATATGCTGAGGGTATTTGTTATACATGTATGTCCCTGGCAAGGGCATAAAAATGTGCCTCTACAAAGCTCACTGCACTTTATGCTGGTATACATTGAAGAGCTAATAAATGTTCAGAATGAAGTGGGAGGAGCAAATGAATGTTCAGAATGAAGTGGAGGAGCTAATGAATGTTCAGAATGAAGTGGAGAAGCTAATAAATGTTCAGAATGAAGTGGAGGAGCTAGGAATGTTCAGAATGAAGTGGGGGGAGTGAATGAATGTTCAGAATGAAGTGGAGGAGCTAATGAATGTTCAGAATGAAGTGGAGGAGCTAATAAATGTTCAGAATTATGTGGAGGAGCTAATGAACATTCAGAACGAAGTGGAGGAGCTAAAGAATGTTCAGAATGAAGTGGGGGAGCTAAAGAATGTTCAGAATGAAGTGGAGGAGATAAAGAATGTTTAGAATGAAGTGGAGGAGCTAAAGAACATTTAGAATGAAGAGGATGAGCTAAAGAATGTTCAGAATGAAGTGGAGGAGTTAATGAATTTTCTGAATGAAGCGGAGGCGTTAATGAATGTTCGGAATGACGTGGAGCAGTTAATTAATGTTCAGAATGAGGTGTAGGAGTTAATAAATGTTCAGAATGAAGTGGAGGAGCTAATGAATATTCAGAATGAAGTGGAGGAGCTAATTAATGATCAGAATGAAGTTGAGGAGTTAATGAATGTTCAGAATGAAGTGGAGGAGCTAATGAATGTTCAGAATGAAGTGGAGGAGCTAATAAATGTTCAGAATGAAGTGGAGGAGCTAATGAATGTTCAGAATGAAGTGGAGGAGCTAAAGAATGTTCAGAATGAAGTGGAAGAGCTAATGAATGTTCAGAATGAAGTAGAGGAGATAAAGAATGTTCAGAATGAAGTAGAGCAGCTAATGAATGTTCAGAATGAAGTGGAGGAGCTAATGAATGTTCAGAATGAAGTGGAGGAGCTAATGAATGTTTAGAATGAAGTAGAGGAGCTAAAGAATGTTCAGAATGAAGTGGAGGAGTTAATGAATGTTCAGAATGAAGCGGAGGAGTTAATGAATGTTCGGAATGAAGTGGAGGAGTTAATGAATGTTCAGAGCTAATGAATGTTCAGAATGAAGTTGAGGAGTTAATGAATGTCCAGAATGAAATGGAGGAGCTAATGAATGTCCAGAATGAAGTGGCAGAGCTAATGGATGTCCAGAATGAAGGGGAGGAGCAAATGAATGTTCAAAATGAAGTGGAGGAGCTATTGAAGGAGCTAACGAATGTTCAGAATGAAGTGGAGGATCTAATGAATGTTCAGAATGAAGTGAAATGTGAAGTCTGAAGTAAGAAATACTTTGCTTTCTCTATGCTATAACTGTTTATATAAACCATGGCAGGTCAGGGAAAAAGAGGGCTTATGGGTGTCTGAAAGTGCCAACTTTGAATAAAGCTTGTATCCATTTTTATATGCAAAAGCATATACCCAAGAGCTTCTATATAGCGCGAATATTTAGGTCCAAGACAGAAACCTTGCTACTTAAGGGGAATGGATACACCTGGTAGATTTTTCCCCCATTTTTCAAAGGGAGACAATTTTGGGGGCTTCCTGTTTGCTTTTCTATAAGCCCTGTCCCACTGAAAAAGGTGTCTACTCTGAAAGGAAAGAATTTGCTCTTCTTAGTTAAACAAAATTTCTAAGACGAAAAAGGGGCATAACTGTGCCATTTTTGCAAAAATTCTAAGTCGAAAAAGGGGCATAACTGTGCCAAAAATATTTTGAGGGTTACCTCACCTATTGGTATGAGTTCCCCTTTTTATAATGAACAACTAGTCTGAGTTTCAAGTAAATATGTTCAGTAATGACAGAGATATTACAAAATGTCCAAGTTTTTGCACGTCCCAGACGCAGGCGATGACCCAGACAACGCCAGAGCTATGACAATACCTCATCGTTTTCTTCGAAAACTGCCAAGCTAAAAATTCCACTGAAGGCTATGTCTTGCCTGCGGGGGCACAAAGTCACCAAACCATGAAATCTAGGTTGAGGTCAAACATAGATGCCTGTGTAAAAGTTGTCACTCCTAGATGCAAAGTAGAAGTAAAACAAAGATCAGGAATTGATACAATTAACTTACCGTAAAAATTCGACTATAAGGCGATTCGGCTATAAGACGGGACCCCTTTTTCAGTTCTTCTAATGTGGGAATTTGCTTATACTCTTTTATAAGACGGGTCAAATTTTTGCCATATCTGTCGGGGCCAATCTGCTACCACTGGATGCCGTTTAGATGTGAGAAATCGGCCTTTTTTCGTCAGAAAACCACTACTTACCCCTCACATGGCTTTGTTTATGTCTGTTGATATAATGTCTTCGTTTGTGAGAGTTACAAACAGAGACAACTCTTACTGAATCTGAATCGGTAGGTCTATTAAGCGTCTGGAAAAGGGTGAAACTTCGGGCCGATAGGTCGTATCGCTTTCGGCCCGAAGTTGGCCCGGTACATGCTTTGCTGGCTAAGACTTCTATCTAATAGATGACAGGGCTGCCAAATCCATTTCCCGGCTGCCCGAGACAAGACCGAAATCGCGCCGGGCAAGTGCAAAAAAAACAAATCGTCTCCAACTGTCAGTCTTTCTGAGCCCTTAAATCCGGTAAAACTAGACCAGTAAGTAAATCGCAATAATTAATGCAGACAAACCATCTGTGTATTTATTACGGTTCAAGTATGACACTTTTGTTAATCCCTGTGGTGCGTGTCGATAAGGTGTGAAAATATGGTCAAGTTATGTCTCGTATTTGCGTTTATCCTCCAATCATAAAATTTAATCCACAATCAATGTGAAAATGATTTAATCGCTCCTCAGACAATTAGCTACATCTAACGGTAGAAGTTTGCATTACAAAAAATGGACTATTCTACGATCTCATGAATGGTTATGTTTTGGCGCCAAATAGCAGACGCTGGGCGAGAAAAGTCGAACGCTGTTGTTGGTTATTGACACGGAGCTTCTGGGGATAATTCGGGAGCTGTGCAAAGCGCTGGTTTTCTATCCACCTCTATTCACAACCGTTAAGCTATCGAGAAAATATTTTTAACGGTTCCTAACATTTTTTTTTATGAACAAGATACACACAATGACATTAAACACGTGTTGGGGTGCTGGCGTCGGATGACGTCATTTACCGATCGCGCGCAGAAAAATGGTAGCGTCGGTTTGTGGGCGGCGATTTATATGAATTCAAAAATCATCGATCGGCATTTTCCGTATGTGTGGTCTTCGCCGGACATTGCCGGAAAAAAGCATGCAGTCCATGACCTCGGCTATAAGACGGGGTCAATTTTTCGGGCTCATTTTGGAGGGAATAATCCTGGTCTTATAGCCGAATTTTTACGGTACTCCACCCAAAAAAGACACCAAAGGGAAAGAAATACAAACATTAAGCGACAAGACCATAATGGAAACCTAAACAAAGGAAGCGGTAAGGACAGTTACTCTCCCACAAAATGGCCATATGGCCATCCAAAATTAAAAGACACAAGTGATACACACAGTAAGTAACAAACAACAACATAAATAAATCGCCACAGAAGAGCCGCCTTGGAATGGTCAGTGGAAGATTTCCACTGGGGGGCTTAAATCGATTTTACGTGGCCACAATCCTCGCTCTTACTTCCGTCGCGATTTAGACAAATAATTTATTCAGTCCGCATGAAGGCCTCCTAACTCATCAGTGCAACATCTCCGTGAACACAAAAATCAAAGAACCACAGAGGTGAGACAACGGTGAGGACTCGACAGCAAGAAACCACTGAAATGCTGGAGCAAAAGAAAACAAAAAGTTAGACTCCAATGAGCCCGACCAGAGACAGACCATCAGGCACCAACCAACATTATCTCTCTAATTCTCAATAAGCCTTTACGTTGGAGCCGTCACAGAATCTGAGGCCTGACCCATCGGCGTGCAATTAAAGAGGGAAGCAAAGTTGCCAACCGTGATTGGGTTAACTACCATGCATGCAGTCTGTGGTATAATATCCATGTTGTACCCAATCTTTTTATATCGAAGAATGATTTTACGAAATTGGGTGCTGAAGTCATTACGGTTATATATTTTTCTGATTTATATACTAAGTCACCATAAAATTTGGCGTTTGTACCAAGTATCAATAATGAAGCCCTTATAATTCTCGAGAAATAAAATGTTACATTAGGGTGAAAGTTAGGGTGGTTGCAACAATTCACAAAGTCAGTGAACCATGAAATGTAGGTCAAGGTGAGATATGAATGCTTGCATTGAAGTTGCCATTCCTAGATGCAAGTTTGTACCAAGTATCATTACTGCAGCTCTTATAGTTCTCGAGAAATGGACTCTTATATTAGGGGAAAGTTAGGGTGTTCACAATAATTCACAAAGTCAGTGAACCATGAACTGTAGGTCAAGTGAGATATGTATGCATGCATTGAAGTTGCCATCCCTAGATGCATGTTTGTACCAAGCATAATAAATGAAGCTTTTATAGTTCTAGGGACTCTTACATTAGGGTGAAAGTTAGGGTGGTCGCAAATGTTGACGTCTTGATGGACTAACGGACAAACCCGCACTCCTAAATAGTGCCATGCTTAAAGCTGGCGCTACAAATGGGCGTAGAAAACACAATGAAAGAATAACTGAAACCGCCTCAATAATCTTTTAAAAGCAGATATAGTCTTAATTTTAGCCGGCCTTAATAGCAGAATTTTACTGTATTTTGGATATCCATCTTTGAAACCTGTTTATCCAAACTTGTGTTATCATCAATAGTTTTATAAGCAATAGTATTATAAAAAGTTGTGGTGTAATCAGGAACATTACTTTAAATATTTCTGGCAGTTTCACTGATCACTCTTTAATCAATCTTTGGTCATTGGCAAAAAATGATGATGCAGTGGAGTACAACCACGGGCTATCAGGTGCCACATAATATGTTTTCTGCAGGAAGATTACAAATAACACACCTGTGTCAAATAGTGTATTCTTTCCAGTCTCTAAAACGGTCACTAATTTGATGAAAATTTGTGATATTTTTTGTATATAGAGGATCTTACATGAGTGTTCATGTATTATTGAATTTATTAAACGAGTTGAGGAATAGGGATAAAATGCGAGGCTTTGCCGAGCATTTTATCTCTTTTCCTCAACAAGTTTAATAAATTCAATAATACATGAGCACGAATGCAAGATTCTATTTATCATATGACATTTAAAACGCATTTTATTCACAATTGTTTACAAAAATGTCAATATTCCGCCGTTAGTAAACGCGACGTCGTTAAGGACGTCGTACATGTAACGTTACGGGACGTAACTAGCTAATTTGCATATTTAATCCACTAGTGGATTATCGAAAATATTACATAGCGTTATAACACTCTCAGACGAGACGTCATATGATAAATTATATACTCCCACCATATGTTCTGAGTAATTGTAGAACCACCTCAATGAGGCGGTTCCAACAAGTACCCACACCTATGTCTTGGAGCAGGGGCCCCCCCCACGCCCATCAGGGCTTGAAGAAATACAGTCGAACTTCGATGGCTTGTATACCGATGGCTCGTTTACCATGGCTGACTCGAACCCGTTTTTAAGTCCCTAGTGAATTCCTCTGCATAAGAAAAAGTGTGGGATAATTAAGGAGATTTTCGACTTTTATCTTGCAAATGTATGCTGTGTGTAGTCCTTAGAATCGCCTCAATGAAGTCCAAAAATACCCCGTTATGTTTTCTGGAAGTATGCAACAGTGGCTAGAACTTCCGCTGTCTCGAACAAATTTCCATGGTCCCAAACGGGTTCGAGCCATCGAAGTTTGACTGTAGATTTGGCTTCATTGGCTTCCACACAGAGTTGAAACCAATCTCACATGAGCAAACCACTTACAAGGTCTAAGCCTGCCAAGGAAAAGTGGTGTGATTCGGACCATCCCTGCATACAAACCCTATTGGTTTGGACGGTAGGGCTCGAGAATTCGTCTCCAAAATGACCTAAACAGTGTTGATGGGGACTTAAACAAACATGTCTTGGAGCATGACTAAAAGAAAATAAGGTACACCCAGTTTTCTGTATAAAAAGTGAAGTTGAGAGTGGTGCATATTACATGGGCTTGTTAACATGACAATAAGCAAAATATTAGACTTTTTCCAGTCCTTAACCCTTTTTGTACCAAATGGAATCTTCCTCCTTATATATAACAGGAGTTCATTTCAAAATTTAGGGATGTCAGGTTGTGTTTTTATCAAAATTTATTTGGAAAAAGACTGAACTTTTAGCAAACAGTGGAGGCCCTGATCAGACGCCGCGTTCTGCGGCGTCTTATCTAGGCCTGCATTGTTTGCCAGGGTACCCGTTGAGGGGTTTCCGGTACTAAATGGGTTAAGCAACTAGAAATGCATCCAGGACATGGATGCCCCTGCTGATGTTAGTATTTGACTTTCGACTGATAATTATGGCCTTGACCTTACATGTAGGGACCTGGGTCTTGCGTGAAACAAATTTTCTCTGATGGTCAACATTTTGCCAAATAATTTCCAAATCCATCCAGGAACAACAAAGATATTGAGCGGACACAAGAAAAAAACACTTTTCTTTACCTTTGACCTATAAGTATTACCTTGAGCTTGGACGTACCAACCTGGGTCTTACACATGACACATTGACTCATGATGGTCAACATTTCTACCAAGTAATTTCCAAATCCATTCAGAATAACCGGACAAAAGAAAAAGACATTTTTCTTTACCTTTGTCCTCTAAGTATAACCTTGACCTTGAATGTACCAAACCGGGTCTTGGGCAAGACACATTATCTCATGATGGCTAACTTTTCTGCCAAGTAATTGCAAAATCCATCCAAAAATAATAAAGTTATTGACTTTAAGATTTGGACCCTTTTTTGTAACCTATGACCTCTTAGTACAACCTTGACCTTGGAGGTACAGACCTGTGTTTTGCGTGAGACAGATTGTCTCATGACAGCTAACATTTCTGCCAAGATATTTCAAAATCCATCCAGAAATAATAAAGTTACTGACCGTGTTTAAGTTTTGGACACATATTTTGACCTCAAGTATGACCTTGAACTTGGAGGTACGGATCTGGGTTTGATGCATGACATATCGTCTCATGATGGTTAACATTTCTGCCAAGTAATTTCAAAATCCATCAAGAAATAAGAAAGCTATTGACCATGTATAAGTCTCGGGTCCTTTTTTGACCTTTGACCTCTAAGTATGACCTTGGAGGTACGGACCTTGGTTTTGTGTGCGACACATTGTCTTATGATGGTTATAATTTCTGCACAGTAATTCCAAAATCCATACAGAAATAAGAAAGTTATTGACTGCATTTAAGTTTCGGATGGATGGACGAATATACGGATGAACAGACAGACGAATGAACAGTGGCAACGCTATTTGCCCTTCCACCATTCTTCAAATGGCGGGGCATAATAATAAAATACACCATTTTAATATATCAGTACGTAATGACCCTGAGTATTGGGACAGACATGCCTAAGCAAACAGTGCGGATAGAGTTTAGAAGGAGCAGTCTGATCAGGGTCTACACTGTTTTCCATTCTGTATGCACCTTTTGGACACCTTGCTGGTTAGTGAAACAATTTTTTTTAAATTTTATGAGAATTACAGCAAGTCCTCAAGATGTCTGAATTTTTATGGTATGTTGACTCTTATCCTACTGTTCACGACAACCCCTATCTTTGGAAACAGTGTAGATCCAGATCAGATGGCTTCTGAAGAAGCCATCTGATCAGGATCTACACTGTTTGACATTCAGTTTATGGATCTGTAGGAATAAATTACATCAAGTATGGATTTGTAGAAATAAATTACATCAAGTAATCTGATTGGTTCAAAGTCAGAGATGGGTGTGGCTAAAATGAATATTCAGCAAGAGAAGGGTTATAGCTTGACTGTGATCTCTAACCAATGCTGGTAGTTTGTAATAAAGGGTTTAATATATTTGTGTTGTTGGTAAACTCACCCCACTTTCCTATCAAAATATAATAAACACATTTAACGGCTGACAATTAAACATAGAGACCAAAGGAGGCAACAAGAGCTGCCATCAGACAGGATAGCTTGCCTGAAAGGGTGCGTCACGAGGCTCCGCCAAGCGATGCCAAACAGTGATCTCAAGGGAGAGAATTCTTTAATATGCACCCAATACCCATGGTAGATTGCATGGCCTGTCCATGTTGGGCAAAAAGGCCAATTTTAGTTTGTGCTCTATAAACAAGTGATGGCCCACACCCATTGGGGCTTGAAGAACTAAACAAAAGTGCCCAGTGGGGCACGTATACCCCCGGCCAGTGCCATCACCTCAGCTGAAAATAGCAATGTCAAAAGCTTCTTTGCATATACAGAACTACAAAGGGAAATAACTCTAAAAGGCCTGACCCCTTGGCCCTTATTTTCTTTCCCACAATACAACTAGTCATACTGATCATGTTTGCAAAATTTCAAGTTTCTATGTACAGTAGTTATTGAGAAATCTTTGACACAAAATAAAAATATACACTATTAAACAGCAAGAACTACAAAGGGAAATAACTCTAAAAGGCCTGACCCCTTGGCCCTTATTTTCTTTCCCACAATACAAGTAGTCATACTGATCATGTGTGCAAAATTTCAAGTTTCTATGTGAAGCAGTTCCTGAGATATCTTTGACACAAAATAATTGGCCAGTGCCATCACCTCAGCTGAAACAAGAACTACAAAGGGAAATAACTCTAAAAGGCCTGACCCCTTGGCCCTTATTTTCTTTCCCACAATACAACTAGTCATACTGATCATGTTTGCAAAATTTCAAGTTTCTACGTACAGTAGTTATTGAGAAATCTTTGACACAAAATAAAAATATACACTATTAAACAGCAAGAACTACAAAGGGAAATAACTCTAAAAGGCCTGACCCCTTGGCCCTTATTTTCTTTCCCACAATACAAGTAGTCATACTGATCATGTGTGCAAAATTTCAAGTTTCTATGTGAAGCAGTTCCTGAGATATCTTTGACACAAAATAATTGGCCAGTGCCATCACCTCAGCTGAAACAAGAACTACAAAGGGAAATAACTCTAAAAGGCCTGACCCCTTGGCCCTTATTTTCTTTCCCACAATTCAACTAATCATACTGATCATGTTTGCAAAATTTCAAGTTTCTATGTACAGTAGTTATTGAGAAATCTTTGACACAAAATAAAAATATACACTATTAAACAGCAAGAACTACAAAGGGAAATAACTCTAAAAGGCCTGACCCCTTTGCCCTTATTTTCTTTCCCACAATACAAGTAGTCATACTGATCATGTGTGCAAAATTTCAAGTTTCTATGTGAAGCAGTTCCTGAGATATCTTTGACACAAAATAATTGTTTACGGACAGACAGACAGACGGAAAAGACAAAAACTATATACCCCCATTGCATACTTCATATGCCGGGGGTATAAATAGATGGGCTGCACCATGCTTCCAAGCAGAGCTGAATCTGCCCGTACGCAAGTACTGGTATACCGCTAAGAGCATCTAAGCATGCCCAGGCAAAACGGTGCGAGTCTGACCGTCTATGCATATAAACCCTATTGGTTTCATTGGTCAACAGGGCTTGAGATGTCATTTCATCTCAATGCCAGGTAAAAGCCCCACAAAACTTGAAGCAACTTCTCCAAAATGACCTATACAGTGTTGGCAGGAATGTTTAACCACAAATCAAACAAACAAAAACAAAATAATCAAGCAGCCTTTTCATTAGTTTTGAAGAAACCACTCGTTTCTGGTCTCTTCTATGTTCTTTAGATAATCTGTATTTCATCTATCACTGGCTGTGCATTGCTGCAAAGCTGGTTCCATTATTAGTTGCAGTGACTGGTGACATAGCAACAGATATGGTTGGAATTTTGTGACAACTGAAGGATAGTTTTTGTCAATTTTCCATAAAAACCTATATTGTGGGTATTCATTAGAACCGCCTCTGCGAGGCGGTTCTAATGAATACCCACAACATAGGTTTATATGGAGTAATAAGAAAAGCTATCCTTCAATAATTAAAAGACGCAAACCTTATCTGTTGCTATGGGTGAAAAGGATCGGAACGAAAGTTTATTTTTGGGTTTTTTCTTTCAGCTCTTTATGATATGGATGCTTATGAGGAACTATCACTCAATGGGGCATTTGATGCCATTAATGAAAATGAAAACTAGAACTGTCTGAGGATCTGAATATAGCCTTGCTAAAGCGCTATCAGAAACGAAAAAATACAAAAAAAAAGTTTTCAGCTTTCAGCCTCAAATTAAAGGTGGTAAAAAGTGTCAGAGTTATGGAAGGGACACAAATTATTACTGTACTGAGTTTATTCCAAGTGCCATTTTTCAATGTTCAAAGGGTAACTCCAAAAGTAGGCAATCCAGAGTTAAGTTTCATGCGCTCTGCACATCGTCTCATAGTGCTTTACATTTGTGTGAAGTTTGATGAAAATACCTCAAATGGTTTTTGAGTTATCATGAATAACGGAATTACGGAATTAAAGAATTACGGAATCACAGAAGGACAAGGCAAATCCAATATACCCCACTTTTTCAAAGCGGGGCAAAAAAAATCCATTAAATGTGATGACCAATCAAAAGATGAAACTATCAGCTCAATCAAATTTGTGGTTCTGAAGGAGATGTCACAAATGTGAAAAGTTAATGACGGATGGAAGAGGGACAACATGTCACGGCATAGGATGTCCCGGAGCTTAGCTCCAGATCAGAGCTAATAAGAAATAAAAATAATGTAATCTATTAAAAATTCTTCGAAGTGCTTTAAGAGTTAACCTTTCCATTTTCTTCCATTGACTTTAGCATTTTCAAGAAGCTACAAGTTTTATTTCTAGGTTATTTGTTCACAACACCCTATAGCCGGGGTACATGAAATTCGAGTTAAATTTCCAAATATTGCCATACCTAGTACAACAACAGAATGATCGGCTCCCGCCCAACAGGGCTTGAACAAATAGATGGGCTGCATGATGCTTCCTCGCAGAGCTGAAACCGACCACACATGCATGCTGGTTAACCGCTTACAGGATCTAAGTCTGCCCAGGCAAAGCAGTGGGAGTCGGACCGTCCATGCTTATTTACAAACTCTATTAGTTTCATTGGGTGACAGGGCTTGAGATGTCATTTCATCTCCATGTCAGGTAAAAGTCCCACGAAATTGGAAGCCATGTCTCCAAAATGACCTATACAGTGCTGACGGGGACGTTAAACCTCAAATCAAACAAACAAAACAAACAACATAATGATGTACTTCAATACAAGAGAGCTTAAAATACTACACCAAAGCCTCTTTTAACCAAGAGCACCACAAAGCAAGCAATATACACCCGTTAACATTTTACAAGGCTACCCTAGCTCTATAGCTGGACAAAGGCATAAAATATGTGGACTTTTATGAATGTACGCTTGTTATGTTGCTCAATGGCAGCCATTACTAAATGGGTACCAAGTAAATTTGTCCAGAAAAAACATTAGTTTTTGAGATAAAAAAAATTGCATTATGCCTCACAGATGTGTTATTGTAAGCTGTTTTGTTGGAATGTGTTAAGGTAATGAAAATATTCATTACAAAACACGCCTATACAAATACACTGTAAAGTTTTCGCCGAAAAAAAAATTTAGGATGAAAAATTGTGATATTTTCCTTATTACTGCTCAAAATATAGATTGAGGCTGTTCTACGTGGCGGTTCTAATATATTTTATATATACAATATATATTTTAGAGCAGAAATAAGAAAAATAAGGTTTACTCCTGTAAACCCAAGTTTTACTATATAAAAGTGTGGCAGCCGTAAAAGGTCTCCCTACTCTACATCATGGTGTAGTTTATATTTTATTGTCCTTTGAGATCATTGATTCCATTGCTGAATTTTGAAGACATTTGAGGGTCACTGATGAGGCTTAATTGGCTGAAACTAGCTAGATAGTCTGGCCCAGAATATATGTACACTCCATATTTTCCAGTTCTGTGGTGTTTTCCTTGCTTTCAAAGGATAACCCTTTCATGGAGCACATTAAAGGGTGCCAGAATAATATAGGCGTGTGTTCGAGAAGCATAGCTTACCTCCCCTTTTTTTGTAAGGGCGGAATAAGCGACTCGGACTATCAGCGAGAACCAGTATGCATGCAGTACTAATAGGACACTCAGCCAGGCGTTGAACCATAGAAGGGATGGCCAGAACCCTAATGCACAGTAACTTTCATACGCTGTCGTGTACAGAATTCTGAAAATAAAGGAGCAACATACAAGCTACAGATATTGATATGCGAGAATAAAATGTTTCTGCAAGATTCCAATTATCCCATTAGATGCCAATCACAACAGTTGTCGTCTGCTTTTTTTTTTTCGTCTGCAGGTTACTTTAAAACTCATTTTTTGCAAACAGTGTGGACCCAGATCAGAGTGCTCCTCTGGGAGCACTCTGATCTGGGTCCAAACTGTTTGCCCATATTAAAAAATATTTCTAAAAAGATTTAGAAATTGCAGCAGACAACAAAAGCAGACAATATTTACAGATGTAGTTGTTCTCAGCATCAGTTAACCCTAATCCTGCTGAATAAATTAATGTAGCCACACCCATTACTGACTATCAACCAATCAGATTACTTGAATACTGGATTAATTCAAATTCACTAACTGAATGACAAACAGTGTAGATCCTGATCAGATGGCTTCTTCAGAAGCCATCTGATCTGGATCTACACTGTTTTCAAAGATAGGGTTTGTCGTGAACAGCAGCATAAGGGTTAATATTCGGACAATTATGCTCCCACTTCTCCATACGACGTGGAAATCATGAACGATTTATTGATACTTATTTGTGTGAGAAAAAAAAAATCCAGTCACAAAACCAGATGTATAAAGGACAATTGCTCATAAATGCCAGCAATTACTTCAGATCAGTGACCTGCCCGCAATGCTGAACGGCATACTATAATGCTTGTTACAAACATATAATTTGCTGGCGAAAAAAAAAGCATGGATTCTTAACCTTTATTTTAACCAGCAACATTAGTCATACAAAAACCAGCCAGCAAAACAAAACTTACTAAAAGTCCTGTGTTATCAGTATAGATTCAGATAAGACTGCACAAAAAGACAACCATAATGATCCTAAGGAATGTGACAGATAGACCAAAGCAAATAGTGCAGACTCAGATCAGACTAGATCAGACTGCAGAGGGTCTACATGGTTTGCAATTCCATCCGCACTTTTTTGACACCTTGCTAAATAGTTGAACTTTTAGGAGAATTACATCGAGTCCTCAATGTGTCCGAATTTTTAGGATTTTTTTTATGGAAAATTCAGGTCAGCCTGTG
The DNA here is from genome assembly GCA_963580285.1 of Lucinisca nassula. NCBI lineage: Eukaryota > Metazoa > Mollusca > Bivalvia > Lucinida > Lucinidae > Lucinisca > Lucinisca nassula. Next base: position 51,686,465 of record OY757025.1, on the reverse strand, counting down.
CATTCAGCCAGTCTGGCCTGTCTACACTTTTCTCTTTTTCAATTCCAGGTTGCCCCCACGGGAACAAGTAAAAATTCCTTGACTTTTCACTGATTTTTCCATGACTTAACCCTCATCCTGTTGTTCACGACAACACCTACTTTTGCAAACAGTGTCGATCCAGATCAGCTGGCTTCTGAATAAGTCATCTGATCAGGATCTACATACAATGAAGATCCAGATCGGATGTCTTCTGAAGCCATCTTAGACTTTCGGATGAGTCTTTAAACCAAGGACCCGTCTCAATAATTATGACCTTAGCTGTTGGTGGGACGTAAAACTGAAACACACTCCGAAGTAATCTGATCAGAATCTACACTGTTTATCATTCAGTTTGTGAATTTAAATGAAAACAACATATCATGCAATCTGATTGGCTGGAAGTCATAAATGGGTACGGCTAATTCAAATATTCTGCAGGATAAGGGTTAACTCTTATCCTGCTGTTCACGACAACCCTTTTCTTGCAAACAGTGTAGATCCAGATCAGATGGCTTCTGAAGAAGCCATCTGATCAGGAACTACACTGTTTGACATTCAATTTATGAATTTGTAGGAATAAATAACATCAAGTAATTTGATTGGTTCAAAGTCAGAAATGGGTGTGGCTAAACTGAATATTCAGCAAGAGAAGGGTTAAAGTCTGTAAAATTATTCTTTTCATTCATCGAGTGAGTCTAGAGAATGCCATGAATGCCACATTGTGAAGGCAATCAGATTTGGCCACTGAATAATTAATTTAGCCACACTCACTTTTGACTTAGAACCAATCAGACTACGTGATGTAATTTATTTGTACAAATTCATAAATTGAATGACATCGGGTAGTAAATTGTACTTGTTCAAATTTTAGAACAGGTATGGTAAAGATATGATGTGTCAGAATCTTTACAGTTATGTAAAAAAATATGGTAACAACATAAAACTAGATCGCACAGTCGATGAAATACCATCACAATTACCCGCTTTTTCTATGACTGACACTAAAGATATGGCAAAGTCATACTTTTTGACCTTGGGGCCATGTTGGGGTCAAGGTCACAAAAAAGTAGCCCACTGCCATCTACATACCATGTACTATCCACATGCAAAGTAACAAAAGTGTAACTTCAGTGGTTGCAGAGATCCATTTACAAGAAACATGACGGACAGACGGACTGACGACCACTCAACTCTGGTATGAAAACAATATACCGGATTTTTCTTCGAAAAAGCGGGTATAATTATAACTTATTTATATCACAATATATTAAGACATTGTTGAGACAATGATTTTTGTTAGTTATTCTATTATCAATTATGTTAATTTTGGATTTAAGGCCGTTTCAAGATTATTTGACTTATATCCAGCACATCTTTTATCCGATCTGGACAAAAACCAGAGTGCATGGAGAAAACCTTCTGTTATAGAAGCTGCCATGTCACATTAGACCTAAGCAGGGCTGACACCCACAGTGGTTACAGACCTCATGTTCAAGAGACAGCATTCTTAACCACCAAGCAATAGAGGCCCATGTGATTTTGTTACAAATTACTGTAAAATTCCTTTGTTATGACCACCTTTGGGACTGTTCAAAAGTGGTCTAAAGACCACTTTTGAACAGTCCCAAAGGTGGTCTCTCACTAGAGGTCACTGAATGTAGAGTGAGTATTTGAGTTTTAAGTCTCACCAACAGCTAAGGTAAATGAATGAATGAATGAATGATTTATTTATTAACGTGTCACCACTGTATACAATGTAGATACAAAAGTGGAAATAGGAGTACATAAGACAGTGCCAGCCTTTGAAGGCTTATGAGACACGCAAAAAGCGGCTATCGATCATCAATGTAACAGAAGTACCTATGATTTTCTATATGAATTATTAAGTTTGTTCAGATGTATGGTATAATGCATTCTTTCGTTTCTCCAAACTAGAGCTGTCAGAGGATCTGACTATAGCCCCGCTATAGCGCTATCAGAGGAGTAAGACACATTGACTCTAAAAGCTTTTAACCTATCAGGGGAGCTTTCTTAGTTCCAGAGAAAACTTTAATATTTTTTTTTTTCTTTGCTGGGGAGATAACCCCAAGAGTAATGTTGTTGGCCATTATTTACTTACATCCACCTAATGTTCATGTTTATACAAAGTTTCAGCTTTCTTAGTACCTGAGAAAACTGTATCGAAAATATTTTTCATGGTTTGATGGTTAGAAAAGTGAAATGATTTTTTTACTTGCAGAAAATATCCTATCAGGGGAGATAACTCCAAGAGTTATGGGCCTTTGGCCATTATTTTGGTAAGGGCCATACATCCACCCACTTTTCATGTTCATACAAAGTTTCAGTATTCTAGCTTTCTTAGTTCCTGAGAAAACTGTCACCAAACCTTTTCATTTATTAAAAAAATCTATACTATCAGGGGAGATAACTCCAAAAGTAATGGGCCCTCGGCCATTATTTTGGTCATACAAAGTTTCAGTATTCTAGCTTTCTTAGTTCCTGAGAAAACTGTCACCAAACCTTTTCATTTATTAAAAAAAACTATACTATCAGGGGAGATAACTCCAAAAGTAATGGGCCCTCGGCCATTATTTTGGTTAGCTCCCTATATCCACCCATTGTCCACATTTATGCAAAGTTTGAGGTTTCTAGCTTCTTTAGTTCCTGAGAAAACTGTGACCAAACATTTTCATTTAAAAAAAACCTATATTTTCATTTATTTAAAAAACCTATCAGGAGAGATAACTCCAACAGTTATGGGCCCTTGGCCATTATTTTGGTAAGCTCCCTATATCCACCCATTGTCCACATTTATGCAAAGTTTGAGCTTTCTAGCTTCTTTCGTTCCTGAGAAAACTGTGACCAAACATTTTCATTTAAAAAAACCTATCAGGGGAGATAACTCCAAGAGTTATGGGCCCTTGGTCATAATTTCGGTAAGGTCCGTGGAGGCACCCATTGTCCACGTGTATACAAAGTTTTAGTTTTCTAGCTCTCTTAGTTTCGGGGAAAACTGTGACGAAAAAATAACGGAATAACGGAATTACGGAATTACAGAATTACGGAATTACAGAATTACGGAATGACAGGGCAAATCCAATATAGCCCCACTTTTCAAGCGGGGCTATAATAAAAATAGTCAATCCTTTGATCAGAGTATGCTAAAAGTTTCCTTATCATGCCATGGGTGTCCTTCAGAACCCTCTCATGGCGGTGGTCCCAACAAGCATTCATGTCTCGTATCAAAAAAAAGAACAGAAAAAAGTTAATGTGCGTTCGTACCGGCAAACCCTAGTATTCTCCGAATAAATGGGGTGTGCCGAGGTATGCTGTGTAAAGACTTGTTCACAAGATGTCGCACTTGTAAGACATTATAGAGTCTTGCTACCAGCAAAAATTTGGTAGGTTGATTCGCGAAAAAAGAGGGTTTAGCGACTATATTTATACTAGCAGCAGACGAGCCTTATGCATAGTCCCGCTCGACAACTCGCTGGTCGCTTCTTCTTCAAGATAAAGGGGGTAATATCATATTGGCCATCTGAAGAGCTCCTTGTAAGACTGCACATCTGCGCAGTCCCAACAGGAACCTCTCTAATGGGTCAATTTAAGAGATCTCTCTTCCGCAATATGGTCATCACATCACGCAAAGACGCCTATGTAATTTTGACCCCTTATATAGTAAAAGTGGGCTCTGTAGGAGTAAACCTTATTCCTCCTATCTCCGCCCTAAAACACAGACCCGCCTTATCGAGGCGTCTCCAACGAGCACCCACAATTCACATTCCGAGCAGAAACAAGAAAAACATCACCGTTATTCATTTGTATAGGCGTGTTTTCGTAATGATAACTGATCAGTTCAACAGTTTGTATTTCTTTTCTGTTGCTGCGATTATGAAATTTGCTACCAACTTAGCAACAGAGATATTTGTTAACAGTAAGCATAGTTTTTCAGTTAATGTAAATGTTTGAAAATCTAACCAGTTTTGAAATAATCTATCAACATCTGAAATCAGGTTTTGTCTGATATCACTGGTTTTGGTGCACTTTAACAAGAAATGTTCTTCTGTCTCAGGTTCACTTCGACAAAGTTTACACAGGCGATTTTCCACTGGAACGCCACGGTAACGCCCTAGTTCTATTTCCAGTGGATAAGTAAGGTCATAGGGAGACGAGACCTCGGTTTAAAGACCCATCTGAAAGTCTGGAGAAGCCCGGGATCGATCCTGCCATCCCTGGTTTACAAGGTGAGAAGCATAGCCACTGCACCACGGAGGCTTCTGCACTGAATGTAATAAACACAAAGAAAATGTAACTACCATCTTCGAAATATGCTTTTAGAAGTAGAATTGGTCTTATTTGTAGGTGGTCTTAATAGTGGAATTTTATTGTTTTGATTGTTGGGTTTGAAGTTTAACATCCCCGTCAACACTGTAAAGGTCATTTTGGAGACGTTGCTTCCAATTTTGTGGGACTTTTACCCGACATTGAGATGAAATGACATCTCTAGCCCTGCCACCTAATTAAACCAATAGGGTTTATAAGCATGGACAGTCCGACGAGCACTGCTTGGCCTGGAAAGCTTAGATCATCTATGTGGTTTACCAGTGCTCGTGTGCGGTTGGTTTCAGCTCTGCGTGGAAGCATCATGCAGCCCATATATTTCTTCAAGTCCCCATGGGCGGGGGCCAGTTTTCCCTGTGGAACAGGTAAGGGAAGCCTCACCGACCATTGTCCTGCTGAATAAATTATTTTTGCCACACCCATTTCTGAGTGTCAAGCAATCAAAATTGCTTGATATTCAATTCACAAACTGAATGATAAACATTGCAGATCCAGATCAGATGCCTTCTTCACCAGCCATCTGATCTGGATCTACACTGTTTGCAAAGGTAGGGTTTGCCATGTTCAGCAGGATAAGGGATATACAAATTCTCAACATATTCTTATATTACACTAGTGACAATTTCAAATGGGCCCAGTCAAACGATTTTGGTTCTTATCGCCTATGCGAGCAGCGAAGGTTCAGGCGAGCCTGCGCATCCCCGCAGTCTCGCCAGAACCTTCGCTGTTCACTTATACAAGCAGTGAATCAAGAGGAACCTTCAGACAGAAAGCCATCTCCCTGGCCCCTCTGAATGGCTGCACATGCACTAAAATTTGTTATGACGGAATGCTCAAAGACACAAATTCGCTTGGCGGGGCTCAAATGAACCTTATGGAACTCCCAAAAGGCTCAATAAAACATTGTATACTAATGGACACCTCCATTGCTATATGCTGGACAAGGTCATTTGTCATATAAGGGGTGTCAGGCCTATATTTTCATTTTAATTCTACTTTTGATGGAGATTCTGTTAGCAAATAGTGTAGGCCCTGATCAGACGCCGCATTTTGCGGCGTCTGATCTGGGCCTGCACTGTTTGCCTAAGTACCCCTTTAGGGGATTCCCGCATGTAATGGGTTAATAAAATGGTCACTCAGGCTCATTAATAAAATGGGCACTCACGTGAAAATGTTCACTTACTTCAATGGATACATCACAAGTCTGGTAATAAACCAGGTGAGTCCAAATACTGCGAACAAAACATCACAGAGTTTATGAGCCTTGGCGTATTTGGCCATTTTTGCAGCCTGAAAAAGAATGACATGCATTAACCACTTTATATGATGTGGCATCTGAGAATGTAATAAACAGGCCTCATACTGACCATGATTTTCCATGCCTGAAAGGAAGGCCTGATTTTTCCGCTTCAACCCTCATCCTGCTGAACAAGACATAACTATTACCTTTGCAAACAGTGTAGATCCAGATCAGATGGCTTCTGAAGAAGCCATCTGATCAGAATCTACACTGTTTGTAATGCAGTTTGTGAAAATATCAAGTAATTTGGTTCACTTATAGTAGGAAATGGGTGTGGGTCAATAAATTTATTCAGCAGGATAAGGGTTAAATAGTTTTTTAAACAGACTAAAGGAAGAAAAAATCAAAATCTAAAAGCCTGAAATCATGAAAAATATCAAGCTCTAAAAGCCTGAAATCCTGCAAATGCCTGAAAAATATGAGGCCTGAATAAAGACGTATTAAATTTGGTGATCCACTAGAGGATTAAATATGCAAATTAGTTAGATACACCCTGTAAGGTTACTCGTACCACGTCCTCATTAGCGTTGTGTGTACTTATGGTGGAATACTGACATTTTTTCTTTAAGAAATCATGAATAAAATGTGTTTTAAATGTCATATCATATATAGACTCTTGTATCCGTGAACATGTATCATTACATTTATTAAACTCGTTGAGGAAAAGGCATAAAATGCTTGGCATAGCCTTGTATTTTATCCATTTTCTTCAACTCATTTAATAAAATCAATTATACATCAACACTCATGTAAGATCCTCTATTTATCACATAACGTCACTCTTATTTAATATGCCATCAAAATGATGATATGATCACATACCGTAAAAATTCGGCTATAAGACGAGGATTTTTCCCTCCAAAATGAGCTCCAAAAAATGACCCCGTCTTATAGCCGAGGTCATGGACTGCAGGCTTTTTTCCGGCAATGTCCGGCTAAGACCAGACATACGGAAAAAGCCGATCGGTGATTTTCGAATTGATATAAATCGCCGCCCACAAACCACCGCTACGATTTTTCTGCATGCGATCGGTAAATGACATCATCCGACGCCATTACCCCCACACGTGTTTAATGTCATTGCATGTATCTCTTTCATAAAAAAAAAAAAAATGTTTGGAACTGGTAAAACATATTTTCCCCGATAGCTAAGCGGTTGTGAATAGAGGTGGATAGAAAATCAGTGCTTTGCACAGCTCCAGAGTTATCCCCAGAAGCTCTGTGTCAATGACCAACAACAGCGTTCGACTTTTCCCGCCAACGTCTGCTATTTGGCGCCAAACATAACCATTCATGAGATCGTAGAATAGTCCGATTTTATAATGCAAACATCTACCTTTAGATGTAGCTAATAGTCTGAGGAGCAATTAAATCATTTTCACATTGATTGTGGATTAAATTTTATGACTGGAGGATAAACGCAAATTAGAGACATAACTTTACCATATTTTCACACCTTATCGACACGCACCGCAGGATGGCAATTATACGACAGGGATTAACAATAGTGTCATACTTGAACCGTAATAAATACACAGATGGTTTTTCTCTAAATTGACAGCAATTTACTTACTGATCTAGTTTTACCGTATTTAAGGACTCAAAAAGACTGGCAGTTGTAGACGATTTTTTTTTTTTTTTTCCACTTGTCCCGACTGAGCGTCATAAGGTCAAAGTGCACCTGCCCGGCATGATTTTGGTCTTGTCCGGACGGTCGGGAAATGGATTTGTCAGCCCCTGTCGTCTATTAAATAGAAGTCTGTGTAGCCTAAGCCAGCAAAGCATGTACTGGGCCGACAGCGATACGACGTATCGGCCCGACGTTTGCCACTATTTTGTGCTAGCTGGGGCGTTGGTTCTGAAACTGAATAGCTAGGTGTTGTGTTCCCGATAAAAAAAAACCTTCAGCTACTTATAAAAAAAGCTGCATCAAATATTTCTAAATTTTGTGGATGGAAATGAATTTCTCCCCTTTCCCAACGCTTAATAGACGTACCTATTCAGATACAATAAGAGTTGTCTCTCTTTGTAACTCTTACAAACGAAGACAAAGAATGTCAACAGACATAAACAAGCGGCCAAACAAGCCATGTTAGGGGTAAGTAGAGGGGTTTTCTGAAGAAAAAAGGCCGATTTCTCACATCTAAATGGCATCCGGCGGTAGCAGATAGGCCCCGACAGATATGGCAAAAATTTGACTCGTCTTATAAAAGAGTATAAGCAAAATCCACCTTAGAAAAACTGAAAAAGGGGTCCCGTCTTATAGCCGAATCGCCTTATAGCCGAATTTTTACGGTAATAATTACACATGGTTACTACTTACTAGCATGTACTGCCATGACATGGTCTGTGACAACCATAGCAACAGATAAATTAAATATTTTCTGATAACTGAAGAATCCATGGGGTCAGTGTTTGGCAATGCTTGTCCGGGCATCTTTAATAGTGCCATATTATGATGCACAGTACATATTTTCTGTCTGCATCTGACAGAAATGAATTGATGTCAAGAAAATAATCTTGGCCCAGTTGTTCAAAGAACTGTCAAATTGGCCCAGTTGTTCAAACCACAGTCAGATCAACAACCTTGTAAGTAGTCAAAACTTATACTGTCCTAAAAATAATATTATCCAATACAAATGTAGTTTTGCTGTAAAATTGTGAGCAGCTTTTGCATTTGCAAAAGCTGCTCACATTTTTCAGCAAAAATGTAAGTATATTTGCTGTATTAAATGATTCCACTGCGGAATTTTAAAATTATATTTTAGGGTCACTGATGAAGTCCAATTGGCCAAAACTAGCTAGTCTGGCCCAGAAAAAAACAACTATACACTCTACAGTTTTCAATACTCTTTTGAAGTCTTTGTTTCCGAAGGATAACATTTTTAAATAACATACCGTATTCGCCCTAATTACCGCACATGCTCCTATAAGCACACACCAAAGATATTTTTGAAAAGGAAATGCATAAGCTCAAACTGTACAGTAACCTCCCCACTGGAAGCTCTCACAAAAATCGCTAAAAAACTAACCGTTATTTCTTCAACAGTGAAGGCAATGCTTTAGTATCATTTTCCGTCCCATTAAATATCAGTATGCATAATCTCGGGGGCTAATGTTTTCTGGAGTGTGCGCTAATTAGGTAGATTTTTCACTGTGATTTTTTGACATGATTTTGAAAAAACTAAGCGCCTGGTGCGGTAATTAGGGCGAATACGGTATAAATTATTGAAGTGTGAACGATATTTTGATATTTTACATCATTAGTTTTGGACAAATGGTCCCAGCATAGTTTTAGACTTGTGCTCAACTAAGACTCAGATCAACCTGTATACCTACTCAATCACAATATTTTTATGCCCCCACCTATTCGAAGAATAGCGGAAGGGCATTAAGTGTTAGCCCTGTCTGTCCCGCCCGCACGTAAGTGTTATGGGTGAGTGATTGTGGGGTTAGTGGCTGTATACCGCTACATTATGGGGTTAAAATCTCCATAGACTTAACATTGTGAACCCCACAATGTACGTCTTGTAAGAATGTCCATCCCACTTTGTGTTTTTCTTAATAATAACTTCATGCTATACCTATTACATTTACATATAAACCCTTTTTCTGAATGGCATTTTGGCAGGGGGCATCTGTGTCCTATGGACACTTTTTTTGGTCTAGTCTGTATGAAATAGCTTTAGGACAACAGGCGTCAATATACAGTCAAACTTCAATGGCTCGAACACCTTTGGGACCTCGAAAATCTGTTCGAGACGGGGGTTGTTCGAGCCACGGAGGTTAATGTCAAGAGGCATAACGAGATACTTTTTGACATCTTTTCGGTGTTCTATAATGAATATGTATGCTGTGTGTACTCATTATAATCACCTCATCGAGGCGATTCTATTGGGTACACACAGCATATATTTGCAAGATAAAAGACTTAAATCTCCTTAATTATCCCCCACTATTTCTTTTGTAAAGGATTTCGCTATGTGCTCCAGAATGTGTTCAACTCATCCATGGTAAACGAGCCATCGGAGTTCGAGCCATCGAAGTTCTACTGTAGTGCACAAGGAATACTGATGCCCAGGCCAAACTGAGTCTTTGCTGTACATGTGCGCAAAGACAAGTCTCGCTGGTCGTAGCTTATACAATAGAATTTCGATGGCTCGAACACCGATGGCTTGTTTTCCATGGCAGAGCCGAACCCATTCTGGAGTCCCTAGGGAGTTTCTCTACATAAGAAATAGTTAGAGGAAAGTTCGGACATTTTCGCCTTTAATTTTGCAAATGTATGTTGTGTGTACTCATTAGAATCGCCTCAACAACGCAATTCTAATGAGTACACACAGCATATATTTATATTATAGAACACCGAAAAGATGTCCAAAATTATCCACGTTATGCATCCTGGAAGTAGCCATCAGTGGCTCAAACTACCCCTGTCTCGAACAGATTTTTGTGGTCCCAAAGGTGTTCGAGACATTGAAGTTTGACTGTAGTTTTACAGTACTTACCTCAATCCAGAAATCCACAGAGTCGTGTATACAGAGTACCAGTGTGCCCACACGGGGGAAGTTTATGAGCCAGGAGAATGATAACAATGATATTGTTGCTATGTGATGTATAAACATTTCTATGAAATCCTGAAACAAAGATCAAAGATCAATAGTACCGTATTCAATTCAAACTTCACCCTTGACCTGCTGAATATTTATATATGCCACACCCAGTACTAGTTATCAGCCAATCAGATTACTTGATGCAAATTATTGCAACAAATTATTGAGCTGAATGACAAACAATGAAGATCCTGATCAGATGGCTTATCTGGATCTTCATTGTTTGAAAGATAAGGCATATCGGCGCTCAGCAGGACAAGGGTTAAGTATTCTGACTCCACTCCTTACCATAGTTGTTCTAAAATTTGAACAAAGTACAATTTACTTCTCGATGTTGTGTCTAAAAATAGCTGGGTGAGTGGCAAATAGTGCAGACCCAGATGAGACGCCCCATTCTGCGGCGTCTCATCTGGGTCTGCACTATTTGCTCAGGCCTAGATCTGTCCGAATACATATGGAAAATACAGTTAGACTGTTTGTGTGTTTAGGGTTTAACGGCCCAGTCAACACTGTTTAGGTCAGTTTCCATGACAACACTTTTCCAATGTTTGCCACTTTACCAGCTATTTTTAGACACAACATCGGGAAGTAAATTATACTTGTTCAAAATTTTGAACAAGTATGGTAAGAAGTTGTAGTGTCTGTTTGTTTGATTTGAGGTTTAACGTCCCCGTCAACACTGTAAAGGCATTTTGGAGACGTTGCTTCCAATTTTCTGGGACTTTTACCCGACCTTGAGATGAAATGACATCTCAAGCCCTGCCGCCCAATGAACCAATAGGGTTTATTAACAAGGACGGGCTGACTCGCACGGCTTTGCCTCGGCAAGCTTAGATACTCTAAGGTTTACCAGTACTCGTGCTGGTCGGTTTCAGCTCTGCGTGGAAGCATCATGCAGCCCATCTATTTCTTCAAGCCCCGATAGCCGGGGGCCTTGTAGTGTCTGAATATTTAGGGTAACTTGATTAATAATATAAAGTGTCCCAGAGTGTGTGTGTGTGTGGGGGGGGGGGGGGGGGTGGGGGGAGTTAAAATGAAAGAATTTTGGTGCCAACCACCAACTTCATTTGGCCCTTTCATCCCCCAAGTTTCTGAAATGGTATCTTCCATCTCTGAATTTTACATGCTGGAATTGATCAAGAGGGACTGATTTTTCTATCTACCCCTCACACCCATTATTCTTTTTTCTTCCATTACTTTCATTTTTGAGCATGGGTTTTTAATAATAGTCATTTTGATTGCTGATGTCTGTCATATTGTGGTGATATTACTGCTAAGTTTAGTGACGTCAAAACCTTCAGTGAAATCAAGGTTGAGGCGTACATCATATCCTATTCACTCATTGTACATAAAACATACAAAATTCATTTCCTATCCTAGCGTCCCGTCAAAGGGCAAGAACATAAAAGTGTAAGAAAACAGTGTCTGATCAGACTCTACAGTAACCAGTTTCTCTCATTGTATATAAAACATATCTTATCCTAGCATTCCATAAAAGGGCAAGAAAACAGTGTCTGATCGGAGTCTACTGTAAGCATGTTGCTTTACAGGAATTTTTGTAACAATAAACAACATTAATCAGATACCCCGAAATTGGTAATGGAGCTGTCTCAAGTTGTTGGCTGGAAGATTCTTATCTTACTCAGGTTATCATACCCAGGACTAATGGCTCAAATGCCTTTGGGACCCTGAAAATTTGCCAAGTTAGGGGTAGTTCATGCCAATGAAGGTAAATCATGAAAACCCCTAGGTCAGGATGCATAATGGGGGTGATTTAGTGATAATCTTTTCAATATTCTATCAAATAATATTCATTTGTTGCCCTTGTCTGAGAGGAATGGCAATTTTTTCAGCGGAGCAGATAATATTGCCCAAGGGCAAATATGACAATTTGTTCACCAGAGAAGGTAATATTGCCTGCTGGCAATATTATCTGCTCTGGTGAGCAAATCGTCATATTCCCTGCACATAAGGTCTGCCCTAGGGCAATTACCTGGTCTGGGGAACAAATCATCATATTCCCCTCACACAAGGCCTGAGGTAATATTGCCCAAGGGCCAATATGAGGATTTGTTCACCACAGCAGGTAATACTAACCCTCTGGCAATATTACCTGCTCAGGTGAACAAATCGTTATATTCCCCTCACACAAGGTTAGCCCACGGGCAATTACCTGCTCGGGGGAACCATCATCATATTCCCCTCACACAAGTGCACCAAAAGTTTTATTATTTGGAATTCTATATTGCCCGAGGTAATATTGCCCGAGGGCCAATATGAGGATTTGGTCACCACAGCAGGTAATACTGACAGAGGGAAAATCCTCTGGCAATATAACCTGCTCAGGTGAACAAATCGTCATATTCCCCTCACACAAGGTTCACCCACAAGTAACTAGAGCTGTCAGTGAAACTGACTAGGGCCCCGGCAGCGCTATCAGAAATTTGTGGACGGACAGACGGACAGACAGACAGACAGACGGACGGACAGAGTGATTACTATAGGGCACCCACACTTTCAGTGCCGGGCCCTAATTACCTGCTCAGGTGAACAAATTATCCTATTCCCCTCATATAAGGGTAACAAATGTTATTATTCCGAATTCTACCAGTGCATCAAAAGGGAATATTATAGGGTTACATGATCTTTTGGATATTAATGAAGTATAGTCAAGAGGGCCCAGGGGGCCCTGATTTGCTCACCTGAGTGTCACTGTCTCTAGTACATTCTATTTTTAGTTCTGGTGGCCATCTTGTCCATCAGAGTGAAACAATTTTAGCTATTTTGGTAGGCAACATTCTTGTGAAGTTTGAATCAAATTGGCCCAAGGCTTTAAGAGGAATTCACATCTGAAGCAAATTTATGTTTTTCTATTATTAGCTCTAGCAGCCAACTTGTTTATCAGAGCAGAACGATTTTAGCTATATTTGTAGGCAGCCACCTAGGTAACATTTTTAAGGAGGTTGAATCGAATTGGCCCAAGGGTTAAGGAGGAGTTCAAATTTGAAACAAATTTACAATGTTTTTATTTTCTACTTTTAGCTCTAGTGGCCATTTTGCTCATTGGAGCAGAAACGTGAGAGCCATTTTGGTAGAGGGTCACCTAAGCAACATTCTTATGAAGTTTGAATGAAGTTGGCCCAAGGGTACAGGAGTTGTTGTTGAAGGGTTTTTTCTATTTTTAGTTCTGGTGGCCATCTTCTTCATCAGAGCAGAACCACTTTAGCTATGACAGCCATCTTGTTCATCAGAGCAGAAAGATTTTAGATATTCTGGTAGGAAGCCACCCAGGCAGCATTCCTGTGATGTTTGAATCAAAATGGGACAAGGATTTAGGAGGAGTTAGCGTCTGAAGCAAATTTACGATGTTTTTCTAATTTTTAGCTCATCAGAGCAGAACCGTTTTAGCCATTTTGTCAGAAAATCACATAAGCAACATTCCTATGAAGTTTGAATGAAATTGGCCCAAGGGAACACGAGTTGTTTTCTGAAGATTTTTTTTATTTTTAACTCTGGTGGCTATCTTGTTCCTTTTAACTATTTTGGTAGGGAGCCTCCCAGGCAACATTTAATCAAATTGGCCCAAGGGTTCAGGAGGAGTTCGCATTTAAAGCAAATTGTTGACGACGCACGACGAACATTGACTGATCACAATAGTTCACTATGAGCACTTAATGCTCAGGTGAGCTAAAAAGGAATCTGTGTACTCATTAGAACCCTCACTAAGGTGATTCTAGTGAGTACAGACCACATACCTTTTCAGCATAAACTAGAGTGAGTGAGTGTTTGAGTTTTATGCCCCACCAACAGCTAAGGTCATACGGAGATGGGACCTCGGTGTAAAGACTTGTCCAAAAGTCTGGAGAAGCCCTGGATTGATCCTGCGACCCCTCGTTTACAAGGCGAGTAGCGTAACCACTACACCACTGAGGCTTCTAGCATAAACTAGAAAAACCTCCCTAAATTTTCTTTACTATATGGTCAGAGTAATTCTCTAGGGACTCAAGAATAAGTTCAAAGTAGCCAATTAGCTGTGGTAAACTGGCCTTGTTTTTCATACTGGTTTTGGTTTTAGGGCCCTTTCAAGATTATTTCACTTATATCAAGCCATTCTTACCCAGAGGTGGGCGAAAACCAGAGAACCCGGAGAAAAACTCTGTCCTTCCGCAGAACATTCGCATCTCACATGTGACTCGACCCAGGCTCAAACCACAGTGTTGGGAGACCTATTATTATGAGTCAGTGCTCTTATCCACTAGGCCACCGAGGCCTGTTGCCATTAAAGTTTCACTGCTTTGATTAAATTAACCAGGAAGGATTAAAGCAAGCAACTTCAGCTCTTTTACACTGAATCACTTTCTATTTCAGACAAAATCACTGTCAGAGTTTAACACTGAATCACTGTTCGCTAAATCACTTACTTTTCTTTTTACATCTAGGAACTGTGAAAACATTAATGACCAGTAGAATCCTAGCTCTATCATATAATACCAGAATATACTGGGGTCTACAGACTGAAATAGACAAAAACAAATATCAGGGCCCAGCTGTTAAAAGCATCGTTAGCTTAACGAGCTCATTAGTGGTCAAAATATTAACCGTTCTAGCAAGAACAATATCTAACACAGTGCTATTTTTCCTGAAAAAAGGTGAGCATTTGCAAAAGCTGCTCACATTTTTTTCTGCAAAAACATTAAAATACTTGCTATATTAAAGGATTAAAGTTTAAAAGATATGTTAACTAACGGCATGGTTAGATTTGAACAACTGGCCCCAGGATCCAGGTTCAAAACCAACAATGTCATTATTTAACATGTAATTGAAACTTTGATCATTCCGTAGAGTAAATATGCTTGTATTTTTGCTGAAAAAATTTAAGTAACGTATTTACAGTATGTATTTTGACAGACAGGCCTAACAAACATTGTAGACCCAGATGAGATGCCGCAGAATGTGATGTCTCATCAGGGTCTATAAGGTTTGCCACACACCCCGCTATTTTTAGATTCAACAGCGGGTAGTAAATTGTACTTGTTCAAATTTTAGAATAAGTATGGTAAGAAGATGAGGTGTCTAAATACTTAGGATAAATATGATAGCTTTAGTTTTCAGATAATTGTGCATATCAAGATTCAGATCAGCCTGTGCATCCAAGCAGTCTCATAAAAATCTCTTTTTTGTGCATTATACAGATGCCCATACCAAAAGCTTCATCACAAACTTCATTACATTTTGTCTGTGTGTGTTGAGGTTTTATATCCCCATTAACACTACTGAGGTCATTTTTGGAGATGTTGCATCCAATTTTGTGGTACTTTCATATATGACATATCAAGCCCTACCTCCCAAAGAAACTGCTAAGCTTTAAGGGACGGTCCTACTCGTACCACAAGCGGTTTACCAGTACTCATAAGTTCTGTCGGTTTCAGCTCTGCATGAAAGCATCATGTCATTACATTTAGAGCAGAAGTAAATGAATAATGCATACCTGCAAACCCATCTTTCTTCTACATGTTTTGTTTGATTTGAGGTTTAACATCCCCATCAACACTGTATAGATCATTTTGGAGACGTTGCTTCCAATTTTGTGGGACTTTTAACTACATTGAGATGAAATGACATCCCAAGCCCTGTCGCCAATGAAACCAATAGGGTTTATAAGCATGGACGGTCCGACTTGCACCGCTCTGCGCAAAGCTTAGATCCTCTAAGCGGTTTACCAGTACTCTTGTGCGGTCGGTTTCAGCTCTGCGTGGAAGCATCATGCAGCCCAAATATTTCTTCAAGCACCGATGGGCGGGGGCAAACTCTTTCTTCTACATAAAATGGGGTTTATCAGGGTATTTAATACATCATTATATGGTCTAATTAACGTGCAGATGCATCTAAATAAATGGTAAATAAATTGTTTGGTTTCAATCTATTTTTTCACTTATTTCTTCCATTCTAGCATGGCATTTACACAGTTCCAGATACAGGACAGTCCCTTTATAAGGCTATGTTATAAGTGAACAGTGTTATAAATACAGGATCTTACAAGAGTGGTCATTTCATATGAAATTAATAAAATGAGCCTTAAGCGGGTTTGATAAATTTCATATGAAATGACCAGGAGTGTAAGAATCTGTTTATCATATGACCATTTTAAACTGGATTTTATTGCCTTTATATTTGACGATTGTTTCCACAATAAATGCATGGTTGACATGGGCGTCGTCATGACGTTACTTAATCCCGCCAAAGTGTTATTACACATGGTCATGTCGGGTAAAAGTCCCACAAAATTGGAAGCAACGTCTCCTAAATGACCTTTACAGTGTTGATGGGGACGTTATACCTCAAATCAAACAAACAAACAAAAACACATGGTCATATGATTTTTATTGTTTGTTTGTTTGTATCGGAGTTTAACGGCCCAGTCAACACTATTTAGGTCATTTTTGAGCCGGTCAGTTATCCTATCCACAAGCGGTTAACCAGTGCAGTGTACATTCTTTCGCCAGAAACTGATAACTGCCCTTCTTGAATCAGCAGAAGGGAGAGAATGACGGTAGAAAAGATTTCATGATTAATCTCCACGAAAGGATGTTGCCGACCCCGGCAGGTATCGAACCCGTACACGACGTTATCCACTGCTTATTAACAACGTCATATGATAAAGGGATATTTTTATATAGAAATTACATCAAAATAACAATTTGGGAGGTAAGACATGTCCGTGTTATAACCAAACCGTGCTATAATGAGTAGAGTTTGGTTTGTTTGTTTGTATTGGAGTTTAACAGCCCCGTCAACACTATTTTAGGTCATTTTTGAGCCGGCCAGTTTACCTCTCCACACTTTTCCTGGGCAGGCTTATACGTAAGCGGTTAACAACCAGTACAGTGCACATTCTTATGTCAGAAACCGACACCTGCCCTTCTTGAATCAGCGGAAGGGAGAGAATGAACGTAGAAAAGATTTCATGATCAATCTCCACAAAAGAATGTTGCAGACCCCAGCAGGCATTGAACCTGTGTCCTCCTGATCACCAGTCAGACGTGCATCCCGATGAACTACCGAGGCCGGCGGTGATGCATCTAAACAAATGTTTTGGTTTCAATCCATTTTTTGGCTTATTTCTTCCATTATAGCATGCCATGTGCACAGTTCAGACAAGTGTTAACAAGGATAATGAAGGCGCCCGCCCATCGGGGCTTGCCTGCACTGCATGATGCTTCCATGCAGAGCTGAAACTGACCACACACGAGACCTGGTAAACTGCTTAGAGGATATAAGCCTGCCCATGCAAAGCGGTGCGAGTCGGACCGTCCATGCTTATAAACCCTATTGGTTTCACTGGGCGAGAGGGCTTAAGATGTTAATATCTCAATGTTGGGTAAAAGTCCCACAAAATTGGAAGCAACCTCTCCAAAATGACCTTTACAGTGTTGACGGGGACTTTAAACCTCAAATCAAACAAACAAATACACAATGTTACCCACTGCTTGTCAAAGATGTCATATGATAAAGGGATATTTTTATATAGAAATTACAATAAAATGACAATTTTGGAGGCAAGACCTGTCCATGTTTTAACCAAAACTCTGTTATAATGAGTAGAGTACCAAAGGGACTAAGAAATAAATGGGCTGCATGATGCTTCCACGCAGAGCTGAAACCGACCGCACATGAGTACTGGTAAACCGCTTAGAGGATATAAGCCTGCCCAGGCAAAGCGGTGCGAGTCGGCCCGTCCATGCTTATAAACCCTATTGGTCTCATTGGGCGACAGGGCTTGAGATGTCATTTTATCTCAATGTTGGGTAAAAGTCCCACAAAATTGGAAGCAACGTCTCCAAAATGACCTATACAGTGTTGACGGGAATGTTAAACCTCAAATCAAACAAACAAACAAATCCTCAGTACACTTCCGTATCTGGAGTTGTTAGTTTTATTACTTTCTGTTTCATTGTCATTTAAGGAGCATTTTATCCCCTTATGAGCTCGGCCCCCACCTATAGGGGCTTGAAGAAATATATGGGCTGCATGATGCTTCCACGCAGAGATGAATCTGGCCCGCACACTATTACTGGTAAACCGCTTAAGAGGATCTAAGCCTGTCCAGGAGTGAGTGAGTTTTAGTTTTACGTCCCACCAACAGCTAAGATCAAAGCCTGTCCAGGAACCGCGGTGCGAGGTTGACCATCCATGCTAATAAACCCTATTGGTTTCTTTGGGCGACAGGGCTTAAGATGTCATTTCATCTCAATGTCGGGTTAAAGTCCCACAAAATTGGAAACAACATCTCCAAAATGACCTTTACAGTGTTGACGGGGAAGTTAAACCTCAAATGAAATAAACAAAAAACAAACAAATCCCCATATGAGCTGATTGCTCATGATGTTTTGATTGACTGATTGATTGATTGATTTGAGGTCTAGCGTCCCCAAAAAACAATATAAAGGTCATTTACAAGATGCTGCTTCCAATTTAGCGGGACTTTTACCCGACATTGAGATAAAATGATATTCATTCAATGTAGCCCAATGAAACCAATAGGGTTTATATGTATGGAAGGTCTGACTCGCATCCCTCTGCCTTGGCATGCTTGTTTACCAGTACTCATGTGCGGTCAGTTTCAGCTCTGCATGGAAGCATCATGCAGCCCATCTATTTTCTTCAAGTGCCATTTGGCAGGGGCCCGATTCTAACAAGTACCCAAACATATGTTTTAATGTAGTAACAAGAAAAATTATTCACGCCATTATCCTCAGTACAATTCCATATCAGACCGGCCCCGATAGCTCAGTTGGTAGAGTTCAGCTCCGGGGAACGGGAGGTCACGGGTTCAATCCCGGGCCGCGACATACCAAAGTCGTTAAGAATGGTACTAGCTGCTCCTCTCTTGGCACTCAGATTTACGGGGTAGAGCTAGGACTGGTCGACCCAGTGTCAGGATAATGTGACTGGGTGTGGTATCATGTAATGTGTCTGGGACATGATACTTCAGTGAGGCAGCACTACAAAAGTGAGCACTGAGCTCCCTGTCGCAACCAGACACCGTCGTGATATGACTGAAAAATTGTTGAAAGCGATGTTAAACCCAAATTCACACACACACACACACACTTCCCTATCTGGAGTTATAAATTTTTTGTCTTTCTGTTTCATTGTCATTTCAGCAGCATTTTATCCTGATAATATGAGCTGGCTGCTCATCATTTTATCTTTTTCTTTGTGCAGAAAACATTTAAACATCCAGATCTGCAATTTTACAAACACTTAACCCATAAAATGCCAATCACCACTATTGTTGTCTGCTTTGCCGTCTGCCGGTTACCTTGAAAGTAATTTTTTGCAAACAGTGTGGACTCAGATCAGACTGCTCCTGCAGGAGCAGTCTGATCTAGGCCCACACTGTTTGCCCGTATGCAAAATATTTTTAAAAAGTTTGCAAAAAAATTCAGCAGACGACATAAGCAGACGACATTTACAGATGTACTTTTTCTTGGCGTCTTGAGGGTTATAACCGGGATTAAATGATTTGGTTCATATTTCAACAAGCAAACTCGAGAGTTTCCTCTATTAGCTGTGCAAAACTACTTCATAAATAGATCTTGATATAGAATACTTGTAAGTTGTATCTGTTGATGAGTAGGTTACAAAATAACCCTGATCATTATGATAACACGAGCCTCCATGGCCTAGTGGATAAGAGCACTGACTCTTAATCGCTGTGGTTCGAGCCTCCCTCGGGTCACATATGGGACGCCAAGTTCTGCAACGGAAGGTCAGGTGGATTTTCTCTGCGTACTCCGGTTTTTGCCCACCTTTGATTAACGATTTGCTTGATATGAGTGAAATAATCTTGAAAGGGCAGTAAAACCAACCCCCCCCCCCCCCCCCCCCAAAAAAAAACATTACGATAACACACTCATGCGACATTTATAATGCTTTTTCCATATCTCCATTTTTCATATCTCCAAAATGGCTACTTTTCTGATGAAAATCTGTGATATTTTTCTTATAAATGCTCAAAACATAGGTTGTGTGTGCTTGTTAGAATCGCCTCTATGAGGCGGTTCTAATGAGTACCCACAAAAAACATAGGTTGTGGGTGCTCATTAGAACCGAGTACCCACAACCTATGTCTTGGAGCAGAAATAAATAAAATATTGTCTACCCCCATAAACCCAAGTTTTCTCTATATGAAGTGGGGTTTAGGGGGTTTTCAATTCACGGACATGTTCACGTGATGTTTTAAATGGTATAGTCAGTTTTGGTTTTGTTTTAAGTTGACCAGCCCAGGCAACCCTATTTCAGTAATGCAGACCTGGTCAGTTTACCTTAAGGCAGGCCTATACATATGCAGTTGCACAGGAGCTGACAACTGCCCTTCTTCACACAGTGGAAGGGAGAGAATGACTGTACAAAATATTTCATAACCAACCTCCATGAAAGAAATTTACTATCAAAGATATAGATAAATCAAATCTTATGATCAATAATATTTTTTGTTGAAGAGAATGTTGCCGCTAAAACAAAATGGGTTGTAAGAGTAGGTATCAACATGTTTTTTTTTGTTTTGTTTTTTTCTAATTTCTGCAAGAAAACGTGTTGTGGGTACTAATTAGAATCGCCTCACATTTTATTTTTCTTATTTCTGCAAGAAAACATATGTTGTGGGTACTCATTAGAAGTGCCTAATGAGTACCCACAACATGTTTTCATTATCGAGGTGCTTCTAATAAGTACCCACAACATATGCTTTCATGCAGAAATAAGAAAAATATCAGTCTTTTTGCTTTATCTGCAGCTATGATACTGTTAGTAAAACCATACTAAAACGTATCATTTCTGAGGCTTAGTTTGGCTCCCATGTTCAATTGATGAAGACCCCTTTCCTATTCTCTCTTGAGCAATAAAACCTTTAACCCTTATCTTGCTAAATATTCATTTAAGCCACACCCATTTCTGTCTATCAACCAATCAAATTACTTGATGTAATTTATTGCTACAAATTCATAAACTGAATGCCAAACAGTGTAGATCCTGATCAGATGGCTTCTTCAGAAGCCATCTGATCTGGATCTACACTGTTTGCAAAGATAGGGGTTGTTGTGAACAGAAAGATAAGGGTTAACATATAAATTTCATATGGATTTTATTATTCTACCAATTATTGGCTGCTGAATGAACAATCACACACTTCAGCTGTCGTTTTAAAACTGCAATCGCATAAAAAAATGAATACAAATGCAATACTTCAAGATTCTTTGTGGTTAACCCTGCAGCAAGTAGCCCCAGATAAGAATAATTGTTTGTTTGAAGTTTAATGCCCCAGCAACACTATTTACCGTAATGATCCTAAGTATTGAGGGCTTGCAGACACCTACAGTTATCTTTCTTGCTGGAGACATCTAAGCTCATTTCCAACAGAATTTTAATGTACTTTCCTTATAACGGCCCCCACCCATAGGGGCTTGAAGAAATATATGGGCTGCATGATGCTTCCACGCAGAGCTGAATCCGGCCCGCACACTAGTACTGGTAAACCGCTTAAAGGATCTAAGCCTGTCCAGGAACCGCGGTGCGAGGCGGTCCGTCCATGCTAAAAAACCCTATTGGTTTCATTGGGCGACAGGGCTTGAGATGTCATTTCATCTCAATGTCGGGTAAAAGTCGCACAAAATTGGAAGCAACATCTCCAAAATGACCTTTACAGTGTTGACGGGGACGTTGAACCTCAAATCAATCAAAACAAAACTTTCCTTATAAATAACTTTCTTGTCCCTTGGAAAATTATGTCTAAACATTGATCAATTTATTCTTATGATCTTTAAGAACAATCACAGATATACCCCCTTCTGTGTTTTTATCACAATGGGATAATTGGTCAAACATAAATAAATTTGTACACAAAAACCTGCCTGGTGTCTCCAATATGGCGGATCAAGGGACAAAAATCTTACAAAAATGCTGTGCCTGCAACCTCTCAATTGGGACACATAGGCCTAAGAAAACAGTGCAGACCCAGATCAGACAGCTCCTTCAGGAGCAGTCTGATCTGGGTCTACACTGTTTGCCATTCCTACTGCATCTGTTGAACTCCTTGCTAGATTGTGAAACAAAAATTTGTTAAAATTTTAGGAGAATTACAGCAAGTCATCAACCTGTCCGAATTTTTAGGATCTTTACAGTAGATCATTTTGAAGACGTTGCTTCCAATTTTGTGGGACTTTTACCGAATAATGAGATGAAATGACATCTCATGCGGTGTCGCTCATCATCATCATCATCATCATCATCATCACCATCATCATCATCATCACCATCATCATCATCATCACCATCAGATTTTTGATGACTTGGGGACATTTTTGTTTTCTCGTCTCTCCATTTACCCATATAATGTGGGTACTTGTTACAGTTGCCTCAATGAGGCGATTCTAACAAGTATTCACAAGATATGTTTTCAAATTGAAACAGAGGAAATTAACCCTTGATCATTTTAGCTACACCATCTTATCTAGAGCTATGTTGATTAGTCCATTCTAGACGAGAAATCCCCCCAAAAAGGGGACACTGGCAAAAAGAGCAGGCCCACACCGGCTGCTGATCTTGCAGTGTCTGATCATGGCCGGCACTGTTTGCTAAAATTCAGCCATTTCCCTAAATAAATTCTTATACATTTTGTTTGTTTGTTTGAATATTGGTTTAATGTCCCATCAACACTATTTAGGTCATTTTGGGGACATTGCTTCCAATTTTGTGGGACACCCAACACTGAGATGAAATGACATCTGAAGCCCTGCCGCGCAATGAAACCAATAGGAAGGTCCGTTTCGCACCACAAAAATTGAAAATGGACTGTCAATATATGAGTTCATTCCGGTTAGAATGGGCTAATGAAGCCAAGAGCCTTTTAAGTGGCTCATAAACACTCCAAACTTCTCAGCTGCTTTGGGCATAAGTGCATGTACTTGAGAATATTTGCTCAATATATGAGGGTCATTCAAGTTTGTTTGTTTGATTTGAGGTTAAACGTCCCCATCAACACTGTATAGGTCATTTTGGAGACGTTGCTTCCAATTTTGTGGGACTTACCCGACATTGAGATGAAAAGACACCTCAAGCCCTGTCGCCCAGTGAAACCAATAGGCATGGACAGTCCGACTCGCATCGCTTGGCCTGGGCAGGCTTAGATTCTCTAAGCGGTTTACCAGTACTCGTGTGCGGTCGGTTTCAGCTCTGTGTGGAAGCATCATGCAGCCCATCTATTTCTTCAAGCCCCGATGGGCGGGGGCAGGGGTCATTCAAGAATTAGTGAAACAAGTCCAACACAACAGGAATCAGAAATATGGCCCTTACAAGTAAGCGTGATATCTTGTCTACCAGCAGGCATAAATACTTCAATTTAGAGCCGTGGACTGCATTGCCATTATGACTTGTTAAACCATTGTATACTAGTAGACACTTCCATTGCTACTATGGCCCCCGCCCATCAGGGCTTGAAGAAATATACAGGCTGCATGATGCTTCCACGCAGGGCTGAAACCGACCCACGCACGAGTACTGGTAAACCCCTTAGAGGATCTAAGCCTGCCCAGGCAAAGCGGTGCGAGTCGGCCCGTCCATGCTTATAAACTCTATTGGTTTCATTGGGTGACAGGGCTTGAGATGTCATTACATCTCATTGTTGGGTAAAACTCCCTCCAAAATGGAAGCAACGTCTTCAAAATGACCTTTACAGTGTTGAAGGGGATGTTAAACCTCAAATCAAAGAAACAAACAAACCACTGCTGCAGGTTGGACAAGTCCATTTGTCAGGCCTATTTTTTCATTTTTATTCTATTTTTGAAGGAAAATTAGGTCAGAAAATAGTGCAGGACCTGATCAGACGCCACATGTGGCGTCTGATCGACGCCACATGCGGCGTCTGATCTGGGCCTGCACTGTTTGCCAAGGTACCCCCTTTAGGGGTTTCCAGGATGCAATGGGTCAGGCTGGTACCCTGCTCCCAACATGGCTGTGACTGTGGGCATTAGTTTGTCATGTTTGTAAATGCAGTCAAATTTGTCTCTTTATGTGTTCTGATATACTGAATTTCAGTCCAAAATATTTTGTTATTTTGTCAACCTGGTCAATTTGCCTTTGGTTGCCTAGCAACAAGAGAACCACTCAATTTTTTTATTTCTTATTTTATGCATGTTTCATGGGTTGAAATTATTGTTTAGGTGTGTGGATTAAGAGGAAAGCTGCATTTCCTGTCATTTTTTAAAACAATATTGTTTAAGCCATTCTTATCACGTCCCTCAAATTCAGTGGCAGAAATTTAGTACTTTTGTCAAATTGCTCTCAAAAATATACTCAAACAGGCCCAGCTGTTCCAAGATTTTATTTGTTTGTTTGCCTTGAGTTTAAGGGGAATGGGAACACCTTCAGGGGAGGCAACTCCTGCATAAGTATTTTTGTTTCGCATGTCAATAGGGGTCAACTCTTAAAGGAAAGAATTTGCTCCTAAGGAGCAAATTC
This sequence comes from Lucinisca nassula, assembly GCA_963580285.1. Taxonomy (NCBI): domain Eukaryota; kingdom Metazoa; phylum Mollusca; class Bivalvia; order Lucinida; family Lucinidae; genus Lucinisca; species Lucinisca nassula. The sequence continues at coordinate 51,661,673 of OY757025.1, read as the reverse complement.
TTTCCTTTAAGAGTAGATCACTTTTCTGTGAGATACAGTTTATAAAAAAGCGAACAGGAAGTCCCAAAAGTTGTCTCATTTTGAAAAATGGCGGACAAATCTGCCAGGTGTTCCCATTCCCATAAAAGGTTTAAAGCCTGTGTCAAGACCTTTTAGGTCATTTTGGAGATGTTGCTTCACAGTTTGTGGAACTTTTAGAAATGAGCCGGTGCATGTCAAAACCTACAATAAAACAGGTGTGACCAACAGAGACTCAAGTCAACCTGCGCACCCATCCACTATGACAAGAACTTTTGCTTATGTCTCTTTGTCAGAGGCGATTCTAATAAATATCTATAACAGTTGTTTTTGTTTGATTTGAGGTTTAACGTCCCGGTCAACACTGTAAATGTCATTTTGGAGACGTTGCTTCCAATTTTGTGGGACTTTTACCCGACATTGAGATGAAATGACATCTCAAGCCCTGTCGCCCAATGAAACCAATAGGGTTTATTAGCATGGACGGTCTGCCTCGCAATGCGGTTCCTGGACAGGCTTAGATCCTCTAAGCGGTTTACCAGTACTGGTGTGCGGGCCGGATTCAGCTCTGCGTGAAAGCATCGTGCAGCCCATATATTTCTTCAAGCCCCTATGGGCGGGGGCGGTCTATAACAGTTGTTTCTTGGAGCATAAAAATACAAGAATCGTTCATGACTATGGATTCAATATAGACGTTTCATAGCCAAGTGAACACATTTGTCAGAATCACGCAGATTCAAATGTTGTAGACATTTGAAACCATTATGAAAACACGCCTATACAAATACATTGCCAATTTTTTGGCCAAAAATTAGAAATTTTTAGAAGAAAAATTGTGATATTTTTCTTAAGAAAAATAATGTATACCCCCTCAAACCCCAGTTTTACTATATAAAAGTGGGATATGAGGGGGTCAAAATTATATAGGCGTGTTCTCGTAATGAATTATTGTAGACATTTGAAACAAATATTGTAGAAATCTGTCAGAGGCAATTCTAATAGATATCTATTACATTAAAAGAATTTTGTTTGTCTGAGCATAAGAATACAAGAATTATTCTTGACTATGGATTAATTATAATGTTTCCAGGCCAATCGAAATGGAGGTTAAACCTTGGCCAAAGGATTCATTCCATTGAAACTGTCGTTATAATGAGTTTTGTAATTACAACGATTGTCGGTATAAAGAAGGTTGACTGTATGTGCTTACTTGTTTTGGATAGTCTTTCCAGCAGTAACTTGAATCCCAAAGCCATTTTTTCTGAAACGAAAATAATCAATAAATAAAGGAAAGCAAATCACTGACAGGAGAAAGGCTCAATGGGTTACCGTAAAGATCCTAAAAATCCGGACACCTTGAGGACTTGCTGTAATACTCACTAAAATTTTTACAAATTTTACACACGATCCAGCAAGGAGTCCAAAAGGTGCAGACCGAAATGGTAAACAGTGTAGACCCTGATCAGACGGCTCCTTCAGGAGCAGTCTGATCTGGGTCTGCACTGTTTGCTTAGCCCTTAGTCTGTCCCAATTATTAGGATCATTATGGTACATAAAAATACCCATTTACAGTAATTTTTCTGAATAACATATACAATTTTTGGGATTCATTTTTCAACTTTGTTATAGAAGCCTCTATGGTGTAGTAGTTATGTTACTTGCCTGATAACCAGGGATTGCAGGATCGATCCCGGGCTTCTCCAGACTTTCGGATGAGTCTTTAAACCGAGGTCCCGTCTCCATATGACCTTAGCTGTTGGTAGGACGTAAAACTGAAGCACACACACAAACACACGCTCAACTTTGTTAGATCTAAAACTATGGTGGGTTTACAGCCCTTTAAAGATTATTTGAAAATTTCACTAACTACCTACATGTACATGTATTTCAATATCCATTAGACTTTGATTCAAATGTATTGGATGAGAACCCTACACCAGATTCTGACAATTTCAGTAGTACTAGAAAATATACTAGAAATGCGTCCATAGGACACGGATGCCCCCGCCTGAAAATATGTCTATGTTCGTAATCATCCATAGGAACTTATTGACAGTATTTAAGTTTTGGACCCATTTTTCACATTTGACCTCTAAGTATGACCTTGACCTTGGAAGTAAGGACCTTGGTTTTAAGTGAGGCAGATTGTCTCATGATGGCCAACATTTCTGCCAAGTAATTTCAAAATCCATCCAGAGATAAAAAAGTTATTGACTGCATTTAAGTTTCCGACCATTTTTTTTTTACCTTTGACCTCTAAGTATGACCTTGACCTTGGAGGTACGAATCCGGGTTTGCATGTGACACATCATCTCAAGATGGTTAACATTTCTTCAAAGTAATTTCAAAACCCATCGAGAAATAAGTTAGTTATTGACTGCGTTTAAGTTTTGGACACTTTTTTTACCTTTTTTACCTTTGACCTCTAAGTATGACCTTGACCTTGGAGGTACGGACCTGGGTTTTGCACGTGACACGTCGTCTCATGAAATACCGGTATGTCATGTTCGATCAATATACCGAATCGAACGCTGCGTGTATCGATCAAAGTATCGAATCATTTACTACAACAGGTTTGATCAAAGAGCAAAGACTGATAAGACTGCACAGGCTGATCTGTGACTTCACCTGTCGCACAGTTTACTGTCATGTTTTCCAAAATTGGATGCGAAGACCGTGTGTGCAAACTATCGATGACGTATTATTGAAAGACGTGGGAAAATTTCAGACTGCAACAAATGCACGTTCAAAATGACAGCGGGAAATTAAGCGCGGCATGACAAAAACTATATAATTATGTGAGACCAGCGAATACTACGATCATCCTGCGCATCTGTGGAGGCTTAGCTTTCTGTTCATGGAGATAGTGAAAATACTTGAGAGATTTACACAAGCTGTCTGCATTATGTTTGTTGAAGCATGCACACTTGTCTGATTATCGCTACAGGTGGTAAAACATGATTTGGATAATTTTTATTGTCACAAAAGTAATCTGATTATTGATAGGGGTAATATCGTCACGGTCTGCATACTGCAAGAAATGTGCGCCATTGTCCTTTTTTAAGCGTCCGAGACATGGGTTTTATGCATCTTGCGCTTCCGAAAACAAATTGCATTCAAAATTTGTGGGTTCCGACCGCTTCCTAATTTTGCCTCTCTTACAGGTCCATGGAAAATACCTGTTGATCACAGGAGACAACATACGTTTTACCCTCTGATAGTAGTTTTTTCTTATTTGTTTTGTTTCCGGTGGTGGTTCTATTGGCTTGCATGAACGGTCTTGAATGTGCTAAGTACTGGAGATTTTGGATTATAATTATGGGTTACTTCAAAGCGTCGGCTTCTTCAGAAGTAGCAACGTGCCATATCCCTGACCCATTTCAACTGTTACTGGCTAATTGTTATTGATTAGCACAGGCCACTTACCGTTAACTGACAGCTCGCGGCAATTGATAAAAAAAAAACAGCTTTTTTATTTAAATAGGGATGCTTACGATATGCATTTTTATTCTAGGCTCACAGTTATTTAGAGACAAACACGGATGTTTTTGATGGTTTTTTTGGCAGGTGCACACCATTTTCATGTGTAAATACGACCAGATTGTCCTTTAATGAAAGCACTTTTGCATGAATAAGTACTTAATACTTTAACCATGAAAAATTGAAAGACCGTTTTTGCAAATAAAATGTTTGCAAATATTCATGATAGAAACAAGAGGGCCATGATGGCCCTGGATCGCTCAACTGATCCATAGTGTAACAAGTGGGCCCCAGAGAGGGCCATTATTGGCCCGATGGGATTTAATGTGCATAATGTTGAGGGAGGTCTTAAAGGTGAAGCTTCATACCAAACATCAACAAAGGCTATAATTTGAACAATCTTGGCAAAGGTCCACTAGATGAAGCTACACATCAAATATCAAAGACCTGGGCCTAGCGGTTTCAGAGAAGAAGATTTTTAAAGATTTTCCCTTTATAAGCCTATGTTAAACAAAAGGGCCCCTTAGCGGGGGCATTTTTTGTCCCAGCACTCAAATTTGAACAATCTTGGTAGGAGTCCACTAGATGAAGCTTCATACCAAATATCAAAGTCCTGGGCCTTGTGGTTTCAGAGAAGAAGATTTTTAAAGATTTTCCCTATATAAGCCTATGTAAAACCAAAGGGCCCCGGGGCGGGGGCATTTTTGGCCCCAGCACTATAATTTGAACAATCTTGGTAGGGGTCCACTAGATGAAGCTTCATACCAAATATCAAAGACCTGGGCCTTGTGGTTTCAGAGAAGAAGATTTTTAAAGATTTTCCCTATATAAGCCAATGTAAAACCAAAGGGCCCCGTGGCGGGGGCATTTTTTGTCCCAGCACTAAAATTTGAACAATCTTTGTAGGGGTCCACTAGATGAAGCTTCATACCAAATATCAAAGTCCTGGGCCTTGTGGTTTCAGAGAAGAAGATTTTTAAAGATTTTCCCTATATAAGCCTATGTAAAACCAAAGGGCCCCGGGGCAGGGGCATTTTTGGCCCCAGCACTATAATTTGAACAATCTTGGTAGGGGTCCACTATTAGAAGCTTCATACCAAATATCAAAGACCTGGGCCTTGTGGTTTCAGAGAAGAAGATTTTTAAAGATTTTCCCTATATAAGCCTATGTATAACCAAAGGGCCCCGTGGCGGGGGCATTTTTTGTCCCAGCACTAAAATTTGAACAATCTTGGTAGGGGTCCACTAGATGAAGCTTTATACAAAATATCAATGTCCTGGGCCTTGTGGTTTCAGAGAAGAAGATTTTTAAAGATTTTCCCTATATAAGCCAATGTAAAACCAAAGGGCCCCGTGGCGAGGGCATTTTTTGTCCCAGCACTATAATTTGAACAATCTTGGTAGGGGTCCACTAAATGAAGCTTCATACCAAATATCAAAGTCCTGGGCCTTGTGGTTTCAGAGAAGAAGATTTTTAAAGATTTTCCCAATATAAGCCTATGTAAAACCAAAGGGCCCCGGGGCGGGGGCATTTTTGGCCCCAGCACTATAATTTGAACAATCTTGGTAGGGGTCCACTAGATGAAGCTTCATATCAAATATCAAAGACCTGGGCCTTGTGGTTTCAGAGAAGAAGATTTTTAAAGATTTTCCCTATATAAGCCTATGTAAAACCAAAGGGCCCCGTGGTGGGGGCTTTTTTTGTCCCAGCACTTAAATTTGAACAATCTTAGTAGGGGTCCACTAGATGAAGCTTCATACCAAATATCAATGTCCTGGGCCTTGTGGTTTCAGAGAAGAAGATTTTTAAAGATTTTCCCTATATAAGCCTATGTAAAACCAAAGGGCCCCGGGGCGGGGGTATTTTTTGTCCCAGCACTATAATTTGAACAATCTTGGTAGGGGTCCACTAGATGAAGCTTCATACCAAATATCAAAGTTCTGGGCCTTGTGGTTTCAGAGAAGAAGATTTTTAAAGATTTTCCCTATATAAGCCTATGTAAAACCAAAGGGCCCCGGGGCGGGGGCATTTTTGGCCCCAGCACTATAATTTGAACAATCTTGGTAGGGGTCCACTAGATGAAGCTTCATACCAAATATCAAAGACCTGGGCCTTGTCAGTTGTGGTTTCTGAGAAGAAGATTTTTAAAGATTTTCCCTATATAAGCCCATGTAAAACCAAAGGACCCCGGGGCGGGGGCATTTTTGGCCCCAGCACTATAATTTGAACAATCTTGGTAGGGGTCCACCAGATGAAGCTTCATACCAAATATCAAAGTCCTGGGCCTTGTGGTTTCAGAGAAGAAGATTTTTAAAGATTTTCCCTATATAAGCCTATGTAAAACCAAAGGGCCCCGGGGCGGGGGCATTTTTGGCCCCAGCACTATAATTTGAACAATCTTGGTAGGGGTCCACTAGATGAAGCTTCATACCAAATATCAAAGACCTGGGCCTTGTGGTTTCAGAGAAGAAGATTTTTTAAGTTTTTGGTGAAAAAAATCTATTTATAGCTCCTGTGACCTAGATGTGCAACGGACCGGAACCATTTGAACAACTTTGAAAGGGGACCACCTAAGGATCATTCCTGTGAAGTTTGGTCAAAATCCGATCAGTGGTTTAGGAGGAGATGTTTAAAGAAATTGTTTACGCACGGACGCACGCACGCACGCACGGACGGACGCACGCACGACGGACAAAAAGTGATCCCAAAAGCTCACCTCGTCACTACGTGACGGTGAGCTAAAAATAATTAGGGTCGGTGGGAAAAGGCTAGGCACAGTCGGGTAACCGGAACCACACATATATTTTGTATTGTATTGTATTGAAGCTACCTCAAGCTCTCCGCTACATGTCTGCGACCAGCAAAGGGCTGTGGAATTTTCTTATGAAAGAGTTCATTTCATTTTCTTGCACACCAGACAAGGAAATCTGTGGTTTTTGCCTGGGATAGAAATCGAATATTCTTGCATGTTTGATAAATGCACTGGTTGAATACGACCACATATGCGCCGTCCTTAAGGTTGACGTCACAGCACACTATGTGACATCACCAAACATTTCTGCAGTGTCATCCCAATACGGCAGACATCGGTAACCGAATTGACTGCAGCATTGAAAATCCGCGCTAAGAAATGGAAGGTATGCAAGAAAAAGAATCCTATATGGGTGTGAGGGGTGGATGGAAAAATCCGTCCCTAGGGATCACTTTCGGGCATCACTCGGCAAGCCTCATGATGCCAGACAGTGACCCTTGGGGACGGATTTTTCCATCCACCCCTCACACCCATATAAGATTCTTCAAGGAGCTTATATTCCTGACAGACTAGCTCCCTGAGGAGATAAAAAGGGAGTGGTTCTAGCATACTTACATCCCAGAGTGTTATAAGGCCATATATAAATATCCCTATATAAAAGGAAAATCTCCACCTGAAATGAGAAAATTGGAAACGTCAGCGAATTAAAGTCAAACTTCAATAACTCAACCCTTCTGGGGCCATGAAAATTGTTCCAGATAGGGATAGTTCGAATTACTGAGGTTTTTTTTTTTTTCATAATGACAGGCATATGAGGCATAATTTTTGTTTGATTTGAAGTTTAACGTCCCCGTCAACACTGTAAAAGTCATTTTGGAGACGTTGCTTCCAATTTTGTGGGACTTTTACCCAACATTGAGATGAAATGACATCTCAAGCCCTGACTCCCAATGTAACCAATAGGGTTTATAAGCATGGACAGGCCGACTTGCACCACTTTGCCTGGGCAGGCTTAGATCCTCTAAGAGGTTTACCAGTACTTGTGTGCAGGTCGGTTTCAGCTCTGCATGGAAGCATCATGCAGCCCATTAATTCTTCAAAACCCAATCGGCGGGGGCCGCATACGAGGCATAATGGGGATCACTTCAGGACATCTTATCTTTACAATGTTCTATAAAATAAGGGTATGTTGTGTGTGCTCATTAGAATCGCCTCAATGAGGCGATTCTAATGAGTACACACAACACACCTTAACAAGATGAAATCAGAGAAATAAATAATCCTGAATAGATGGAAATCTGGAGCTTTGAGAAAAATTTTCAAGGGATCCCAAAACTAGTTCGAATTAGCCATGGTAAAAATTATCCTCCTTCTGCTGATTCAAGAAGGGCAGTTGTCAGTTTCTGGCGAAAGATGTGCGCTGTACAGGTTAACCGCTTATGTATAAGCCAGCCCAGGAAAAGTGTGGATAGGTAAACTGACCGGCTAGAATATGACCTAAACCAGTGTTGACTGGGCGGTTAAACTCCAACAAACAAACAAAACTACCATATTCGACCTATTTACCGCACCATGCGCTTAGTTTTTTCCAAATTGTATGAAAATAGTGTGGTGAAAAATTTACCTAATAAGCGCACACTCAAAACGAAAAAAAAATACGAAAAGAAGCTTCTGATATGATTATTTTATAGAGTTGAATTTTAGCATAGGGGTTCACCACATAAACATATGATTGTCCGGGTCAAAGATGCAGCAAAACTCAATATGAATTTGTTGGGAGGTTACTGTAAAGTGTGCGCTTGTGTATTTTTTCCAGAAAGAGCTTGGGTGTGCGCTTATAGGAGCATGTGCGGTAAATAGGTCGAATACGGTATCCTTGTTCAAGTTGTATCTCTCTTTATTAGGGGTTAATTATGGAGAATTATGGGGTACACTAGAGGAATTTTCCACCATTTTAACAAGGGAGAAAACTTTCATGACTTCATGTTTGCTTTCCTCATGCTACACGCTCGTGATTTGATCTACTTCACAACTGACCTTATACTGTGACATATTACTCAACAGTTCACGCCCACCAGTGAATGAAAACCCGGATATGGTGTTGAAGTATACATCAAAATGAATACAGTTTTATATTCGTACATTTAATATGATTTAGCAGATAACTTTGACAATGTTCTGTGATCATGTACGCATTAACCCATTGTAGGCGGGAAACCCCTAAAGGGGTAACTAGCCAAACAGTGCAGGCTCAGATGAGATGCTGCAGAATGTGACATCTGATCAGGGTCTGCACTATTTGCCTACAGGATTTTCAGTCAAAAATGGAATAAAAATGTAAAAATAGACCTGACTCCTCTTAACCCATTGTATACTAGTGGACCACACTGCTATATGTTGGACAGGTCTATTGGTCATAAAAGGGGTGTGTCAGGCCTTTGTTTGATTTAAGGTTTAACGCCCCCGTTAACACTGTATAGGTCATTTTGGAGACGTTGCTTTCGATTTTGTGGGACTTTTACCCGACATTGAGATGAAATGACATCTCGAACCCTGTCGTCTAATGAAACCAATGCCGTTTATAAGCATGGATGGTCCGACTCACACCACTGTGCCTGGGCAGGCTTATATCCTCTAAGTGGTTTACCAGTGTGCAGTCAGTTTCAGCTCTGCGTAGAAGCATTGTGCAGCCCATCTATTTCTTCAAGCCCTGATGGACGGGGGCCGGTGTGTCTTATTTATACAGCAAACATAGGCTGTGGGTGCTCATTAGAACCGCCTCGTTGAGGCTGTTCTAATGAGTACCCACAACCTATGTCTTGGAGCAGAAATAAGAAAAATAATGTATCCCCCCGTAAACCCCAGTTTTCTCTATATAAAGTGGTGTTTACTGGGTTGTTCATTTCAAGGACTTGTTCACGTGTGCACCAAAAACAAGTATCAGTATATAGCAATTATCAATAAAGAACCATACAGGGATTTTGGAGTACATTTCCTGACAATTTGAAGTGCTTTTTCTTTTTAGTAAATTTATGACTGGATTTTTTTAAGTACATGTACATGTAACTATGAGTAAGTTAATCTTTATGCGTGGTTTGGGCTGGTGGTTTTACATTTTTTCAGAATTTAGATAATCACCTCTAGCAGTTCTGTTTGTGTGATTTGAGGTTAATGTCCCCGTCAACACTGTATAGGTCATTTTGGAGACGTTGCTTCCAATTTTGTGGGACTTTTACCTGACATTCAGATGAAATGACATCTCAAGCCCTGTCGCCCAATGAAACCAATAGTGTTTATAAAAATAGACGGCCGACTCGCACCGCTTTACCTGGGCAGGTTTAGATTTTTGTTTGTTTGATTTGAGGTTTAACGTCCCCGTCAACACTGTAAAGGTCATTTTGGAGACGTTGCTTCCAATTTTGTGGGACTTTTACCCGACATTGAGATGAAATGACATCTCAAGCCCTGTCGCCCAATGAAACCAATAGGGTTTATAAGCATGGACGGTCCGATGCACATCACTTTACCTTGGCAGGCTTAGATTGTCCAAGCAGTTTACCAGTACTCGTCTGTGGTCCGTTTCAGCTCTGGCAGCTATCTATTTCTTTGAGCCCCGATGGGTGGGGGCCGCACCTCTAGCAGTGGATTACTGATCAGCAATTTTCAGAGCAGACAAATTTTATATTTATTTATTTTTTTTTTGCAAAAGAAAGGCCTGACATTACATGTGAACCATCTGCCTGGCAGTTAATTCTCATGTTTTGTTTGTTTGATTTAAGGTTTAATATCCCCGTCAACACTGTAAAGGTCATTTTGGAGACGTTGCTTCCAATTTTACCCAAAATTGAGATGAAATGACATCTCAAGCCCTGCCACCCAATGAAACCAATAGGGTTTATCTGCATGGACGGTCCAACTCGCACTGCTATGCCTGGACAGGCTTAGGTCCTCAAAGCGGTTTACCAGTACTCGTGTGTGGGTTAGTTTCAGCTCTGCGTGGAAGCATCATGCAGCCCATTTATTTCTTCAAGCCCCGATGGGCGGGGGCAATTAATTCTCATGTAATGTCAAGGCATAATTACAGTAAAATTCCGCTATTAAGACCACCTAAAATTAAGACAACTTCTGTCTTAAAAAGCTTATATAGTAGTTTGCAGTTATTCTTTCTTTGTGTTTTCTGCATAACATGTCCTGTGGTCAGAGACCACCTTTGGGACTGTTCTAAAGTGGTGTTAAAGATCACTTTTGAACAGTCCCAAAGGTGGTCTTAACATAGGAATTTTACTGTATTTGCTCCGAAAAACAGGAAACAAAATATTTGCAACTGTCATGATCAGCAGTTTAACCCATATCAGACTGGAAACCCCTAAATGGGTACCGTGGGAATAGTGCAGGCCCAGATCAGACGTCGCAGAATGTGGCATCTGATCAGGGCCTATACTGTTTGCAAAATTTTCAGCCATTTTCTAAATGGATTTTGAAGAAAAACACAACCTCACACTCATGAATTTTGGAATGAACTCGTGCTATATAAAAGGAGGAAGATTCCATTTGGTACAAAAAGGGTTAAGGGTTTAACATAGGCTTTACAAATTATTTCCTCGACACATCAACGTCGTCAAACAGTTCAGGACCAAATCCCAAGGCCTAGATCAGGCGATGCAGAATGCGTCATCTATTCAGGGTCTTCACTGTTTGCAAAAAGTTCATCCATTTTCTAAATGAGTTTCTAAAAATAACTCAGACTGGAACCCCTACATATTCGAAATGCCCTCTTGTCAGGTATATTAATTTTAGGAAGATTTAAATGTAGACCAAGGGCTGGGATAAGGCTCTTTTTCTCATCCGAAAAATACTGATATATTTCTTACTTTTGCATGAAAACATATGCTGTGGGTACTCATTAGAAGTGCCTCAGCGAGTACCCACAACATGTATTCATGCACAAATAAGAAAAATTATATTAAGATACCCCCCTCTTATCTGGGCAAAATTTAAAAGCCTCCATGGTATAGTGTTTATGCTACTCGCCTTATAAACCAGGGGTCGCAGGATCAATCCCAGGCTTCTCCAGACTTTCGGACGAGTCTTTAAACCAAGGTCTGGTCTTTGTGTGACCTTAGCTGTTGGTGGGACGTAAAACTCAAACACTCACTCACTCTGGGCAAAATTGTATTCGGGCCGCAATGGGTCGATGAGGAAGATTTATTTTCTCATTATCTTCTACATTGCATGTACCCCTATCGGATTACGCAATAATTGTCAGCCGTTGTTATATGATATACAAGCAGATACAAATCTTCTGATAACAAGGATTCAAAACTGTGCCATGACATCAGTCACCATGAAAAACTGCTACCATAAAGATCCTAAAAACTAGAGAAAGCGACCAGTGGGTCACGTACACCCCCGGCCAGCGTCACTCTCTGATATATCTTTCGACCTTGTATGTAATATGACTGCATTCAAGAAGCTATAAGAATCTATAAATGTGCTTGTAAAAGCTAAACCAAACATTAAATTTCTAAATGGACCAAGGGAGTGAGGGCATCAAATAGAACAAACAGGCATCTGTAAACTTTGACATAAAATTTTAACCAAATGTAAGATTTCTAAGTCCCTGACCTTGAGGTCAAGGTCACCAGGGGTGGGGGAAGGGACATGCATCATGAAATCATTTATCAAACATGAAGAGAATCTAACATGTGGTTACAGAGATATCAGTCATGAAAAAGGTTTAACACAAAACTTTGACGTAAAAGTAGATGAACAGACATACAGACAGCCCACCCAGGGGCTTGACCCAGAGGCTTAGATATTCCATATGAAAGGTAATGCTATAGAGATATCCTTTACCAAACATGAAGAGAATCTAACATGTGGTTACAGAGATATCAGCAATGAAAAAGGTTTAACACAAAACTTTGACGTAAAATTAGATGAACAGACAGACAGACAGACCCCCCAGGGGCTTGACCCAGAGGCTTAGATATTCCATATGAAAGGTAGTGCTATAGTGATATCCTTTACCAAACATGAAGAGAATCTAACATGTGGTTACAGAGATATCAGCAATGAAAAAGGTTTAACACAAAACTTTGACGTAAAAGTAGATGTACAGACAGACGGACAGACAGACAACACACCCAGGGGCTTAGATATTCCATATGAAAGGTAATGCTATAGAGATATCCTGTACCAAATATGAAGAGAATCCAACCTGTGGTTACAGAGATTATGAGCAATCAAAAAGGTTTAATGCAAAACTTTGACGTAAAGGTTGACGAACGACCGACCGACCGACCGAACGAACAAACAAACGAACGAACCAACGAATGGACGGAAAGACAAAAACTATATACCCCCTGACATACTTCCTATGCCGGGGGTATAATAAGGGCACCTTACAGTAATATAATAGGCATTCAAAACCACTATATTTCTTCCCATTTTGGCCACCCCCGCCCATCGGGACTTGGAGAAATAAGATTGGGCTGCACGATTCTTCCACGCAGTGCTAATACCAACCGCACATGAGTACTGGTAATCCGCTTAGAACGTCTAAGCCTGCCCAGGAAAATTGCTGCGAGTCAGCCCGTCCATGCTTATAAACCCTATTGGTTTCATTGGGCGGCAGGGATTGAGATGTCATTTCATCTCAATGTCGGGTAAAAGTCCCACAAAACTGGAAGCAACGTCTCCAAGGTGTTGACGGGGACATTAAACCTCAAATCAAACAAACAAACAAACTTCCCATTTTGTTTTGGGTCAGTTTATTGCCCAGGTAATACAGGGCTGTAAACTTCAAACAGTTAACCAATAGTATTTGGTGCACATTCCTTCCACAATGAAAATTGTCAGTGCCGCCTTGAAAACTGCTGCACAGCAGACCCCTATCCATGAAAATAAGCCAAGAAAACTGCCCTTTGGAAAATTTGCAATTCCCCCCACCACCCACACCCCAGAAGCCTCTGTGGTGTAGTGGTTACGCTACTCGCCTTGTAAACCAGGGATCGCAGGATCGATCCTGGGCTTCTCCAGACTTTTGGATGAGTCTTTAAACTGAGGTCCCGTCTCCATATGACCTTAGCTGTTGGTGGGACGTAAAACTCAAAACGATCACTCCACCCACAACCAGAGTACCCCACCCCAAGTTATACAATAAACTATTAGATGTATTAGACAATAATGAAGAGCAAAGTAAACAATTGTTAACAATATTACTGGGTTAATAGCATCAAAAGTTTGAAAGGACCAAATCAATTGTAATTTATTGTGGTTTATTGAAGCATGCTGCACATGAATGCTTGTTAATCTGTATCAATATTTACAAGAGAGATTAAAATTGCTATTTAAAAGGTATTATTCAGCTTAAAGAGAAATAATTGCTTTTGATCATTGTTGTCCAATCTGCATTTCATTGTACAGTACAGCCTTCTATGATTCCCAACAAACCCAGGCATTGTATCAATATTTATTTAAGGGGAATGGTAACACCTTCAGGGAGGCTGCAAAAGTGTTTTTGTATCCCATGTCATTAGGGGTCAACTCTTAAGGAAAGAAAATTCTTTCCTTTAAGAGTTGATCCCTTTTTCAGTGGGACTGAACCTACAGAATAGTGAACAGGAAGTCCGAAAAGTTGTCTCCCTTTGAAAAATGGCAGAAAAAATGTGCTAGGGGTTCTCATTCCCCTTAAGAAAGCACTTGTAACGACTTTTTATCTTCCCATATTGTTTTAAAACATGTCCAACCTATAATAACCAAAGGCAAAAAGCATGGCCAAAAAAAATCCCTGCCTCCTGTGGAATTCTTACCCAGGCGTGCAATTACCAAAGATTCCATGATGCAATTGTCAGAGATTGATTATAACCCTTTTTTGTACCAAATGGAATCTTCCTCCTTATATACCCTTAGTGGTTTTCTCAAAATTGATTTGGAAAATGGCTGAAGTTTTTGCAAATAGTGGAGGCCCTGATCAGACGCTGTATACTGCAGCTTCTGATCTGGGCCTGCACTGTTTGCCATGGTACCCGTTTTGAGGTTTCCCTTCTGAAAGAATATTGCCAGATCTGGCAGGGATGACTTCTGCCACTGTCACCTGCAACTGACTGTGTCACTGGGATTTTCTACAGATGCTTTCACCGCACTGTGTCTGAATACTTAGAATAAATACTGTATACAGTAGAACTACGATGGCTCGAACACCGATGGCTCGTTTACCATGGCTGGGTCGAACTCGCTCTTGAGCCCCTAGGGAAATCCTCAAGATAAGAAATGGCGGGGGATGATTTAGAAGATTTTAGTCTATTATCTTGCAAATGTATGCTGTGTGTACTCATTAGAATCGCCTCACTTAGAATCGCCTCGGTGAGGCGATTCTAATGAGTACACACAGCAAACATTTTCATTATCTAACAGCAAAAGATGTTCTCAAGTATCTCGTTATGCCTCTTGGCAGTAACCTTCAGTGGCTCGAACTACCGCTGCCATGGTCATTTTCATGGTCTCAAAGGGGTTTGAGCCATCTAAGTTCGACTGTACAAGGAAACTTAAACATTATTGATGTTTTCTTTGATTCTCTCTTTTTTTTAATTTTAATTATCTGAATTTTTGTACCAAATGGAATCTTCAGGAGTTCATTTCGATGTTTAGGGGTGTCGGGCTGTGTTTTCATCAAAATTTATTTGGAAAATGACTGAACTTTTAGCAAACAGTGGAGGCCCTGATCAGACGCCGCGTTCAGCGGCGTCTGATCTGGGCCTGCACTGTTTGCCAAAGTACCCGTTTAGGGGTTTCCAGTCCAAAATGGGTCAAACCAGCATTCAAATGAAACTTATTTCTGAAAACTACTCAACTAAAAACAGTCTCAGCATCGTAACTAAAAATTTATTTGAAAATGACATGCCATATTGCATGTGTTGCTTTACACAAACTATTTTGGCTTCCTGATTTGCAAAAGGTGACTAATTTATTGAACCACTCCAAACATTGATAATAATATAACCCATTGTATACTAGTGGACTCTTTCCATTGCTATATGTTGGACAAGTCCATTTTCATAAAAGGGGTGGTAGGCCTATTTTTTCATTTTCTTCTATTTTTGATGGAAATTTCTGTTAGCAAATAGTGCAGGCCCTGATCAGACACCACATTCTGCGGCATCTGATCTGGGCTTGCACTGTTTGCCAAAGTACCCCTTTGGGGGTTTCCGCATACAAAGGCTTGACTGGGAGTAGAGTAAACAATCATAAAAATAGAAATCTTGTCTTATCTGGATCTTCACTGTTTACACAGGATCCTGTATCAGTCTACACAGTTGAATGGGTTAAACTCCCATTTTGTACTGGAAACCCCAAAAAGTGTAACTGGCAAACAGTGCGCAGGACCAGATCAGACGCCGCAGAACTTTGCATCTGATCAGGGCCTACCGTGTTTTCAAAATTTTCAGCCAATTTCCAAGTAGTTTTCCAAAAAAAAAAAAACCTAACACCCCTTAATTCTGAAATGGACTCCTGGTATACATAAGGGGGAAGATTCCATTTGGTTTGTTTGTTTGTATTGAAGTTTAATGGCCCAGTCAACACTATTTAGGTCATTTTTGAGTCAGTCAGTTTAACTATCCAGACTTTTCCTGGGCAGCCTTATACTTAAGCAGTTAACCAGTACAGTGAACATTCTTCAGCCAGAAACTGACAACTGTCCTTCTCCAATCAGCGGAAGGGAGAGGATGTCTGTAGAAAAGATTTCATGATCAATCTCCACGAAAGAATGTTGCTGACACCAGCTGGTTTCGAACCCGCGTCCTCCTGATCGCTGGTCGGACGTGCATCTGACTGAGCTACCGAGGCCAGCATATGTAAGGAGGTTGATTCCATTTGGTATAAAAAGGGTTAAAAAACCTACCCGGTTTCTGTAAATTTTTTCATAATTGTCGGTCTGTCTTGGTTTCTCCTCATTCGGAACCATCTTTCTATATGTCGTACTTCCTGATCTGTCTGTTTTGCTAATATCTACAAGAAGAAGAAACACAAGTAACATTAACTCATTATATACAGGATCTTACATGAGTGTTCATGTATTATTGAATTTATTAAACGAGTTGAGGAAAAGGGAAAAAATGGGAGGCTATGCCTCGCATTTTATCCCTCTTCCTCAACGAGTTTAATAAATTCAATAATACATGACCACGAATGCAAGATTCTATTTATCATATGACATTTAAAACGCATTTTAGTCACGATTGTTTACAAAAATGTCATTTTTCCCGCTGTTAGTAAACGCGACGTCGTTAAGGACGTCATACATGTAACGTTACGGGACGTATCTGGCTAATTTGCATATTTAATCCACTAGTGGATTATCGAAAATATTACATGACGTTATTACACTCTCAGATGCGACGTCATATGATAAACTGAATAATTTGTTTTGTTTGTTTGATTTGAGGTTTAACACTGTATAGGTCATTTTGGAGACGTTACTTCCAATTTTGTGGGATTTTTACCCTACATTGAGATAATGAGATGAAATTACATCTCAAGCCCTGTCGCCCAATGAACCCAATAGGGCTTATTAGCATGGACGGTCCGACTCGCACGGCTTTGCCTGGGCAGGCTTAGATCCTCTAAGTGGTTTACCAGTACTCGTGTGCAGTCAGTTTCAGCTCTGCGTGGAAGCATCATGCAGCCCATTTATATCTCCAAGCCCCGCATTATACTGAATGAAATCTTCTGCCTGAGTACATGTATATAGAGGCAATCCTCTTTATACCAACATTTGATATAATGACTAAACTTGTTATAACTACGATTTCAATCAAGCAAATCCTTAGCTTTTAATAGAGATATTCAAGAAATAACAAATATTACAATTATTTATAACTCCAAGAACCAAATATTGAGGATATTTGTTAGAATCCCCTCAGTGAGGCGATTCTAACAAATGTCCACAATATTTGTTTGTCGGAGTAATTACGGGAGAAAGAACTTTATTACCTATTATACTACTTCTTATTCAAATTCTTTAAGGGAACAAATACTATCGTTATCATAGCCAGGGTCCTGTGTACAAAAGTAGAGTAGCAGGTTAGCCTCCGCCCATCGAGGCTTGAAGAAATAGATGAGCTGCATGATGCTTCCACACGAGTACTGTTAAACTGCTTAGAGGATCTAAGCCTGCCCAGGCAATGCGGTGCGAGTCGGATCTTCCGTGTTTAAAAACCCTATTGGTTTCATATGGTGACAGGGCTTGAGATGTCATTTCATCTCAATGTCGGGTAAAAGTCCCGCAAAATTGGAAGCAACGTCTCCAAAATGACCTTTACAGTGTTGGCGGGGGAAGTTTAACCTCAAATCAAATAAAACAAACAAAACATGTATATACAGTCAACCCTCTTTATACTAACATTCGATATAACGACAAAACTTGTTATAATGCAGGGATTTTTCAACCTTCACAATCAGGGTCCAGGGGCCGTTGGGTTTGGGAAAAACAGCTCACTAATATGTAAAGTTGGGAATTTATATCAGTTCTAACTTTGTCAATTTTCATGAAATTTTCATCAAAATTTAGCACAAAATCAGAAATTGGGAAATTTGTTGTAAAATTTGGGAATATCTGTCTCTAAATTGGGAAAAATAGGGGCCGATTACCGGCCCAAAATTTTCACTAGGAAAATCCATGTACCGGTAACAACAATTTTAATGAAACAAATCCTTAGCTCAAGAGGAGTCGAATAATAGAGATATTCAAGACTATTGCAAAATTTGTTTATGACTCCAAAACAAATCTTGAGGCGATTCTAACAAATATCCACAACATTTTTTTCTTGGAGTAATTAATATATAAGGGAGAAAGACCTTCATTACCATTCATACTACAAGCCGGCCTCGGTAGCTCAGTTGGATGCACATCTGATTGCCCATCAGGAGGACACAGGTTTGATATCTGTCATGGTTTGCAACATTCTTTCATGGAGATTAATCATGAAATCTTTTCTAGTCATTCTCTCCCTTCGGCTGATTCAAGAAGGGCAGCTGTCAGTTTCTTGCAAAAGAATGTGCACTGTACTGGTTAACTGCTTACATATAAGTCTGCCCAGGAAATGTGTGGATAGGTAAACTGACTGGCTAAAAATGACCTAAAATAGCATTGACTAGGCCGTTAAACTCCAATACAAGCAAACAAAACCTTTTATACTTCTACTTAATTGGATTACAGTGGCAAATTCGCTATAGCAGCAAATTGTTGGGGAACAAATACTATCTTTATCAATGGCCCCCGCCCATAGGGGCTTAAAGAAATATATGGGCTGCATGATGCTTCCATGCAGAGCTGAATCTGGCTCGCACACTAGTACTGGAAAACCGCTTAGAGGATCTGTCCAGGAACCGCAGTGCTAGGTGGACCGTCCATGCTAATAAATCCTATTGGTTTCATTGGGCGACAGGGCTTGAGATGTCATTTCATCTCAATGTCGGGTAAAAGTCCCACAAAATTGGAAGCAACGTCTCCAAAATCACATTTACAGTGTTGACGGGGACGTTAAACCTCAAATCAAACAAACTATCTTTATCATAGCAAGTGTCCTGTGTACAAAAGTAGCAGGAGTTTATTTCAAAATTAGGGCATCAGGTTGAGTCGGAATATATTGTCTATACTGTTTGCAAATGTCCAGTTTGGGGGTTGGGTGAGGGGGGGAGACATTATGTGTTGTCTGATCAGCATCTTCACGGTTTGCCAATCTCTAATTTCTGGGACACCATGCATATACTCAAATAGTAAAATTCCAAGTTCAGGAACATTTTCCCTGCCTATACTCGGAGAAAATTGACCCACCAGTGCTTTCAGTGCTTTGATTTTTTTCTTTGCCCTTGACCTTTTGGTGAGCTTGTAAACCTTCAACCAAAATGCCAAATACTTTGATCACTGTAATAACCAACACTATTGACCCATTACTATAGTTATCCTGGAATTATTATTTTGACATGTATTTTATTAATAAACCCTTAATCCACCACCAAAAATCAGCAGAGAACATTTTTTCCACCATTATTATTGTTTTTTTTTTGTTTTGTTTTGCTTTTTTTTTTGTTTTTTTTTTGTTTTTTTTTGTTTTAGCAAATAAGGTTTGACATTTCATGTGACACATCTGCTGATAATCAATGGGCTTGAATAATGAGCACAAAAATGGCCCATAGAACATTTCAGCTTATATATAGCTTTGAACAATGTCTACAATTTCCAATGTCTTTTTAACCCATTGTATGCGGGAAACCCCTAAAGGGGTACCTTGGTAAACAGTGCGGGCCCAGATTTGCTAGCAGAATTTTCTGTCAAAAATGGAATAAAAACGAAAAAAAAAGGCCTAACACCCCATATATGACAAATGGACTTGTCCAACATATAGCAATGGAAGGGTCCACTAGCATACAATGGGTTAAGCAAACAGTCTGGACTACAAGCATGATGTAGATGAAAACCACCCAGTCAGTTTGTTTCTTTGATTTGAGGTTTAACGTCCCCGTCAACACTGTAAAGGTTATTTTGGAGACGTTACTTCCAATTTTGTGGGACTTTTACCCGACACTGAGATGAAATGACATCTCAAGCCCTGTCACCCAATGAAACCAATAGGGTTTATTAGCATGGACGGTTCGCCTCGCACCACGGTTCCTGGACAGGCTTAGATCCTCTAAGCGGTTAACCAGTACTAGTGTACGGGCCGGATTCAGCTCTGCATGGAAGCATCATGCAGCCCATATATTTCTTCAAGCCCCTATGGGCGGGGACTTAACCACCCAGTCAGTAAGTCAATTTCAAAACTGGTCATAACACTGTCAAAAGACTATCTATGCACATCATCATTTTTCATATCAAAGTGAAAATATCTGGAGTTGCCAGACAAGTTTTGAAAATGGAAATTTTAAGTTAAAGGTGCATTATTGAGCTACCAGGTCTCAAATTTTTTTTTCTGGTTTTTATCTTCAATGCATACTCCTTTGTCATGTGTACACTTCTGGAGCCAAATACAGCTTCAGAACTTTGTGAAAATGGTCGTTTTCATTCATGTTTACCCTTCGCTCTGAACATGTGTTCGAAATTTCTGTTCTAAAAATAAATCTGTCACTTTACACATACATGGCGACAATATCTTCTCTGAGTGTCGTTACTTATGGCATGGTATTCAGCGTCATATTTTTTTCCGATTCAGGCATGGCCTAAGCAAACAAGGCCAAAAATGAACGTCGCATAACGTCATATATGGGGATTCTATTTTTGTCACGAACTAAAAATAGATCTAACTAGTGTTCGAAACCTAGTTAGGGAATCCCTATCAAACTTGTTTACCTGTCATCATAAAATGCATTGATTTGTATTGTTTTAAGGAAAAATACCGGCTATATGTATTTTATTTTTGGAAGCATTTTTTCCAGATAGCTCAATAATGCACCTTTAAAGGCCAATTTTAACTCTGTCACTATAAGCATTGACAGCGTCTGTGAGTAGCAAAATGGTCCAGAAAATGGAGATTTGCACTGTTTTGTTAAAAAAAATATTAACACTTAAATTCTTGTATTTTGAGCAAACTGTAGATTCTGATCAGATGCCAAATTCTCTGGCATCTGATCCAAGTCTATAGAGTTTGCCATTGTCTCAGCACACATGATGCCTAATAGCAGGTAGTGTTATAATAAAGCTTCACTGTAGCATCATTCTAGTGTCTCAAGGGACCCCACGAGACTTCCTTAAAAATCCTAAAAGAGTTCGGTCACCTTGAGAACTTGCTATATATAATTCTCCTAAAATTTTAACAAATTTGTTTCGCATTCCTGCAAGGAGTCCAAAAAGTACAGACGGAATGGCAGACAGTGCAGGTCCTGACAAGACTGCTCCCTGAATGACAAACTGTATTGATCCTGATCAGACTGCTCCTTCAGGGAGCAGTCTAATCTGGGTCTGCACTGTTTGCTCAGACCTATCTGTCCCAATACTTAGAATCATCATGTTGTATGCATTAAATTTTTCATTTTTGTGTACTATAAACCCTTCAAGAGATAATCCCCTCTAGTAGATGGCATTTTCATTTATTTCTAGTTTTCAGAGAAAATAGGGCTTGATATAGGGCTTAAATTGATATAGTCATTATATGTGAATCATAAGCTTGGCATGAAACGTCAAGCCTTATTAGACTGTCATCTGCTCTAGAATTTTTGATAGTGTTAATTCAAAGGTTAATTAACCCATTTCAGGCCGGAAACCCCTAAAAGGGTAGCCTGGCAAACAGTGCAGGCCCAGATCAGACGCCGCAAAAAGCGGCGTCTGATCAGGGCCTCCACTGTTTGCTAAAAGTTCAGTCATTTCCAAATAAATTTTGAAGAAAACACAACCTGACACCCCTAAATTTTGAAATGGACTCCCGTCATATATAAGGAGGAAGATTCCATTTGGTACAAAAAGGTTAATTAATTTCTATTTTCATATTTACATGTTTCATTACAGTAATGGGATCCGATGGCACTGGCAGAAGCAGACTTCTGTGATCAAAACCATGATCATTGGCTGTCATATATGAACCTCATCCCAAATAAAACTAGAGCTGTCAGTGAAACTGACTAGGGCCCCGGCAGCGTTATCAGAGGAGTAGGAAAATGTTGATGTTAAAAAACTGGAAAGAACAAGGAAATTTTCACCTCTAAGTATGACCTTGACCTTTGAGGTATGGACCTGGGTCTTGCGCGTGACACACTGTCACATTATGGTTAATATTTCTGCTAAGTAATATTTAAATCCATCCAGGAATAAGCAAGTTATAGATTGGACACAATAAAAAAGACGCTTTTTTGACCTTTTATCTCTAAGTATGACCTTGACCTTTGAGGTACGGCTGTGGGTCTTGCATGTGACACTTCGTCACATTATGGTTAACATTTCTGCCAAGTAATATTTAAATCCATCCAGGAATAATAACAAAGTTATTAATTGGACACAGGAAAGACCCTTTTTTTGACCTTTAACCTCTAAGTATGACCTTGACCTTTGAGGTACGGACCTGAGTCTTGCGCGCAACACTCCATCACATTATGGTTAACATTTCTGCCAAGTAATATTTAAATCCATCCAGGAATAAGAAAGTTATGGAGGATAAAAAAATTTGTGGACGGACAGACGGACAGACGGACAGACAGACGGACGGACGGACAGAGTGATTACTATAGGGCACCCACACTTTCAGTGCGGGGCCCTAATAAGGCCAGCCTGCTTCTCAGATTCTTTGATTTAAGTATACAGAATGCATTGTGAGTGAGTGTCTGAGTTTTACGTCCCACCAACAGCTAAGGTCATACGGAGACGGGACCTCGGTTTAAAGACCCATCCGAAAGTCTGGAGAAGCCCAGAATCGATCCTGGGATCCCTGGTTTACAAGGTGAGTAGCGTAACCACTGCACCACGGAGGCTTCAAAGAATGCATAGTACGGTAAATATACTATCCAAGCAATTAATAGTGAAGGTACTGATAGGACGGCATGGATGTGCAGACCGATCCGTGCAAGCTGATCTACACATTTATTGTTCGCATGTGGAATAAAACAGTTTCTAATGATGCATCTGTTACTGGTGGTATAATCAAATGTGCCTGCAGCCAATATGAGAAAGGTACAATTTGTTGTGTACGACTTGGCTTTATCCTTTATATAATCAGGCTGATTTTGATTTTGTTTGATTTGAGGTTTAACCCTTTTTGTACCAAATGGAATCTTCCTCCTTATATATAGCAGGAGTCCATTTCAAAATTTAGGGTTGTCAGGTTGTGTTTTCATTAAAATCTATTTCGAAAATGACTGGACTTTTAGCAAACAGTGGAGGCCGTGATCAGACGCCCCATCTGCGGCGTCTGATCTGGGCCTGCACTATTTGCCCTGGTACCCGTTTTGGGGTTTCTGGTACTAAATGTGTTAAAGTCCCCGCCAACACTGTATAGGTCATTTTTGAGACGTTGCTTCTAATTTTGTGGGACTTTGATGAAATGACATCCCAAGCCCTGTCGCCCAATGAAACCAATAGGGTAATTTATAAGCATGGACGGTCCGACTCGCACCGATTTACCTGGGCAGGCTTAGATCCTGATCTAAGCAGTTTACCAGTACTCGTGTGCAGTCAGTGTCAGCTCTACGTGGAAGCATCATGCAGCCCATATTTAGCCTCAATCATTTCTGACTATCCATCCATCAATTTACCGTATTCGCCCTAATTACCGCACATGCTCCTATAAGTGCACACTTAAGCTATTTTTGAAAAGGAAATGTTTAAGCGCACACTTTACAGTAACCTCCCCTACAAGCTCTCACAGTAAATCTATAAAAACGTACTGTTATTTCTTCAACAGTGAAGGCAATGCTTACGTATCCTTTTCCGTTAAACCTCAAACCCAACAAACAAATTTTCCGTCCCATTAAATATCAGTATGCATCATCTCGGAAGCTATTGTTTTCGTATCAGGTGTGCCCTAATAAGGTAGATTTTTCACCACGATTTTGAAAAAACTAAGCGCATGGTGCAGTAATTAGGGCGAATACGGTACTTCATATAATAATGTATTTGTTCAATTCACAAAAAGAATGAAAAACAGTGAAGATCCTGATCAGATGGCTTCTTCAGAAGCCATCTGATCTGGATCAACACTGTTTGCAAAGGTTACGAGGTGATTTGTTTGTTTGATTTGATTTGATTTGAGGTTTAACGTCCTCATCAACACTGTAAAGGTCATTTTGGGAATGTTGCTTCCAATTTTGTGGGACTTTTACCCAACATTGAGATGAAATGACATCTCAAGCCCTGTCGCCCAATGAAACCAATATGGTTTATAAGCATGGGCAGTCCGACTAACACCGCTTTGCCTGGGCAGGCTGAGATCATCTCAGCGGTTCACCAGTACTCATGTGCGGCCGGTTTCAGCTCTGCGTGGAAGCATCATGCAGCCCATCTATTTTTTCAAGCCCTGATGGGCAGGGGCTACCAATGAAACCAATATGGTAATTTATAAGCAGGGATGGTCCGACTAGCACCGATTTGCCTGGGCAGGCTTAGATCCTCTAAGCAGTTTACCAGTACTCGTGTGCAGCCAGTGTCAGCTCTGCGTGGAAGCATCATGCAGCCCATCTATTTTTTCAAGCCCCGATTGGCGGGGGCCCACATGAAAAACAGTGAAGATCCTGATCACAGGATCTGGATCAACACTGTTTGAAAAGGTTACGAGGTGGTGTTTAAGTTCAGTAGGACAAGAGGGTTCAGTAATATGAGATTTAAGTTCATGTAACAATATTTTGCTGCCTGTGCACCCACAGTCACATTGCTTTCTTTACATGCTTAAGGAGCAACAAATGACCAATGCGACTTGCGAACACAGATCAGACTGCACCAGCCACATCACAGTCATAGCTGGTTGCACTTGTATATGACTCACGGGACTTACAAAGATTCAGATTAGACTGCATGGATGTACAGTCGTATGTCAGTCATAGCTGGTCGCACAGGCCTACATAATCTGTACATTTTCCAATGCACAGGCTACCAATAGGCTTTCCATTAGCATGATTAATAAATGTTCAGGGTCGTTGACACAAATTTTACAGTAAGTCCGCATAAGACTGCCTAAAATTAAGACAAAATCTGCTTTTAAAAACATATTTAAATGATTTCAGCACATTCTACACCAAGACTTAGTGCCCTCTGGGACCACCTTTGGGACTGTTCAAAGTGGTTTCATAGACCACTTTTGAACAGTCCCAAAGGTGGTCTTAGTATAGGAATTTTACAGTATATCCTGAACGAACAAGCTTCATCCCCTTTTCTTGCAAAAAATGTATGAAATTTAGTATTTACAACACGTTTTGTTTGTTTGTGTTGAGGTTTTACATCCCTGTCAACACTATTATTGGGTCATTTTGGAGACACTGCTTTGTGGGACTTTTACCGGACACGGAGATGAAATGATTTCTCATGCCCTACCATCCAAAGAAACCGCTAGGGTTTATAACCAGGGACAGTCCGACTCATACCAATTGGCCCAGCCCCCGCCCATCGGGGCTTGAAGAAATATATGGGCTGCATGATGCTTCCACGCAGAGCTGAAACCGACCCGCACACGAGTACTGGTAAACCGCTTAGAGGATCTAAGCCTGCCCAGGCAAAGCGGTGCGAGTCGGCCCGTCCATGCTTATAAACCCTTTTGGTTTCATTGGGCGGCAGGGCTTGAGATGTCATTTCATCTCAATGCCGGGTAAAAACCCCACAAAATTGGAAGCAACGTCTCCAAAATGATCTTTAGAGTGTTGACGGGGACTTTAAACCTCTAATCAAACAAACTAACAAAACTAATTGGCCTGGGCTGTCTCAAACATTCCAGGCAGTTTACCAGTTCCAGCTCTGCATGTAAGCACCAAACAGTCTAATCTATTTCTCCAAGCTCAGAAGGTGACAGGAAAGTCCCACAAAATTGGAAGCGACATCTCCAAAATGACCTAAATAGTGTTGACAGGGACGTTAAACCACAATTCAAACAAATTCAGGCCAATTTTTTTGTTTTTATTCTATTTTTGACGGAAAATCATGTTGGTAAACAGTGCAGGCTCTGATCAGCCGACGCATTCTGCTGCGTCTGATCTGGGCCTGCACTCTTTGCCAAGGTACCCTTTTAAGGGTTTCCTGCATGCAATGGGCTAATATGGTACTTTGTTTTTGTTTTTTTTTAGGTTTAACATCCCTGTCAACACTGTATAGGTCATTTTGGAGACGTTGCTTCCAATTTTGTGGGACTTTTACCCCATATTGAGTTGAAATGACTTCTCAAGCCCTGTCGCCCAATGAAACCAATAGGGTTTATAAGCAAAAATTGGAAGCAAAGTCTCCAAAATGACCTATAGTGTTGACGGAGACGTTAAACTTTGAGTGGAAAATCACAGTTGCGGTTCTTGAATCAGTGAAAGGGTGAGAATGACCTCAGGAAAAAAGTATTTTCAACAGGATACAAGAAGCTACCATATTTACCATATGTATTCAGACAGATAGGTCTGAGCAGTGTTTGTTTATTTGATTTAAGTTTAACGTCCCCGTCAACACTGTAAAGGTCATTTTAGAGGCGTTGCTTTGAATTTTGTGGGACTTTTACCCGACATTGAGATGAAATGACATCTCAAGCCCTGCCGCCAAATGAAACCAATCGGGTTTATAAGCATGGACGGGCCAACTCACACCGCATTGCCTGGGCAGGCTTAGATCCTCTAAGCAGTTTACCAGTACTGTATTAGATGGCCCCCGCCTATAAGGGCCTGAAGAAATAGATAGTGCGGGTGGGTTTCAGCTCAACATGGAAGCAACATGCAGCCCATCTAATCCCGATGGGCAGGGGCTATAGCAAACAGTGTAAACCCAGATGAGACACCACAGAATGCAGAATGCAGTGTCTTATCAGGGTCTAGACCTTTTGCCACTCATCCTGTAATATTTGGACACAACATGGAGAAGTAAATTGTATCTGTTCAAATTTTAGAACATGTATGGTATTGAGTCGAGGTGTGACCCAAATACTTAGGGCAAATGCGGTACATGTATTTGCTTGAGCTGTTAGGTTGGTGAACCAGCGTGGGACAGTTTACAGTCTTCCATCAATTTACATAGGAGTGGACTCTTCCATTGCTATATGTTGGACAAGTTCATTTGTCATATAAGGGGTGTCAGGGCTATTTTTTTGTTTTTATTCTATTTTTTAACGGAAAATTCTGTCAGCAGACAGTGCAGGCCCTGATCAGAAGCCCCATACTGCGGCGTCTGATCTGGGCCTGCACTATTTGCACGAGTACCCCTTTAGGGTTTCCCACATACAATGGGTTAATACTGACAAACATACAAAGTATCTATCTTCTCTTCTGAGGTCAGCAGGTGAGGAAAATGTTCACGATCATGATAACTCAGTTGAAATGAACCTGCCACCTGCTCACAGCTCAGATACAAACGAGCCTGGCTAAATCTCCTGATATGTCAAACAGTTTAACAGCTTAGACCTAGATCAGAATACACCTACAAAGCATGTAAGGAGCAGTCTGATCTGGATCTAGCCTATCCACTGGAATATACAAAGTAACTAAATATGGTTAGAAAATTTACCTTTAATACCTGGGTAACTCACCCGACATAAATATAATTATGTACATTTTTTTATTAAATTAATCATTCAAGCATTAATAACTAGAATTTGTTTTTCTACAAAAACACAGATGTCTCCCCCGTTTTTGACTGCTAAGTATAACCTTGACATTGGAGGTATTGAGCTGGGTCTTGTGTGCAACACATCATCTAATGAAGATGAACATTTCTACATAGTAACTTTAAAAATGTTCATAGAAAAATAAAAAAGTTATTGGCCGTAAACAAAAAAAGCACTTTTTTACCTTTGACCTCTAAGTATGGCCTTGACCTTTGCAGTACAACACATCGTCTCATGATGGTTAACATTTCTGCTAAGTAATTTCATAATCTATCAAAGAATAAGGAAGTTATTGACTGTCCTTTTTTTTACCTTTGACCTCTAGGTAAGACCTTGACATTGGAGGTATGGACCTTGGTCTTGCACATGACTCATGGTCCAACTTTCAAGCCTCTAGCGCCAACAGTTTTTGAGATATCTTGCTGACAAGATTTTATTAAAACAAGAGGGCCATGATGGCCCTGGATCGCTCACCTGATCCATAGAGTAACAAGTGGGACACGGGGAGGGCCATTATTAACCCTAGGGCTATAATGTGCATAATGTTCAGAGACGTCTAAAAAGGTGAAGCTTCATACCAAATATCAACAAAGGCTATAATTTGAACAATCTTGGCAAAGGTCCACTAGATATGCTACATACCAAATATCAAAGACCTGGGCCTTGCGGTTTCAGAGAAGAAGATTTTTATTAAAGATATTCCCTACATAAGCCTATATAAAACCAAATGGCTCCAGGGCGGGGGCATTTTTGGCCTCAGGGCTATAATTTAAACCATCTTGATAGAGGTCCACTAGAGGAAGCTTCACACCAAATATCAAAGACCTGGGCCTTGCTGTTTCAGAGGAAGATTTTTAAGGAATATCTCTATATAAGTCTATGTAAAACCAAAGGGCCCCAGGTCGGGGGCAGTTTTGGCCCTAGCACTATTATTTGAACAATCTTGGTAGGGGTCCACTAGATGAAGCTTCATACCAAATAGCAAAGACCTGGCCCTTGGGGTTTCCGAGAAGAAGATTTTTAAAGATTTTCCCCATATAAGCCCATGTAAAACCATAGGGCCCCGGGGCGGTGGCATTTTAGGCCCAAGCACTATAATTTGAACAATCTTGGTAGGAGTCCACTAGATGAAGCTTCATACCAAATAGCAAAGACCTGGGCTTTGTGGTTTCAGAGAAGAAGATTTTTGAAGATTTTCCCTATATAAGCCCATTTAAAACCAAAGGGCCCCGGAGTGGGGGGGGGGGGGGGGGGGGGGGGGGGGGGGGGAGAAGGACCATGGCCATGTGGGATGAAGCTTCATACCAAATATCAAAGACATGGGCCTTACGGTTTCAGAGAAGAAAATTTTTAAAGGTTTTCCCTATATAAGCCCATGTAAAACCAAAGGGCCCCGGAGCGGGGGTATATTTGACCCCAGCACTATAATTTGAACAATCTTGGTAGGGGTCCCCTAGATGAAGCTTCATACCAAATATCAAAGACCTGGGCCTTACGGTTTCAGAGAAGAAGATTTTTAAAGGTTTTCCCTATACAAGCCCATGTAAAACCAAAGGGCCCCGGAGCGGGGGCATATTTGACCCCAGCACTATAATTTGAACAATCTTGGTAGGGGTCCCCTAGATGAAGCTTCATACCAAATATCAAAGACCTGGGCCTTACGGTTTCAGAGAAGAAGATTTTTAAAGCTCTTCCCTATATAAGCCCATGTAAAACCAAAGGGCCCTGGAGCGGGGGCATTTTTGGCCCCAGCATTATAATTTGAACAATCTTGGTAGGGGTCCACTAGATGAAGCTTCATACCAAATATCAAAGACCTGAACCTTGCGGTTTCAGAGAAGAAGATTTTTAAAGATTTTCCCTATATAAGCCCATGTAAAACCAAAGGGCCCCGGAGCGGGGGCATTTTTGGCTCCAGCACTATAATTTGAACAATCTTGGTAGGGGTCCACTAGATGAAGCTTCATACCAAATATCAAAGACCTGGGCCTTGTGGTTTCAGAGAAGAAGATTTTTTAAGTTTTTGCTGAAAAAAATCTGTTTTTGGCTCCTATGACCTAGATGTGCAACGGACCGGAACCATTTGAACAACTTTGAAAGGGGACCACCTAAGGATCATTCCTGTGAAGTTTGGTCAAAATCCGATCAGTGGTTTAGGAGATGTCGTTTAAAGAATTGTTTACGGACGCACGGACGGACGCACGGACGGACGGACGACGGACGAAAAGTGATCCCAAAAGCTCACCTCGTCACTGCGTGACGGTGAGCTAAAAAATTCAAAGGGCAATTACTCTTGAAAGGGGCATAATCCGGATGAGAAAAAAATACGTGTCAGCTTATTTTCCATTAGGAATGCATATATGAAATTTCAAAACCATAGCATACACAGTTCTAAAGTTATGCTATGCATCACTTTTAGGATTCATTACAATGGGCACAAATTACCAAAATGACAAAGGGCCATAACTCGCAAGGTATTTTTCAGAATTTTGTCATAAGTTAATCAGTTCATCTACTCATCACCAACAATATACTCAACAACTTTCAAGGCTCTAGCTCCAATAGTGTTTGAGATATTTTGCTGACAAGATTTTATTAAAAAAAATTCAAAGGGCAATAACTCTTCAAGGGGGCATAATCCGGACGAGAAAAAAAATATGTGTCAGCTAATTTTTCATGAGGAACCCATATATGAAATTTCAAAACCCTAGCATACACGGTTCTAAAGTTATGCTATGCATCACTTTTAGCATACATTACAATGGGCACAAATTACCAAAATGACAAAGGGCCATAACTCACAAAGTATTTTTTGGTATTTTGTCAAAAGTTAATCAGTTCATCTTCTCATCACCACCAAAATATTCACCAACTTTCAAGCCTCTAGCTCCAATAGTTTTTGAGATATCTTGCTGACAAGATTTTATTAAAAAAAAATTCAAAGGGCAATAACTCTTGAAAGGGGCATAATCCTGACGAGAAAAAAAATACGCGTCAGCTTATTTTCCATCAGAAATGCATATATGAAATTTCAAAATTATAGCATACACAGTTCTAAAGTTATGCTATGCATCACTTTTAGCATACATTACAATGGGCACAAATTACCAAAATGACAAAAGGGCCATAACTCACAAAGTATTTTTCGGAATTTTGTCATAAGTTAATCAGTTCATCTATTCATCACCAACAATCTATTCACCAACTTTCAAGGCTCTAGCTCCAATAGTTTTTGAGATATCTTGCTGACAAGATTTTATTTAAAAAAATTCAAAGGGCAATAACTCTTGAAAGGGGCATATTCCGGACGAGAAAAAAAAATACACGTCAGCTAATTTTCCATGAGGAATCCATATATGAAATTTCAAAACCCTAGCATACATGGTTCTAAAGTTATGCTATGCATCACTTTTAGCATACATTACAATGGGCACAAATTACCAAAATGACAAAGGGCCATAACTCACAAAGTATTTTTAGGAATTTTTTCAAAAGTTATTCAGTTCATCTACTCATCACCATCAATATAATCACCAACTTTCAAGGCTCTAGCTCCAATATTTTTTGAGATATCTTGCTGACAAGATTTTATTAAAAAAAAATTCAAAGGGCAATAACTCTTGAAGGGGGCATAATCGGGATGAGAAAAAAAATACGTGTCAGCTAATTTTCCATGAGGTATCCATATATGAAATTTCACAACCCTAGCATACACGGTTCTTTAGTTATGCTATGCATCAAAAGTGTAACGGACGGACGAACGAACCAGAACCAATATGCCCCTCAAACTTTTTCAAAGTTGGGGGCATAATAAGAAAGTTATTGACAGAACACAAAAAAGGCCCTTTTTTTACCTTTAACCTCTATGTATGACCTTGACCTTTCAGGTATTAAACTGGGTCATGCGTGCAACACATCATCTCATGGTGGTTAACATTTCTGCCTAGCAATTTCAAAATCCATCTAAAAATAAGAAAGTTATTGACCAAACACGAAAAAAGGCCCCTTTTTTACCTTTGACCTCTATGTATGACCTTGACATTTTAGGTACCAAACTGAATCATGCATGCAACACATCGTCCCATGATAGTTAACATGTTTGCCAAGTAACTTCAAATTCTATTTAAAAATAGGCAAGTTATTGACAAAACCCGAAAAAAGGCCCCTTTTTTTACCTTTGACCTCTAAGTATGACCTTGACCTTTGAGGTAACAACCTGGGTCATGCGCGCAACACATCGCCTTATATTGGTTCACATTTCTGCCATGTGATTTCAAAATCCATCTCAAAATAAGAAAGTTATTGACCAAATACGAAAAAAAGGCCCACTTTTTTACCTTTGACCTCTAAGTATGACCTTGACCTTTGAGGTACCGACCTGCCTCATGTGCACCACACATCGTCTCATGATTGTTAATAATTATGCCAAGTAATTTTAAAATCCATCTCAAAATTAGAAAGTTATTGACCAAATACGAAAAAAAGGCCCCTTTTTTGACCTTTGACCTCTAAGTATGACCTTGACCTTTGAGGAACCGACCTGCCTCATGCGCACCACACATCGTCTTATGGTTGTTAATAATTATGCCAAGTAATTTTAAAATCCATCTCAAAATAAGAAAGTTATTGACCAAATACGAAAAAAAGGCCCCTTTTTTGACCTTTGACCTCTAAGTATGACCTTGACCTTTGAGGTACCGACCTGCCTCATGCGCACCACACATCGTCTTATGGTTGTTATTATTTCCGCCGAGTAATTTTAAAATCCATCAAAAAATAAGAAAGTTATTGACCGGACACGATTTGCCCATACATATATACATACCAACAAACTTCCAAGGGAGATAATTCAAAAAGTATAAATGCGAGAGTTATGGTTCTTGTGCACTGCACGTCGTCTAATGCTGATTAATATTTATACGAAGTTTCGTGACGATAGCTCTAACGGTTTTCAAGTTACAGAGCGGACACGAAAGTGTGACAGACGGACAGACGGACAGACGGACAGACAGACAGACAGACGCCCGGGGGAAAAACAATATGTCTCTCCGAAAAAAATTTTTTCGGGGGAGACATAATTATGACAAACAGCACTTTCAAATATTTTTTCTAATTTTTCTGAAAAGAAAAGGATTGACACTATCTGTTGATCATATAAAATCAACAGCCTTTTCCTTTGAAAGTTAAGAATAAACAAGATGTGTTTTTTGAAACACGAACATGTCCCCAGGCCAAGGCCATTTTTAAAGTAAGTCAGAGGTCCACAGGTCAAAACGTTTGCATGAGTGGGAAGTCCTGGTCACAAGGAACCTACATGCTAAATATGTAGTATCTATCTAAAACAGTTCAAAACATGGCCAAGGTGATTTTTTTTTCTTTAAAGAAGGTCAGAGGTCAAGGTCAACATTTTTATTATGTGTGAGAAGCCCTTGTCACCAGGAACCTACATGCCAAATATGAAGGCTCTATCTGAAACAGTTCAAGTTATGGCCAAGGTCATTTCTTTCTTTAAAGAAGGTCAGTGGGCAAGGTCCAAGTGACAGGTTTTTTGTTGTTATTTTTTTTGTATGAGAAGGAAGCCATTGTCACAAGGAGCCTACATGCCAAATATGAAGGCTCTATCTGAAATGGTTCAGAAGTTATGACCAAATTGTTAAAGTTGTCCGAGCAATTATATGTCAGAGACAATAAAAATTTTCAACTGCTCTACAATTTTTCATAGTGCCTGAACTGTTTTAACCCTTATGCAACCCAACAATGGACAATGACAAGCAGAAAATCCAGATTAGACTGCACAGAATGCAACAACCAGTCAGTGTCTTCTGCACTAACAGCCTTACTTTTTGTGAACAACCAATGTGTATTTGCCATCATGATCATAAGTATTGGGAGTGAGTGAGTGTGAGTTTTATGTCCCATCAACAGCTAAGGTCATACAGAGATGGGACCTCAGTGTCTTCTGCACTAACAGCCTTACTTTTTGTGAACAACCAATGTGTATTTGCCATCATGATCATAAGTATTGGGAGTGAGTGAGTGTGAGTTTTATGTCCCATCAACAGCTAAGGTCATACAGAGATGGGACCTTGGTTAAAAGATTCACCCGAAAGTCTGGAGAAGCCCGGGATCGATCCTGCCAACCCTGGTTTACAAGGCGAGTAGCATAACCACTGCACCACTGAGGCTTCTCATAAGTATTGGGACAGACAGGCCTAAGCAACCAGTGCAGAACCAGATATAGGGTTTGCAATTCCGTCTTACTTTTTGGATTGGACTCTGCTGAATCACAAACCAAACATTAAAATTCTAGGAGCATTACACCATGTCCTGAAGGTGTCCGAATTTTTAGGATTTCTGCGGTATATATAGTACATGTAAGTCAGCCTACAATATACCAACAGTAACTCTTGTGTGGTCAGATTACTCATCAACCTGTATGTATGGGCAGTCTGATCAGACTTTCCTGATCTTATAGGCCTACTACTAAAGCCTTCCGACGATCAAAACAGACATTATCATACTGTATTCGGACAGATAGGCCCTAGCAAACAGTGTGAACCCAGAAAAGATGCCACATTCTGTGGCATCTCATCCTGGTCTACACTGTGCCATACATCCAGTTATTTCTTTGACACAAAATCCGGTAGTAAACTGAATCCGGTAGCAAACTGAATTTCGGCCCCCGCCCATAGGGGCTTGAAGAAAAATATGAGCTGCATAATACCTCCATGCAGAGCTGAATCCGGCCTGCA
This sequence comes from Lucinisca nassula, assembly GCA_963580285.1. NCBI lineage: Eukaryota > Metazoa > Mollusca > Bivalvia > Lucinida > Lucinidae > Lucinisca > Lucinisca nassula. The sequence continues at coordinate 51,627,407 of OY757025.1, read as the reverse complement.
CACGAGTAATGGTAATTGGTTTAGAGGATCTAAGCCTGCCCAGGCAAAGCTGTGCGAGTCAGACCATCCATGCTAATAAACCCTATTGGTTTCATTGGGCGACAGGGCTTGAGATGTCGTTTCATCTTAATGTCGGGTAAAAGACCCACAAAATTGGAAGCAACGTCTCCAAAATGACCTTCACAGTGTTGACAGGGACTTTAAACCTCAAATCAAACAAACAAACAAGTAAACTGAATTTGTTCAAATTTAACCCTTATCTTGCTGTTCACAACAACCCCTATCTTTGCAAACAGTGTAGATCCAGATCTGAAGAAGCCATCTGATCAGGATCTACACTGTTTGGCATTCAGTTTATGATTTTGTAGCAATAAATTACATCAAGTAATTTGATTGGTTGATTGACAGAAATGGGTGTGGCTTAAATGAATATTCAGCAAGATAAGGGTTAAGAACAAGTATGGAAAGGAGTTGACCTGTCTGAAATATATAGGGTAAATAAGGTACCGTAATGATCCTAAGTATTTGGATGGATAGGACTAAGAAAACTGTGCAGACCCAGATCAGACTGCTCAAGAAGAAGCAGTCTGATCAGCAACTGCACTGTTCGCCATTTAATTTGCACCTTATGGTCGTGAAAAAAAAAAAAAAAAACATTTTTACAAGGTGTCCAAATTTTTAGGATTTTTACCGCAAGCCATATAAAGGTGGATGCACAGGGGGAACTGATTCTTCATTGTAACCTTGTGGCTCATATTTAAATCACCATGACAATGCTTTTGTGGTCATGTAACAGCCCTGAAAAATACATATTCGTTTCTTAACCGAGTTGAGTGAAAACAAGCTGTATACCGGGTAACATGTACACTCATCAAAGAAGAATTAGACTAGCCCTTTTGCTCACTTAATACCACAGTGTCTGTCTAAACCACCTTTGGGTCAGTGACTACAATCAATACAGGACCCGGCACAAAGTCTGATCATGGACTCAGTGGATGGCCAGGCTGACCCCGAGTCTTTGCCGGATGCACAAGTCCAAGGACAGAACATTTACCTTGTGGTAAATTATACTGTAATTTGACAGTTCTTTGCCCCATGAAGATGGCTGTTACCAATAATTATAATCCTTAACACTGTGCATACAGGGGATTTTTTATTTGCAGCAGACAACATTTTGTGATATTTTTTCTAATTTTCCCAGAAAACAGGATTTGACATCTTGTGCAAATTGTCTCCTATGAAGACTAGGGCTGGCTAATCGGAGCTGAAAAGATAATCGATTATCAGTCCTGTCATTGTGATCGATAATCGATTAGTAATCGCTAAGGTTTTGGCCATAATTTAACCTGCCTGAGCATGACTCTTACCATATTTATATTTGAACAAGCAGGCCTGAGCAAACAGTGTAGACCCAGATGAGACGCCGCATTTTGCAGCGTCTCATAAGGGTCTGCACTGTTTGCCACTGATCCAGCTATTTTAGGCACAAGTTTGGGTAGTAAATTGCACTTTAAATCAAATAATCGATTACAAGCAAATCAATACTGATGATCATTTTTGTGGAATTTATCGATCAATTAATCGATTATACGATTAATAGTGTTATTTATTAATTGTGACAAACAACAAAATTTCAGATGAGGAATGAACCTTCTGCAACCTCTAGGCTATCCAAATTTGAATTGAGGTTTTGCATCCCTGTCAACAGTATTAAGGTCAATTTGGAGACTTTTGTTTGAATTGAGGTTTAACGTCTCCCTCAACTCTATTTAGGTCAATTTGGAAACGTGGCTGCCAGCTCTACATTTAGATGAAATGACATCCCCATCAACAGTATTAAGGTCATTTTAGGGACTTTTGTGTGAATTGTTTGAATTGAGGTTTAAAGTCTCCGTCAACACTGTTTGGGCTATTTCGGAGAAGGTCGGACTTTTACCCATCAAAGAGATGAAATGACTTCTCAAGCCCTGCCACCCAATGAAATCTATTGGGCTTATATGCATTGGATGGTCACACTTGCACCACTTTGCCTAGCAGGCTTTAAGACCTTCTAAGTGATTTACCAGTACTCATGTGCAGTCATTTTCAGCTCTGCGTGGAAACATCATGCGGCCCAATCTATTTCTCTAAGCCTGATGGGTGGGGGTCCCCGATCCAAAGAGATACCGTTGAAATCTACTTTTAAGACCAGCCAAAATTTAGACGTAATTTTTCTTTTTCAAACATATTTAAATGGTTTCAGTTTTTTTCTTCACCCAGTATCCTCTGGTTGGCGACCATCTTTTATGAAGGTCCAAAAGTGAAGGTGGTCTTAATATAAGAATTTTAAAAATATAAACAGCAATAATTATTGTGTGCAGTCTGATATAAGTCTATGCTGGTCATACATGTCTTACTGTAGGTTTTGTTGTGTGGTGGTTCAATTCTTATCGAATGAGATCAAAGAGATTAAACTTGTGACCCCTAGTTTATAAAACAGGTTACATATTTTGATATTTTCACATTCTTGCTTCAATAAAAAAAAAACATAAGCTGTGTATATTTTTCTTTCAACTTGAGAAGGTGACTGCCCTGTGTCCTTAAACCACCAAAAACCGTAGAAGATGACATTTAAGTTTTTTTCTTTTTTATAGTTTTGCAAAAAAATAATCTGGAGGACTAAGGCTGACACAATTAATCGATTAATCGATCGATAAATTCCACAAAAATGATTATCATTTCTGATTTGCTTTTAATCGATTACTTGATAGGTACAATTTACTACCCAAAGTTATGCCTAAAATAGTTGGATGAGTGGCAAACAGTGCAGACCCTGATGAGATGCCGCATTATGCGTCGTCTCATCTGGGTCTACACTGTTTGCTCAGGCCTGTCTGTTCAGATATACATATGGTAAAGTGCAACATATGGTTAGAGTCATGCTCAGACAGGTAAAATTATGAAACAAGAGGCTCAATGAGCCTAAACTGCTCACCTGAGGAACTTAAGTTTTAACAATTCACAGACTTGACTACTAAATCTGCTAATAGAATCCAGCCCATTGACCCTTACAGGATATAAGTCATGATTATTGCATTGCATTCCAAGTTTGAGACTTCTAGCTTCTATAGTTCCTGAGAAATCTTTGACGAAAATTTAACATTGGTCAAAATGGAGAGAAAGAAGAATGAAAGAACAGATGAATAAATAAGCTGAGAAAGCCCAATGTCTCTTACACAAAATAAGTCATCATTATTCTATTGAATACCAAATTTGATGCTTCTAGCTTTTATAGTTCCTGAGAAATCTTTGATTAAAAATTTAACATTGGTCTATTATCTCTATATGGAGAGAAAGAAGAATGAAGGAACAAATGAACCAGACTAGCTCCAAAACCTAATGCAGCCTTTCCCTTTGCCCAATGGTGCTACACATAAAATTTAAACAAGATTGGTCGACTGCCTTCTGAGATATGCTTCATTGAAAGTGTGGACGACGGATGGACGGACGACAGACGACGGACTCCGGAGCCTTGGTATCCTATCGGCTCACTGGAGCCTTTGGCTCAGGTGAGCTAAAAATTCAAGTCGCTATTTCTGTCACAACATTTTCCCTACGTTAAGTCTATGGGCAAATTTTTTTGTCTCTCAAGATCACGTAACTCCGAGGTCAATATTTCGATTCGGCCCAAAATCGAACTTAACCGAGATTTTATGCCTGTCCTCGTTACCTGCAAGTTTGAAGCTGATCTGAAAAAAATTCAAGTCGTTATCGTAGTCGCAACATTTTCCCTAATTAAGTCTATGGGCAAATTTTTTGTCGCTCAAGGTCACGTAACTCCGAGGTCAATATTCCGATTCAGCCCAAAATTGAACTTAACCGAGATTTTATGCCTGTCCTCTTTACCTGCAAGTTTGAAGCTGATATGAATAAAAATAAAGTTGCTATCGTGGTCACAACGTATTTTTTTATGCTCAAGGACAGGTAACTCCAAGGCAAATAATCCGATTCGGCCCAAAATCAAACTTAACCGAGATTTTATGTCTGTCCTCGTTACCTGCAAGTTTGAAGCTGATCTGAAAAAAATTCAAGTCGCTATCGTAGTCACAACATTTTCCCTATGTAAAGTCTATGGGCAAATTTTTTGTCGCTCAAGGTCATGTAACTCCGAGGTCAATATTCCGATTCGAACTTAACTGAGATTTTATGCCTGTCCACGTTACCTGCAAGTTTGAAGCTGATCTGAATAAAAATAAAGTTGCTATCGTGGTCACAACGTATTTTTTTATGCTCAAGGGCAGGTAACTCCAAGGCAAATAATCCGATTCGGCCCAAAATCGAACTTAACCGAGATTTTATGTCTGTCCTCGTTACCTGCAAGTTTGAAGCTGATCTGAAAAAAATTCAAGTCGCTATCGTAGTCACAACATTTTCCCTATGTTAAGTCTATGGGCAAATTTTTTGTCGCTCAAGGTCACGTAACTCCGAGGTCAATATTCCGATTCTGCCCAAAATCGAACTTAACCGAGATTTTATGCCTGTCCTCGTTACTAGCTACAGTGATGACAACATTTTCCCCATGTTAAGTCGATAGGCAATTTTTCGGGCGCTCAAGGGGACGTAACTCTTGAGTGAATTATCTGATTCGGCCCAAAATCGAACTTGACCGAGATTTTATGCCTGCAAGTTTGAAGCTGATCTGAATAAAAATAAAGTTGCTATCGTGGTCACAACGTATTTTTTCATGCTCAAGGGCAGGTAACTCCAAGGCAAATAATCCGATTCGGCCCAAAATCGAACTTAACCGTGATTTTATGTCTGTCCTCGTTACCTGCAAGTTTGAGCTGATCTGAAAAAAATTCAAGTCGCTATCGTAGTCACAACATTTTCCCTATGTTAAGTCTATGGGCAAATTTTTTGTCGCTCAAGGTCACGTAACTCCGAGGTCAATATTCCGATTCTGCCCAAAATTGAACTTAACCGAGATTTTATGCCTGTCCTCGTTACTAGCTACAGTGATGACAACATTTTCCCCATGTTAAGTCGATAGGCAATTTTTCGGGCGCTCAAGGGGACGTAACTCTTGAGTGAATTATCCGATTCGGCCCAAAATCGAACTTGACTGAGATTTTATGCCTGTACTGGTTATCTGCAAGAATGAAGTCGATCAGAAAAAAATTGACGGAGCTAGAGTGATGACAAGCTTTTTCCTATGTGAAGTCTATGGGAGCTAGATGTTGCCATGGCAACCAGAGTTCCACTCAGATCTGCCTGAAAACCTAATGAAGCCTTTCCACTTGCCCAATAATGCGACACATGAAATTTGATCAAAGTTGGCCAAGTAGTCTTTAAGATCTACATTTTTGAAATTCCCATTAACCCTAATGCAAAAACACACAAGGGCAGGTAACTCCTAAGTGAATGATCCGATTCTGCCAGTTATCGAACTTGACCGAGATTTCAAGGCTGTGCTGGTTATCTGCAAGAATAAAGCCAATCTAAAAATAATTGAAGCAGCTACGGTGATGACAACATTCTCCCCATGTTAAGTCAATAGGCAATTTTTTCAACGCTCAAGGGCACGTACCTCCTGAGTGAATAATCCGATTCAGCCCAAAATTGAACTTGATCGAGATTTCATGCCTGTCCTCGTTATCTGCAAAAATGAAGTCGATCAGAAAAAAATTGACGGAGCTACAGTGATGACAAGCTTTTTCCTAACGCTCAAGGGCACATAACTCCTGAGTGAATAATCCGATTCAGCCCAAAATCGAACTTGATCGAGATTTCATGCCTGTCCTCGTTATCTGCAAGAATGAAGACGATCAGAAAAAAATTGACGGAGCTAGAGTGATGACAAACTTTTTCCTATGTTAAGTCTATGGGAGCTATTTGTTGCCATGGCAACCAGAGTTCCAATCCGATCTGCCCGAAAACAGTATGCAGCCTTTCCCCCTACCTGATAATGCTTCACATGGAATTTGATCAAGATTGGTCCACTGGTTCCGGAGATATACTTCTTTGAAAGTGTGGACGACGACGACGGACGACGACGGACGACGACGGACGACGGACGCCGGCTCGTGGTATACTAATACCTCACATGAGCCTTCAGCTCAGGTGAGCTAAAAAACCTTCACAATTACTAATCAATTATCTATCGAAATGACAGGGCTGATAATCGATTATCTTTTCAGCTCCGATTAGCCAGCTCTATGGAGGACCAGTGGTCCTAACCTAAGTGCTGAGTGTATATGGAGAGATGACTTTTGAAGGGATTTTACCACAGCAGCCATCTCTGTTGTGGGACCTTTACCTTTTGAACAACTTTCATTGCAACTTGGCTTAATGTTTCCAAATTGTTTTCAAAAAATGAAGTTTTATTTTGATACTCTGAGCAACACTGGACCAAGGTTATCAAATGACCTTGACCTTTGTTACTCAAGCAGCTTCATTAACACATTTAGTTGATTACATATACCATTTAAGTTCACAGGCAGCACTTAACAGCTTTCAACTAGAAATGTGTCCAGACTACACAGATGCCCCAACCAAGGGTCCCGCCTCACCCTGAAAATCCATGTTGCAACAAAATTTTCTAAGTGTGTGACCTTGACTTTGAGGTCATGGGCAGGGTCGGTGTAAGGCTGAATGAGACTTGGGACCTGTATCTATCATCATTCCAAATATGAAGCCAATCTATAAATATGAGCCTTAAAACTGTAAACGCTTAATAAGACTAAGTCTGTGACCTTGACCTTGAGGTGAGGGGTGGGGGTATATACAACTTTGGACCTGTAATGATCATCATACCAAATATGAAGCAAATCTATATGGTTTGGTGAGTATACCTCTTAATAAACTTTAAATAAAAAATTTCTTTGTCTGTGACCTTTAGGGCATGTGCATGGGTGGGGGTATTGTACCAGTATCAATCATCATACCAAATATAAACTTAATTCATCATACGATTTGGAAAAAACAGACTCTTAAAATATCTAATTAAAATTTCTAAGTCTGTGACCTTGACCTTGAGCTCATGGGCATGGGTGGGTGTATCACTGAATAAAATTGACAGGTATCTAACATCATATGAAATATAAACTCAATCCATCAAACGATTTGGAAGATATCAACTCTTAAAACATCTAATTACAAATTTCTAAGTCTGTGACCTTGACCTTGAAGCCATAGGCATGAGTGGGGGTATTGCCAAATAAACATTTGGACCTGTATCTATCATCATAGCAAATATAAGCCAAATCCATAATATGGTTTGAAAGTTTGAGCTCTTTAAAATTTTTAACATTAAAATTGTCTAAGTCTGTGACCTTGACCTTGAGGTCATAGGCATGGGTTGGGGTATTGCTGAATAAAACATTGTACCTATATCTATCATCATATGAACCAAAGCCATCATAAAAGTTCAGGTTCTACCAGGTACAATTACCTTAACTGGAGTCTTTAACATGGAAAATTTCTAAGTCCTTGACCTTGAGGTCATGGGCATGGGTGGGGGTATCGCTGAATAAAACTTTGGACCTATATCTACAATCATACCAAATTCCATCAAATGGCTTGGAAAAAATGAGTTCTAAAATGTTCAGGTCTACCTGTTACAAAAACCTTAACCGGAGTCTTTAATATTGAAAATTTCTAAGTCTGTGACCTTGACATTGAGGTCACAGGCATGGGTGGGGGTATTGCTTAATAAACTTTGGACCTATTTCTATCATCATACCAAAGATGAACCAGTTCCATCAAATGGTTAGGAAAATATGAGTTCTAAAAGTTAAGGCTCTACCTGTTACAAAAACCTTAACCTGAGGTTACAGGATCACTCACCTACGTACACACACACGTACAGACCAAACCGAAAAACTATATACCCCCGGCATCATGCCGATGCGGGGGCATAAAAATTAACAATTTCCAACTTTTTCCCCATACAAAAGCACAAGTGACTAAACTTGAAGTAATGGCATAAAATGGATCAAGGTCACCTTGACCATTGATACTCATGTACGTACATGAAGCTATATGTAGTTGATTGTATATACAAACTCAGGCTCAGGTGATCCTTTGTGTTTTCATTATGATAACACACCCATGCGACATAGTGCATTTTCTCACATCTCCAAAATGGCTACTTTCCTGATGAAAATCTGTGATATTTTTAGTATGTATACTTCAAACATAGGTTGTGGGTGCTTGTTAGAACTGCCTCATTGAGGCGGTTCTAACGAGTACCCACAACCTATGTATTGGAGCAGAAATAAACAAAATAATGTATACCCCGGTTAACCCCAGTTTTCTCGTGGGATTTAGGGGGGGGGGTCTTCACTTCACATACTTGTTCACATGATGTTAATTATTCCCATTGAAAAGCCTATGTTACAAAACCTGATCTTGCAAAGTCTGTCAAGGCCAACCTAGGATCACTATTTGCAAAAATTATGATGGCCTCAAAACCTCAAGGCAACATACCAAACTTCAAGACGGCAAAATATTCGGACAATACCATGGCCTGCGATGAGTCCAGAATTATCTCCCATCAAACACGCATGGGGCATCCTTGGGAAACAAGTCTGAAGCCGCGATCCGCCTCCAAGGACCCTGGATGAGCTCTGTGCAGCACTCAGCCTTCAAAAAGGATGGCAAAGAATCCCTCGGTTTATGATTCATAGACTAATTGAAATATATGCAACGACGATGCATTGCTGCTGTGACAATCCAACATGTTATTGATGGCTTAAGATAAATGGCATGGATGTTTAGAAGAAAGGTCGCCGTGTCACAACATAATAACCTGATCATTGGAATTAAGGCGTAGTTCAATTTATACATATTTGATAGTCCTTTGAATTAAATGAATTTTGGCCAGATAACATTTTATTTATTTCCTAATATTCAGCCTGAAAGTAAAATTTGTTTGTTTGTATTGGAGTTTAATGGCCCAGTCAACACTAGTTCGGTCATTTTTGAGCCAGTCAGTTTACCTATCCACACTTTTCCTGGGCAGGCTTATATGTAAGCGGTTAACCAGTACAGGTCACATTCTTTCACCAGAAACTGACAACTGCCCTTCTTGAATCAGTGGAAGGGAGACCGTAGAAAAGATTTCATGATCAACTCCACGAAAAGAGTGTTGCTGACCCTGGTAGGTATCGAACCTGCATCCTCCTGATCACCAGTCAGATGCGCATCCGACTGAGCAACTGAGGCCAGCCTTGATAGTAAAATATCCCCTACTTTTTTGTGAACAGAATATTATAGCGAAATGGAAATGCCTTCCAGGTAGACATTCAAACCTTTGATGCAGTCTGTTTCTACTTTGATCACTATGAACATGATAAAACTCTGGTTTGTTTGTAAGTTTCACTCGTGAGATGAGACGTGATGATTAAGTTGACATGCCATGTTTTTTTTTTATCAGACAATTGTTTAGGCCAAATGAAAATTAAAATATGTATTCATGGTTTCCAGACCCTACCGATACTTAATTTTCTGAAAGAAAAAATTGGAATTATGTCACAGGGGTGGAAAAAGAGCATGTCTCGACCGGGACTTGAACCCAAGGCCTCTCGCATATCATGCAAACACTATCTACAGACTGAGTTAAGGGCTACACAGTCTATTTGTTACAATTATGCTTTGATGTGGTAACTTTGGGCTCTTTAGCTCTAACACTTGTATATTTCTAAATAGCTCCAGTTATAAGGCGGACTCCAGACCCTGAGGTTATAAAACATTTTTCATGCTCAACTGACTTGAGCATGAAATTTATCCTGCTCATAAATTTTAAAATGCCAACATGAACATATGTTGGCATTTTAAAATTTATGAGCAGAATGAATTACATTCTGTGCTGATCTGAGAACAAAAATTGCCTCTTTCATTTGTGTTTCAAGATTTATGAGCATTAGAAAATTCATGCACAACTAAGTTGAGCATGAAAAAAGTTTTCCAACCTCAGGGGCCAGATAAGGTAGACTACGGACGATAATCTGGGTACAGTCGAACTTCAATGACTCGAACACCTTTTGGACCTCGAAAATCTGTTCGAGAAAGGGGTAGTTCGAGCCACTGAGGATACTGTCAGGAGGTATAACGAGATACTTTAAGACATCTTTTCGGTGTTCTATAATGAAAACGTATGCTGTGTGTACTCATTAGAATCGCCTCATCGAGGCGATTCTAATGAGTACACACAGCATACATTCGCAAGATAAAAGACTAAAATCTCCTTAATTATCCCCCACTATTTCTTATGTAGAGGATTTCGCTAGGGGCTCAAGAAGGGTTCAATGCATCCATGGTAAACAAGTCATTGGTGTTCGAGCCATCGAAGTTCTACTGTATATTATTTTACATCACAAAAACATGTCTTTATAATTTTGACACCCTTGAACACCACTTTTATATAGTAAAACTGGGGTTTACAGGGGTAAACCTTATTTTTCTTATTTCTGCTCTGAATATAGATTGTGGGTACTTGTTAGAACTGCCTCGATAAGGTGGTTCTAACGAGGAATTACAATCTATGAGTCATCGTAATAAAATCTTAAACATTTTTTTTTTCATGTGGCCTTAGCTGACCCATAATGGTAATGTAAGAAAGTTACATACAACAGACTATGTTCAAGGTTCAAGTCATTTTTGTTAGTAATTTAATAAACTGTTACATAATGTGGACTATGAATCTGATACTTGACCGAAAAATACTTTCATAACATTGTTTGTTTGTTTGATTTGAGGTTTAACATCCACGTCAACACTGTAAAGGTCATTTTGGAGACGTTGCTTCCAACTTTGTGGGACTTTTTCCAAACATTGAAATGAAATGACATCTCAAGCCCTGCTGTCCAATGAAACCAAAAGGGTTTATATGATATGCATGGACGCTCCCAATCGCACTACTTTGCCTGGGCAGGCTTAGATCCTCTAAGCGGTTTACCAGGACTCACGTGCTGTCAGTTTCAGCTCTGCCTGGAAGCATCATGCAGCCCATATATTTCTTCAAGCCCCGATGGGCAGGGGACGAGGTTAGTTAATTTGGAGTTTTACATTAACAGCAAACACCATACTATTCAGATCGTATCGAGCCAGTCGTTTTATCCTTTACCTTTGGGCAGCCTTATACAAATCATAAGCTGATAACTAGTACAGTGCAAATTCTTTCCGGAGATTCACCATATTTGCATTATTTGCTGGCTCCCAGCTTGCACATTGTCAATATTGGAAAAACAGGCAACCAGACCCCCCTGACCTTTCAAGGTCAGGGGGGTCTGGTAACCTGTTTTTCCAACACTGATAACCTTCAAACTAGGAACCAGCAGATAATGCAAATAAGGTGAATACTGACAAAACTAGTCACACAACTCTTATTGTAATTGAACTGGTGCATAACAAAACCTACATGTACAATAAGACCCGTGCTATGGTCGAAGACTCAGTTCAGCCAGCCTGTCAGGTCAGCCTGGGCTGAGCAGTCTCTTGGCCAAGAGGCTAAAGACTGCTCAAGCGAACAGCAAAGACTCTGATCAGTTTGCATGGATGCGCAGACTCATCCGAGTCTTAGCTGGTCGCACAGGTCTTATTGTAGATTTTTGTCAAGTGTCCGCTCAATTTTTGTCATGCTCTGGTCTATTCCATATTAACCCTTATCTTGCTGAATATTCATTTAAGCCACACCCATTTCTGTCTATCAACCAATCAAATTACTTGATGTAATTTAATGCTACAAATTCAGAAACTGAATGCCAACAGTGTAGATCCTGATCCAATGGCTTCTTCAGAAGCCATCTGATCTGGATCTACACTGTTTCCAAAGATAGGGGTTGTCGTGAACAGCATGATAACAGTTAAGCTGGGCTAATGACTCATGAAAGTAACAACATGGATGGAAGGTCACCAGCCCATTCAATCCTGTGGTCCAGTACAGAAACGTAATACAAACAGTGTAGATTCAGATGAGACGGCTCATAATGAGCCATCTCATCAGAATCTACACAGTTTGCAGTTCTGTTGATGATTCAGACAAAAACCAATTTGCAACAATGGATGTCAAAACTCCAGGTCAGATGGAAGTGTCCACTCAAGAAACTCAAAGAGTTTAACCCATTAACCCTTGTCCTGCTGAATATTCATATCTGCCACACCCACTACTGATTATCAACCAAGCAGATTACCTGATGCAAATTATTGCAACAAATTCACAATCTGAATGGCAAACAATGTAGATCCTGAACAGATGGCTTCGTCAGAAGTCATCTGATCTGGATCTTCATTGTTTGGAAAATAAGGCATATCCGGGCTCAGCAGAACAAGGGTTAAGTACCGGAAACCCCAAAAAGGGTACCATGGCAAAGAGTGCAGGCCCAGATCAGACGCTGCAGAACGGTTTCCGTTTACACAATACACATTAATGCAGTCAAGGATGTAACACACACCTGTTTTATGTCATTGATTTTAATAGAGCGTATTTCTCAATAAAAAATCGTTTGAACGGGTTAAAAATCGAAAAAAAATTCTTTACTCTCGAACCAAAACATGGCCGAATGAGAGTCATTGAAAATTTTACATGGCCAAACCGAGTTTTAAAGAATATTTTGTTACGGGCCTCCGTGGCCTAGTGGTTAAGAGCGCTGACTCTTGATCATTAGGTCTCTCACCGCTGTGGTTCGAGCCTCGCTCGGGTCACATGTGAGATGCCAAGTTCTGCAGCGGAAGGTCAGGTGGTTTTTCTCCGGGTACTCCAGTTTTCGCCCACCTCTGATTAACGATCAGCTCGATATGAGTGAAATAATCTTGAAAGGGCTGTAAAACCAAACCCCACCCCCCCCAAAAAAAGAATATTTTGTTTGTTTCATTTGAGATTAAACGTCCCCGTCAACACTGTAAAGGTCATTTTGGAGACATTGCTTCCAATTTTGTGGGACTTTTACCCGACATCTAGATGAAATGACATCTCAAGCCCTGCCGCCCAATGAAACCAATAGGGTTTATAAGCATGGACAGGCTGACCCGCACCACTGCCGGGGCAGGCTTAGATCATCTAAGCGGTTTACCAGTACTTGTGTGCGGTCGATATCAGCTCTGCGTGGAAGCATCATGCAGCCCATCTATTTCTTCAAGCCCTGATGGGCGGGGGCCGTCACAACAACTTATAAGTCAATATATGTACAATGATACTGATTACTGACCTATGCAAACAGTGTACATGCAGATCCAGATGTCATTTCATCTCAATGTCGGGTAAAAGTCCCACAAAATTGGAAGCAATGTATCCAAAATGACCTTTACAGTATTGACGGGGACGTTAAACCTCAAATCAAACAAACAAAAGCAGATCCAGATAACTCTGCCTTTAGTATGATAGGAACTGCACTGCTTGAAGTTCTGATCATGATTTTGACTAAAAAACAATGGCAATGATGGACATGTCCAATGAATGTGTTAGGACACGTCAACACTTGTGGGTCATTTGTGACGTCTCCCAGGGAAAGGGAGAAAATAGATAGCAGAGGCAGTAGAAGATATAAAGGCAAGGACAGGGGAGAAAAGGGAAAATTAACTGAAGAAATAACGGCATAGCCCCTCTACCCTTACCTGCTGCAAGGACAGCAGGCCTCGCCCTACTGTAAGCCAATATCAGTTGGCACCCCAGTGACGCAGTGACACCTTCCCCTCACCCGACCACCCATGATGGATGGCAAAGACGGACATGTCCGGATTCAAAAATGGAAGAGTCCACTTCAGTAACACTGGGGTGAAAGAGCATTACAGGAGCCATAGTAACCCAAAGCCTCTAGATTTTGGTCGAGGTCCCAAGTACTTTCAAGGAATCTCCCCTCTATCTTATGTTAACTCTTATCATGCTGTTCTCGACAACCCCTATCTTTGGAAACAGTGTAGATCCTGATCAGATGGCTTCTGGGCTTCTGAAGAAGCCAGCTGATCAGGATCTACACTGTTTTACATTTAGTTTATGGTTTTGTAAGAATAAATTACATCAAGTAATCTGATTGGTTCAAAGTCAGAAATGGGTGTGGCTAATCTGAATATTCAGCAAGAGAAGGGTTAACCCTCACCATGCTTAACCCTGGTGAATCCTTTGTTGAAAACAGTACAGATCCAGATCAGCTGGCTTCCCAGAAGCCAGCTGATCAGTTTCAATACTGTTTTCTAGTCTGCTTTTGAATCCACAGTAAAAATTGTTACTGGCTGAAAATTGGAAAGGAGTAGTGTAGCATATTGAAATTTGAAATATTCAGCTAGGTTCAATAGAGTTATCTGTATGATGCAGCATAGCATTATGCATCCAAATAAAGAGAACAAAAAAATAAATACGTTCTTCCTCCCATTTAGCATCCTGGGCGCTAAAAAAATTGGGAAAAGAGGGGGCGCTTAATAATCTTACCAGATCAGAGAGTTTAAAACCCATTACACGTGGTAGTTTTCCATTAGAACAGGGTGGAATCATGACATGTAAAGTACCAAGTGGTCAACACAGACACTGTGATAGAAGGGGGTCTAAAAATACGTTACACAATACGATTTACCGTAATATGGCAATGATTGAAAGGCTGAAATCTTGACTTTAGGTAAGTAGGGGCTGACAAATCCATTGCCCGGCCGCCCGGGACAAGTCCGAAATCGCGCCGGGCAAGTGCACTTTGACCTTTCGACGCCCGGTCGGGCAAGTGCAAAAAATCGTCTACAATCGTCAGTCTTTTGAGTCCTTAAATACAGTAAAACTAGACCAGTTAGTAAATCACAACTAGAACTGTCAGAGGATCTGACTATAGCCCCGCTAAAGCCCTGTCAGAGGAGAAAGACTCATGAATTAAAGGTAAAGACTTGTGAGAGGGTTAAATCCCTAACAAGGTACCTACGCCTTGTCTAAGTTAAAAAATAAGTTTTGGATAATGAAAAAAGCACAGGCACATCTTCAAACCTATATGAAAACACCTGTTAAGTTTCAAAAGGATTGACCTAGAACTGTAAGAGGAGTTGCGGTAACAAGGTAGCTACTCCCTATACATTTTAACATTAGTAGATCTCAAAAATTGTCTAAGTTAAAAAAGGTGAAATAAGTGAAAAAAATTATTTAAGGATAATGAAAAAAGAATATGCACATCTTCAGACCTATTTGAAAACACCTATAAAGTTTCAAAAAGATTGACCTAGAACTGTAAGAGGAGTTGCGGTAACAAGGTAGCTACTCCCTATACATTTTAACATTAGTAGATCTCAAAAATTGTCTAAGTTAAAAAAGGTGAAATAAGTAAAAAAAAATATTTAAGGATAATGAAAAAAGAATATGCACATCTTCAGACCTATATGAAAACACCTGTAAAGTTTCAAAAGGATTGACCTAGAACTGTAAGAGGAGTTGCAGTAACAAGGTAGCTACTCCCTATACATTTTAACATTAGTAGATCTCAAAAATTGTCTAAGTTAAAAAAGGTGAAATAAGTGAAAAAAAATTATTTAAGGATAATGTAAAAAAGAATATGCACATCTTCAGACCTATATGAAAACACCTGTAAAGTTTCAAAAGGATTGACCTAGAACTGTAAGAGGAGTTGCGGTAACAAGGTAGCTACTCCCTATACATTTTAACATCAGTAGATCTCAAAAATTGTCTAAGTTAAAAAAGGTGAAATAAGTGAAAAAAATTATTTAAGGATAATGAAAAAAGAATATGCACATCTTCAGACCTATATGAAAACACCTGTAAAGTTTCAAAAGGATTGACCTAGAACTGTAAGAGGAGTTGCGGTAACAAGGTAGGTACTCCCTATACATTTTAACATTAGTAGATCTCAAAAATTGTCTAAGTTAAAAAAGATGAAATAAGTGAAAAAAATTATTTAAGGATAATGAAAAAAGAATATGCACATCTTCAGACCTATATGAAAACACCTGTAAAGTTTCAAAAGGATTGACCTAGAACTGTAAGAGGAGTTGCGGTAACAAGGTAGCTACTCCCTATACATTTTAACATTAGTAGATCTCAAAAATTGTCTAAGTTAAAAAAGGTGAAATAAGTGAAAAAAATTATTTAAGGATAATGAAAAAGAATATGCACATCTTCAGACCTATATGAAAACACCTGTAAAGTTTCAAAAGGATTGACCTAGAACTGTAAGAGGAGTTGCGGTAACAAGGTACCCACTATCAAATATTACAGACGGAATTCCGGACAAACAAATATTACAGACAGACAGACAGACGGAATTCCGGACAAGCCAAATCCAATATAGCCCCCACTTTTTCAAAGCGGGGCTATAATTATTCCCGCTTTGTCGGCAATTCAGAGACGAAACTATCCATGTTTTTTAATAACGGTTCATTTATGACACTATTGTTAATCCCTGTCATATAATTACCAATTAAACTAATTGCCCCGCGGTGCGTGTCTGGTGTGGTGTGTAACGCCAGCGCTATAGATAAGCGTGACAAGGTGTGAAAATAAGATTGTCTCTAATTTGCGTTTATCCTTGCCACAAAATTTAATCCACAATCAATGTGAAAAATGATTTAATAGCTCCTAAGACGATTTGCTACATCTTACGGTAGTAAAAACGGACTATTCTACTATCTCGTGAATGGTTATGTTTTGGCGCCAAGCCAAATAGCAGACGCTGGCGGAAAAAAGTCGATTGTTTTAATGTTGGTAACCGCGGATTAGTCGCGCCTCTATCCACAACCGTTAAGCTATCGAGAAAATATTTTTTACCGGTTCCAAACATTTTTATGAAAGAGATACGCCCCATTAAAATAAAACAATGACGTTAAACACGCGTGGTGTTGCTGGGGTCGGATGACGTCATTTACCGATCGCGTGCAGAAAAATGGGAGTGGTGGTTTGTGGACATCTATTTGGATGGCGGAAATGATGATCGCATTGAGCTTGCTTGTAGGGTACGTGGGTGTGAACGTTGGGTTCGTTTGTGATAGAGTGGGTTCTCGTCTTCTGGTCGGATCATTAAATTGCAAGCTAAATAAACTGCATTCTTTCAATCTTTTATCTCGCTGCCCTGACACTTCTGATCTTTTGAGTAGATCTATATCGGCTGCAGCTCGTGTTTATCGTGCGTGTCAAGCTAAATGAGTTTATATAACTGTATCTTAAATTGCTAATTGGTTAAGGTATTATGTCGGCAATTAACTTGAAAGGCACCGTTATTGACTGTGACAACAACAGTATTTTCTACCGTATTACCGTACGTAGGGAAACAAGAGGGCCATGATGGCCCTGAATCGCTCACCTGAATCCAAGATGTTTCAAAGCTTATGGAAATGAAGGATTCACTGCTTTAAGGAGATGTGGACCAAAGATTTTTCTTTGGAGGTTACTTTTCATTGTAGTGGAATTTGAAGGTTTTCTATTTTTAGCTCTGGTGTCCATTTTGTTTAACAGAGCAGAACAGTTTAGGCAATTTTGAAAGAGGGTCACTCAAGGAACATTCCTGTGAAATTATTTTCAAATCGGGCTCTTTGCCTAGGAGAAGATGTCATTTAAAGGTTTTTCTATATTCAGCTCTGGTGACCATTTTGTTTAACGAGCGAAACGATTTAGACAATTTTGAAAAAGGGTCACTCGACGAACGTTCCTGTGAATTTTTTTCCTAATCGTGCCATTTGTCTTGGAGGAGATGTCATTTAAATGTTTTTCTATTTTTAGCTCTGGTGGCCATTTTGTTTAACAGAGTGGAACAATTTAGGCAATTTTGAAAGAGGGTCACTCAAGGAACATTCTTGTGAAGTAATTTTCAAATCGGGCATTTGCATAGGAGGAGATGTCATTTGAAGGTTTTTCTATTTTTATCTCTGGTGGCCATTTTGTTTAACGGAGCGGAACAATTTAGGCAATTTTGAAAGAGGGTCACTCAAGCAACATTCCTGTGAAATTATTTTCAAATCGGGCCATTTGCCTAGGAGGAGATGTCATTTAAAGGTTTTTCTATTTTTGGCTCTGGCGGCCATTTTGTTTTAACGGAGCAGAATGATTAAGGCAATTTTGAAAGAGGCTCACTCAAGGAACGTTCCTGTGAAATTATTTTCAAATTGGGCCATTTGCCTAGGAGGAAATGTCATTTAAAGGTTTTTCTATTTTTAGCTCTGGCGGCCATTTTGTTTAACGGAGCGGAACGATTTAGGCAATTTTGAAAGAGGGTCACTCAAGCAACATTCCTGTGAAATTATTTTCAAATTGGGCCATTTGCCTAGGAGGAGATGTCATTTAAAGGTTTTTCTATTTTTAGCTCTGGCGGCCATTTTGTTCAACGGAGCGGAATGATTTAGGCAATTTTGAAAGAGGGACACGCAAGCAACATTCCTATGAAGTTATTTTCAAATCGAGCCATTTGCCTAGAAGAAGATGTCATTTAAAGGTTTTTCTATTTTTAGCTCTGGCGGCCATTTTGTTCAGCGGAGCGGAAAGATTTAGGCAATTTTGAAAGAGGGTCACTCAAGGAACGTTCCTGTGAAATTATTTTTAAATCGGGCCATTTGCCTAGGAAGAGATGTCATTTAAAGGTTTTTCTATTTTTAGCTCTGGCGGCCATTTTGTTTAACGGAGCAGAACGATTTAGGTAATTTTGAAAGAGGGTCACTCAAGCAACATTCCTTAGAAATTATTTTCTAATAGGGCCATTTGCCTAGGAGGAGATGTCATTTAAAGGTTTTTCTATTTTTGACTCTGGCGGCCATTTTGTTTAACGGAGCAGAATGATTAAGGCAATTTTGAAAGAGGCTCACTCAAGGAACGTTCCTGTGAAATTATTTTCAAATTGGGCCATTTACCTAGGAGGAGATGTCATTTAAAGGTTTTTCTATTTTTTAGCTCTGGCGGCCATTTTGCTTAACGGAGCGGAACGATTTAGGCAATTTTGAAAGAGGGTCACTCAAGGAACATTCCTGTGAAGTTATTTTCAAATCGAGCCATTCGCCTAGAAGATGTCATTTAAAGGTTTTTCTATTTTTAGCTCTGGCGGCCATTTTCTTTAACAGAGCGGAACGATTTAGGCAATTTTGAAAGAGGGTCACTCAAGGAACGTTCCTGTGAAATTATTTTCAAATCGGGCCATTTGCCTAGGAAGAGATGTCATTTAAAGGTTTTCCTATTTTTAGCTCAGGCGGCCATTTTGTTTAACGGAGCGGAACGATTTAGGTAATTTTGAAAGAGGTCACTCAAGCAACATTCCTGTGAAATTATTTTCAAACAGGGCCATTTGCCTAGGAGGAGATGTCATTTAAAGGTTTTTCTATTTTTGGCTCTGGCGGCCATTTTGTTTAACGGAGCAGAATGATTAAGGCAATTTTGAAAGAGGCTCACTCAAGGAACGTTCCTGTGAAATTATTTTCAAATTGGGCCATTTGCCTAGGAGGAGATGTCATTTAAAGGTTTTTCTATTTTTAGCTCTGGCGGCCATTTTGTTTAACAGAGCGGAACGATTTAGGCAATTTTGAAAGAGGGTCACTCAAGGAACATTCCTGTGAAGTTATTTTCAAATCGAGCCATTTGCCTAGAAGAAGATGTCATTTAAAGGTTTTTCTATTTTTAGCTCTGGTGGCCATTTTGTTTAACGGAGCGGAACGATTTAGGCAATTTTGAAAGAGGGTCACTCAAGGAACGTTCCTGTGAAATTATTTTCAAATCGGGCCGTTTGCCTAGGAAGAGATGTCATTTAAAAGTTTTTCTATTTTTAGCTCTGGCGGCCATTTTGTTTAACAGAGCGGAACGATTTAGGTAATTTTGAAAGAGGGTCACTCAAGCAACATTCCTGTGAAATTATATCAAAATCCATTCACTGGTTTAGGAGGAGATGTCATTTAAGTGAATTGTTGACAGACGCACGACGCACATTGACCGACCACAATAGCTCACCTTGAGCCTTCGGCTCAGTTGAGCTAATAAAAAGAAGTGAATGCAAGGATCAGGAATCGATACAATTAACCCTCAGCTCCCACCAGAGACACCAAACGGAAATAAACACTAACACGAAATAACTAGACCCTAATGGAAAGTGGTTGTGCTTGAAACTTGACAGAAACCTTGGATTATATTTATAAATGTTGGTCGTCATCACCGTCACCATTATCCATTATTCCCACCCCCCCCCCCCCCCCCCCACACACACACACACACACACACACACACAGTTCCAAAATCCCGGGCAAGTAGGATTTTGAGCTGGGCAAGTGCAAAAATATTTTACTTGCCCAATGGGCAAGTGGAAAATTTTTGGATTTGTCAGGCCCTGGGTAAGCCAAAATATTTTTCCTTTGCAAGCAAAACCTGGGGCGCTTATTATTTTGTCTTGGAAAAACAGTGGGTGGGAGCTTATAGATAGAAGCTGGGGCACTAAATGGGAGGAATACGGTAAGGCTTTTTCCCTGAGAGTCTCACTTAATCCATATCTGGCTGAATAAATTAATTTAGTCACACCCATTTCTGACTTTGAACCAATCAGATTACTTGATGTAATTTAATCCTACAAATTCACAAACTCAATGTCAAACAGTGTAGATCCTGATCAGATGGCTTCTTAAGAAGCCATCTGATCTGGATATACACTATTTGCAAAAGCAGGGGTTGTCATGATCAGCAGAATAAGGGTTAAATGGACATTTTGTATATAATCACTAATGTGGGTCATACTGCCCAAAATGTGTTAAAACAAGGGACTATGAACCCAGGTTCATAAACAATGATATGAAATGTAAACAAGCTGAAGCTACTAAATATTGTAACTATTGTACTTTCACTAACCCATTTATGTCAAATGCTATACTAGCCGTCGCCCATTTCAAAACTTATGGGTGTCAGTTGCTTACAAATAAGGGAAAAGGCTGAGAGTGAACAAACTGCATTCTGTGAGGTCTATTCAGGGTCTGCACTGTTTGCTCGTGACCCATTTTTGGAGTTCAACTGATGAGAGTCAGACCATCCATGCACATAAACCCTATGGGTTTCATTGGGCAGCATGCTTGAGATGTCATTTGATTTCATATCAATGTCAGCTAAAAGTCGGACAAAATTGGAAGCAATGTCTCCAAAATGACATGAACAGTGTTGACGGGGATGTTAAACCTTAAATCAGCCAACCAAACCCATTTCTTTGTCATTTACAACACTGAAGAACATCCCAATTTGTTCAAATAATTTTCACACAAAATATGAAAGGTTATATTTTTAACCATCACAAAAACACGCCTTTCTCATTTTGGCCCCCTTCTATCCCACTTTTATATAGTAAAACTGGGGTTTGCAGGGGTATACATTTTTTTTCCTTATAACTGCTAAAATCACAGATTTTGGGTACTTGTTAGAACCACCCTAGCAAGGCAGTTCTAATCAGTTCCAACACACAATGTCTTGAGCAGATATAAAAAAAATATCAGACTTTTTATCTGAAAAATTTTCATTGGTGAAATTCTAAATATATTTGAATAGGCATATATTCGAAATGAAACCTTCGTTTTCACCTTCAAAAATGACAGGCTTTAGCAAAAGTGAAGCGGGGGAACGTTGGTTAAAAATAGAAACCTTTTTTTTTTTATTTTTCGGGTTGTCGAAGTCAGACAAAGAACAAGATGCCCCCAGACAGTGCATATGAAAGCCCTATCACTAACTAATCAAAAGGTATGCAGGGATTTTCCTACCCTTCAGAATCAGGGTCCAGGTGACGCTGGGTTTGGGAAAAACAGCTCGCTAATATTTACAGTTGGGAATTTAAATCAGCTGTAACTTTGTCAATTTTGGTTCAATTTTCATGAAATTTTTATCAAAATGTAACACAACATCAGAAATTTGGAAATTTGTTATAGAATTTGGGAATATCTGTCTCTAAACTGGGAAAAATAATGGCCGATTACCGGCCCCAAAGTTGCACTAGCAAAATCCCTGGTACGGCTAATGTTCAAGTCTTAGAAAAGTAGGTCAAGGTCACAAGGTCAAAAATTATGGTACCACTGAAAAGGTCTGTGACAAGGAATGCTCATGTGAAATATGTAAGCCCAATCACTTACCAATCGAAAGTTATGGTCAATCTTAAAGTTTTTTCAAAAGTAGATCAAACGTCAAGGTCACAAGGTCAAAAAATATGGTACTACTGGAAAGGTCTTGTGACATGAAATGCATAAGTGAAATATGAACGCCTTATCACTAAGTAATCAAAAGCTATGGCCAATGTTAAGGTTTTTAAAAAGTAGGTCAAGGTCACAATGTCAAAAATTATGGGATCGTTGGAAAGGTCTTGTGACATAGAATGCACATGTGAAATATGAAAGCCCTATCACTTACCAATCGAAAGTTATGGCCAATGATAAAGTTTTTTGAAAAGTAGGTCAAATGTCAAGGTCACAAGGTCAAAATTTATGGTACTGTTGGAAAGGTCTTGTGACATAGAAATAAAATGCACATGTGAAATATGAAAGCCCTATCACTTATCAATCAAAAGTTATGACCAATGTTAAAGTTTTTAAAAAGTAGGTCAAACTTCAAGGTCAAGGTCACAAGGTCAAAAATTATGGTACCGCTGGAAAGGCCTTGTGACAAGGAATACACATGTGAAATATGAAAGCCCCATCACTTACCAATTGAAAGTTATGGCAAATGTTAAAGCTTTTAAAAAGTAAGTCAAACATCAAGGCCAAGGTCACGAGGTCAAAAATTATGGTACCTCTGGAAACGTCTTGTGACATGGAATGCACATGTCAAATATGAAAGCCCTATCAGTTACCATTCAAAAGTTATGCCCAATGTTAAGGTTTTTGCGGACAGACAGACAGACAGACAGAGGGACAGACACAGACCAAAAACAATATGCCCCCTCCCCTTCCCCGATTCCGGTGGCATAATGTTGTCAATGTGAGCACTGTATAAAGAGGGTGGACTGGACTTATGTGCAGGGACACTGTCGAACATTGTAGACCCAGATCACACCCTACTGTCTGTGGCCTCTGATCTGTATCTACAGTTTGCTTAAAGAACAGGAACTGAAGGGTAAAAAGAACAGTAGGACTATTTTCTCAGCCTACACTCAGAATCCAATGACCCATCAGTGCTTGGATTTATTTAACCATATTGTACCAGAAACCCCGAAACGGGTAATTGGCAAACAGTACAGATGCAGATCAGAAGCCACAGAATGCGGGGTCTGATCAGGGCCTACACTGTTTGCAAAATCCTTGGCCTTTTTCCAAATTAATTTTGAAGGAAAAACAACCGTACACCCCTTAATCTTTACATGGACTGCTGTCATATATAAGGAGGAAGATTCCATTTGGTACAAAACGGGTTAAGGTCTTACCGCTATTTCAACATCACTAGGATTCTTCTTTTTCTTGTACTTCTCTTCAAACACTTTGTTTTCGGGAGCTGCTCTAGGTTTATCATCTTTTATACCACACAGCAGTCCAAAGTTCCTGACAAAATATCTGTAAAGAAAAATGGTTTCACACTCATCAAGCTGATACATGTATTTCAATATACAGTAAAACCTGTC
This sequence comes from Lucinisca nassula, assembly GCA_963580285.1. Lineage (NCBI taxonomy): Eukaryota > Metazoa > Mollusca > Bivalvia > Lucinida > Lucinidae > Lucinisca > Lucinisca nassula. Next base: position 51,603,906 of record OY757025.1, on the reverse strand, counting down.
TTAGTGGCCTACTCTATTTAGCAAGCAACCTGTCTTAAACAAGCAGGCATTCAGTTCCAGAAAAACGAAAATGCATTAAAATTCACCTGTGTTAAGAAAGCACCTGTCTTAAGCAAGCACTTTTTGAATATCCCATAGGTGCTTGCTTAATACAGGTTGGACTGTACATGTAAGCTACATTCCTCCCCTATTTTTGCCATTAGCCCTTATCCCGCTGCATATGACAACTCCTACTTTTGCAAACAGTGTAGATCCAGATCAGATGGCTTCTGAAGAAGCCATCTGATCAGGATCTACACTGTTTTGTATTCAGTTTGTGAATTTGCAGGAATAAATTATATCAAGTAATCTGATTGGTTTGGGACATAGGTTCCAAGTCAGAAATGGGTGTGGCAAAATTAATTATTCAGCAGGATAAGGGTTAAATTTTGTGCTGCGCATCCTGATTAGCAAGCTTCCAAGAAGCCAGCTGATCTTGATCTATACCCTTTTAAAAAAAAAAAACTATATATCCAGGTTCAGTACTGTATAAAAGGCACAAATGTACAACACAATGCTAGTCCATGTACATGCCATCAACCTTACCAAATGTGAGAGATAGGCCCCAATCACACTGTCATGTATTGAGCTTTTGTTTGTTTGTTAACGTTTCCGTCAAACTGTATGGGTCATTTTGGAGATGCTGCTTCCAATTTTGTGGTACTTTTACCAGACATTGGGAGGAAATGACTTCTCAAGCCCTGCCAAACAATGAGACCAATATGGTTTATATGCATGGACGGGCCGACTCACACCGCTTTGCCAGGACAGGCTTAGATCCTCTAAGCGGTTTATCAGTTCTCGTGTGTGGTCGGTTTCAGTCGGATGCGCGTCTGACTGGTGATCAGGAGGACGTGTGTTCGATACCAGAATGCAGCATCTGATCATAGCTTCCACTGTTTGCTGAAAATTCAGTCATTTTCTAAATAAATTTTGATGAAAACACAACCTGTCATCCCTAAATTTTGAAATGGACTCCTGCTATATTAAGGAGGAAGATTCCATTTGGTACAAAAAGGGTTAATCTTTAAGAGTTTTCTAAGACAGCTAGTCAACTATAGTCTTACTTCAATAAAATGAAATTTATTCGAGATTCAGATAGTTCGAACTACTGAGGGTTACTTTAACTTCTGGCAGATTTTTTGTGCCATTTTTCAAAGGGAGACAACTTTTGGGACTTTCTGTTCACTTTTCTATAAGTCCTGTCCCACTGAAAAAGGGGTCTACTCCTCCGGAGCAAATTCTTTCCTTTAACAGTTGACCCCTATTGACATGGGAGACAAAAAACATTTTTCAGGAGTTGCCTCCCCGGAAGGTGTTCCCATTCCCCTTAAGAAGCACAATGGGCATGACCTAAGGATATATTTTCAGTCTTTAACCCTTATCTTGCTGATAATTCATTTAAGCCACACCCATTTCTGTCTATCAACCAATCAAATTACTTGATGTAATTTATTGCTACAAATTCATAAACTGAATGCCAAACAGTGTAGATCCTGATCAGATGGCTTCTTCAGAAGCCATCTGATCTGGATCTACACTGTTTGCAAAGATAGGGGTTGTCATGAACAGCAAGATAAGGGTTAATAAAACAAAGTTCTATGTAACCATTAGAATCACCCCACAATGATTAGTGGCAACTTGTTCAAAATCAGAAGATCCATAATTTTTTTAGGTGAAGTTATTTCCTACCAATTGTGTCATCATTTAGATCAACTTCTTCCAAAGTCTCCTGCAGGCAATTTTTAACATAACTGCTTCCAATGTTAACAGTTTGTATGATTTTAGGTTTAATGTCCCTGTCAACACAGTATAGGTCATTTTGGAGACGCTGCTTCCAATTTTGTGGGACTTTTACCCAACACTGAGTTGAACTGACATCTCAAGCCCTGTCGCCCAATGAAACCAATAGGGTTTATAAGCATGGACGGTCCGCCTCGCACAGCGGTTCCTGGAAGGCTTAGATCCTCTAAGCAGTTTACCAGTACTCGTGTGCAGGTCGGTTTCAGCTTTGCGTGGATGCATCATGCAGCCCATCTATTTCTTCAAGCCCCGATAGGCGGGGGCGGTCAATGTTAACAGATCTGAATCCTTCACACAAGAGTGAAAGTCTAAATTACATGTACACATTCCCTGAAATATTTTAACCCCTCTCTTGCTGAATATTCATTTAAGCCACACCCATTTTCTGACTTTGAACCAATCAGATTACTTGATGTAATTTATTCAGAAGCCATCTGATCTGGATCTACACTGTTTCCAAAGAAAGGGGTTGTCGTGAACAGCATGATAAGAGTTAACACATTTTATTATATTATACTAACTGGGGTACACAAATGCAATTCCATATATCTTCTCGATTAGCCGGCTTTGGTAGCTCAGACTCGTCTGTGTGGTGATCAGGAGGATGAGGGATCGATACCTGCCAGGGCCGGCAACATTCTTTTGTGGGGATTAATAATGAAATCTTTTCTAGGGTCATTCTCTCCCTTCCGCTGAATCAAGAAGGGTAGTTGTCAGTTTGTGGCAAAAGAATGTACACTGTACTGGTTAAACAGATACTACAAAAAAAATATTTATAAGTAATTACAGATCGGTAATATAACTTAATACTTTTTATTAGTTTATATATATTGTCTCTTTCCTTTCTTTATGTAATTGCGTTTGAAGGTACTAAAATGTTTACTCCAAGTATCAAGAAAAACAACTAACTCTTATCATGCTGTTCACGATAACCCCTCTTATCATGCTGTTCACGACAACCCCTATCTTTGGAAACAGTGTAGATCCAGATCAGATGGCTTCTGAAGAAGCCATCTGATCAGGATCTACACTGTTTGACATTCAATTAATGAATTTGTTGGAATAAATTACATCAAGTGATCTAATTGGTTCAAAGTCAGAAATGGGTGTGGCTAAACTGAATATTCAGCAGGATAAGGGATAATAGCAATTTTAAAAGCAGTACCGTAAAAATCCTAATATATAGGATCATTACGGTAATTGTTCTACTCATCGTGCTTTGGAAGCAATGAAACAATCATTGCCTTTATGTGTGCCCTGCTTACAAGATAATATTACCCCAACTGATATTTCTTTGTACCATGTATCATGTTGATATGCTCAACAAATTTAATAATAGTCTATCACGATAAATAACAAGGTCCAGGGGCTGACAAATCAATCGTCCGGCCACCCGGGACTGGTCCGAAATTGCGCCGGGGAGGTGCACTTTGACCTTATGGCGCCTGGTCAGGCAAGCACAAAAAATTGTCTACAACTGTCAGTCTTTTGAGTCCTTAAATACAGTAAAACTAGACCAGTAAGTAAATTACGGTAGTTGCTACACTGTCCCGTAGTGGTGGGCCGATGATCGACTATAGTCGAAAGTCAGTTGGTTTTGGCTTCCGATAGCGATAATCGATTGAGAATTCTCTAGTCGATTGTAGTCGGTTCCGGTACTTGGTATTCCGAGTTTTAGTGCATTCCGGTATTCCGTCGCACTTTTCTATTACTGTATTCGGGCGTGTATTACCCGCAGTTGTTTCCCTCAAATTACAGGCCCAAGTTCAGGGTGCGGGTAATCCGCCCGAATTATTTTTGGACCATTTTATTTTTACTTTTGTAAGCTTGAAATACGATGTATCTCATGTTATGCTCTATCCTTTTACGATTCCCGACATAAATAACGTTTTATTGTCCACTCAATTTTACTTACACATGAGTAATATAACAATCTCCATTACTAGCAAGCCCGATTTTGTGAGTATTATTCCTAAATCCTAAAACTCTGATTTAATACGAAATAAACAAGCAAGTTCAATGCGAACATCAAAGTTTTCCGGCATCCAAACCGCCGCCCACAAACCACCGCTACAGTTTTTTTTCTGCACGCGATCGGTAAATGACGTCATCGGACCCCATCAACCCCACACGTGTTTATTGTTTCATCTTAATGGGGCGTATCTTTCATAAAAAAAATGTTTGGAAACGGTCAAAAAATTCTCGATCGCAAAACGGTTGTGGAAAATAGCGCTTTCCGTAAGCTCCGTGTCAATAACCAACAACAGCATGCAGATGTGTTAACACAAATTAAAGCGTTCAACTTTTCTCGCCAAGCGTCTGCTATTTAGCGCCAAAACATAACCATTCACGAGATAGTAGAATAGTCGTAGCAACTCGTCTTAGGAGCAATTAAATAATTTTCACATTGATTGCGGATTAAGTTTTATGATTGGGGAATAAACGCAAATAAGAGGCATAACTTTACCATATTTTCACACCTTATCGACACGCACCGCAGGGTGGCAATTATATGACAGGGATTAACAACAGTGTCATAATTGAACCGTTATAAATCATCAAACAGTGTAAATCCAAATCAGACGTCTGCGGCGTCTTTCTGAGGTGTCTGATCTGGGACTGCACTGTTTGCCGTTGTCCCAAAAAAAGGCCGCGGGCATTTGTGGGTTAATAAATGAATAACAAAGGTGAACAGGTAAAGTTTTTTTCAACATTTTAATGTAAAATTCATGCTTTCTGGTGATACTCGCACGCACGTGCATTTTCCCGCCTTTTGAAGACGATCGAGCGTTCCGTTGTGTGTTACAAAAACTGGCCAAATTCTTACTTTTTCTCTTTTTTTACAATTCTTACTGGAAAGGGGTCTTCACTAAAAGGAAAGCATTTGCTCCAAGGGTCCTATTGACAAGGTAGGCCAAAAACGTATTTGACATCGCTGCCTCTGTTACAGATGTATACATTCTCCTTAAATTAGAATTCTTGAGAGATTAAACAGACTAATCACTCATCTAAAGTGGTCAGTCTTCTAGTCATTCGGTGCTCAGGTCTGCACCGTCATAAGGTGTTGTTTCTAGTCTGAAGTTGTGCACAAATATTGTTTCATTGTCAAAACATTTAGTCATTACTAGTCATTATAATATCTCTTTCAGAAACAAACAGCATAATGACTGGATAATAAACCATTCCTTTCAATATAAATCATCCATTCAACAGTAGTCATTCAAATTTCTCATTTCACTGAATTATTTTAAGAATATTAGGAAATAAAACAAAGAGTTCTGTGTTTATGTTTTTCCTTTATTTTTTTAGCATAATGTCCAGAAAAATCTCTTACATACAGTAAGTATTATGCATATATAAACAAAAAATACAATAGGCATTTAAACATATTCAAAGTGTACACAAATTTTAACATAAAAGAGAAACCGATTATGCAATCGATAGCTAGTTGGTTTTCTCTTCCGATTATAAACCGATAATCGATTGTGATTTGAAACCGATTGCCCACCACTACTGTCCCGCTTTGTCGGCAATTCAGAGACAAACCATCTATGTATTTATAACGGTTCAATTATAACACTATTGTTAATCCCTGTCATATAATTGCCAATTTACGGCACGTCTTTCATTTCTGGTGTTGTGTGTACCTCTTGCGCTACCTATAAGCCTTCAATGTTCCGCATCACAAGGTGTGAAAATAAGGTTAAGTTATGTCTCTTATTTGCTTTTATCCCTCAATCATAAAATTTAATCCACAATCAATGTGAAAATGATTTAATCGCTCCTAAGACGATTAGCTACATCTAACAGTAGATGTATGCATAATGAAAACGGACTATTGAATGGTTATGTTTTGGCACCAAATAGCAGAGTTTGGCGGGACAAGTCGAACACTTTAATTTGTGTAATCACATCTGTATGCTGTTTTTGGTGATTGAAACAGAGCTTCTGGGGATAAGTCGGGAATTGTGCAGGGTGCAGTTTTCTATCCACCTCTATCCACAACTGTTTAGCTATCGAGAAAATATTTTTTACCGGTTCCAAACAATTTCTTATGAAAGAGATTTTGTTTGTTTGTTTGATTTGAGGTTTAAGATCCCCGTCAACACTGTAAAGGTCATTTTGGAGACATTGCTTCCAATTTTGTGGGACTTTTACCCGACATTGAAATGAAATGACATCTCAAGCCCTGTCGCCAATTGAAACCAATAGGCAGGCCTCCTAGTGGCCCATTTTGAAAATATAGGTTGTTATATATAGGTTCTTCTTACTCAAAATATAGGTTATTTACAGGTTTTTCAATAAAAATACAGGTTAAAAAAAGAGTCTTCCAAACTTACATAAAGATTTAAAACTGAAGAAAAAATATTTGATGAATTTTTGTGCCACAATTACTCAGATAAAGTTGATCTGAATTTTACAAAGTCCGAGCGAGCGAAGCGAGCGAGGAAAAAATTTACAATTTCTTGACAGTTTTCATCACCTTTTTATTGGACTAAAACGTAAACAAGAGGGCCCAATGGCCCTATATCGCTCACCTGTGTACCAGAAAATCATTAGTGTAGGAGACCACTTGACATTGCTACATACTAAATATCTAAGCTCAGGCAAAGCGGTGTCCATGTTTATAAACCCTATTGGTTTCATTGGGCGACAGGGCTTGAGATGTAATTTCATCTCAATGTCAGATAAAAGTCCCACAAAATTGGAAGAGACATCTCCAAAATGGCCTATACAGTGTTGACAGGGATGTAAAACCTCAAATCAAACAAAATCTGTGCCTTATGGTTTTGGAAAAGAAATTTTTTTTTTGTAAGTTTTCTTTTTCCAGTATAAGTCTATAGAAGCTAATGAGCCCTGGGCCTAGGCCAATTTTGACCCAAAGGGCATGGTTGGCAGGATTTATGTAGGTGACCATTTTGTGTTGCTATATACTAAATATCAAAGGTCTGTATTTCATGGTTTCAAAGAAGATGTTTGAAGCTTTTTTCCATTATAAGTTTGTTGGAGTTAAAGGGCCACAGGATTTGGCCAATTGGGACTAAATATCTAAGTTCTGTGCTTCACAGTTTCTGAGAAGAAGTTTTTTTAAGCTTTCTTCCATTATGAGTCTATGGGAGCTAAGGGGCACCGGGACGTGGCCCATTTGGACCCAAGGGGCATGATTAGCAGGAAATATGTAGGTGATCACTTGTCGTTGCTACATGCTAGATATCTAAGCTTTGGGCCCTATGGTTTCAGAGAAGAGGATTTTTGAGGCTTTTCTCCATTATGAGTCTATGGGAGCGAAGGGGCCCCAGGGTGTGGCCCATTTGGACCCCAGGGGCATGATTGGCAGGATTTATGTAGGTGACCACTTGTCATTGCCACATGCTAAATATCTAAGCTCTGGGCCCTGTGGTTTCAGAGACAAAGATTTTTGAAGCTTTTTTTTCCAATATGAGTCTAGGGGACCTAAGGGGCCCCGGGGGCAGGGCGTGGCCTATTTGGACCCCAGGGGCATGATTGGCAGGATTTATATAGGTGACCACTTGCCGTTGCTACATGCTAATTATCTAAGCTCTGGGCCCTGTGGTTTTAGAGAAAAAGATTTTGAAGCTTTATTCCATTATGAGTCTATAGGAGCTAAGGGGCCCCGGGGCGTGGCTCGTTTGGACCACAGGGGCATGATTGGCAGGAATTATGTAACCTTGAAATAAATGTATTTTGATTATTAGTAGGGGTGCAACGATATACCAAGGTTCACCGAAAATAAATATCTTATCGCGGTTCGCTTTTGCCTGTACCGGTACAAAAGCCTTTTCTTTGTGTCCCGTTCTGCTCATTTCCTTCTAAATGGTTTCATTGGCTGCTAGAATTATCTATACTTATCATAGATTTTCGACAATTTTCCTGTGTCACTGTGACTATTAGAACTACATAGCATTGTGTGATATATTTGCGGGAAATGGTTTACGAAAGATACGATAATCATAATAAAGTAAATTAATGATTGGAAATAAAGTGCAACGTTATTTGACTGTTCTTTCCTGACACACAGTTAGCATGTGACGTTTTCCCACCTTTCTAAGACGATTCTTATTTTTTGTAGACACCGTTTTAAACCCAAATTTCACCAACCCGGAGGCAATGCCTTTTGCAGACGGCAAAAGTTCCCTGTGTATTGGTTTCTGACACGAAGCGTGAAGCTCTACTAGCTAGTCAAGCCATATGCCGGATTCCAGTCAGCGAGTTTTCCCCAAACTATTTCAGCGAATCGGCTAATTGGCCGATTCATCCCAGTCAACTTCGGACGTGCTGATTTCGCCCGACGGAAAAAATTGGCAGATTTGCCCCAGTCAATTTCGTGCGCACGCAATTTCGTCCGAGTGTAAAAAATTGTGCATGATTTTTATTTCCTTTGCATGATTCACGTAAGATTTTGCGAGAGTGGGAACTCAGTGAAGGCAACGATCAGGAATCAATACAATTAACTAGGGCTGGCTAATCGGAGCTGAAAAGACAAACGATTATCAGTCCTGTCACTGCGATCGATAATCGATTAGTAATCGCTAAGGTTTTTGTCATAATTTTACCTGTCTGGCTTTCTGTCTGAGCATTCTCTTACCATATGTTGCATTTTACCATACATGTGTGTGGATTTTGTTTGATTTGAGGTTTAACATCCCCATCAACACTGTAAAGGTCATTTTGGAGACGTTGCTTCCAATTTTGTGGGATTTTTACCCGACATTGAGATGAAATGACATCTCAAGCCCTGTCGCCCAATGCAACCAATAGGGTTTATTAGCATGGACGGTCCGCCTCGCACCGCAGTTCCTGGACGGGCTTAGATCCTCTAAGCAGTTTACCAGTACTAGTGTGCGGGCCGGATTCAGCTCTGCGTGGAAGCATCTTGCAGCCCATTCCTTCAAGCCCAGATGGGCGGGGGTGGATAGACATGTAATGGAAAGTTGTTGTGCGCTTGAAACTTGATAGAAACCTTCGATTATATTTATAAATGTTGGTCGTCATCATCGTCACCATTATCTCCCCCGCACCCACCCCAACTTTGAGTTCCAAAATCCTGGGCAAGTAGGATTTTGAGCTGGCAAGTGCAAAAATATGGGCAAGTGGAAATTGTTTGGATTTGCCAGGCCCTGAAGGTCAACGTTGGACAAACATTTGCAGATTTAAATACTAACAATAATAATGTTAAGAAAGAAATAATATTATTGACATTAAAATAAATAATAATAACAGTGCCAGGACAAAGCTTTCAGTTCAACAATCTATTCCTTGCATCAGGGTCAATTACAGTTACATCCCTTACTGAAATCCAGGCATATTTCTGGGAGCCCCCCCCCCCCCCCCCACCCGAGCCATTTTATGAGAAAACAATTATAGTTTGAGGCTGATTTAATTTTTTTTCGGGTCCCATATATAAGCTATTCAAATATAATGCTAATTTTGCTATAAGGTGAGTATTAAGGATTCTTGGGTTGGGCCCATTAACTTTTTCAAAAGGCCCATGAAAATTCAAAAAGCCCATCAAAATTGTTAATTTTCCATGATGGGCCTTTGGCCCATTTTTAGGACCCATCAATATTTTGAGCCAAAAATATCCTGGTAATTTTGTGAAAAATTGGCGACAGCAGGTGATAAGAATACAGAAAAAGTAAATAAGAAATCTTTTTATTACATCATAAAGTGGGTAATATTATTTGGAATGCAGTCCCCTTTATAAAACAAGAATTCCGCCGAAGGCTATGTCGCACCTGTGGGGGCGCAAAGTCACCGAACCATGACATCTAGGCCAAGATCAAACATAGATGCTTGCATAAAAGGCTTGTACTAAGTATCATTAATGAAGTTCAAATAATTCTTGAGAAATGAACTTAACCAATAGGGTGAACGCTAGGGTGGTGGCAATATTTTACAAAGTCAGTGAACCATGAAATGTAGGTCACGGTCAAATATGGATGCTTGCATTTAAGTTGCCATCCCGAGATATAAGTTTGTACCAAGTATCATTAATGAAGCTCTTATGGTTCTTGAGAAATTAACTTAACCAGTAGGGTGAAGGCTAGGGTGGTCGCAATATTTTACAAAGTCAGTGAACCATGAAATTTAGGTCAAGGTCAAATATGGATGCTTGCATTGAAGTTGCCATCCACAGATTCAAGTTTGTACCAAATACCATTAAAGAAGCTCTTATAGTTCTTGAGAAATAAACTTGACCATTAGGGTGAAAGCAAGGGTGGTGGCAATATTTTACAAAGTCAGTGAACCATGAAATGTAGGTCAAGGTGAAATATGGATGCTTGCATGTAAGTTGCCATCCCCAGACACAAGTTTGTATGAAGTATCATTAATGAAGCTCTAATAGTTCTTGAGAAATAAACTTGACCATTAGGGTGAACGCTAGGGTGGTCGCAATATTTTACAAAGTCACTGAACCATGAAATGTAGGTCAAGGTCAAATATGGATGCTTGCATGTAAGTTGTAATCCCCAGACACAAGTTTGTACCAAGTATCATTAATGAAGCTCCTATAGTTCTTGAGAAATAAACTTGACCATTAGGGTGAACGCTAGGGTGGTCGCAAATGTTGACGCCTTGACGAACAGACGGACGAAAAACCGGGTGCCTATATCGTGCCATGCTAATAGCAGGCGCGACAATGAGAGACATAAATTTACAACAGAGACATAAATTTACTTCCGGATGGCCAGCCATCCCTGTGTGGGATGGCTACCCATCTGGTACCAGACGAACAGACTCATTGGCTGGTCGTCCGGTACCGGAAGGGCAGACTTGTAGGCATTGTAAAAACATATATTTAAAATAATTAGGAAAGAAAAAAAGCTCAGAAGGTCCAAAACACAGTGAAATATGCCAATATTTATGCATGGTCTGCCTCTTTCTCGCCTTGCACTAACAGGGGTACACAATTTTCCCCGACAGTCAGAATCAGAATGGTTACTGTTGACTATTCCAGGACATTTGCCCCCCAATGAATTAATCTATAAAATGGACATTTGCCCCCAAGTTGAAAATGCCAGCCGGACATCTGCCCCCCAGAGCTTATTTTTGGTATGGACATCTGCCCCCCAGTGCTTATTTTACAGGTGGACATTTGCCCCCCAATGCTTATTTCAGAAAGGGACATCTGCCCCCCAGAGAGACCAGGTCTAACACAAAGGAGGAAAACATTGTATTTATTGGTTTACTATCATCAGAGATACAAAATGTTAAGCAATAAATTACTTCATAAATAAATATGAATCCCATAATAACCAGCTGTTATTGACAACCCCTTCGTTAGAAAGCAGTATGGATCCCGATCAGATGCCATATCTGATGGGGATCTATACTGTTTGTCATGCAATTTGTTAACAAAAATATACCAAGAATGTGATGGTTAATAGTCAACAATTGGAGATGCTTAATTTATTCAGCAGGATAAGGGTTAAGCAAGTCAGCTACAGAATCATATATTGAGTTTGTGCCTCACTGAGGGTCCAGTGTCAGAAGCCTATACTCAAGTGGTTTTTACACTGGATACACTGACGGTTAATTCTTGAAGAAATTGAAATGATCTAGAATGGGCTGTGAAACTTTAACCAAAACGTTATCATGTAAGTTATGTAGCTGTATACAAGTCTGTGCAATGAATATCCTTGTCTAGCCAGGTTGGGGGGCAAATGTCCCTTTCTGAAATAAGCAGTGGGGGGCAATTGTCCACCTGTAAAATAAGCACTGGGGGGCAGATGTCCATACCAAAAATAAGCTTTGGGGGGCAGATGGAGCGTGATGGCTCAATGGAGCGTGATAGCTCAGTGGTTAGTGCACTTGCCTCTGATGCTAGTGGTCCCGGGTTCGATCCCCGGCAGCGGCGATAAAATTTCGGTGTCCGAACACGCTCCATTGGCATCATTTGCAGGGATGAATGTCATTAAGTGCACCGTCCTTCGGATCGGGACGTTAACTGGAGGCCCCCTGTGCAGGGAGAACCATCCCCTGTGCAGGTTAAAGATCCCTACCGTAAGGCCAATACAAAATATATGTGTGGTTCCGGTTACCCGACCGTGCCTAGCTTTTTCCCGCCGACCCTAATTATTTTTTCTATCATGAATATTCCAAACATTTTATGTGCAAAAACGGTCTTTCAATTTTTCATGGTTAAAGTATACAAGTACATATTCATTAAAAAGCGCTTTCATTAAAGGACAATCTGGTCGTATTTACGCATGAAAATGGTGTGCGTCTGCCAAAAAAAAAACAAGAGGGCCATGATGGCCCTGGATCGCTCACCTGATCCATAGTGTAACAAGTGGGCCCCAGAGAGGGCCATTATTGGCCCCAGGGTTTTAATGTGCATAATGTTGAGGGAGGTCTTAAAGGTGAAGCTTCATACCAAACATCAACAAAGGCTATAATTAGAACAATCTTGGCAAAGGTCCACTAGATAAAGCTACACATCAAATTTCAAAGACCTGGGCCTTGCAGTTTCAGAGAAGAAGATTTTTTTTAAAGATATTCCCTACATAAGCCTATGCAAAACCAAATGGCCCCAGGGCTATATAAATCTATGTAAAAACAAAGGGCCCCGGCCCGGGGTGGGGGCATTTGTGGCCCCAGGGCTATAATTTGAACAATCTTGGTAGAGGTCCACTAGATAAAGCTCCATACTAAATATCAAAGGCCTTGGCCTTGCAGTTTCAGAGAAGATTTTTAAAGATTTCCCTATATAAGTCTATGCAAAACCAAAGGGCCCCGGAGCGGGGACATTTTTGGTACCAGGGCTATAATTTGAATAATTTTGATAGAGGTCCACTAGATGCAGCTTCATACCAAATATCAAAGACCCAGGCCTTGTGGTTTCAGAGAAGAAGATTTTTGAAGATTTTCCCCATGTAAGTCTATGTAAAACCATAGGGCCCCAGAGTGGGGGCATTTTTGGCCCCAGGGCTATAATTTTAACAATCTTGGTAGAGGTCCATTAGATGCAACTTCATACCAAATTTCAAAGTCCTGGGCCTTGTGGTTTCAGAGAAGATTTTTAAAGATTATCCCTATATAAGTCTATGTAAAACCAAAGGGCCCCGGGACGGGGCCACTTTTGGCCCCAGCACTATAATTTGAATCATCTTGGTAGGGGTCCTTTAGAAGAAGCTTCATACCAAATATAAAAGACCTAGGCCTTGTGGTTTCAGAGAAGAAGATTTTTAAAGATTTTCCCTATATAAGTCTATGTAAAACCAAAGGGCCCCTGAGCGGGGGCATTTTTGGCCCAAGGGCTATAATTTGAACAATCTTGGTAGGGGTCCACTAGATGAAGCTTCATACAAAATATCAAAGTCCTGGGCCTTGCGGTTTCAGAGAAGAAGATTTTTAAAGATTTTCCCTATATAAGGCCATGTAAAACCAAAGGGTCCCAGTCGGAGGCTTTTTTTGCCCCAGCACTATAATTTGAACAATCTTGGTAGGGGTCCACTAGATAAAGCTTAATTCCAAATATCAAAGTCCTGGGCCTTGCAGTTTCAGAGCAGAAGATTTTTAAAGATTTTCCCTATATAAGCCTATGTAAAACCAAAGGGCCCGGCGGCGGGGACATTTTTGGCCTCAGCACTATCATTTGAATAATCTTGTTAGGGGTCTTTTAGATGAAGCTTCATACCAAATATAAAAGACCTAGGCCTTGTGGTTTCAGAGAAAAGGATTTTTAAAGATTTTCCCTATATAAGTCTATGTAAAAACAAAGGGCCCCTGAGCGGGGGCATTTTTGGCCCAAGGGCGATAGTTTGAACAATCTTGGTAGAGGTCCATTGGATGAAGCTTCATTCTAAATATCAAAGTCCTGGACCTTGCGGTTTCAGAGAAGAAGATTTTTAAAGATTTTCCCTATATAAGTCTATGTAAAACCAAAGGGCCCCTGAGCAGGGGGATTTTTGGCCCAAGGGCTATAATTTGAACAATCTTGGTAGGGGTCCACTAGATGAAGCTTCATACAAAATATCAAAGTCCTGGGCCTTGCGGTTTCAGAGAAGAAGATTTTTAAAGATTTTCCCTATATAAGCCTATGTAAAACCAAAGGGCCCCAGGTGGAGGCTTTTTTTGCCCCAGCACTATAATTTGAACAATCTTGGTAGGGGTCCACTAGATAAAGCTTAATACCAAATATCAAAGTCCTGGGCCTTGCAGTTTCAGAGCAGAAGATTTTTAAAGATTTTCCCTATATAAGCCTATGTAAAACCAAAGGGCCCGGGGGTGGGGACATTTTTGGCCTCAGCACTATCATTTGAATAATCTTGTTAGGGGTCTTTTAGATGAAGCTTCATACCAAATATAAAAGACCTAGGCCTTGTGGTTTCAGAGAAAAGGATTTTTAAAGATTTTCCCTATATAAGTCTATGTAAAAACAAAGGGCCCCTGAGCGGGGGCATTTTTGGCCCAAGGGCGATAATTTGAACAATCTTGGTAGAGGTCCAATGGATGAAGCTTCATTCTAAATATCAAAGTCCTGGCGGTTTCAGAGAAGAAGATTTTTAAAGATTTTCCCTATATAAGGCCATGTAAAACCAAAGGGCCCCGGAACGGGGGCATTTTTTGCCCCAGCACTATAATTTGAACAATCTTGGTAGGGGTCCACTAGATAAAGCTTAATACCAAATATCAAAGTCCTGGGCCTTGCAGCTTCAGAGCAGAAGATTTTTAAAGATTTTCCCTATATAAGCCTATGTAAAACCAAAGGGCCCGGGGGCGGGGACATTTTTGGCCTCAGCACTATCATTTGAATAATCTTGTTAGGGGTCTTTTAGATGAAGCTTCATACCAAATATAAAAGACCTAGGCCTTGTGGTTTCAGAGAAAAGGATTTTTAAAGATTTTCCCTATATAAGTCTATGTAAAACTAGAGTGTTCACAAGTTTTTTCTTTTATTTGACCTACTGACCTACTTTTTGACCCGAAAAGACCTTTATTCAAACTTAGCCAAGATATTGTCACAATGACCATTCTGAGCAAGATTAATGATTTAACCAAACTTGTGGCCTCCTGAGTATTCACAAGGTTTTTCTATGATTTGACCTACTGACCTACTTTTCAACCGGACATGACCCATATTCAAACTTGACCGAGATATTGTCATGATGATCATTCTGAGCAAGTTTGATTATGATTGGACCAAAATTGTGGCCCCTAGGGTGTTCACAAGGTTTTTATATGATTTGACCCGCTGACCTACTTTTTAACCCGACATGACCCATATTCGAACTGGACTGAAATATTGTCACAATGGTCATTCTGAGCAAGTTTCATGATAATTGGACCAAAACAGTGGCCTTCAGAGTGTTCACAAGGTTTTTCTATGATTTGACCTACTGACCTACTTTTTGACCGGACATGACCCATATTCGAACTTGACCAAGATATTGTCATGATGATCATTCTGAGCAAGTTTGATTATGATTGGACCAAAATTGTGGCCTCTAGGGTGTTCACAAGGTTTTTCTATGATTTGACCCGCTGACCTACTTTTTAAGCCGACATGATCCATATTCAAACTTCACTAAAATATTGTCACAATGATCATTCTGAGCAAGTTTGATGATGATTGGACCAAAACTGTGCCCTCTAGAGTGTTCACAAGGTTTTTCTATGATTTGACCTACTGACCTACTTTTTCACCCGACATGACCCATATTCGAACTTGACCGAGATATTGTCATGATGATCATTCTGAGCAAGTTTGATGATGATTGGACCAAAACTGTGGCCTCTAGTTTGTTCACAAGAAAAAGTTTACGCACGACGGACGACGCACGACGACGCCGGACATCTTACGGTCACAAAAGCTCACCATGACCTTCGGTCAGGTGAGCTAAAAAAACATAAAAAACATCCGTGTTTGTCTCTAAATAACTGTGAGCCTAGAATAAAAATGCATATTGTAAGCATCGCTATTTAAAAGCTGTTTTTTATCAATTGCCGCGAGCTGTCAGTTAACGGTAAGTGGCCTGTGCTAATCAATAACAATTAGCCAGTTACAGTTCAAATGGGTCAGGGATATGGCACGTGGCTGCTTCTGAAGAAGTCGAAGCTTTGAAGTAACCCATAATTATAATCCAAAATCTCCAGAACTTAGCACATTCAAGACCGTTCATGCAAGCCAATAGAACCACCACCGGAAACAAAATAAATAAGAAAAAAACTACTACCAGAGGGTAAAACGTCTGTTGTCTCCTGTGATTAACAGGTATTTTCCATGGACCGGTAAGACAGGCAAAATTAGGAAGCGGTCGGAACCCACAAATTTTGAATGCAATTTGTTTTCGGAAGCGCAAGATGCATAAAACCCATGTCTTGGACGCATAAAAAAGGACAATGGCGCACATTTCTTGCGGTATGCAGACCGTGAAGTATGACCCCTCTCAATAATCAGATTACTTTTGTGACAATAAAAATTATCCAAATTATGTTTTACCATCTGTAGCGATAATCAGACAAGTGTGCACGCTTCAACAAACATAAATAATGCAGACAGCTTGTGTAAATCTCTCAAGTATTTTCACTATCTCCATGGACAGAAAGCTAAGCCTCCACAGATGCGCAGGATGATCGTAGTCTTCGCTGGTCACACATGTAGTTTATGTCATGCCGCGCTTATTTTCCCGCCGTCATTTTGAACGTGCATTTGTTGCAGTCTGAAATTTTCTCAAGTTTTTCAATAACACGTCATCGATAGTTTGCACACACGGTCTCGCATCCAATTTTTGGAAAACATGACAGTAAACTGTGCGACAGGTGAAGTCAGAGATCAGCCTGCGCAATCTTATCAGTCTTTGCTCTTTGTTCAAACCTGTTGTAGTATGGCTTCTGGGATATGCAGAGAGCAGCAAACGAAGAGCTCGATGTACAGGCTGATCTTACGTTAAAATATTTTTTTTCATGAGTGCAGGAAGCAGTTTAACCTGTTGTAATATATGTCCGACAAAGACGGTAGTTAATGAGCTAGGATGTCATATGGTGGTGACATCAGAAATGCTTTCCGAGAAATGCACTGAATGCGTATGCGCACACAGAAAAGACTCAGATCAGCTGGAAGTTCTGCAAAGTCTGATCTGAGTTTATTGTTCACAAGGTTTAATTTCTCGGAAAGTTTAGACACTCGCCGATCAGACTGGCCGCATATGCACATGATACCACTGGTCAGGTAACTTTTCACACCTAATCGTTTAATTGGTATCACTTACATGGATACTGGTCATCAAATCTTAAAGTGAGATAATTTGGAACAATAAACAGCGGGATTAGCGGTAAACCATCAAACAGGCAACAATCTATTGCTAAAAAAGTGTCTAAAATATCTATTCTTTAAACAGGCATGACGTTGTTATATTTTGGTCATTTGAATTGAGGTTTAACGTTCCCGTCAACACTGTAAAGGTCATTTTGGAGACGTTGCTTCCATTGTTGTAGGACTTTTACCCGACATTGAGATGAACAGACTCAATAAAACCGAGTCTGCTATTTTCGTTTATTTGGTGTATTCTTTGCTTCCGGAGGATCTAACTATTCAGAACTTATTTATCCCTGGTCACCCTTGCGTGCCCCTAATTAAAGGGGAAAGCAGACTTAACTGGGGATATATTTTTTCCCAATCTCTGCTCCAGAACATACATGTACATTGTGGTTTCTTATTACAATCACCTCAATGGCATGGTTCTATTGAGTTTCCACACTGTACAAGTTTGGATTGAAGTCATGAAAGAGGCATTTAGGGAAACTTGCAACTATGATGTAGTGCACACGTGTGTAGAAATGTTGTTTATGTTTTTTTGTGCAATCAAGATCAGGAACTTAACTTTTCAAAATGAAGGATTTTGTACTTCTGTTCCCAGAATCATTGTGAGATCTATCTATCTATCTATCTATCTATCTATCTATCTATCTATCATGTTCAGCTTTAAGACCAAGTAAGACAGATACAAATGGCACAAGGACTACGATTTGAAAAGACTATATAAAATAGTTTCTGCTGGTGCTAATTGCTGGATGTTTAATTTGCAGCATTAAGCCGTTATAAGAAACTTTCTGATATCCGTATTTCTGTCATTTCATCTTGATCCTTTTACATTTATCTTCAATGTATATATGGTACAATAACAGTTACAACACTATTCAAGATAAAGCAACCTTCACTAGAGCAGCAAGTCCCAAAGGCTGACCTTTTGTAAAAGGCATACACATACACAGGCTGTCCAATCAAAATACTTTGTTCTGACTGAAGAAAACCCTTATTTTTGTAACAATTAGGACAATATGGATGAAAACTAAGCAATATTTATTATACTTTTATTTGTTTACTATGTTTTCAAGTACAATTATACAACAAAAGCAAAACAATATAACAAAAATAAGTGCAGTGTGTAGCATAGTATAGAAGGTGAGAAAAAAATAAAAATAAACTAGAGAAAGTGACCAGTGGGTCACGTATACCCCCGGCCAGCATCACCCTCTGATATATCTTTCGAGCTTGTATGTAATATGAATGAAGTCAAGAAGCTATAAGAATCTATAAATGTGCTTGTAAAAGCTAAACCAAACATAAAATTTCTAAATGGACCAAGGGAGTGAGGGCATCAAATAGAACACACAGGCATCAATAAATTTTGACATAAAACTTTAACCAAATGTAAAATTTCTAAGTCCGTGACCTTGAGGTCAAGGTCACCATGACCTTGAGGTCAAGGTCACCAAGGGTGGGGGAATGGACATGCATCATGAAATCATTTATCAAACATGAAGAGAATCTAAGATGTGGTTACAGAGATATCAGCCATGAAAAAGGTTTAACACAAAACTTTGACGTAAAAGTAGATGAACAGACAGACAGACAGCCCTCCCAGGGGCTTGACCCAGAGGCTTAGATATTCCATATGAAAGGTAATGCTATAGAGATATCCTTTACCAAACATGAAGAGAATCTAACATGTGGTTACAGAGATATCAGCAATGAAAAAGGTTTAACACAAAACTTTGACGTAAAATTAGATGAACAGACAGACAGACAGCCCACCCAGGGGCTTGACCCAGGGGCTTAGATATTCCATATGAAAGGTAATGCTATAGAGATATCCTATACCAAATATGAAGAGAATCTAACATGTGGTTACAGAGATATCAGCCATGAAAAAGGTTTAACACAAAACTTTGACGTAAAAGTAGATGAACAGACAGACAGACAGCCCACCCAGGGGCTTGACCCAGAGGCTTAGATATTCCATATGAAAGGTAATGCTATAGAGATATCCTTTACCAAACATGAAGAGAATCTAACATGTGGTTACAGAGATATCAGCAATGAAAAAGGTTTAACACAAAACTTTGACGTAAAATTAGATAGACAGACAGACAGCCCACCCAGGGGCTTGACCCAGGGGCTTAGATATTCCATATGAAAGGAAATGCTATAGAGATATCCTATACCAAATATGAAGAGAATCTAACATGTGGTTACAGAGATATCAGCAATGAAAAAGGTTTAACACAAAACTTTGACGTAAAATTAGATGAAGACAGACAGACAGACAGCCGACCCAGGGGCTTGACCCAGGGGCTTAGATATTCCATATGAAAGGTAATGCTATAGAGATATCCTATACCAAATATGAAGAGAATCTAACATGTGGTTACAGAGATATCAGCAATGAAAAAGGTTTAACACAAAACTTTGACGTAAAAGTAGATGAACAGACAGACAGACAGACAGACAACCCACCCAGGGGCTTAGATATTCCATATGAAAGGTAATGCTATAGAGATATCCTGTACCAAATATGAAGAGAATCCAACCTGTGGTTACAGAGATATGAGCAATCAAAAAGGTTTAACGCAAAACTTTGACGTAAAGGTTGACGAACGAACGTACGAACGTACGAACGAACTAACGAACGAACCAACGAACGAACGAACAAACGAACATACGAACGAACCAACGAACGGACGAACGGACGGAAAGACGAAAACTATATACCCCCTGACATACTTCGTATGCCGGGGGTATAAAAATAAAATAATTTTCCTACCTACCTACCCTATTTTTGAAAACCATGTAATAGGAACCACACATATAGTTTGTTTTGGCCTAATTACATGATTACTGTGTAGGCTTTCATCCTGCAAAACTGGAGTGTATGTAATATACACCTGCGGTAATGGTCAAATGTGACCGACGCAGTATCAGAAGCGGTATCCGACAAAACATAGAAAGACAAAAGAAAGAACCGACATAACATAGACGCGTCATAAGACAGAAGCGACCATTAATAGAAAGACAATTAGTAGAAAGACAAAAGAAAGAAAGTTATCTACCTTTTGTCGTACCCGACCAATATTGTTAATTACCAGCCAGTCATTGATTAGTTATTGAGCGTCGCTTATAATTATGATGACTATTGTAACATTGCTTGTGATATAAAGTACCAGTGTAATTGTTTTTTGATATTTTTTTTTTTTTTTGCCTTTTTTTTTTTTGCCTTTTTTTTTAAAATAAAATGAGTCCATTCTTTTTTTAATCGAGTTATATTTATGAAAACCGTTATTTTACCTAGTTTTGAATAGTTAGTCGAAATAGTCGGCAATGGGACTTTTACAAACACAGAAAGGAAAGCCTCGAATTAACTATGAAGGCTTTATGTACATGTACAATATTGACAAATACATGTATAAACACAATATAATTTACTGGAAATGTGTATGCTATCCTGAATGCCGAGGAATAAAAAAATATATATAAATATATATTTGCAATGATTGTGTCAATAAAATTTTCTCTTGTTTTTGAACATTTTTCTATGTTTTTTTTTTTCTACGTTTTTTCTATGTTTTTTCTATCTTATTCTATGTTGTGTCGTTCCGTCTTTTGTCGCGTCTATGTTATGTCCGGTCTACGTTTTGTCTTTCTATGTTTTGTCATGAACCCATCAGAAGATAGATAAAATGTCCGGGTCGCATTTTCAACTGGGGGGCAAATGTCCATTTTTAGATTAAGTCATTGGGGGGCTAACGTCCGGAGACCACTGTTGACACGTCAAATGACATTCATACACCAGTCTGGACGGTTTGCCTTCGGACTCGATCCCGGACTGCCTTATGGCCTAAACCATGTAACTGTACCAACTTCTATTCAATTCTCTGATGTCAACCTGTCTGATGAACAGTGGCTGCTCTAGGAAGCCCAAACAAATGTGGGGAAATGTGAACCAAGTCATCACCCAAAGCAGTTCCAAGGATACAAATAAACACCTCCTTGAACAAAAGACCTCCATTAATGACATGGGCTGATATTCTGTACATGAAACATGAAAGTCAGTGAATGAAGCTTCAACCATACTAACAATCAAAAGCATAAATCATCACAATATATATCAATGTCAACAACGAAAAATCAAGGAAAAAGCTGATGACCTACTTTTCGTATAGCTGCCGTATAACATACAACAAAATCGCGCACGGAAATGGGTATAGAAGATCGGTAAGTTGTGGATAATAATAATCTGATCCAGGTGTATTCTCAAAATCCGCCCAGGTTGCGTTTTCGGGTAGCCAAAACCATTCACTCCAAAAGAAGGAGCGTACAGGCTCCCAAAGCTCCATTGCAAAATGACTAACGCCGGTTCATGCCTAATTCGTTGGTTCCCAGTTTCATTCCTCTAACATAGCACTCGAATCCAGTCAAATGGGCCGAGAATGGATATGAATAATAAATGTAACGAAGTCAATTACTTTCCAAACGTTAATGAGCTTAATACTTATATATATATAGCAAACTTGGCATTGATATATGTTGTAATGATGAATGAATGTCATTTGACGCGGCGTCACCTTGTGAGGTCTAGAGACTAGTTCTGTCGGTCCCTGGACAATTCGGCCCATAACAAAATCGGCCCATGACAAAATCGTCTCATAGCAAAATCGGCCCATACAAAATCGGCCCATAGAAATTTCTGTCCAAAATTTTAATGATGTATAATCACTATGTTTGCATATAATTGGTTTGCTTGCAGGGCCAAATCAGTAACATGTAAGTCGAACAATGGGATAAATTGAAAAATATGTTAATATTCTTTCCTCAACTGATAAAAAACACATGCTAACAAGTCTGAGAAAATAATACCGCTCAAAACCAAACTTTATACGGGGAAATTTGGAGTATAAAGGCGTATATGTTATTTATACTCCAACTTTCCATGTATAAAGGTGTATATGTTATTATGCGTTTTTCTGATCCAAGACGTAGGTTGTGGGTACTCGCTAGACACGTTCTGTAGAGCAAAGACAACGTACGCTCGGAGTATAAATAAGACAAATATAACATTTATTGTCGGAAAAGTAGTCATTTTCGAGAAAATGAAAGAATGCACTATGTCACAGGTGTGTTATCATAACCGATATTAAGAAAGAAATTGCATTGTTTAGAATTTTGAAAATGCTTTTAGGGTTTATGATATCTGATTGTTTTCACTGGCAATGGTTAGAAAACTGACATCAAGCGAAATTCACATTCACATTGGGCTTATGAAATGTTAAGGGTTTCATTGTGTACATTGTTTTTCTTATTTCCAATTAAGAAATGGAATATGTTATGAATAAGAGGCGTTCAGTAGAAAATCTTCCATTTGATTACAGGAATCACCTATAGGTTTTAGTCCATTAAGATTTGCAAGGCCCCGAGGAAGGCGTTTGAATGATTAGGCCATAAAGTTAGCAAGTTCCTAGCAATGTCCACAATTCGCCCAGCATACACAGATCAGCTTGCTCAGTCGCACAGTATGATCATGATCGTTGGGGGCGTGAGGAAGCTTTGGCTACTTCACAAGCCAAGCATACACAGCTCGACTTGCTCAGACGCACAGTATAGTCATGATCGCTGGAAGCTTAAGCTACTTTATGATTAATGGTTACACACAAATCAGACTGCGCGGATGCAGACTGATGTGAGTCTTCGCAAATTGGGCCGGCACTAGGCCCACATATAGCTTTAGATGTGCCTCGCCAAATAACATTCATAAAACGAAACCGAAATCAAGAAACAAAGCAAGTAGTAAAGACCCGCATTAGAGACATAAACTAATGAATGATTGGCACGTGTACAAATAATGACTGAGGTTTGAGTAATATGATAATTGCTCTGTTTGTTGCTTTCAGGCGCGTGTCGATAAAGGTAACAACGTAAAGTGATTATTGATCATTTTACATACAGACATGTGCTAACAATATAAACAAATAAACAATGACCCCAGAACTACAATTTCCAAGTTCATAAATATAGATTTTTTTCTAAATAAACATCCTCTTTTATATTATTTTTATTTCCTATCTCTTCCATTACAAAGTTTGCATTGCGAGATGACTCACATCTGAGGGAGTTAATTATTGAAAATAATGATACAGATGCCGGGCGGGGTAAAGGGGTGAAAATAAATTGTATGTATACATGTATTTTATCATAGATTAACTATATATTTCATTGTTTTATGTTTTGGCTGATAATTGGCCCCTATAACAGCATTGGAGTCATTTATGGGCCGAAATTGCTATGGGCCGATTTTGTCATGGGCCGATTTTGACATGGGCCGATTTTGTTATGGGCCGAAATGACCCGGAACCGTTCTGTCGGTCGAAGGTCCTGGTGAAGGATAGTCTAAGAATCAGAATCAGAATTGTTACTGGTGACACGTCAAATGACATTCATACACCAGGACCTGTGATGTGGGAAGTTAGTCCCTAGCTATAACCAAAGAGGTAAATTTAGCTACACAATCATCAGCACCTTCAGCTGTCGAAATAATCGAATCGGGAAGGGCATTCCAATCTCTAATGGTTCTGGGGAAGAACGACTCTTTAAAATGTCATTTCTTGCGCTAAGGGTCTGAAACGCCAAGGAATGGTGATTTCTACAGTGTCTAGCTGGGGGAACAAGGTCATCTGTTGGAATGCTGACAGCACCCTTTAGACCTTTGTATAAAAGGATTAGCCTACTGTCTTTTCTCCTTTTCTTGAGAGACTCCCATTTTAATTTTCCAAGTATTCCAGTCATGCTCCCAGTTTCAAAGCAGTAATTGCCTGTTACAAATCTAGCAGCTCTATTCTGAACTTTCTCAATTTCATCGTTAAGAACCACTCCACTGGGGTCCCAGATACAACTACCATATTCCAAGATTGGGCGAACAAGACCTTTATATGCTGCCTCTTTTACATCCTGAGGGCACTGATGAAGATTTCTCCTCAGGAAACCAAGCGTTCTGTTTGCCTTAGTACACATGTTGCTAATATGAGTATTCACTCTCAAGTTGTGTGAGATTGTCACTCCAAGGTATTTAATGGAGTCCACATTCTCGAGGACCGTTCCCTCTAAGGTGTAAGAAGCCTCAACTTTATTAGATCTCTTCCTAGTTATCTGCATAATATTGCATTTAACTGGCTGAAATCTCATGCCCCATTTACGTGTCCAACATCCTAATCTATCTATGTCAGCCTGAAGTTTCAATGAGTCATCTGTATCTCTAATTTCCCGGTAACAAACACAGTCATCTGCGAACAGTCTTATTTCTGAGTCAATGTCAGTGGAAATATCATTGATGTACAGGGAGAACAAAAGTGGACCAAGAACGGTCCCTTGCGGGACTCCAGACAAAACTGGAGCCCACTCCGAAGATTCACCATTAACAACAACCCGCTGTTTTCTGTAGCAAAGAAAGGAATCTATCCATTTGAGGGTCTTGCCCCCAATTCCATAACCAAATAACTTAGATTTAAGTAGTTCATGAGGAGGGGTGTCAAAAGCCTTCTCGAAGTCCAGAATAAATGTGTCCACCTGTCCCCCTTTGTCCAAGATTTTTGCCCAGTCATTAATAACTGTGCTTAGCTAAGTTTCACAACTGTGCCTTTTCCTAAATGCATGTTGTCTGTCTGACAAAAGTTTATGTTCGTCCAAGTGAGCCATGATGTTCGAGCAGACTATATGTTCCAGCAATTTACACAGAACACAAGTCAGAGACACAGGGCGATAATTACGGGCAAGAGCCCTATCTCCTTTTTTGAAGAGTGGACAGATGTTTTCTAAGAGCCATTCTTTGGGGATTTCACCCGTATCAAGAGACTGTTGAAACAAGTGTGCAAAAACTGGACCCAACTCATTTGCTAGTTCCTTCAGGACTCTAGGATGAAGCTCATCAGGTCCTAAGGCCTTACTGGGGTTTAAGCCTTGAAGTAATTTGATCACTCCTGCAGCTGTCACAGCAATATTATTCATGAATGGGGCCGATCCTCCAGTCAATGGCACCTCCGTGAACTCAGTTTTATTAAACGCATCATTGAATTGACCAACTAGTTCCTCTGCCCTTTCAGAGTCTGATTCAGCAACCCCGCCCCCTCCTCTTTTATTAAGGAGCCTGTCTTTCTTCTGGCTATTAATATATCTGTAGAAATCTCTGGGATTTGCCTTTACATCACCTACTAAGTTATTCACATACAAATCATGCTGTTTTTTTTTTTTATATCAGTCTTGATTTCACGTCTCAAGTTTTCAAATTTTGTCCGGAGTTTACCACTTCCCGTCTGTTTTTGCCTTTGCATGAATCTTATTCCTTCTGCGAATTTTCCTTCTTATCTCTGGAGTGATCCAGGGAATAGAAGATACAGACCTACTAGTTTTTGAGGGGATATGCTTTTCGGCCGAAGTATGAATGAAAGAAGTTATCAAATCAAAATTCTCCTGTACAGACCGAGCATCTGAATGACCATTAAAGTAATTCTCCTTTGCAAATCTGAGTGCATCCTTCCTCATAGTTTCATGATCACCTTTCTGATATGAAAACACCTTCCTCCGTGGTTTCTTTATTGGTGGGATGTGAATTTTTAAATATCCGGAGACAACATCGTGGTCACTTAGTTTATCTGGGGAATGAATGTCTTCGAATTGTCCTGGCAAAGTCGTAAGGATCAGATCCAATGTGTTCTTATCACGAGTGGGGAAGTTAACAATTTGTTCAAGACCATGATCGTTCATAATGTCAATTAATATTTGTCCTTCCGACTGACTCAGAAATCAGACCGAATTGCAACCAAAAGGAGGAGAAGTGTATACGTACAGACCAAATGATCATAAACTGCTAAAAGACTGGCTAGCTGATGGTCATAGGTAAGTGTTGTATTTTCAAATGGTAGAAAGGCAAGAGCCTTTGACATCAAGCATGGTCGACCGCTTATTTTTGTACCATAACATAACTAAGGACGTGTCACCAGTGTGACCAGGTGGAAAGATGTCGACCAACGACAAGGACAACCCACGACAAAGCTCACTGCTTCCAGTTTATTCGGTTAAAAGAAGAAGTCTGAAGTCTATTTATTTGTTTGCAAATTTCAATATCTCGACACCATGAAAATTCATTTGCTCACAATTGACTGTGGCGGTGTATCAGCAAAGAGAACTAGCAATCACCGAAAATGGGAGGAATCGGACCAATAGATTCCTCCACTACCCGCGCACCACCAATGCAGTACGCAACAGCAAATCCTGCCTGTTACATTTCTCCCCTGCTTTTAAAAATTGTGTCCTCATCAATTTGTATGTAAAATAATTTTTACTTTTAACAGGACTCTGGTAAAGTTTCCCAACATATTAATTATCTAAAATGTTATAAGCTTTAAATTACAGAAAAATCAGCCTTACACATTTTAACAAATTAAAAACATTGACACGCAAAACTACAATACATATAACATTTTCACAACTGAGACCATCTATTTAGTCCAACACATCCATTTGTTGAATAAGTCCATCACAACAAGCTGTTTTCAACATTCACAGGAGCCCGTGCATCCATGGTGAATAATCACTACAACATATTGCTATGTCAGTTCATCCATATAAAACAGTCAAACTTTATCTTAGGTAAAGAAATATGTCTGATTCAGCTCTCATCAATTTATGGTAAGAGATGTAGACCCCTTAACTGTTAGTAGCTTATCTTATATCACCATAGTGAAAACCTTGTTCATTATAAGGAAATCCGAACCATCCATGAATGGTACCCAGACGTGGAATCATACATTGTTAAAACAAGAACTGGAAACAGTGCAACAATGCCCACTTCTCCCTTGTGCACATGACGGGGACAGTCCCCACCTATGATTACCAGAGAAAAATGTACATTGTTTACATTTTTCTTTCTCGAATTTCGGACAGTATACTGGAGCTACGAGAGGCAACTATTGCCCTTGAAAATCTGCCCAACCTGAACGTAAGGTCTGACCTAGTGTTTCCCCCAACTTCGCGACAGCATTACTGAATTCCTCAAAATTTTGCTTTTTAGCAGACTCCCGAGTGTTAGCCACCTGACTCTGAGATGAAGTTTCTGATTTAAGCACTGACTTTGGCAATTTGAAAGGATTAGTGTGTTTACCCTTCGTAGTCCTATTTGACCTTCTTGGTGCCATCGTTTCTTCCTCATCTGCATCATCTCCACTGAGTTCTGGAATTTTATCTGTGAACTTTTTCCTAACCTTACCTTTCTTTGGTAAGCAATCTGCTACATCCTCCCCTGCTTTTTCCGAAGCACCAGCTGAGGAATCACCTGGATCAAGTTCACCATCTGAGATACCTGAAGCTGCCATTGGACATCTAGAAGATTCATCTATTTTCATGGGTAAACTCGAAGTTTCAGAACCTACCTTCAGACACGTTCCACTATTTAGTTGTTCTTCAACTACCAATTCCTCATCTGAACTATACTCTGTACTATGCGTAGAAAACTCTGAATCTGAAACCGTACTTACATGTGGGTTATTTACCCCTCCATTGTACTCAGCATCTACATCACCCTCATCGTTAGATCTATCTACAGGTAACAATTCAGTTCGAGTTGCAGTTCTTGGGTTCCCCACCCCGTCGACCAACTGTATCAAATACACATTGTCTTGTAGTCTATCAATTACCTTGTATGTGATGGGTGACCAACAGTCCTGAATCTTATTTCTTCCTGGTGGATGCGACTTAAGGAGTACATTGGTGCCTATTTCTATTGGAGCTTCTTTAGCATAATTGATTGTATCTATCTCTCCTTCGTTCAGCATTCTTTTGAAGGTTAGCATTGGCGATATTCATTGCTTCTTCAAGGCGCTTCTTATGGTAAGCAAGCCAATCATCTTGTTCAGTTGAACACGGATTCCCTAAAATCTGGTCAAGAGGAAGTGTAGGTTCCCGGCCAAACAGCATGAAATAAGGAGTTATTCCAGTCGAAGCATGTGGAGTGCAGTTGTAAACGTAAACCAATTGTGGTAAGTGCTCAGGCCACTTCCTTTTCTGTTCAGGAGGTAATGTTCTCAACAAATTGTGCATAGTCCTATTAAATCTCTCTACTTGTCCGTTTCCAGCGGGATGATAGGGCGTTGTTCGACTTTTCTTTATTCCATACATCGAACAGAGCTCTCTTATGATGGAACTTTCGAAGTTCCGGCCCTGATCACTGTGAAGTCGCTTAGGAATACCGAATTTGTGAAACCATTCCTTTACCAGAATTTGTGCCACTGTTTTTGCCTTCTGATCTCTCGTGGGAACTGCAATGGTGAATTTACTGAACACATCCGTAACAACCAAAACGTTCTCCCTACCATCAGATGCTTTCTCCAACTGAGTGAAGTCCATTGCTACTATGTCCAAAGGTCTCTCCGCTAACAAGTTTGTAATAGGAGGCTTTACCGTTGGTACTGGGGCTTTTGCAACTACACAACGTTCACAAGTTTCAATCCACTGTTTAACATCGGCTTGCATTCCTAACCAGAAACATCTCTCCTTCAACAGAGCATGTGTACGTTCTACACCCTGATGTCCCAACTGGTCATGAACCGAACTTAGAATTGCAGCCTTCATACATTCTGGGGTAATAAACCTAAAGTTTTTCTCTGAGTTTTTGTCTTCTGACACATAATACAAAACACCCTCATGTTCCTGAATTTTATCCCACTTGCGCAGTATTTTTCTGGCAGCGACTGACTCCTTACCTATTTGTCTCTCTGTGGGTTTACAGCTACTTTTGTTCCACCAATGCCATAATCGTGCAATTAACTCATCATTTTCTTGCTTGGTCCTTAGTTCGGCCTTGTTATACTCTGGGAATGTCACCGTACATGATATTTCTGATAAATTGACATTCAAGACACTGGCTTGTTCGGCCATAAGATCTCTATCGACTATCATAGATGACTTTGTTACCTGATCAAGAATGGTAGGCATATCATTTGTACCTGAATCTATCCTACTAAGTGCATCAGCATTTAGGTTGGATTTGCCGGACCTGAAAACAACTTTAAAGTTGAATTGAGCCAACTGTGCTACCCACCTCATCTCTGTCGCTCCTAATTTAGCAGTTTGAAGGTAGCTGAGAGGGTTATTATCAGTGTAGACAACAAAACACCCACCTAACAAATAATCTCTAAATTTCTCTGTAACCGCCCATTTCAGGGCCAGCAGCTCCAGCTTCATGGAACTGTAGTTATCCATATTTCTCTCCTGGGGTCTCAGGCTCCTTGAAGCAAATGCTATGACCACTCTACCCTGAGGCTGGTCTTGAGATAAAACAGCACCTAAGCCACTGAAAAGTAGAAGTAAAACAAAGATCAGGAATTGATACAATTAACTTACTCCACCCATAAAAGACACCAAAGGGAAAGAAATACAAACATTAAGCGACCAGACCATAATGGAAACCTAAACAAAGGAAGGTCATAAGGACAGTTACTTTCCCACAAAATGGCCATATGGCCATCCAAAACCAAAAGACACAAGTGATACACACAGTAAGTAACAAACAACACCATAAATAAATCGCCACAGAAGAGCCGCCTTGGAACGGTCAGTGGAAGATTTCCACTGGGGGGCTTAAATCGATTTTACGTGGCCACAATCCTCGCCCTTACTTCCGTCGCGATTTAGACAAATAATTTGTTCCGTCCGCATGAAGGCCTCCTAACTCATCAGTGCAACATCTCCGTGAACACAAAAATCAAAGAACCACAGAGGTGAGACAACGGTGAGGACTCGACAGCAAGAAACCACTGAAATGCTGGAGCAAAAGAAAACCAACAGTTAGACTCCGATGAGCCCGACCAGAGACAGAGCATCAGGCACCAACCGACATTATCTCTCTAATTTTCAATAAGCCTTTACGTTGGAGCCGTCATAGAATCTGAGGCCTGACCCACCGGCGTGCAATTAAAGAGGGAAGCAAAGTTGCCAACCGTGATTGGGTTAACTACCATGCATGCAGTCTGTCGTATAATATCCATGTTGTACCCAATCTTTTTATATCGAAGAATGATTTTACGAAATTGGGTGCTGAAGTCATTGCGATTATATATTTTTCTGAATTTATATGCCAAGTCACCATAAAATTCGGGTTCCGATAGACCTTGTTGCAGAAGAGATTTAAGTCCAATACTGAATTTTGAAATTAAATCAGAATGGCGTCTATAAAATTTTGAAAAGGCTTTGCGTAGTTTATGGTACCGATAACCCTGATTAAGGAGTTTAGCCGTTAATAATTTATTACGAGTGTTGAAGTCAGTTACATGACTACACACTCTAGCAAATCGAATTAATTGCGAAATATAAACGCCATAGGATGGCGCACGAGGAACATCACCATCCAAAAAAGGAAAATTTACAATCTCAAAATCAAAGTCATCGCGTTTATCATAATTTTTGCACGAAACAAATCCATCTACAATAGACAGATGTAAATCCAAAAACGGGGCCAGTCTCTACTACGAATGGTAAACGAAAATCTGGATAACCTAGAACAGGTGAGGAAGTTAGACAGGCTTTTAGCTTCTCAAAAGCCTGAGTACATTCGTCTGTCCACCTTGATGACAGACTGGTGTTGAAAACCGTATCTGATAAAGGTTTCTTACCTCTCTTTTTCCTGTTCTGCTTAGTCAGTAAACCGTGTAGTGGGGCGGCTATTTGCGAGAAACCTTTTACAAACCGGCGGTAGTAACCTGCCAGACCCAAAAACTGGCGTAGCTGTTTCTCCGTTTGTGGAGGCTGCCAATCTTCTATGACTTTAGTCTTCTCAGGGTCAGTAGAAATACCTTTTTCCGAGACAACATGCCCAAGAAACTTGGTTTCTGACTTAAAGAAATGGCACTTCGATGGCTTCATTTTCAAGCCATGCTCCTTCAGTCGTTGGAAAACGAATTCCAACCTCTTAATATGCTCTTCCACTGACGGCGAGAAAACCAGTATGTCATCGAGATAAATCAGTAGAATGTCAAAATTTACCTCCCCTAAGCACGCCTCCATCAGTCTCTGGAACGTACTTGGGCTATTGCAAAGGCCAAATGGCATGCGCAAATATTCAAAGAGGCCCCCAGTACCTACCCGAAAAGCAGTTTTAGGAATGTCATTCTCTTCAATTGCCACCTGATAATAGCCTTGGGCTAAGTCCAAAGAACTGAAGCATGTGGATTTTGCAATGGCTTCAAGTGCCTCATCGATTCTCGGAAGTGGGTAGGCATCTTTTACTGTATTAGCATTAAGCTGCCTATAATCTACACACAGTCGTAAACTTCCATCTTTTTTTCTAACTAGGACCACCGGGGCCGCATACGGGCTTGTACTACGACGGATTATCTTTTGTTTAAGAAGTTTATTGATATGTTCTCTTACCTCGTCCATTTGATGTGGGGGGATTCTTCTATGTGGTAACTTTATAGGCATATTACTGACTGTTGGAATAGTGTGTTTGATAAACTCTGTGTACCCTAAATCGTCATCATCTAAACAGAAACTATCCTTATACCTGTGAAATAGCTTTGTTACCTTCTTCCTTTCTGTTGTTGACATCTCAACATCCCCTATATCCACTTTGAAAGGTAAGTCTGATAGCTCCAATGGGTCCTCACCTGAACTTGTATTACAAGTATTAACCTCCATCTTGTTTATACTGACAAATATTTCATTTTCATGAACTGTAATATTACAGTCTGTGTCACTTGTGCAGTCCTGCACCACATCTACTTTTTGAGCAACCCCAATTCTCATTTTTGGTTTTAACCAGACATCCTCATAACCTAAATTTGCA
The DNA here is from genome assembly GCA_963580285.1 of Lucinisca nassula. Taxonomy (NCBI): domain Eukaryota; kingdom Metazoa; phylum Mollusca; class Bivalvia; order Lucinida; family Lucinidae; genus Lucinisca; species Lucinisca nassula. Next base: position 51,571,936 of record OY757025.1, on the reverse strand, counting down.
ATCCGGACAGGAACTCTCTTATTCGTAATTGTTGCAAATGTGTCAATTACCATAATGTTTCTGGGCACTGAGCCCTCATGGGTATGAAGTGGCCTGATAGCAATATCACTTCCCTCACTTAAACGACTCGCATCTATTACCCCTTGTACCACAATGACTGAATTTGCAGGAACTTTCACTGTATCTTTGCCACCAACGGTCACTATACTTACCTCTTTATCAGATAATACATTCACTGAGGTTTCATATATAGACAATATTTGTTCAATATGGCTATTATTAGAATCTACACTTTCCGTACCTTTCTGGTGTTTCAACAATGAAAAGGTATTGCTCCCAAGTATACCAGGCACTTGTAATTTCTTTCTTTTAGAATGCTCATCTGTAGGATCTTTGACAACTAAGAAACCTACGTCAGGAATAGTCTCCCCGTCTATTTCAACAGTTACCTGTATGTAACCTACAACTGGAACATCTAAATGATTTGCTCCACTCACTCTTAGCCATTTTGTCACATCATGTAGTGCTGGTTTTGACTGCAGTAAATCATGGAAAAACGATTCAGATATAGTACTTACCTCCGATCCCGTATCTATCAGACAACGGCATGAAGAGCCTTCAAGTTTAACTATCTTTTCTGGACACTTACCAACTGCTTTCTGTAATATCTCTTGGGTAGGTTGATTTGAGTCTATTTTAGTACACATATCACCCACTGTCTGACTCTTGACAGTGGGTGCTATATGTTTAAATTCGCATTACGAGCACTTTCTTGGGCATCTGTTGCCCTCGGTTTGGGACACTCTCTAGCTATGTGCCCTGTCTCATGACAATTGAAGCACTCCAAAGGTCCACCTCTTCTTCTACCCCTAAATGAACCTCTACCTCTATACTTATGTGCATAACCACCACCATTTTGTCCTCTACCTCCTGCGAATGGGGCTGCTGAATTGACATCTCTCTGTTTCACAAGCTCACTTAACATATTTAATTGTTTCTGTTGTTCCTCTAACATTTTGTTTTATGCAGCTAAGATTTTCATAAGATCATTGTCAATCTGTTTTTGTTGATTTACTTGCACTTCTTCACTGTGAATTGATGTCTCAGTTTTGTGAGATTCCGTCCATCTGAAAATTTCTTTCCTGAAATCTTGAAATGATATTTCAGGGTGTTCTATTGAAAACCTTCTCATTTCCCTTCGTAACTGGTGATCAAGTACACCATCAATAAATCTCTCTTTTAACATTAACTCTTTATCTCCAAGTACTGTTCTATTTTTCTGCAGCATTCTGTCCACTAGTTTCAGTAAAACTAAGGAGTACTGTTGCAATGACTCATTTTTCCTCTGTTCTCTTTGAAAGAACTGTTGCTGTATTTGAGCAATTGTATCAGCATCTTGGAAAAGCTGTTGCAAAACTTCAAGAATCTTACCTGGATTATTCCTGTCTACCTCTTTTAGAGTCCGCACTTCATCTCTAGCTTGACCCTGTAAATGATCATATAAAAATTCTACCTGTGCGTCATTACCTGATATATTCCTGAGGTGGTACTTTACATCTTCTATCCACTCTTCAACATTTGGATCTGAGTCCTTCTGAGGTCTCCCTGAAAATTTAGCAAGCTTCCTGTCCTTTGAAATAAAGAAGGTTTTAGATTCTACCTTTGAAGAAGAAGCACTCATCTTTTTCATGGCATCTTCTAACAGCTTTACCTGTTCTTCTAACTCTCTTACTTTTTCATCTCCCATTTTGCAAATATACTTATCCAACGAATAATATATATATTTTTTACGGCCCTTTCAATATTATTTCACTGATATCGAGCCGATCGTTAATCAGAGGTGGGCAAAAACCGGAGTACCCAGAGAAAAACCACCTGACCTTCTGTTGCAGAACTTGGCGTCTCACATGTAACCCGAGTGAGGCTCGAACCAACAAATAATAAATACTCAGATTAATGTGAAATATAGAAACTGGACAGACGGAACAAATCCTTACCTATACCAAATCCAGTATTATATCTCCCCGCCACAGCGCTATATATTTTTCGGAATTGTACTTAACTTTCAATAACTGTCATTTCGACAATTCTTTTCAGCCAAGCCTTGGCAAGTAATGGACCAGGGTGAATGCCGTCCAGATACTGGCGGAAGGTTACGCTTTTCCTTACCTCTCTTCCAGCGCGTTTCCTGTCATTTAACAGGTCTAGCTTGAAAACAGGGGACCGAACCCCGCGACGGTCATTGCATTGCGTGATAAAGTCATTTATCAAAGCTACACGATGATAAAGAACCAAATCATCACTTTTTGTTTGGTCTGTTATAGGTAGATCTCTACTTATATCCCAACGAACAATTGAGTATGGAGGAACTGTCAAAAATACCACACTCAGTTGGGGATACCAGGCCAGAAAATGTAAATATCTTTCAATCTGCCGCCTTATATAATCATAGCACCCCTCATCTGTTTGGTGTCTTAGAGCAATAGCTTTGCCTCGTTTGCACGTTAAGTCACATGTACCCAACCATATCGCTAGAACCATGGACGTTTCAGATTTCCTTAAAAACCCTCTATTTTCCTGCAACCAATTTAAACCATGTACTAATCGTCTGCCTGGTTGACAGTCATACAGTATTTTAACACCTGCATTTTTTTCAATGTTTTCAGTGTGTTTAAGTAGATATTTGCCTTTACTGTCTGCGAGAAGAAATAATTTTTTTCTCGCAGAACCAGATTTGAAAGGCCTATCAATGTACTTTTGAAGCTTTGAATCAGACATATAGCTAAGTGCATCAAAATAATTATAATCAACTGACAAATAACCAGCAGCGAAAAACCCACCATGGATACACAAAACCCTGTCAATGTTGAAAATACATAGCAAGTTAACACTGTCTATGAAACTCACAATATGAATAACCAAATTTATATACCATACTATGGCACACCATTACCATTATCACTAACTCTAGTTTTGCCCTATTACTCCATAAAGTAATTCTGGGTTTCATAAAAAGACTGTCATATCATCCCTCAGCACCAGAAATAGGTTGGTTTGAATAAAGTCTAGGCTATACATCAGAGTTCACCAGTAGTTCTGTACAATCACATGGGCACAACCTTACAAATGTAGATAAGCTGTAATAGGGGTTTGGTTCTTGTAGCTCCATATTACAGTTGAAAGTGGAAGCATAACTCGCAGCGCCAAATGTGACCAGGTGGAAAGATGTCGACCAACGACAAGGACAACCCACGACAAAGCTCACTGCTTCCAGTTTATTCGGTTAAAAGAAGAAGTCTGAAGTCTATTTATTTGTTTGCAAATTTCAATATTTCGACACCATGAAAATTCATTTGCTCACAATTGACTGTGACGGTGTATCAGCAAAGAGAACTAGCAATCACCGAAAATGGGAGGAATCGGACCAATAGATTCCTCCACTACCCGCGCACCACCAATGCAGTACGCAACAGCAAATCCTGCCTGTTACACCAGTAAACAATTCTGATTCGGACCAGTAACGATTCAGATTCAGAGCGTACATAGCAACATGGACTCAGTACTAGGAGGAATGTACACCTTAACTGGATGCATGTGTTCTATTAAAAATAGACGAAAGCCAGAGAGCTATAGGGTGAGGGAACCAGTCAAATGTACACCAAGCGGAAAGCACACTGGCTGCAAGAAACAATCTCGAAAACATGCCTATATAATTTTGATCCCCTTTAAAATTGAAGAAGAGGCAATGATCAAGAATCGATACAATTAACCCACACCTCCCATCAGAGACACTAAAGGGAAAGAAACATAAACATGAAGCATAATGAATGACATAATACGGACCAGTTATTCACGGACCACTTGACAAACCACGGACTTATTATTCACGGACTTTACAAACCAATGACCTATTATTCACGGACTTTACAAACAACGGACATATATCATTTACGGACAATAAAACACGGACATTGTAACAATAACCTGAAGTAACTGATAACGTGACGTTACGTTGTCATAGATACCCACATACTCAAATACATTGAAGTTATCCGTTGGCGCGAATTAACACATAGCAGCTAATGGAACTTGAAATACCAACGGCGGAACCCGTTATGGTAGAAAGGCAAGAGCCTTTGACATCAAGCATGGTCGACCACTTATTTTTGTACCATAAATGTACAAAGACAATGCCATTTCGACCGAAAGGAGGAGAAGTGTATACGTACAGACCAAATGATCGTAAACTGCTAAAAGACTGGCTAGCTGATGGTCATAGGTAAGTGTTGTATTACCAAATGTTATTTTGTTATATTTAAACTGACATTACTTGGTATATAACAAAAAACTTAAACCCATTACGAATGGTTGTTTCAGGTTTTCCCACGAAGGATCCAAAACTATCAAAGGAAGACTACAATACAAGAAGTATGACTACTACCTTTTGCTTAAAACAGAAGGCACAAGACAGCACACAGACAGGAGATTTAGAAAGGAAGTATACACCTGTAAAGATCCCGAGTTAGACGGTTCTGTGATTATTTATTATATGGGCGACTCTTCACTTTCGGTACCATTCTCACATCGTGATTCAAAAGTCCAAACGAAGATATTAATTTTATTCGAACGAAACCAGCAGCCGTGACTGATCTAGAGGAAAAAATAGAATCAAACACAGAAAAAAGCGCCCACAAACATTATAAAGACTTGTATTCGAGAAAAAAGAGGACAGTGAGTTCGTTTCGAAGCCGAGAAATACCAGACAAATTCATTACCAAAGGGAAAAGTTCAAGAGCACAAAAGACCATCCAGGTGTGCACTGATTAATCTTCACATGTTGGCGTATGAAGATGTTGGTTTTGTCCACTGCATTAGAACTTTGCCGGATTTATGACAAACGCGATGACTTTGATTTTGAGATTGTAAATTTTCCTTTTTTGGATGGTGATGTTCCTCGTGCGCCATCCTATGGCGTTTATATTTCGCAATTAATTCGATTTGCTAGAGTGTGTAGTCATGTAACTGACTTCAACACACGTAATAAATTATTAACGGCTAAACTCCTTAATCAGGGTTATCGGTACCATAAACTACGCAAAGCCTTTTCTAAATTTTATAGACGCCATTCTGATTTAATTTCAAAATTCAATATTGGACTTAAATCTCTTCTGCAACAAGGTCTATCGGAACCCGAATTTTATGGTGACTTAGTACATAAATTCAGAAAAATATATAACCGCAATGACTTCAGCACCCAATTTCGTAAAATCATTCTTCGATATAAAAAGATTGGGTACAACATGGATATTATACGACAGACTGCATGCATGGTAGTTAACCCAATCACGGTTGGCAACTTTGCTTCCCTCTTTAATTGCACGCCGGTGGGTCAGGCCTCAGATTCTATGACGGCTCCAACGTAAAGGCTTATTGAGAATTAGAGAGATAATGTTGGTTGGTGCCTGATGCTCTGTCTCTGGTCGGGCTCATCGGTGTCTAACTGTTGGTTTTCTTTTGCTCCAGCATTTCAGTGGTCTCTTGCTGTCGAGTCCTCACCGTTGTCTCACCACAGGAAAAAGTCGCCAAAATAAACAAAAATACGCAAATACGTGTGTGACAAAGTTTACGTGTGCAAAAGCATTGTGCGTATATGAAACAAATACGCAATGCGCGTATTGTGAAGTTTTAATCATGCAGACGCATTGAGCGTATCGATAAACAATACACATTGCGTATGCATGCTGACGCAGATGGACTTATTGAAAAACAATACGCATTGAGTGTGTGACACAAACGCGTTTTACGGATTTGAAATACGACAATCACAAAAACGCAACCGCCTCGATGTTTAAGAACAAGTGTTTGATATCTTGACCTAGGCGTAAAACATAGTTGTGCTTCTACTGTCATGCTGAAAAAAAGTTTGGTCAGTAGGTGCGAGAAACTTTTTTTTATTATTTTATTTTTTTTTTCGCTCGAAAAATACAGATTCGGGCTTGTATTTTTTTATGTATTTTTGTTTTTGTACATGTTTTTTGTCAACAAAGTTGTCATGTTGAGACTTTGATTGTATATCATAATTCATTTTAAATGCTCAAAAAAGTCAGCTCTGTATTTTTGAAGGTACTAAATGACAAAAACTAAAAAAATGTACTTAAAACGCAAAAATAATATGGGAAAATGCAAAGACGACACTGGGTATAGGATCGGATATTGAAAATGGTAGGGTTGGTGTTTTAATTTTTATTTTGTTCTTTATTGATAAAACTACTAGAGTCAGTGTCTGAAGCAGGGTCGTTGGGTTAGCGAAAACACGGCTATTTTTTGTGTGTGGGGTGGGGGGGGGGGGGCTTGGCTCACATTTGGCTTTTATTTTCTTTACCTTCGCGGTCTGTATGTTGTCACAAATTACGAGTACATCTATATAATTCTGACCCCTTAACCCCCATTTTGAAATAGTAAAACTGGAGTTGACTTGGATAAACATTATTTTTCTTTTTCTGCTTAAAAACATAGATTGTGGGTAATCGTAAAAACAGCCTCACCGAGGCGATTCTATTGAGTGTTAACGGTCTGTGGTTTGAGCAGAAACATGAAAACTATCAGGATTTTTATCTCAAAAACATAGATTGTGGGTAGTCATAAAAACAGCCTCGCCGAGGCGATTCTCTCGAGTGCCCACGGTCTGTATTTCGAGAAGAAACATGCAAAATATCACGATTTTTATCTGAAAAAATTGGTTCTATTTTTATTTATTTATTTATTTATTTATTTATTTATTTATTTATTTATTTATTTATTTTGGTGCAAACATTTTACCAATATATTTGAATAGGCGTCATGTGTCAAAGAATGCAGCAGATCCTTATACTGCTTCTCTCGGATCTGGGTCTGCATTGTTTGCCCAGACATGTACATATAAAAAAGTATTTAGTCGTTTTGTTGGGAGCAGGCTATCTTGTACATACCTCGCTGACTCTTAGTCATTAGGTCTTTCACCGCTATGGGTTCGAGCCTCGCTGGGGTCACGTACGAGACGCCAAGTTCTGCAAAGGAAGATCAGGTGGTTTTTCTCCGGGCATTCCGGTTTCCGCCCACCTATGATTAACGATCGACTCGATATAATTGAAATAATCTTGAAAGGGCCGTAAACACAAACCAAAGTACATGCCATTGACATCAGTTACATATTGCAACATTGTGTAAGAAATCAACTTACAACTGACCAGTACAACAACATAAATTATATTAAAGTCAGATTAATGGCCATTTCTCTCGAATGCCACTGATTAAGCAATTAGATAGCTTAGACTGCAGTTTGTGACGTTTCTTCTCTTTCAGCCAATCAGAAGTCGTTTCTGCTGCTGACTATATTGTGAAGAGACCTTCTTAATGATTAAGAAAGGTTCTTAACCATTAAGAAGAATTCTTAACACATTAATCAGCCCAGATGCTCCTGAGTGACTGAAAAGCAATAAAACTTCACCCTGTACCTGACAGAGAAATCAAGCAAGATGATTTTAATGTCCAGTGAATTATCTATGGTCTATCTTTTTTCTGGAATATCAAAACGAAATTAGCAGAAATTGACAAACTGACAGTTCAAAAGAAGTAGGAGAGTCAATACAAAGCATGCATAGCCAAAGTCTCACAATAAATGAAAAAAAAAACCCCAAAAAACAGGTTTACTTCTTTAACCCTTTTGTACCAAATGGAATCATCCACCTTATATATAGCACAGGTTCATTTTAAAATTAGGGTTGTCAGGTTCTGTTTTCTTCAAAGTTTGCAAATTGGCTGAACTTTTTGCAAAATGTGTAGGCCCTGATCAGAGGCCGTGTTCTGTGGCGTCTAGTCTGGGCCTGCACTGTTTGCCAATTAGCCGTTCAGGTGTTTCCGGTACAAAATGAGTACACTTCCAAGGGAGGCTACAGTTTGTCAGAACAGCAACACTTTTTTTTCTTGTTTTAACAAAACCCTTATCATACAAAACAAATATTCCAGACCAGAGCTTGTGAGTGAGACTAAGTCAAAAATTCAAAATAAAACAAATTTCATACCCGACAACAACCATCCGATTGATGAACAACCTATAAACTTCTGTGTTACTATTCTTCGCAGGTACAGAAAAAAATGTTGCTGATGATAGGCCTATTTCAAACTCTTGACATCCAGACCGTGTTTCCCATCTGACATTTTTTTTCTTCAAGTTCAAATTAATAAAAAAATGAAAATAAAAAGAAGCTTCTCAGTGAAGAGCAACTAAGTGAATGGATGAGAGTACAATAAAGTTTTGAGCATAATTAATGTAATCTCAAGAGACCATCAGTGGACATAATTCAAGAAAATTGACAGCAGTCTAAGCCAGTTAGAAGTCATGAAGAGATTTCTTCACAGTAAGAATCTGCTACGCTTCGCTTCGCAGATTCTTACTTGTGAAGAAATCTCTTCATGACTTCTAACCTATACTAGGGTCGGTCTTGAAGAAAATAGGGGCTTAATTGCCCTTTGGGAGACATTATCACTGCATATGGCCATTGGCTAAGAATATCTCTGAGTAACAGAAGTAATTTTGTTTGATTTGAGGTTTAACGTCCCCGTCAACACTGTAAAGGTCATTTTGGAGACGTTGCTTCCAATTTTGTGGGACTTTTACCCAACATTGAGATGAAACGACATCTCAAGCCCTGCCGCCCAATTATGAAACCAATAGGGTTTATAAGCATGGACTGGCCGACTCGCACCGCTTTGCCTGGGCAGGCTTAGATCCTATAAGCAGTTTACCAGTACTCGTGTGCGGGTCGGTTTCAGCTCTGCATGGAAACATCATCCAGCCAGCCCCGATGGGCGGGGCCGATAACAGAAGTAAAGTTTATTTATCTATTTATTTATTTTGAGTATACGTGCACACATCCTTTTCACCAGAAGCGCTTCTTGAATCAGAGGAAGGGAAAGAATGACTAGGAAAAGATTTCAAGATCAGTCTCAACAACGGAATTTATAGGTTCATTTTTTTCATTGACAGTTTATTTATTTATTTATTTTATTATTATTATACCCCTTCCCCTGAAAGGGGAGGAGACACATTGTTTTGCTACGGTTCTGTGCGTCTGTCTGTCCTTTGTTAGTCCTTATCCCGTTGAACACGAAAATGTCTACCTTTGCAAACAATATAGGTCCAGATCAGATGGCTTCTTCACCGTTTGCCATCTAGCGAATACATTTTATCATCAGGAAAGCACGCCTATATAACTTTGACCCCACTTTTTGGACGGGGTTTTTCAAGGTAAAATTCCGTCCTTTAGAATAGCGATGTCCGTGCGGGCGGGCGGGTGGGCGGCCGGGCGGCCGGGCGTCCGCGTCCCGGTTTACCTTTTCGGTTTACCTTTTGGTAAACCTTTTTTTGAAAAAAAAAACGTCCATAATGCCATTTGGCGTTTTTTCTTGTATACAGTAAAACTAGGGTTTACAGGGGTATACATTATTTTTCTTATTTCGGCAAAAAAGATGGATTGTGGGTACTTGTTTCAACCGCCTCGCAATGGACCATTATACTTAAAATAAATAAGGCCCCCGCCCATCGGGACTTGAAGAAATAGATGGGCTGCACGATGCTTCCACGCAGAGCTAAATACGACCCGCACACGAATACTGGAAAACCGCTATCTAAGCCTGTCCAGGAAAAGCGGTGCGAGTCGGAGCGTCCATGCTTATAAACCATATTGGTTTCATTCGGCAACAGGGCTTGAGATGTCATTTCATCTCAACGTCTGGTAAAATTCCCACAAGATTGGAAGCAACGTCTCCAAAATGACATTTACAATGTAGACGGGGGCGTTAAACCTCAAATGAAACGAACAAACTGAAAATAAATAAACAGATAAATAAATTTTACATCATTCTTAGCCAGTACAGTGATAATGTCTCATAAAGGGCAATTTAGCCCCTATTTTTATCTGAATTCTCTCTCTCTCTCTCTCTCTCTCTCTCTCTCTCTCTCTCTCTCTCTCTCTCTCTCTCTCTTCTTCTTCTTCTACGTCTTCTTCTTCTTCAACCAAGCAAGATGCACTATACTCGTACATGTAGGCAGATTCTAAGCTCATTTTGATGCATCAATAAATTCTAGTAAATTCTAGTGTCAGCTAGGCTTCAAGCAATTAAACAGTAGGGAATAACCTCTTGCCCTTCTTAATTGAAGTTCCCTGATATTAAGTCAGATAAACTCCAACACACTGCAACACAATAAACAGAATAAAAGGGTTCTCTGATACAGTGTTTGTTTCAATACCCAGTCAACAGCTAAGGTCATGTTGGGCCAGTCAGTTCCCTTCACTGTTCCTAGACAGGATAAGTTACTAGCACATTGTGTGATCATGCTTTAGATATAATAGTCACGAAATGAAAGTACATGTACATGATTCAGAAACGGGCCTCCGTGGTCTAGTGGTTAAAAGCGCCGACTCTTGATCATTAGGTCTCTCACCGCTGTGGTTCGAGCCTCGCTCGGGTCACATGTGAGACGCCAAGTTCTGCAACGGAAGGTCATGTGGTTCCGGTTTTCGCCCACCTCTGATTAAAGATCGACTCGATTTGAGTGAAACAATCTTGAAAGAGCCGTAAAACCAAAATAAAAAACATGATTCAGAGCAGAAGACCAAGCTGACTTTTTTCAACTGTTATTGCATTATTTACTATATATTCACACACTTCTGCCAAATGAATTCTTCCTGAGTGGGCAGAGCCATTTCCAGTTTAAGGTTAATCTGACAGTAATAATAATTTCAATCTTTTGTATCCATACATTGTAGACTCTCTCAAATACTGCATTTAGCAACTATCGACCTAGGTAAGGAAACGGTAAAAAAAAATTAGAACCAAAATATGCTAGGAGAAGTCTGATCAATGTCCACGCTGTTAGAGGTACAGTCTGATCAGGGTCCACACAGTTTGCCAGGATGCAAAACCTGCAAGAAGATGCAACAGACAACATTTTCCGATATATTTTCTATGGCATCTTAGGGGTTCTTCGAAAATAGCTACCTGTCACGTAGTGACGACGTGAGCTTTTAGGATCACTTTTTGTCCGTCGTGCGTCCGGGCGTGCGTTAACAATTTTGACCAAACTTCACAGGAATTATCCTTAGGTGGTCTCCTTTCAAAGTTGTTCAAACGGTTCTGGTCCGTTGAACATCTAGGTCACAGGAGCAAAAAATTGATTTTTTTTACTGAAATATTCTTCTCTGAAACCGTACGGCCCAGGACTTTGTTATTTGGTATGAAGCTTCATCTATGGGTCCTCTACCAAGTATGTTCAAATTATAGCCCTTGGGCCAAAAATGCCCCCGGTCCGGGTCCCATCAGTTTTACATAGGCTTATATAGGGAAAAATCTTTAAAAATCTTCTTTGAAACCAGAAGGCCTAGGTGTTTGATATTTGGTATGAAGTTGTATCTGGTGGACCTCTGCCAAGATTGTTCAAATGATATCACTTGGGCCAGAAATGCCCCCGCAATGGGGCCCACCAATAGACCCACCCACATAGACTTATATAGGGAAAAAACTTTAAAAATCTTCTTGTCTGAAACCAGAAGGCCCAGGTGTTTGATAATTGGTATGAAGTTGTATCTAGTTGTCCTCTGCCAAGATTGTTCACTTTACAGCCCTGGGGCAAAAAATGCCCCAGCGCCAGGGCCTACCGGTTTTACATAGACTTGGGGGAAAACCTTTAAAAGTTTTCTTGTCTGAAACCAGAAGGCCCAGGTGTTTGATATTTGGTATGAAGTTGTGTCTAATGGACCTGTACCAAGATTTTCAAATTATGTCCCTAGGGCCAAAACTGCCACCGTCCCGGGGTACACCGGTTTTACATAGACTTTTATAGGGAAGCCTTTTTAAAACACTTCTCGTCTGAAAACAGAATGACCAGGTGTGTGTAGTTGACCTCTATCAAGATTGTTCAAGTTATAGCCCTGAGGTAAAAAATGCCCCCGCCCGGGCCCCTTGGTTAAACATAGACTTAGATAGGAAATGTCTTTAAAAGCCTTCTTCTCTAAAACAGCAGTAGCAGGTATTTGATATTTGATATGAAGCTTCGTCTAGTGGACCGCTATCAAGATTGTCAAATTACAGACCTGGGGCCAAAAATGCCCAATCCTCTGGGCCCGCTGGTTTTACATATACTTATATTGGGAAAATCTTAATAAATCTTCTTGTCTGAAACCAGAAGGCTCAGTTCTTTGATATTTAATATGAAGCTTTGTTAGTGGACCTCAACCATGATCGTTCAAATTATAGCCCTGGGGCCAAAAATGGCTCTGCCCCGGGCCCACTCTTGTCTGAAATCACAAAGCCTAGGTCAAATTGTTCAAATTATAACCCTGGGTCCAAAGATGGGTCCATGCCGGTGCACACTTGTTTTACATAGACTTATACAGGGAACACCTTTGAAAATGTCCTTGTTTGAAACCAGAAGGCCAAGGTCTTTGATATTTGGTATGAAGGTTCATCTAGTTGACCTCAACCAACCTTTTTCAAATTGTAGTCCTGGGGCTAAAATGGGCCCACCCCACGGCCCACTTGATTACACAGACTTATATTGGGAAAACTTTTGAAAATATTATCTGAAACCAGAAGGCAAAGGTCTTTGATATTTGGTATGAAGCTTCGTCTTGTGTAATTCTACCAAGACTGTTCAAATTATAGCCCTTGGGCCAAAATGGCGCGGTCCCCGGGACCACAGGTTTTATATAGACTCATATATGGAAAACCTTTAAAAATCTTTATGTCTCAAACCAGAAGGCTTCGGTCTTCGGTATTTAGTATGAAAGCATCTCCGTTTAGACCTCTACCAAGATTATGCAAATTATAGCCCCGGGGCCTGTCCCCGGGGTCCACTTGTTACACTATGAATCAGGTGAGCGACCCAGGGCCATCATTGTCCCCTTGTTGGGACTTTGAATTGACATCCCAAGCCCAATGAAACCAATAGGGTTTATATACATTGACGGTCAGAATTGCACCGCTTTGTCTGGGCAGGCTTCCATCTTCTAAACGGTTTACCAGTACTCAGGTGCGGTTGGTTTCAGCTCTGCTTGGGCGCACCATGCAGCCTCATCTATTTCTCAAAGCCCCGATGGGCGGGGGTGCAGCAAAATGTATATTTACAATATTGAAGATTTTCTGTAAACACACATCAGCTTGCACATGGGCACAGTCCGGTTAGTGTATTCATTGTCAGCATGAAGAAGTCAAGTGAATCCTTTGATCAAAACGTGAACGTGTGCAGGCTATTATCGATATTTACTGTGCACACAGTCATGTAGAGTTTGCTGTCTTGGCTCATTGTGCTCCCCGCAGGAGCTGCCGTGGTGGTGGGGTGGGGTAATTTCTGACCTTGACGGCATCTTTCATCTGCATCCGCATGAAGCTTTTAGCTCACCTGAGTCGACGGCTCGGGGGGGGGGGGGGGACTTTTAGTATGGCAGCCTCCGTCATTGGACTTTGGCATTTTAACACAGGGAAAGCTTGTGAGCAAAATATCCCGAAACTGCTCAGGTAAGGCTCTTAAGGTTTGGTGTAATTATGAAAATTTCTGCTAAAAATTGATTGTTGGTACTTTTTATAACCGCCTCAATATGTGTGTTGTGGTTTTACCACCCAGTCAACAGTTGTAGGTCTAATGAACAAGAGAGCCCAGAGGGCCCTGATTCGCTCACCTGAGTATCACTGTCTCTAGTACATTCTATTTTTGGCTCTGGTGGCCATCTTTTTCCTTAGAGCGGAATGATTTTAGCAATTTTGAAAGGGAGTCACCTGGGTAACATTCCTGCAAAGTTTGAATCAAACTGGCCGAAAGGTTTAGGAGGAGTTCTGGCTTGAATCAAATTTACAATGTTTTCTATTTTTAGCTTTGGTGGCCATTTTGTTCACCGGAGCGGGATCATTTAAGCTATTTTGGTAGAAGGTCATTTATATTCCTACGAAGTTTGTATGAATGGCTCAAGGGTAGAGGAGGAGTTGTCGTTTGAAGATTTTTTTCTATTTTTAGCTCTAGCGGCCATCTTGTTTGTCACAGCATAACGATTTTGGCTATTTTGGTTGTGAGTCATCAAGGCAACATTCCTTGGAAGTTTGAATCTAATTAGCCAAAGGGATTAGGAGGAGTTCGCGTTTGAAGCAAATTTACGATGTTTTTTCTATTTTTAGCTCTTGCAGTCATTTTGTTCGTCCGAGCAAAATCGTTTTAGCTATATCGGTAGATGGCCATTAGTTTGAATGAAATCGGCCCAAGGGTAAAGGAAGAGTTGTCATTTCAAGATTTTTCTATTTTTAGTTCTGGTGGTCATCTTGTTTGTCAGAGCGGAACGAGTTTAGCTATTTTGATAGAGAGTCACCTAGGCAACGTTCCTATGAAGTTTGAATCACATTGGCCTAAGGCTTTAGGAGGAGTTCGCGTTTGAAGCAAATTTACGATTTTCTTTTTATACCCCCGCAAACGAAGTTTGAAGGGGTATACTGGAATCAGCCTGTCGGTTGGTTTGTCGGGCGGTCGGGTGGTATGTCTGCAAAATTTTGTCCGCTCAACTCCTCCTTCACTATCAGTTGGATTCAATTGATACTTACCATAATTATTCACCAGGAGGGGTAGATGTGCAAGACACAACTTTCACTAAAGTTTGTCCCATAATTACGGAGTTATGGCCCTTGATTTGCTAAAAATGTGCTAAAAACATTGTCCGCTCAACTCCTCCTTCACTATCAGTCGGATTTAATTGAAACTTGCCATAATTGTTCACCAGGAGGGGTAGATGTGCAAGACGCAAATTTCACTAAAGTTTGTCCCATAATTACGGAGTTATGGCCCTTGATTTGCTAAAAAATGTGCTAAAAAACATTGTCCGCTCAACTCCACCTTCACTATGAGTCGGATTCAATTTATACTTGCAATAATTGCTCACAAGGAGGGGTATATTTGTAAGACGCAAATTTTATATTTACGGAGTTATGGCCCCTGAATCAATTTGAAACATACTTTCTTGACCCTGATTTGCTTGCAAACATCTTGTCAACTGAACTCCTCCTTCACTATCAGTCGGTTTCAATGGATACTTGGCATACTTATTCACTAGGATAAGTAGATGTGCAAGGCGCAAATTTCAGGAGAATCTGTCCAACAATTATGGAGTTATTGCCCCTGAATCACTGAAAAGTGGTTGCTGCAAAAATTTGTCCGCTGAACTCCTCCTACACTATCAGTCGGATTCAATGGATACTTGACGTACTTATTCACTAGGATAAGTAGATGTGCAAGACGCAAATTTCAGGAGAATCTGTCCAACAATTATGGAGTTATTGCCCCTGAATGGACTCATTGGACACTGTTTGTGTTTGCTTTCTGTGTCAAGTATTGAGGCGGGGGTATTAATCATCACCTTTATTGATAGTTTTTCTAGTTTTTAGCTCTGATGGTCATTTTGTTCATTGAAGCCGGATCGTTTAAGCTATTTTGGTAGACGTTTACCAAAGCAACATTCCTATGAAGTTAGAATGAAATTGGGAATAGGGTACAGGAGGAGTTGTCGTTTGATTTTTTTTTCTATTTTTAGCTCTGGGGACCATCTGGACAATTTTAGCTATTTTGGTAGGGAGTCACCTAGCCAACATTCCTGTGAAGTTTGAATGAAATTGGGCAAAGGGTACAGGAGGAGTTGTCATTTGAAGATGTCGTTTGAAAGTGTTGACGTCAGAAGACATACGACGTCAGACGACGACGACGACCGACAACATCCAACCAAAAGAGTATTATTGGTCATATCTTTTGACCCTTTTGAGTTCGAAACTTTATATTGAGCATGTAGGCTCTTTGTGACAATGTCTTCCTACTCAAACAAAAAATCTTGACCTGTGACCTTGATCTTGACCTGTGACCTTGATCTTAACCCGTGATCAGCTTCGGAGAAAAAATGACCATGCCCTGGGACATATTCGTGTTTCACAAATACATCTTGTTCTTCTTAAGATATTCGTTTTTTCGTCGGTAAAGTTTGCAATGTATTTTTATAGGCGTGTTTTCGTAATACGGATGAGTCTTTAAACCGAGGTCCCGTCGCCGTATGACGCAGCTGTTGGTGGACGTAAAACTAACATGAGGAATGCAACAATAAAAATTACTTCCGGGTTCCTATTTTGTGTTTTAATGCTCATAAATTCTTTATTTCAATCTTGTTCCTAGTGGAACCTACCCACCCATCGGCTCGCTAACATTATTTTCGACTTGTTTACACTTTTTGGGGTTCTATGATGTAACCGGCCCTGGCCTACCTTGGCTTGAGGAAATGGATGGGCTGCATAATGCTTCCATGCTGTCCTGTAACCGATCGCACACGAGTACTGGTAAACTACTTAGAAGATCTAAGCCTGCCCAGGCAAAGCGGTGCGGGTCTGACTGTCCATGCTTATAAACCCTATTGGTTTCTTTGGGCGACAGGGCTTGAGATGTCATTTTATTTCAGTGTCTGGTAAATGCCCCACAAAATTAGAAGCAACGTCTCCAAAATGACCTATACAGTGTTGACGGGGATGTTAAACCTCAAATCAGCGAGTCAGTGTTTGAGTCTTACGCCCCACCATCAGCTAAGGTCATAGGAGACGGGACCTCGGTTTAAGGACTCATCCGAAAGTCTGGAGAAGACCGGGATCGATCCTGCGACCCCTGGTTTACAAGGCGGGTAGCGTAACCACTAGATCACGGAGGCTTCTAAACCAAATGTATGATGTAACTGCAATTGATTCTGAGAGTAGGCTTGAACAATTTGTTCGTTTGAATTGAGATTTAAATTCTCTGTTAACAGTTCATAGGCCATTTTTGTAGGGGTTTTACCCGACATTGAGATGAAATGACATCATCTCAAGCCCAAATAAAACCAAAAGGGTTTATATGTATGGACAAGCCAACTCGCGCCACTTTTCCTGGGCAGGCTTAGAACCTCTAATCAGTTTCCTAGGCTTGAAGAATGTCTAAGTGCACAATTCCAGTCCAGATTTTAAAGTTACACATTACTCTGCACATTCTTTCACCAGAAACTGAAAACTGCCCTTCTCGAATCAGCGGAAGGGAGAGAATGACCGTAGAAAAGATTTCATGATCAATCTCCATGAAAGAATGCTGCCGACGCGCATCCGACTGAGCTACCGGGACCGGCACCTGCTGAGGTTTACAAGGATAAACATTATTATTTTCTCGTATTTCTGTAATTGGGTGTGGGTACTCGTTATTATATGTTCGCAGAAAAATATCATGGGTTTTCATCAAAAGTGGCCATTTTGAGCGCAGATGTGTTACCGTAATGATCAGTTCAATGTGCAATGAAAATTAATCTAACAAACTTTCAGTCTTTGTTTGCTTTGAGGTCTAGCGTCCCAGTCAACACTATTAAAGTCATTTCGGAGACGATGTTTCCAATGTTGTGGGTTTTTACCCGATATTGAGATGAAATGACATCTCAATCCTTGCCGTCCAATCAAACCAATAAATTATATGTGCATGGACGGGCCGGCTCGCACCACTTTGCCTCGGCAGGCTTAGACCTTAATGGTTTACCATTACTCATATATGCGTTTGGTTTCAGCTCTTTGTGGAAGCATCATGTAGCCAAATCTATTTCTTCAAGCCCCGATGGGCGGGGGCTCTCAATTATTAAACTCTCTATGGCAGATAGAGTAACACACAACTGATTTCTCGCAATATCACATTTGCAGCTCTGCCTTCTTCTTCTTCTTCTTCTTCTTCTTCTTCTTCTTCTTCTTCTTCTTCTTCTTCTTCTTCTTCTTCTTCTTCTTCTTACCAACTTTTGAAGTCAAATTACTAAACGCATGGGATGGCTGATTGTCTCTGCGTTTAGGCTCGAAAAGGGATCCTAAGCTTGAACGCCTTTCGTCGAACCCTTAAATAGCTATACTTTATGCGAAAGGAGTAGATTATGATCATCCAGACTGATCCCAGCTTTAGTGAGAATGGTTTCCTCCCTGGTCTTACAGTATTTCTAGATCTCTCGAAGAGAGAGAGAGAGAGAGAGAGAGAGAGAAAGAGAGAGAGAGAGAGAGAGAGAGAGAGAGAGAGAGAGAGAGAGAGAGAGCGTTAACAGGTTCGTATAAATGACATTCTACTGAGTGAGTGCATTTTCTTTTTCTATCAACCGTATCACAATGGTGAGCACTCAATGAGGCGGTTCGTACGAGAACCCAAAACATTTGTACGAGTAAAGGAAAGTGCCTCAATATTTAATCAGTAAAGAAACCGTTTTGGAAATATGAAAGAATGCATATTGTCGCCAGGATTTGTCATCCTATTGTCACAAGAGAGAGAGAGAGAGAGAGAGAGAGAGAGAGAGAGAGAGAGAGAGAGAGAGAGAGAGAGAGAGAGAGAGAGAGAGAGAGATCACCAAAGAGATGATCAGAATGTGCTTGCTTAGGACAGGTGCTTGCTTAATACAGGGGTGAATTTTAATGCATTTTCCTATTTTGGGAACCGAGGGTATGCTTGCTTAAGACAGGTTTGCTTGTTAAATAGAGGTGGCCACTATACCAGGTTTTACAGTAGCCGCCTTGAGGTCAGAGGGTTGCGTAAGAGGGTTGTCTAAGAATCATAGGTTTGACTTGGCAAACATTGACCCAGACCAGACGCAACAGAAAGCGGCACCTGATCAGGATCGACACTAACTGCTTAAAATCGAGAATTTCAGGGTTAAATGAAACAATTTAAATCACAGTCCAGGACTATCTCTCCGACCGACACTCAGTGGCAATCGACCAACCAGATTTCTCAGTGCTTTGATTTTTATACGCCAGTTTTGACAAAAAAAAACGGCCTCGGTAGCTCAATCGGATGCGCGTCTCACTGGTGATCAGGAGGACGCGGGTTCGATAACTGCTACGGTTGGCAACATTCTTTCGAAGGACTGATCATGGAATCTTTTCTACGGCCATTCTCTCCTTTCCGCTGATTCAAGAAGGGCAGTTGTCAGTTTCTTGCGAAAGAATATGCACCGTACTGGTTAACCACTTTCGTTTAAGCCTGTCCAGGATAAAGGTGGATAGGTAAACGGACCGGCTCCGAAATTACCTAAATCAGTGTTGATTGGGCGTTAAACTCCAATACAATCGACAATATGGCCCCCGCCCATCGGGGCTTGAAGAAATAGATGGGCTGCATGATGCTTCCACGCAGAGCTGAATCCGACCCACACACGAATACTGGTAAACCGCTAAGCCTCTCCAGGCAAAGCGGTGCGAGTCGGTCCGTCCATGCTTAAAACCCCTATTGGTTTCATTGGGCGACAGGGCTTGAGATGTCATTTCATCTCAAGGACGGGTAAAAGTCCCACAAAATTGGAAGCAACGTCTCCAAAATGACATTTACAGTGTCGACGAGAACGTTATACCTCGAATCAATCAATCAAATCAATCGACAAATGGAAAAAAGGAAGTACATGTATTATGACATTGCGCTGTCCGTCCGTCAATATCTTTGTTATTCTTGATGGATTTGGAAATTCCTTGGCTGAAATGTTAACCATCATGAGAGAATGTGTCGTATGCAAGACCCAGGTCGGTACCCCCGAGGTCAAGGGCATAGAGGTGAAAGGTAAAGAAAAGTGTATTTTCTTGTGTCCTGTCAATACCTTTGTTATTCCTGGATGGATTTGAAAATAGCTTGGCAGCAACATTGACCATCATGAGACAATTTGTCGCACGCAAGACCCAGGTCGGTACCTCCATGGTCAAGGTCACAGTGGTCAAATGTCAAAAAGGTCATTTTTCGTGTTCAGTCAATAGCTTTTTGGATCGATCGGTTTACGATCGGCCCAAATTTACTAAATGACAAACGGTATTTATGCAGTTGTCCACGTGACCATCACTGATTTGGGAAAACCAATATTATGTTTTATTAATAGAACTTTAAACGTTGCGCTATTTTTATCGATGTAACAAGAGTAGACTATCTACTAGTTTGATAATAAAAGTCTGATCATTTTTTGTTGGTATTTTTTTATTGGTTTAAAAATTTATCACCTTCTTAGTAATGGCAAGTCTATTTGGTAGAGTCTCAAATCTTAGGTTAAAATTGAGCCAGAGAGACTAGACTAGCTACACTTTTATACACTGTTCATTTTAATGCAAAAGATGATTTTAATTCCATATTATTCATTTAACACCTAGTGGCTAGGCTATAACAAGAGCTATCTATAGTCTTGACAGGAATCGTGTGCTGGATAATACTCAGATCAGACGCCGCGGAATGTGGCGTCTGCTCAGCCGGTTGCACAGGGACTACACTGTTTGCTTAAAAAGTGGCATTTGAGGGTTAAACGAAATAGTATAAATTGCCACGTTGCTCTCGTAATGAGAGAAAAACAATAACTTAATCCAGGCCACACTGTCACGTGACGTCTTTCGGAAACTCCATTGTTAAACTGTTACACAAATGTATGCCAAGTCGAGTAAAAATAAACTTTTCGCACTCCTGCTAAGAACTTAATTTTAGAGCCCCGAAATGTTTTTTTTTTTTTTTTTTTTTGGTTTTGGTTTTACGGCCCTTTCAAGATTATTTCACTCATATCGAGCCAATCGTTAATCAGAGGTGGGCGAAAACCGGAGTACCCGGAGAAAAACCACCTGACCTTCAGTTGCAGAACTTGGCGTCTCCCATATGACCCGAGCGAGACTCGAACCAAAGCGGTGAGAGACCTAATGATCAAGAGTCAGCGCTCTTTATCGCTAGGCCACGGAGGCCCGTCCCTGAAATGTTTAATGGCAAAAATGAGTCGCGCAGACTTTATAGGTGGTACCGTTTTTAGACATACAGCGTAGACCAAGATCGGCTTTAGAGTATATTGCTTCTGATCAGGGTCGGCACTGTTCGCCATGTATGTATGCAATAACAGTTTTGAACATGATTCAGGGCCGTACGCAGACTCTGAAAAGGGGCAGGTTGAGGATGCGAATTTCAGGTATTTTGCAGAGGGTGAAAAACTGCATGAATCTGAGATAATTTCCAAAAGATGGGTAGGGCTGCGTTTGCACCCTCCCTACTCTGTTGAACAAAACCCAAGTACTACCCTTAGACGTCAGAGCGCAGCGTAAGAAGAAAATTCTGGACTGTGCTCGTTTGTTTGATTTAAGGTTTAACGTCCCCGTCAAGAATGTATAGGTCATTTGGAGACGTCACTTCCAATGTTACGGGACTGTCAGCTCTGCGTGGAAGCATCATACAGCCAATCTATTTATAGAAGCCCCGATAAGTGGCGCGGGTGGACTGTGCTCGTGCACTTGGGCATTGGCAAACAGAATCTACATAACCAGACGCCACATAACGCGATGTCTGATCAGATCTACTGTGCTAGCTCAAGTTAAACGAACAGTTCGATTCTCAGCTCAGGACTATTTTCCCAACCTACTCTCAGAGACGATCGACCAACCAGAACTCTCAGTGCTTTGATTTATTCCCGGATCACTTTGCAGAAATGCTAACCATCATGAGACGATGTTTCGCGCACAAGACTCAGTCAGTACCTCGAGGATCAAGGTCATACGTAGAGGTCAAAGTTTAAAAATGGTTAGTTAACAATTTTGTTATTCCTGAATGAATTTTGAAATTACTTGGCAGAAATGATAACTATCATGAAACGATGTGTTCAAGACTCGGATCGGTACCTACAATGTCAACATCACGTGAACACCACCCCCACCCCAATAAACCCCACTTTATTTTAGAGAAATTTGCAGTATAGATACGAAAAATATCGGGGATTTTCATCTGAAAACTAGCCATTTTGGAGATGTGAAAAATGCACTATGTCGCAAGGATGTGTTAGCGTAATGTCTACCCATCACTTCCAATCCATTCATGAGACGCTAAGTTCTGCAATGGAAGGTCAGGTGGTTTTTCTCCGAACGAATACTCCGGTTTTTGCACACCTCGGGTCGAAATAAAAGAAACTAGAGCTGGTGTTTATGAAACACTATGCCCCCAACACTGCTTGCTCCTAGTTGAAAAGGTAATACTTCACATAGCTAAAGTGAGATCCATTCATCAACTTTCAAGTCGCAGCTTTGATACTTTTTGAGTTATATTGCCGACGAGATTTCATCAAAACATTTCACAAGGGCCATATCTCATGAAAGGGACATAATCAGAGAGAGAGAGAGAGAGAGAGAGAGAGAGAGAGAGAGAGAGAGAGAGAGAGAGAGAGAGAGACAAAAAAAACGTCATCTATTCCATATATTAACTTAAAAAAATAGCATACATGGCTCTAAAGATATGCTATGCATCACAAATCATACACTGTACCTATGCCCAAATTTACGAAGAGTTTTGGAATCCTAGATTATGAGTACCCATGACAACCGCCTCGTTTACGCAGTTTTGACGAGCGCTTACAATTTATTTTTGAAAAGATTTTCACCAGTATGTTACACAGGTGATAGAATAATAACCTAAAAAATAACCAGTGCTTCACCTGAAGTGCACGACCCGCCGGATGCTTTTAGCTTTATGAGTGTTACCATATATGGGTATGGCGGCCATTTTGGTCATGTGACCTGGACCTAAAACGGTTCCCCCAATAAATGGGCCTTATCGTAAGGAGCAAAAATGTATCTTATACTTTAGTACTGTATTCTGAATCGTTTGCAGGATAAAATGCATTCTCACTTTTCCAATACAAAAGCATATGTGTCAAAGTTTGACCTAGGCACAAAGAAGGTCAAGGTCAACCCAGGGTCACCATTTTAGCAATTAGTGATGGGCCTACGTCCCAGATGCTATTTATCAAGTTTCGTGGAAAACTGCCCATTGGTTCTGGAGAAGACTATTTTTGAAGGATTTTTACCATATATGGCTTGGCGGCCATTTTGATCATGTGACCTGGACCCCATGAGCAAATTTTGGTTTCTTCCATACCATAGAGGCTCCATATAAAATATGACTTCAATCGGCCCAACGGTTTCCGAGGAGAAGCAGTTCGAAAATTTTCACATTTTTCGCCTCGGCGAGGCTATACTAAATGGAATGTAATATTTTGCAAGCTCATTGGTTAGATCTCATTGATATCTATCAGTATGCCAAAAATTGTTTAAATATTCCAAGCGGTTAAGTCAC
Source organism: Lucinisca nassula (assembly GCA_963580285.1). NCBI lineage: Eukaryota > Metazoa > Mollusca > Bivalvia > Lucinida > Lucinidae > Lucinisca > Lucinisca nassula. Next base: position 51,548,778 of record OY757025.1, on the reverse strand, counting down.
TATCACCAATTTTCACAAACGGGTTACGGACGGACAGACAGACAGACCATATATGGCTTGGCGGCCATTTTGGTCATGTGACCTGGACCCCATGAGCAAATTTTGGTTTCCCCCATCCCATAGAGGCTCCATATGAAATTTGACTTCAATCGGCCCAACGGTTTCCGAGGAGAAGCAGTTCGAAAATTTTCACATTTTTCGCCTCGGCGAGGCTATACTAAATGGAATGTAATATTTCGCAAGTTCATTGGTTAGATCCCACTGATATCTATCAGTATGCCAAAAATTGTTTAAATATTCCAGGCGGTTAAGTCACTATCACCAATTTTCACAAACGGGTTACGGACGGACAGACAGACTGACAGACTGACAGAATTACCGATTGACCGAATGACAGAATGACACGGTGATTTTAGGGCACTCTTAGAAAATCAACCGACTTCAGTCGGTCGCTTTTTCTGCGGGTCGTGCAATATAAAAATGCTTTTGTGGTTTCAACGCCAAAAAAGTTGATGATCAACCTGAACATCCATGCAGTCTGATCAGCACCCTTGTTTTTGTTAATTATATTGTATATTGCCTATAGTTTCTATTTTTCTTTTAATTTCAAGACTCTCTCACTCGCTTCGTGCATGTGCGTGCGTGCGTGCGTGTGTGTGTGTGTGTGTAACACATAGTCATATGTTTATCATGGAGTGGGCAAATTGTTGTCAAGTTCCCCTTTGCCTTTCTGAAAACCTAGAAGATAACACAAGTGGTGGAGTTAATTTTACAACTCAGGCATTTGCAGGTAAATTATGGCCAGCAATGAGTCTCATGGGAGGTGTGCAGACCGTTCGGAGAGTAATCTATGTGTCTGTCTGATATTCACCCTGGAAGAATGGGGTCACTCTTTAAGCGGGTATACACTATTTTTCTTTTTTCTGTTTGATATTTAACACCCCTGCAAACATTATTTAGGTCATTTTACAGGCGTTTCTTCCAAATTCCGGCGCGTATCATGGTAGTTAAACTGCAAACATAGGTTGTGGGTGCTCGTTAGAACCGCTTCGTTGAGGCGATCAATGAGGTGGTTCTAACGAGTACCCACAACCTATGTCTTGTATCAGAAATAAGAAAAAAATAAACTATACCCCGTAACCCCCAGTTTTCTCTATATATAGTGGGGGTTAGGTGGATTCACTTATTCACGAGTACTGGTAAACCGCTTGGAGGATCTAAGCCTGCCTACACAACGCGGTGCGAGTCCATGCTTATAAACCCTATTGGTTTTATTGGGTGACAGGGCTTGAGATGTCATTTCATATTAATGTCGGGTAAAAGTCCCACAAAATTGGAAGCAACGTCTTCAAAATGACATTTACAGTGTTGACAGGGACGTTAAACTTCAAATCAAACAAACAAACTAAACATCGAATCGATGTTAGTTCGACGTTGATCAAAGATTGGTTGTAAAGTGATGAAAAATGTGGATACTATATCAAATTGTCATTTTAATCTATCAGTCGAAACAGTACAGACTATTCCATTATTTAATCTTTTAAACCTACAATTTTCATAGTCTACACTTGGCTTTGGGAAAAGAATGAAGGTCACACCCTGCATATGTGGCACATTATTGTCACTTCAACATTTTCTCCAGACCTATCTTTTGTAACCATTGTTAAAGCATTTTACACACCAAATCTGCACAATTTCATTTTCACTTCAGGAATAGATTTTAATATGTAATAAATGCAGTTAACCTCAATGTAACCCCATGCCAGATATAGTGTATTGGCTCTGAAACTTGAAGATTTTTGACCGCAGGCAATCTGCACCCTAGACTGGAAACAGTCCATTCATTTAATCATTTTCGCTTATAAGAATATGCTTATTCATTTTAACTCAGCTCAAAAGCAATGACTTCCATCCCATAGCACCAAATGAATGGACTGGACTAATGCGATGGTCTATGATGTAATAGTTTGTTGACCCCTTCAAGGTAGCAGACAGTCCAGCTGCTAATGTTTTGATAACCCTACGCCAAGGCTGCTGCTAATGGCCTGTGAATAGATTTATATCTCTAGTCACCACAATAAGGTGTATTCTAATTAATTTGGTCAGTTCTGTGTTTGCAGTTGGTGTTTCAATGGAAACTGCAAAAATGTGATAATAACAGAAATCAAACATGCAGTTGTAGAATTCCATGTTAGTTTCTGTAATACAGTGTACCGTAAAAATCCTAAAAATTCGGACACCTTTGAAGACGTGCTGTAATTCTCCTAAAATTTTAACAAATCTGTTTCACGATCCAGCAAGGCATCTAAAAGTGCTCACAATATGGCAAACAGGGTAGATACTGATCAGATGCTCCTTCAGGAGCAGTCTGATCTGGGTCTGCACTGTTTGCATAGGCCTGTCAGGAGGGTCATACACATACATTTTTGTCTTTTAAAATTAGCTGTTCTCAATGTCCATGGTAAAAGTCTGCGATCAATGAAGGCTCTGGCAAACTACATTTATGCATAGGCTCTCCAGACCCTTTTGGTGTTCGTCTGTAATAAAAGTACCCTTTTCCTGTGAACTAACTCATAATTACGCATGAGATACAATGAATAAAACCACATTTCAGAAAATATTTGTTTTATTTAACAGTTTCTTTACGAAAACATGCCTATTCAATTATGTTGAAAAGTTAACCACCCATGAAAAAATGAAAATTTTCACAGAAAAAAAGAAAACACCCCATTCAAATTCAAAGCAAATTTTAACCCCGAAAAAAAAAAAACACTAAAGTTTTTAGATGAAAAATTGTGATATTTTTCTTATTTCTGCTCAAAATATAGACTGTGGATACACGTTTGAAACGCCACATCGAGGCTATTCTAACGAGTATCCACAGTCTGTTTTTTAGAGAAGAAATAAAAACATAATGTTTACCCCAGTTTTACTATATAAAAGTGGTGTTTTAAGGGGTCAAATTTATATAGGCGTGTTTTCGTGATGTCTGCTCAAAACATAAATTGTGGAAACTAGTTAGAATGAGTACCCCAGAAAATATATGCATATTAATTTTGTTATTTCTGTTCCAGAACTTATAAATTGTGGGTACTCATTTGAACTACCTCAATCCAAATCATGGATTGTGGTCACTCGTTAGAACCGTCTCAATGAGGTGGTTCTGGCTAGTAAACCAAAATCTATGCGAACCTTCTCAGGTGGTTCTGACTAGTAACCATAATCTATTCAGACTGCCGCATTAAGATGGAACTGACCAGCAATCATAAACTATGCTAACTATCTCATTGAGGTGGTTCTGACTAGTAAACATAATCTATGTTTACCCCCTCAATGAGTTGGTTCCGACTTATAACCGTAATCTATATTAACCGGCTCAATGAGGTGGATCTGACTAGTATAAACCGTAATCTATACTAACCGCCTCAACGAGATGGTTCTGGCTATGCTAACCACCTCCGATGGATCTGCCTACTAACCAGAATCATTGCTAACCGCCTCATACTAGTAACCATTATCAAACTACTTGAATGATTCTGACTAGTAAAACAAAATAAATGCTCTGACGTAAAAAATAAGAAAAAAAAAAAGTATCAGAAATCATATGATAAAAGCTCTTTTAGCTTGTTATCTTCATGTGATAGGTGACAACTTTTCTTCTGAAGTAAAATTAAAATGATTTCCTCACGAAAACACGCCTATATAATTTCCACCCCCTTAAGTCCCACTTTTATTAGCTCACCTGTCACGTAGTGACAAGGTGAGCTTTGGTGATCACTTTTTGTCCGTCGTCCGTCGTGCGTGCGTGCGTGCGTCCGTACGTGCGTGCGTCCGTGCGTCCGTAAACAATTTCAAATAAGTATATCTCTAATACCCCATGGTCAATCTTGATCAAATTTCATGAGAAGCATCATCAGGTAGGGGGAAAGGCTGCATAAGGTTTTTTGGGCTGATCAGATTGGAATTCTGGTTGCCATGGCAACATATAGCTCCCATAGACTTACAATGGGAAAAAATTAAAATATCTTCTTCTCTGAAACCACAGGGCCCAGAGCTTACATAATTCCTGCCATTCATGCCCCTGGGGTCCAAATTGGCCACGCCCCGGGGCCCCTTCGCTCCCATAGACTCATAATGGAACAAAAAGCTTCAAAAATCTTCTTCTCGGAAACCACAGGGCCCAGAGCTTAGATATTTAGCATGAAGCAATGGCAAGTGGTCATCTACATAATTCCTGCCAATCATGCCCCTGGGGTCCAAACGGGCCACGCCCCAGGGCCCTTTAGCTCCTATAGACTCGTAATGGTAAAAAAGCTTCAAAAATCTTCTTCTCTGAAACCACAGGGCCCAGAGCTTAGACATTTAGCAGGTAGCAACGGCCAGTGGTCACCTACATAATTCCTGCCATTCATGCCCCTGGGGTCCAAATTGGCCACGCCCCGGTGCCCCTTCGCTCCCATAGACTCATAATGGAATGAAAAGCTTCAAAAATCTTCTTCTCAGAAACCACAGGGCCCAGAGCTTAGATATTTAGCATGTAGCAATGGCAAGTGGTCACCTACATAATTCCTGCCAATCATGCCCCTGGGGTCCAAAGGGGCCACGCCCCGGGCCCTTTAGCTCCTATAGACTCATAATGGAAAAAAACTTCAAAAATCTTCTTCTCTGAAACCACAGGGCCCAGAGCTGAGATATTTGGCATGTAGCAATGGAAAATGGTCACCTACATAATTCCTGCCAATCATGCCCCTGGGCCCGGGTCCAAATGGGCCACGCCCCGGGGCCCCTTAGCTCACATAGACTCTTAATGGAAAAAAAAGCCTCAAAAATCTTCTACTCAGAAACCACAGGGCCCAGAGCTTAGATATTTAGCATGTAGCAACGGCAAGTGGTCACCTACATAATTCCTGCCAATCATGCCCCTGGGGTCCAAACGGGCCACGCCCCAGGGCCCTTTAGCTCCTATAGACTCATAATGGGAAAAAGCTTCAAAAATCTTCAAAAACTAGTGACTTCCCACTTCCTGTAGGAGAGCAAAGAAATACATCCTTGCCATTTAGAAATCCCAAAACTGCCTTTTTCTGATTTTCTCTTATTTCAGCATAGTTTAACTGTTTCAAAGCATACTGAATGGCATCTTCCATTATAAAATCCTATCAAATATATGCAGTAAAATTTATCCTATTTCGCCAGCAAAAGATATGTAATAATGATATGCTGCACAAAATTTATGATACTAATTATCTGAGATAACTGAATAATAGATAATAAGTTCTGGTCAAGGTTGTAGAGCTGATAAGAGAACAGAAATTCCTAACACATGTTACAGACAGTTAATGGGGTTATGAACTTTGACCAGACACTGACCAAAATAGTGAATCATCTTTACCTGTTGATCAACCGTTCATTCCACTGGATGGCTTGAAATCGCATTAGTCCAGTCCCAAAAGTTTTGGAGATAAGAAAGTATCAGAGAGGAGAATAAAATAAATTCAGTGCTAATACAATTGAGAACATATTGGTTAAACTTTTGGACTGATTCCAGTCTATCTGCACCCCTGTCTTATCAGCTATAACCGGAGTGGGCCTATTTAGTCCTGCGCCAGAATTGATTGACAGGTTTTCAAGCCAATCGTTTGTTGGCGATTGCTATCCGCCGAAATCTTAGACAAGCTAACCTAACAATAGAATGTCGACAACAACAGAGTTAACTTCCATGACGGGGCGTTACTAAGCTGCGCATACAAAGAAAGGGCTAGAGGTTGCTTCTTGTTGTTTAATAGCTTCAGCTTCATTAGTAGGCCTGACTCTGGAATTCATTACGCAAACATGCCTGTACAAATACATTGTGAATTTTACCATCTAAAAACGAAAATTTTAAATGAAAAATTGTGATATTTTCCTTATTTCTGCTCAAAATATAGATTGTGAGTACACGTTAGAACCGTCGCAATGAGGCGGTTCGTCAAGTTAGAACCACCGCAATGAGGCGGTTCTAACGATTACCGACAATCTATAGTTCAGAGCAGAAATAAGAAAAATAAGGTTTACCCCCTGTAAACCACAGTTTTATTTTATAAAAGGAGGCTTCATTGGGGTAAGAATCATATAGGCGTGTTTTCGTGATGTAATGTTGAATCAGAATGAACCAAGAATCTTTGGGTGTTCCTTGTCTACATGTAGACTATGATCATATTGCTGTGAAATTCTTGTTGGACATGCATTGTATTTAAATAATATACAAAATATGTACGTTTCTGCAAAATCTTGGCCTAAAAGTACAATATTCCCAGCCTAGGCTAGGACAATATGCATGTATAGTTACTTTCTCTGATCCATATAAACAATACGTATGCGAATAGCTACACAACGTGAAACTGACAGGCTAGTTTTTCTTTTCTATTCTGTCATAAATACACATGTTAACACGAACCGAATTCTTTGTCAAACCACCAGCGTATTTTTCCGTATTTTTCAAATGTATATAAACCAATATGCATGCGTTTTTTTTTTTTTTTTTGCGCAAGGTTTGCCGCACAAGCTGCGTATTTTTTCTGTATTTTTAAACAATACGTCCTTCAATACATACACATTTTGCTGCGTAACATTTGTTGCATCCGCTGCTTATTTCTTCTGTATTTTTCAAAAATACGTGCTCCAATACGCACGCGTTTTGTTGCGTAAACTTTGTCACACCAGTTGCTTATCATTTCCGTATTTGCGCACAAGACGGACGTAAATACGTACTGTATTGCCAGTGTATCAGTATGTATTGGTGTAAAATCGCATTGCGTATTTGTCCTTATTTTGTTCATTTTTCACTGTGCACCTCTGTGGTTCTTTGATTTTTGTGTTCACGGAGATGTTGCACTGATGAGTTAGGAGGGCTTCATGCGGACTGAACAAATTATTTGTCTAAATCGCGACGGAAGTAAGGGCGAGGATTGTGGCCACGTAAAATCGATTAAAGCCCCCCCAGTGGAAATCTTCCACTGACCGTTCCAAGGCGGCTCTTCTGTGGCGATTTATTTATGTTGTTGTTTGTTATTTACTGTGTGTATCACTTGTGTCTTTTAATTTTGGATGGCCATATGGCCATTTTGTGGGAAAGTAACTGTCCTTATGGCCTTCCTTTGTTGAGGTTTCCATTATGGTCTGGACGCTTAATGTTTGTATTTCTTTCCCTTTGGTGTCTTTTATGGGTGGAGTAAGTTAATTGTATCAATTCATGATCTTTGTTTTACTTCTACTTAGTTGTAGTATATGGACTGGAAGAAATTCTCGCAGAACTTGCTTTTGTTTGCACTGGGTTTGTTTCGCCAATTTCAATTGTGACGTAGGAATAGAATAGTAGAATGAATAAAATAGAATAGAATATAATAATAGAATAATTTTTATTGCACAGATATACCCATAATTTGGGTTATAGGCAAATCAATGGCATATGGCAACAAACAAATGATGAACAATACCCACCCCCTTCGAAGCACACACATCCACACACAATACTAACGCACATGCATGATAAAATCATCATCAGTGACGGAATACACAGTCAATGGTTTGAAGTGTGAGATTAAAAATCATTTTTTAAAAAATTATGTAATGCAGCATTCTTTTATGTATTTACCGATAGCTGTAATAACATTTTTGTTATCATTTGTCATTAGCTCAAAGAATGTTTTAGACGGATCAAGACTTAACAAAATGTTTAGATCATTTAGAGAGTCATAAAGTGTTTTCCTTTGGTCTTCATACTTTTGACATTGACACAGAAAGTGAACTTCGTCTTCAACAAGGTTACATACAGTGCATAATCTTTCATCTGGACGTTCGCCCAAATATCTACCACGTTCAATTCTAAGCCTGTGAGCACTGACTCTAAAAGAAGATAAACCCTTTCTAATAGTTTTATCATAAATATCATCAAGATAAGACTCAAAACAGAAATTCATTTTCAAAACTTTATATGTATGTAACCTTTTCATTGACTCAGAATTTAACATTTACTTTTTCCAAAATGTCACAAATCTTTCTTTAAGTTTGTTTTTTATTGCTGTAAGTAAAGAGTGTGAATCAAATGTACAGTGGTTATTCCAAACATGTGAGAAGCCTAGGTCTTGTAGTACATTTTTGACAAATTTAATCCAAAGAAATTTATCATTTGTACTATTTATTTGTTCTAAATATGCTTTCGCTATCAATGATTCGCTACTAGATTGAATTATATGCATCCAAAAATTAAGACAACTTGTAATACTTGAAATTATTAACGGGAACTGACCAAGTTCACTAAATACTGCAAAATTACAAGCCTTAGAGTGAATTCCAAGAACATACTTGCAAAACCGTGTATGTATTTTATCATATTCGGAATTACTCTTAAATGACAACTCAAATAAGTCATCTAGGGGTTTCCCTTTGTAACCTGGTTTATAAGCTGTCCAAATTTCACTTCCATACAGTGCTATAGGTTTTATAAGAGTGTCAAAGATGTGTAGAACAGCAGAAGGTTTTAACCCTTTATCAAAAATGCTTTGTTTTATAGACAACAAAGCCCTATTTACTTTCAGACTCAAGTGTTTTTCTGCCACTGAGAATTTGGTAGAACTTGAGAAAGTGACACCAAGATACTTATATTGAGTTACATACTCCATTTCCTCACCTCCTATATTAAACCTAAATTTATCTTTTGAAATACGACCCGTTTTAGAAAATACCATAGTTTTAGATTTTTCTATATTAACAGCAAGTCCCCAATTTCAACAAAATTCATATACTTTGTAACTATTTCTTTGCAGACCGGCTTCTGAGGTTGCCAACAAAACCAAATCATCGGCATATAACAAATGACTTATTCTAGTGTCATGTAAAATGGGCACATCATTAACACACCTCTCATCACCAATATCATTTATAAATATATTGAATAATGATGGGCTAAGAACATTACCCTGATGAACACCTTGACTGATCATAAGTGGCCCTGTCAGTGAGTTCTTGCATTCAACACGTGAAATAGAACCTCGATACAGGGATTTTATAAGTTCATAAGTTTTTCCATTTATTCCAGCTCTTTGTAGGCGAGGTACTTTAATTTTCATGGTCCAACTAATTCCTTGAGAAATTCTTTTAACACCAAAACACAGGGCTATGTTATATTGATTACCAAAAAAAGTCCTCAAAAAATATCCGTGCCAGTTCTGAGAAAATTAGGATTTAATCCGCAGAAAAAGCATTAAATAAGTAATGGCCAGATAACAGCACCATACACTGTTTTACCGGCTGTAAGACTCCTCACGCGCAAACAAATGACGTAATCAAAAACAAAACTTACGTCAGAAATTGATAAATGCAGTCTTTCTACATTCTTTTTTTAATACATGTCATTTATATTTTCCTTGTATGCTATTGATAAACAAGATCTATGTTCAAGTTGTAAAAATAAACATTTTTTTTTTTGGTCGGAAAATACATTTGTCAATGTCTCATGACAAAATTTTAATGTATGGAAGCACATTTGTGCCATCAGAATCAAATGAATTAATATCGTAAATATGTACATACCGTGTATTCCGGTAACATGGCGCACGTAAGATTTTGATAGCTATGTGTGACATTGTGGAAGCAACCACTCAAAAATCACAATCAAAACAATGGCAACACTGTCCTATCTACTTACTGCAATAGAAATTGGCCTCTGACTTTTTAACAGGCAGGAAAAATAATAGAGGTGTACCCCCTTGAAATTGATTTACAAATTTCGTCTCCCAACATTGCGCAAAATAACTGTTTTGAGCTGACTGAACACAAAGGTTGACTCAAACAACCTTAAAAGGGGCAAAATCCGGATGAGAAAAATATCTTTCAGCTAATTTGCCATGAGGAATCCATATATGAAATTTCAAAACCCTGGCAAACAAGGTTCTAAAGTTTTGCTATGCATCACAAAGCATAGGCCTACAATGTACCCAAAGTGACAAAGGGCCATTAGCCACAAAGTATTTTTCGGAATTTAGGCAAAAGTTTATCAGGACATCTACTCGTCACCAACTTACAAGGCTCTAGCTCAAATAGATTTTGAGATATTTTGCTGACAAGATTTTATAAAAAAAAAAATTCAAAGGGCAATAACTTTTGAAAGGGGCAAAATCCGGATAAGAAAAAAATAAGTGTCAGCTAATTTTCCATGACGAATCGATATATGAAATTTCAAAACCCTAGCATGCACGTTTCTTGCGTTATGCTATGCACCAAAGGCGTAACAGAAAGTCATATGGTCGAACCAGAAGCAATATGCCCCTCCAACTTTTTTAAAGTTGGGGTCATAAAAAAACATAACAAAAACACGCATATTCAAATCTATTGGAAGATTTGATCACACCCCAAAACTACAAGAGAAAAATTCTGAGGTTTTTTCTTATTCATCACGAAAACGAGACGTTGCTGCCAAGTTTGTTGGACTTTTACCTGACATTGAGATGAAATGACATCTCAATCCCTGCCGCCCAATGGATCCAAAAGGGTTTACATGCATGGACAGGCTGACTCGCAGCAACTTTTCTAGATATTCTCAGCGGTTTAGCAGTACTCATATGCGGTCGGTATCAGTTCATCAGTTCTGTGCGGAAGCATTAGCAGTCCAATCTATTACTCCAAGCCCAGATGGGTGGGATAAAAAAACACGCCTATATAATTTTGACCCCTCGAACCCCACTTTTATATAGTACAGGGATAAATATTATATTTCTAATATCAGCTCAAAAACATAGATTGTGGGTACTCGGTAGAACCGCCAAGTTCAGGCGGTTCTGTCGAGCTCCGCAATCTATGTTTTGAGAAGAAATAAGAAAAACATCATTTTATATCTTAAAATTCCATTTTTGGGCTGAACAATTGACAATGTTTTTGTTTAGGGGTGTTTGTAATGTCTGCTCAAAAGCATAGATTGTGGGTACTCGATAGAAACCCCCTCCTACTGGAGTTTTAGTTTATACTAATTTATTTTAGTTCGATTGCGATGAAAGCCTCGAGCTTAATTAATCGCTCTCGAACACACATTCCGGAAGTTTTCATGCGCACGAGGAAGAGGCAGTTGACTTTTACACCACTGCTATCCATTTACACCTGGGTGGGTGGGGCAGTGGGGAGTTTTGGGGGGATGTACATGTATATTATTTTTCTTATTTCTGCTAAAAGAAGCCTCCGTGGTGTAGTGGATAAGCTACTAGCCTCATAAACCAGGAGGCGTGGGTTCGATCCAAGGGCTTCGCCAGACTCTCAGATGAGTCTTTAAACCGAGGTCCGGTCTTCGTATGCAGGGGTTTCATCAATAGACGGGTAGTGGGGATTTTCCCATTTACTTAAACATTATTCCCCTGCTACGCTTGATAAATTTGTAAGGGCTTCAGATAACATTGAAAATCACACTCCGATCTTTCCTTGAAATCTAGATGCCGAAATGTTTTTGAAACCACTGCATATGACAATTGCTGTTGACGGGATGTAAACCTCAAACACACTAACTCACTTATTTCTGCTCAAAACATAGACGAGGCAGTTCTATTGAGTATCAACAATCTCAGAAACTATGTTTTTGAGCAGAAAAAATAAATAAAATATAACCCTTAAACCCCAAGTTTTTCAAGTACATAGATAAAAGTGGGTTAGTGGGGTTCAAAATTATATAGGCATGTTTTCGTGATGTTTTGCTTTTGGTTTTCCTTTTTTCCCCTCCCCCCCCCCCCCCCCACAAAATATCTTTTGGTGTACTTATCATTTATTTTTGCGCACAGAAACCATCATTTTTTTAATGATTCCATGAAGTTAAGTACCGATATGGATTTACTTTTAAGACATATGTCAGTTATATTAATTTTTTCTTGTTTTAAGCGACTTTTTCCTCTATTGTCTACGCCCACGGGTGTAGACAATTTTAATGATAGCTTTTGCTCCGAAAGCATTTAATGAAAGGTGATGACTGGTATTCTGTTGACTGGTTCTACTTTTCATTTTCCATCTGGTTACCCCAGGACACCCCAACTCTGGTCATACTGGACGCCCACTTGCATATTGAAACCCAGCAATTACCTGAAAGCTGCCTAAAGTTTATCACATGTGTTACGAGCCAGGCGTAGCAGAAAGAAATAGCAAACAAGCCTTTTGGAAAAATTTAACAAAATTTATTTACAAGTTAACTTTAACCTGTAGAAGTAAGAAAATTAAATGTACTTAGCTCTGTTACGAAATATCCTGAATGAATCTATTTTCCTTGATCCCACAGAATTCACAGTCCAAAATGAATAGTAATATCCTTTAACAATCCAACACAGAATTTAGAAATAACTTTCCTTATAAGCCCAAACATCAAACTCCAAAGTCTGACTCAATGAGAAAAATCATGCTCTTTTATAGACCCTAAGATTTCTCTAGAATGTTCCACAGGGTTGTGGAATAAGATGAGGTAATCTTCTAAAAATAATGCAAACCTGAACTTTCTGGAAGGTTCTGAAGTACTTTTCCTTGTAAACATGTTGTTTACAAAAAAGAAATAATCTGTGACTCAGTTTTCTAGAATCTTCTATAAAAAGATTAACAAGATATTTATAGCACTATTAGGTCACAGTGGGGTGAAAGTGGGAATCAGAAAAATAAATTCTTATGCATAACACTCCCCCTCTTCGAGGAAAAGAAAGATTTATGTAATAAAGCTTTCTTTTGCTTTAAGATTAATAAAATATTGAACATAGCATATACAATTACATGTATCTACAATCCACTTCAGTATGAAAGAAAAACACAATTCCTGACACTGTTCAAGCTCTTGAAAGGGCATCAGGGATAATGTTATCTCTCCCTCTAATATGTCTTATGTCTAAATTATACTCTTGTAGCATGAGACTCCACCTGAGCAACCGCTGATTTTTGTTTTTCATTTTATGTATGAAAGTCAGTGGATTGTGATCACTGAAAACAACAATCGGTGCAGTAGTAGGGGTAAGATAAACTTCGAAATGTTGCAGAGCAAGAATCAGAGACAAGCACTCTTTCTCTATGGTAGAGTAGTTTCTCTGATGCTTATTAAACTTTTTGGAAAAGTAGCAAACTGGATGATCCATACCATTTTCATCTTCCTGCAACAAAACACTACCTGCACCTACGTCACTAGCATCTACAGCTAGCTTAAACTCCTTTTCAAAGTTTGGTGCTAAGAGAACTGGTTCACTCTTGAGTATGGCTTTAAGTTTATCAAAAGCATTTTGGCATATTGCATTCCAATGGAATTTTGTTCTTTTGCTGAGTAAATTTGTCAAAGGCTCAGCAATGACAGAGAAATTATTACAGAACTTTCTGTAATAACCAGCCATACCAAGAAATCGCATCAGCTGTCTTTTGCACGTGGGTTCGGGAAAATTTGAGATAGCCTCAACTTTAACATCAATGAGTTTCACATGACCTTGACCTACAACATGACCTAGAAATGTCAAACTTGCATGGCAGAATTCACTTTTAGCAAGATTGATTGTCAATTTGGCATTACTCAGTCTATCAAAGAATGCTCGAATAGTCCCAAGATGTTGATTCCACTGGTCGTTGTATATGATAGCATCATCGATATAAGCACTGCAGCCTTCCAGTCCCGTAATTACCATGTTTATTAAGCGCTGAAATGTTGCTGGAGAGTTTTTCGTTCCAAATGGCATGACTTTATAGTTAAATAATCCGTCTGGTGTTGTGAATGCCAAAACCTCCTTTGCTCTATCTGTAAGTGGAATTTGCCAAAATCCTTTCAGAAGGTCGAATTTCGTTATGTATTTGGCATTCCCGATGTTATCAATGCAGTCATCCATTCTTGGAATAGGAAAGCTATCTGTTTTACTTAAGGAATTAACTTTCCTAAAATCTGTACACATACGATATGTCCCATCAGGTTTTGGTACAAGAATACAAGGAGAACTCCACTCACTTTGGCTTGGTTCAATAAAGTCATTGTCTAATAGATACTGAACTTCTTCTTTAAGATATTTTTGTTTCACAGGATTCATCCTGTATGGGTGTTGTTTTACAGGTTTAGAACCATTTATGTCCACATCGTGAAATATTTTGTCTGTCCGTGTTGGAATGTCAGGAAATAAGTGTTCATATTCAAAAATCAGCTGTTTCAGTTCATTCCGCTGATTTGGCTCTAGATGTGACAGTTTCTGGTCAAGATTCCGTAGAATGTCAGAATTCTGAAGTTTTGATGATGTGGGATCCGACTTCACTGAATTAATATCCTCAAAGTCATTGTCACACGAATTAAGTGGAACAGAGCTAACTAGATTGACTGATGTTAAAGATGTATTGTCCCTATCTATGTATTCCTTAACCCTTTACCACTCTGGGATTTTGTGAATTTTGCTGATTTTCACAGTGTTGCACCTGACAGCAACTTCATCTAGCCATTGTTTCATAATGGGTGGTCTGTTTTACACCAAACTCGGTATGAATGTTCATTGGGCATTAGCCTTTCAAATGCAACCTTTCATGACTTGATCATTGTTGTCATGGTAAAGAGGGGGCATCTCAAAGTTGGCAAAAAGTGTGTTTTCATATGAATTTTTGACCACATTTTAATCTTCTCACAGCTGTCAAGGCAACAATTAAGGTGTTTGGCACTGGCCATTTTCACTGTTTGCAGCATGTTTTATCAGCATCAATTTTCAGGCATATTTGACCCCAGACACCCTCAGATATAACTTTTAGCGGCCGGTTGGGCCATACACCCAAAATTTTTCGGGAGGTGAGGGGGGCGTTGCCCCCCTTTAATCCCCCCCAGAATATTTTTAGTGGGGACGCGCGCGAAAAAAACAGGTCACTTTTTTGCCCAACAAATCCTAAGGCAAACATAACTATCCAGGGGTAGAAATGCAGTTTTTAGGTGCTTCTGGGGCTTAAAATGGGGGGGGGGTGCAGACACGTAAAAACACGTATCTGAGTGGTAAAGGGTTAACTGAAATCTTGGAACATACTGAATTTTAGCCTAAAATGCATTAATTATATCTGAAATATTGTTTCTTGCAACAAAATGATGAAAAAACATTATTTTGGTCAGTTGGGATTTTCTTCATTAACCCTTTACCACTCAGGGATTTTGTGAATTTTGCTGATTTTCACAGTGTTGCACCTGACAGCAACTTCATCTAGCCATTGTTTCATAATGGGTGGTCTGTTTTACACCAAACTCGGTATGAAAGGTTCATTGGGCATTAGCCTTTCAAATGCAACCTTTCATGACTTGATCATTGTTGTCATGGTAAAGAGGGGGCATCTCAAAGTTGGCAAAAAGTGTGTTTTCATATGAATTTTTGACCACATTTTAATCTTCTCACAGCTGTCAAGGCAACAATTAAGGTGTTTGGCACTGGCCATTTTCACTGTTTGCAGCATGTTTTATCAGCATCAATTTTCAGGCATATTTGACCCCAGACACCCTCAGATATAACTTTTAGCGGCTGGTTGGGCCATACACCCAAAATTTTTCGGGAGGTGAGGGGGGCGTTGCCCCCCTTCAATCCCCCCCAGAATATTTTTAGTGGGGACGCGCGCGAAAAAAACAGGTCACTTTTTTGCCAAACAAATCCTAAGGCAAACATAACTATCCAGGGGTAGAAATGCAGTTTTTAGGTGCTTCTGGGGCTTAAAATGGGGGGGGGTGCAGACACGTAAAAACACGTATCTGAGTGGTAAAGGGTTAAGCATGTTAATATGACATAGCTGCTTTAGCTTGCGCCTCCCAGGAGTGTTTATTATGTAATTTACGTCACTGATCTTTTTGTCTACAGTGTATGGACCATAATACCTGGCCTGCAACGATTTTCCTGGAATAGGCAAAAGAGCTAGTACTTTATCACCTGGTTTAAAATTCCTTTCTTTTGTCCCTATGTCATATAGCTGTTTCATTTTCATTTGGGCTGACTGAAGATTGGTCCGAGCAGCCTCGCAAGCTTTTGAAAGTCTAGTTTTGAAATCAGACACATACTGAAGTAAATTCAGGGAGGTGTCATCATTGGAGAGAAATTTCTCTTTGAGAAGTTTCAAAGGACCACGAATAGTATGGCCAAATACTAATTCAAATGGACTGAAGCCAAGAGATTCTTGCACAGATTCTCTTACAGCAAATAAAAGGAGATGGATGCCTTCATCCCAATCCTTCTCTGTGTCAAAGCAATATGATCTTATCATGTTTTTCAATGTTTGATGGAATCTTTCAAGGGCACCTTGACTTTCAGGATGATAGGCCGATGACTTATACATGTACTGTACAATGCCAAGTTCATGCATTCCAGACATAAAATTTGAGCCTTGGTCTGACTGAATAGATTTAGGAAGCCCAACAAATGTGAAAAACTTCACTAAGGCCTTGACGATTGTCTTAGTTTTGATATTTCTTAGTGGAATGGCTTCAGGAAAACGTGTGGAAGCACACATAATAGTCAATAGATATTCACAACCAGACTTTGTTCTGGGCAAGGGACCCACACAGTCTATAATTATTCGACTGAAAGGTTCATCAAAAGCAGGTATAGGCTGCAAATGAGCCTTAGGTATAGTCTGATTAGGTTTTCCTACCATTTGGCATGTATGGCAGGACCTACAATGCTGAGAAACATCTGACTTTAACCCAGGCCAGTAAAAATGATTAAGAATCTTGTGATAGGTTTTATTTACACCTAAATGTCCTGACATAGGAGTTTCATGTGCCAAGTTTAATATTTCGGGACGGTAAATCCGTGAAACCACTATCTGATGGTTGACAGTCCACTCGTCTTCTGCTGAGACGTCTGGTGGACGCCATTTTCTCATAAGAATGCCATTTTTGACATAATAACAGACTGCGACCTGAGATACTTCCTGCTCATCTAAAGCCCTTTCAAACAAAGGCGAAATTTCAGGATCCTTGTGCTGTTCTATAGCTAGTTGAGACCCGGACATTTTGTCATGGCCTAGATCTAAAGATGACTTATTGTCATGAAAATCTGCCTGCTTATCAGGCAGGTTTGAAGACAGAGACCTTGTTATCTCGTCATTAAAAGACTGACCCAAAAAGGTATCAGTTAAATCAAAATCCTGTTTCCCATCAGTTTGCTTGGCCTTACGTGCCATAGCCCTTGTGACTGCACAGGACGGATAAAGATCAGGAATTTCCTGCTCAATGGGATCAGGTGGTTGATCAGTGCAAGGATTAGCAGTCAAAAGTGGGTTTACTACAACCTTATTTCCAGCTAAGTCATTGCCTAGCAACAAATGAACACCTTTAAAAGGTAAAGAAGGTCTAATACCAACAGCCACTGAACCGGATACCAAGTCTGATGACAAATAAACGTTATGAAGCGGAACATTAACAAATCCACATTCCACACCCTGAATAAGGACACTTTGGCCCAAAGAAGTCTTCTCGGAAAAAGGCAGAGTATCTGCTAGAATAAGAGATTGAGAAGCTCGAGTATCTCGTAAGATTTTAATGGGGGTAGGATGGGCATAACTGTCACCATTTAGTGACACAAAACCATCTGATAAGAATGGTTCATAAATCTCCATAACTGAATCAGTCTCAGATAATTTGATATCAGAAAGAGTTTCCTCCCTTACACAAGACTGTGGTTTTGGCCTTATAGAAGTCAAGCCTGTAGGCTTAAGTTCCTCTTGTCTTTCTCGTTCTTTCCTTCTCTTTAATTTTAAACACTCAGAGATCAAATGACCTGTATTTTTACAATAATAACAAACTACTTGAGGTTGAGATAAGGGATTCTGGTCTTTGTTTTCACCAGAAGGTTTGGAAAAATTCTGACTTCTGTTTTCATCAGAAGGTTTGGAAGGATTCTGGCTTTTATTTTCACCAGAAAGTTTGGGCATAGTACTAGATGTATGGCTATAACTACCAGAAGGATTACTGGGATAGAATCTTGGACCTGTCTGTGGATTATAAGGTTTTCGAGGATAAGGCCTGTTCACAAATGAGACTTTATGAGTCAAAGCATAATCATCTGCCAAACGAGAAGCTTCCTCCAAAGTTTCAACCTGTCTCTCATCGAGAAAAGATTTAATGTCTGAATTTATACACCGTTTGAACTCTTCAACAAGGACAAGCTGTCTAAGTTTGTCATGATCAGAGCCTACTTTTTTAGAAGAACACCACCTATCAAAAAGCTGTTCTTTGGTTCGAACAAATTCTACATGGGTCTGGGACATTTCTTTTTTACAGTTCCTAAATTTCTGCCTGTAAGCCTCAGGGACCAACTCATATGCTTTAAGAATAAGCTCCTTAACCAGATCATAGTCTGAGCTTTGCTCGACAGTTAGCTGAGTGTAAATGTCTCGAGCCTTTCCAACAACAACGCTTTGCAAAAGTAAGGTCCAGTGCTCTTTTGGCCATTTTAAATTTTCTGCAACTTTTTCAAAATGCAAAAAATACTTATCTACCTCTTTTTCCTGAAATGGCGGAACTAATCTGATGTGTTTTGTGGCATCAAA
This sequence comes from Lucinisca nassula, assembly GCA_963580285.1. NCBI lineage: Eukaryota > Metazoa > Mollusca > Bivalvia > Lucinida > Lucinidae > Lucinisca > Lucinisca nassula. The sequence goes on along the minus strand of OY757025.1, from coordinate 51,530,265 downwards.
GTAACTACCAGAGTCAAAAACAGGGGTAGGTTTCACCCTATCCTGACCCTGGAGTTCCATTTCCTTCATCTTTAATTGAAATTGCCATTTTTCTCTTTCTATTTCAAGTCGCTCTTCTTTTTCTAATTTTTCTTTCTGAAGGCGTTCCTCCATTTCTCTTTGTTTTTCTTCCTGTTCTAATTTTTCTTTTCGAATTCGTTCTTCCATTTCTAATCTTTCAATCTGCATTTGTCTCTGCATTTCTCTTTCCTTTTCCTTCTCTCTTTCTTCCATTTCTAATCTGAACTTCTCTAATTCAATTTGCCTTCCTATTTCAATTTGTCTCATTTGTAATTCAGTATGTGAAACCATAATGAGAGACAAAGCAGATGGATCGAAAAGTTCTTCATCAACAAAAAACTGTACCAAAATATTCTTAATTTCATGCTTCTTCATGCTTGTTTTGACAGCAGTGACCCCATAATGGGAAGCAATTTCTAGCAAATCTGTCCTTTTGGCCAGATTAAACAACTCCTGAGTAGGCTGAGCCAAAAAGCTTCTCAAATCAAACGACATGTTTGCTTTTTGTTTGTTTTATAAAGTGTTTATGGAAATATAGATTGAGGTTAATTTGACAAAGTTTTTTTTTTTTTTTTGAAATGACAAGCCCAACATGAATTTCACATGAAATGACAAGTACTATTTCACCTGAAATGCCAGTTCACATGAAATGACAATCCCCTATATGCCTATAGGGAAATACCAATCTTGTGAAGCAACTGCCAAATCTATTTGATAAGAAATGACAATTACCTGCCGTCACATGAAATGTCGGTTTTAAAATGCTCAAATGGTTTTATCCCGGACGAGCCCCCAATTTCTGTTACGAGCCAGGCGTAGCAGAAAGAAAAAGCAAACAAGCCTTTTGGAAAAATTTAACAAAATTTATTTACAAGTTAACTTTAACCTGTAGAAGTAAGAAAATTAAATGTACTTAGCTCTGTTACGAAATATCCTGAATGAATCTATTTTCCTTGATCCCACAGAATTCACAGTCCAAAATGAATAGTAATATCCTTTAACAATCCAACACAGAATTTAGAAATAACTTTCCTTATAAGCCCAAACATCAAACTCCAAAGTCTGACTCAATGAGAAAAATCATGCTCTTTTATAGACCCTAAGATTTCTCTAGAATGTTCCACAGGGTTGTGGAATAAGATGAGGTAATCTTCTAAAAATAATGCAAACCTGAACTTTCTGGAAGGTTCTGAAGTACTTTTCCTTGTAAACATGTTGTTTACAAAAAAGAAATAATCTGTGACTAAGTTTTCTAGAATCTTCTATAAAAAGATTAACAAGATATTTATAGCACTATTAGGTCACAGTGGGGTGAAAGTGGGAATCAGAAAAATAAATTCTTATGCATAACACATGGATATGCACGATTGCTCTCACCATTGCAAAATTAACATATATTTGCCCTTATCTAGTTCTTCCCGCATCCAATTCTTAATGTTTTCATTTCTAGACGGCAATCTTGGCAGATTTTTTTTTCATGACGTTAACCTAGAATGTAAAATGAAAGTTTAAACTAGAATACGAAATGAAGAAACCGTAAATGTTGGCATGTAGTACAATTAGTTGTAATTGATAGTGGAAAAAAATCGGAAATTTTGTTTTATGTGACATTGGTGATAAGATTTGGAAATCCTCATTTGATATCTGTGACTTTTTTACACTTTGTGGTAACTGGCACATTTTAGTTCTACACAAAATAATGTGTGAGCATAGACTCAAGCTTTTTATAAAGCAAATACATGTTTTTCGAAATTTCACACAAAAAATATACAAAAAAAAAAAAATTAAAAGAAATCTTATATCCTCAGAATTTTTAGTATTTTTCCCCTGATAGAAATATTCATTTTGGATGATTTAATGAAGTCAAGTATTAATTGTTTAACATACGCTTGGTTTTTGTGATTTTCTTCATTTTTTCGTATTTTTTTCACTCCCCAAAAATACCCTTTCCCCTCGGATTTTTTTTGAGGACTATTTTCTATAAATCATGACACCTTCCTGATACTAAAACTGCTGATAGCATTTCTCAAGGAATTAGTTGTGGGTCAAGGGTCATTTCCGGCTAAATGTACTGGCCTATTGTAACTTTACTAACATACCTTCGTGCCAAACAGTGTCAAATGCTTTCTTGAGGTCGATAAAACATGAATATAATTTATTACATTTACCATTCCTACAACAATATTTGTCAACTAATGTTTTGAGAATAAATGATTGATCAGATGTACGAAAATTCTTAAGAAAACCTGCTTGTTCTTTTGCCAGAAAGGGTGTATTTTCTACGTAGTTGGAGATTCTGTTGTTAAAGACATGGCAAAACAATTTCCCTAAGCAACTGTTTAGAGTGATACCTCGATAATTGTTTGGGTCTGAGCAATTGCCTTGTTTGTGAATTGGAACTATAATTCCTTCAGTCCAAGAAACTGGATAATGTCTCATTTTTAAGAGCTTATTGAAGACTTTGTTTTACTTCTACTTTGACAATTGTAGGTGTCGTCAATTTGTATGACAGTGCAGGCGATTCGTACATTTCGGCAGCTACTGAAATGGCAATTGCAAACATAATGTTCAGTCCCATGCCAAAAATCTTTGTAAAGCCCCTTAAATGTCCTGAACAAACAAAATCAAATGACTGTGGCGTTTAGGCCATTGCAAATATGGTAAGTATCTTGAACGGAATTGACCCAAGTGGCATAAGGTATACCGTCCCCAAAATAAGAGGTCACCTCATCAAAGGCCTTGAAGCTAAAAACATAACAGCTTTCCCACACAGAAAATTAAGTATTGTGAAACAGGCTGTGCTGAAAGTGACTGGAATTCCACTCTTTTGTACCTGTCGCATGCCCGACTCTGGTTTTTTGTTTACTTGCTCAAAATGCCAAAAATGGTTTCATCCGAAATGCCAGAATAACACACAGTCAGTAAGGCAAGTGAAATTATAAAAAAAAAAACATCAAATGTTTAGATTACAGGCCGTAACATACAAATAAATAAAATTTGAAAAATTGCAGTCATTTATTTCGGTTGTTTCACGGACCATAACATGCATTTTACGGACTTCATCTGACAATTTACGGACCCACTTTTCACGGACCAACAACTTCTATTTTACGGACCTTATCTGACAAGGGACTAATATTAATTTACGGACCGTTTACGGACCATAACTGACCATTCACGGACCATAGACCTTTCACGGCTCATAAATGACCCTTCACGGACCGGATACAAACTAAACTGATAAAATAATACTATTTACGGACTTACGGACTTATTGAATTTTCATTGGTCCGTCAGTCCGTAGGTCCCTAAAAGGTCCCAGTTTTGTCAATGGGCCCTAAAGGACAGTTACTTTCCCACAAAATAGCCAATAGGCTATCAAAAAAAATATTAAAAGCGACACAAACACCCAAAGACAAACCATAACAAAAATAAACCGCGTCAGAAGAAACAAATTCCTCTGGGGGGGGTGAGGGGTGGGGGTGCTTAAATCGATTTTACGTGGCCACAATCCTCGCCTTAGTTTCTTTCTCCCGATACTGTTTTCGGTCAATTCATACCATGATAACAGGTTTGGGGTGTGGCACAAAAAATTTTCAATCCCCACCCCACAAGAAAGAGCTTTGTGACACAGCCACCAACAGATTAATACTATTTACAAGAAGTCATCAGGGGAAGGAATCCATGCCTATCCCCTTCCCAACCCTAGGATATTATATTTTGGCCTTAAACCCATCAACTGTCTCAGAAGACACAGCTTCGATTGGAAGGCCATTCCAAGTTGCAATTGTCCTGGGGGAAAAAGAACTCTTAAAACCATCCGCGTAAGCATAAGGACGGTGATACTGAAAGGGATGGGACCTGGTTCTCCTACATCCTCCACCAGCTTCAGATAGGAACCTACTCTTGTCATGGTAAAGGGATATGACCAGGTTCTTTAAATACTGTCGAACTAGTCTCAGAATAACCTTGGGTTAAAAACATCCCGCAGTACTTGTCCTAGGTGACTCCAGGTCCTTACTTTCGTCGCCATTAACCCCACTTCAATACAGTAAGACTGGGGTTTACAGGGGTATACATTATCTTTATTAGTTCTGCTCAAAATCATAGATTAATGGTACTCGTTAGCGCCGCCGCGGCGAGTACCCAAAATCAATGTAAAATAGAAGTAAACACAAATCATATATTGTGGGTATTCAGAAAACAAAGATTGACTGTTCAGTTATGACTTCGGAGCTTTTCCCTGAAGGTTGTGAATACAGTGTCTACAGAAAAGATAGAAACAGTCATGGCGGCGGGTGATGTTGCTCGTTCACAGAGACATCTCTCATATGCCATTCATGGAACTGGAAAACGACTCAGAATCTGTTTGGGTTAAGGTTTTTAGCAAACAAAACTTCTCACTTTATAGCAAGTTAGTATCGACCACCTAACGACACAGTCGAAAACTTCCAATTATTTAAAGATCAGCTCGATCGCATTAAGCCTCAGAATAAGGGTTAAAACATCCCGCAGTACTTGTCCTACGTGACTTCAACTTCAGAGAGATCATTTGGTCCGAGAGGCTAAGCAAACAAGGCTAGATGCTGAGACCGTCAGAAGGATAAATATTGGTTGACATTATGAATGATCATGGCTTAGAACAAATTGTTGACTTCCCTACTCGAGATAAGATCACTTTGGATTTGATTCTTACAACTTTACTTCACTTCTGTGGTGTATTCCTTGCTTCCAAAGGATAACCCTTTTATAGAACATATTTACCAGGACAATTTGAAGATATTCAGTCTCCAGACAGACTAAGTGATCACGATATTGTTTCTTGATTTTTAAAAATCTTCATACCACCTATAAAGAAACCTCGTAGAAAGGTGTACTTATATCAAAAGGGCTACTATGAAACTATGAGGTAGGATGCCCTAAAATTTGCAAAAGAGAAATACTTTAATGACCATTCATACGCTCCGTCTGTCCAGGAGAACCTTGACTTGAAAAAGTCTTTCATTCAAGCTTCGTCCGAAAACCATATCCCCTCCAAAACTAACAGGTCTGTATCTTCAATTCCTTGGATGACACCAGACATAAGAAGAAAGATTCGGAGAAGAACTAAGATTCATGCTAAGGCAAAAAAAGTTGGGAAGTGGTAAACTCCGTGCAAAATTTGATAACTGGATACGAGAAATGGAGAATAACATCAATAATTAGCAGGATTTGTATGTGAATAACTTGTTAGGTGATGTAAAGGCACATCCCAGAGAATTCTACAGATATATAAATACAAATACAAACAAGGCATGATCAATTATATAAGGACATACGTAAGGTGCATAATCTTCGCCCTTAATTCCGTTGCGATTTAGACAAATAACTGGGTACTGAAATCGATGAGTATATATTATATACTAAATAGAAGTGGAGGCAATGGTCAGGATCGACAGCTCCCATCAGAGACACCAAATGGAAAACAACAGATCCTAATGGAAACATCAATAGCGGAAAGCCAAAAGAACAGTTTCTTTCCCACAAAATGGCCAATAGGCTATCCAAAATAAAATAATATAAGCGACACAAACACCCAAAGACAAACCATAACAAAAATAAACCGCGACAGAAGAAGTCACCATAAAATTCGGGTTCCGATAGATCTTGTTGCAGAAAGGATTTAAGTCCAACATTGAATTTGCAACTAAATCGGAATGTCACGAAAAAAACTCCTATTGATGTGCACCTATTCATAAAACGAAACCGAAAGCAAGAAACAAAGACGTCGGTGCGGTGCCGTGGCGGTGCGTCGGCGGTGGTCTGACGCTGCGGTATAGCGACGTGTGCTTGTCGGGTAAAAAATCACATTTACCCACAGCACGCCACCCTCAACCCCACGCACGCTCTACGCGCACCCCGCCTACCAACAGACACACACTTCACTCCTTATTTTTTACTACTACACTCCCCGCCCCTCATGGCATTCCCCACGCATGTGTATGTAAGAGCAGCGTCTCCACATGAATGCATGCAAATATGCACCACAAAATGGCTAAAAACTTTGTCTCGAATCCCCTGATATGGTATAAGGTGCATAACACGTAACATGGAAACGTGTATAGCAATCGTTAGAAACGTCTTCCAAATCGCAATGAAACTTTCAAACAGATTTAACTGCTAAACGATCCACTTAATGATAAGTTCAAACTCGGAGCCTACCCCGTTACACAAAAACAACCCACAACCCTTTGCGGCAAACCGCAAAAGCCCAAGGCACAGCACTGCTAAAACTTCAACGCAGTGCAGTCACGGAGCCAAACCTTTAGAATGGAGTTCCAAATTGCTACAACTAATCTACGTTGCACCAAAACAAAGGCTCACATTGGAACTGTGCAACACATCCACAGCCCTTGAAAAAGGAAGCACGCCTAGCCCAGAAACTCCAACAAATAAATATGCCCTTTAGCGACATTACACATGCACTCCTGAAGCAAACGTGAAGACAAAATATAAGCCCCACCGAGACCTGGAAAGGTCACGGCACCGTTTCACAAACCCCTCAGTACGGAGCTCGGCGAATGGCTACAGGGCAAGGGGGTGCCCGTTGGCTCGGAGACACCTGAGACGTAAGACGATAAACAGAGACGGACGGACGGAACTGGAGCCGAGCGATGGTCTTCCAGTTCACCGGCAACGGGGAATAGGGGTACCACCGAACGGCTACGGTGTAGTGCCAGCATGAATTCGTTCCCTGGGACCCCACCAGCTGACGACCCGCGACACGGGGAAACTGGAAAACAACAACAAAGAAACAAAGAAAGAATTAAAGACACACATAAGAGTTATAAACTTATCCATGAATGAATGGCACGTGCCCCAATATGAACTGAGGTTTGAGTAATATGAAAACCAGTGCTTCAGCTGAAGTGCACGACCCTCCGTATGCTTTTAGCTTTATGAGTGTTACCATATATGGGTACGGCGGCCATTTTGGTCATGTGACCTGGACCTAAAACGGTTCCCCCAATAAATGCGCCTTATCGTAAGGAGCAAAAATATATCTTATACTTTAGTACTGTATTCTGAATCGTTTGCAGGATAAAATGCATTCTCACTTTTCCAATACAAAAGCATATGTGTCAAAGTTTGACCTAGGCACAAAGAAGGTCAAGGTCAACCCAGGGTCATCATTTTAGCAATTTATGGTGGGCCTACGTCCCAGATGCTATTTATCAAGTTTCGTGGAAATCTGCCCAGTGATTCTGGAGAAGACTATTTTGAAGGGTTTTTACCATATATGGCTTGGCTGCCATTTTGGTCATCTGACCTGGACCCCATGAGCAAATTTTGGTTTCCCCCATCCCATAGAGGCTCCATATGAAATTTGGCTTCAATCGGCCCAACGGTTTCCGAGGAGAAGCAGTTCGAAAATTTTCACATTTTTCGCCTCGGCGAGGCTAAACTAAATAGAATGTAATATTTCACAAGTTCATTGGTTAGATCTCATTGGTATCTATCAGTATGCCAAAAATTGTTTAAATATTCCAACAAAAGCATATGTGTCAAAGTTTGACCCAGGCACAAAAAAGGTCAAGGTCAACCCAGGGTCACCATTTTAACAATTTATGATGGGCCTACGTCCCAGATGCTATTTATCAAGTTTCGTGGAAATCTGCCCAGTGGTTCTGGAGAAGACTATTTTGAAGGGTTTTTACCATATATGGCTTGGCGGCCATTTTGGTCATGTGACCTGGACCCCATGAGCAAATTTTGGTTTCCCCCATCCCATAGAGGCTCCATATGAAAATTGACTTCAATCGGCCCAACGGTAACCGAGGAGAAGCAGTTCGAAAATTTTCCACATGTTTCGCCTCGGCGAGGCTATACTAAATGGAATGTAATATTTCGCAAGTTCATTGGTTAGATCTCATTGATATCTATCAGTATGCCAAAATTGTTTAAATATTCCAAGCGGTTAAGTCACTATCACCAATTTTCACAAATGGGTTACGGACGGACAGACAGACAGACCATATATGGCTTAGCGGCCATTTTGGTCATGTGACCTAACCCCATGAGCAAATTTTGGTTTCCCCCATCCCATAGAGGCTCCATATGAAATTTGACTTCAATCGGCCCAACGGTTTCCGAGGAGAAGCAGTTCGAAAAGTTTCACATTTTTCGCCTCGGCGAGGCTATACTAAATGGAATGTTATATTTCGCAAGTTCATTGGTTAGATCTCATTGATATCTATCAGTGTGCCAAAAATTGTTTAAATATTCCAAGCGGTTAAGTCACTATCACCATTTTCACAAACGGGTTACGGACGGACAGACAGACTGACAGACTGACAGAATGACCGATTGACCGAATGACAGAATGACACGGTGATTTTAGGGCACTCTTAGAAATCAATCGACTTCCTTCGTTCGCTTTTTCTGCGGATCGTGCAATCGTTCTGTTTTTTAATTTATGGCACGTGGCAATAAGGGTAAGAACGTAAATTTTGCATACCGACATGTGCTAACAATATATAAGCATACTGATAGATACATGCATAATGACCTCAGAACTACAATTTCCATGTTTTCATAAATATTCAAATAAACACACTCTCTTTTATGTTATATTTATCTCATATATTCCATTACAAAAGTTGCTTTGCGAGAAGACTCACACTAATATTAATATAAATGCCGAGCGGTGAAATGGGGTAAAAATAAATTGCATATACACGTTTTTATCATAAATTAACTATATCATTCTGTTTTATGTTTTTGGCTGATACCTATGTAGAAGTAAAACAAAGATCAGGAATTGATACAATTAACTTACTCCACCCATAAAAGACACCAAAGGGAAAGAAATACAAACATTAAGCGACCAGACCATAATGGAAACCTAAACAAAGGAAGGCCATAAGGACAGTTACTTTCCCACAAAATGGCCATATGGCCATCCAAAATTAAAAGACACAAGTGATACACACAGTAAGTAACAAACAACAACATAAATAAATCGCCACAGAAGAGCCGCCTTGGAACGGTCAGTGGAAGATTTCCACTGGGGGGCTTAAATCGATTTTACGTGGCCACAATCCTCGCCCTTACTTCTGTCGCGATTTAGACAAATAATTTGTTCAGTCCGCATGAAGGCCTCCTAACTCATCAGTGCAACATCTCCGTGAACACAAAAATCAAAGAACCACAGAGGTGAGACAACGGTGAGGACTCGACAGCAAGAAACCACTGAAATGCTGGAGCTAACCCTATAACAGCCTTGAAATCATGTATGGGTCGAAATGGCTTTGGGCCGATTTTGCCATGGGCCGATTTTGACATGGACCTATCTATCTATCTATCTATCTATCTATCTATCTATCTATCTATCTATCTATCTATCTATCTATCTATCTATCTATCTATCTATCTATCTATCTATCTATCTTCAATCTATCTATCTTCATATACTGAGTCGGTCATACTTGGCCATTACCTCAGTTGGGTGTTGCGCTAAATTTAGAATTTAGCAACAACAAAAAAAAAATCACTGGATGAGTTCTTAAAACTATTTACGTCGCACTAAAGCGCACACCTCTGGGTCCCAATCTCCACCATGCGGGCTTTTAACTCCTCTGCAGTTTTGGCATTTACCACAGAGGAGGGAAGACTATTCTACTGAGGAATAGTTCTAGGGAAGGAAGAATTCTTCAGGGCATCGCTATAGGCCTGGTACCTGCGATATTGACTGTTGTTTAATTTTGACGCCCTTGTTTGAGTTGAAGTAGTCACAGGGGTCAAGTATTTATCTTTATTAAGAGACACTGTGTCAGAGTGTATCTTATAAAAGAAGGTCAAAGAGAACTGCTCGTGACGGGCCTCCAACGATGGCCACTCCAGCTCATCGAGCATTTCACCAACACTACTTCTGTTCCGCAATCGCCTGCAGGTCCATCGGGCAGCCGTCCTCTGAACCTTCTCAACCTGCTGAACCTGAGTTTTAACATGAGGATGCCAAACAGGTGATGCATACTCGAGTTGAGGTCGAACCAAGGTTTTGTATGCAACATCCATTGTCTGCCTAGGAGCAAAAGCCAAATTTCGTCTAAGATACCCTAGTGTCCTAGTTGCCTTGGATGTAATCTCAGAAATATTTTGACCCCAATCAAGATTATCAGTGATGGTGATACCAAGATATCTTGCGTATTGGACCTGTTCCAATGTATGCTGATGTAGTGAGTAGTTGAATTTAATCTCCTTGTCTGGAGGGTGCCGTGACACCCTCATTGAATGACATTTGGCCACATTGACCTTCATCTGCCAATCGGCCTCCCAACGTGCTAGGCTATCCAGGTCATCTTGTAAGATAAGGCAGTCAGAAGAAGTATATATATTCCTATACAAAACACAATCATCAGCAAACAAGCGAACAGATGACCTGATATTATCAGGAAGATCATTAATAAATATCAAGGAAAGGGCTGGCCCAAGTACCGAACCTTGTGGGTCACCAGACAAAACATGGATTGGATCCGACGCTTGGCCATCAAGTACAATTTGTTGTGTGCGTCCAGGGAGCCAAGAGCAAACCCATTTAAGTGTGGATCCTCCTATCCCATAATGATCCAATTTGTGCAATAGCCTCACGTGAGGTACCTTGTCGAAGGCCTTGGCAAAATCCATGATAATCAGATCAGTCTGTTTGTGGTCACGATCAATGGCCCCATCCAGATTGTTTACTATGTCATGATAGAATTGAACTAATTGAGTCTCACAAGACCTTCGACTTCGGAAACCATGTTGACAGTCAGCAAGAATGCTTTCAGTTAATGTTGCTAACTAATATATACTCCAGGATTTTGCAACAGATACATGTGAGCGACACCGGTCTGTAATTTGCAGCATCATATTTTCTCCTTTCTTAAAAACCAGGGTTACGTTTGCTTGTCGCCAGTCATCTGGTACAGTGCCCTGAGCAAGTGATTCATTGAAAATAAAGACCAGCAGTGGAGATATTTCAGCACTACATTCCTTAAACACCCTGGCATGCAGATCGTCAGCCCTAGATGCCTTATTATGTTGAGCTTGTCCAACAGTTTTGCGACCCCTTTGGGGTCAACTGATATGTCCCCCTTAGAGGGGAACGGGCTTTTACCTTTTGATGGTAGCTCACCGTCAGCTTCACGTGTAAACGCCGATTAAAACTGCCTATTACATATATTTGCCTTGTCGCGCGATTCAGTTTTCAAAATTCCATGTTCCCTAAGTGAAGTGATCCCAAATTATTCTTTTTTCAGGTACTTTACAAATGACCAAAATTTCTTAACTTTTCCATTCGTCGTGGGGGCCCTCGGGATCAATATTTTCATCATCAAAGGTAAAGATGCTAGAAACATGCTTCCAATATGCATCTCTAATTACCTTTTGTACATGTGCTCTGGACCTTTTGTAATGGCTCTTCACGTCGGGATTCTCAGACTTACGAGCACGATAGTTCATTCTGTCACGCCTTCTGATTAGGTGTTTGATCGTGTTATCGATCCATGGTACACTATGTTTTGTTTTGGTCATTTTTATTGGTATGTACCTTTCCATGGCCGTCGTGAGCTCGGTCTTAAAACTGACCCACAAGTCATTTACTGACATGCGAGAGAGGTCAGGGGAAAGGAAGGAATCCTTAAATCGCGCCATATGGTCTCGCAGACCATCCATATCCGCACGTTTATATAGATATATTTTACGCGGGGCCTGTCGGATTCGCTTTGCTTATATATCATACTCAATATAGACTATATCATGATCAGCCTTGCAGATCGGGGGCATCCCTTTGACACGACTAACATGGGGATGGGGAAATTATGAATAGTAAATCTAGGGTTTTTTTTTTCTTGCCGGGTGGGTATATTTACAACTTGGGAGAGGCAATGTTCCTTTACTATATCAAAAAGTTGTAGCTGTGTTTGCCTTTTCGGCACCCCATGGGGTATCTGCTGGTTGCTCCATTCGATATCACCACAATTGAAGTCCCTCCAACCAATATGTGGGCATTTGCATTTGACATTATCCTAGCCAAGGATGTATTAAAAGCCTCAAGAAATCTGGGTCAATCTGATCTGGTGGACGGTGAAAAGATCCAAGGTACAGAGTCCTGCATCCAATAATATTCAACTTACACCAAACTATTTCACAGCTGGTGTCCAACTCCGGAGTTTCTGTGCAGAGCAGATCTATCTATCTATCTATCTATCTATCTATCTATCTATCTATCTATCTATCTATCTATCTATCTATCTATCTTCTGATACTGCGTCGGTCACATTTGACCATTACCGCAGGTGTACATTACATACACTCCAGGTTTTGCAGGATGAAAGCCTACACGGTAATAATGTAATTACGGTAGGTCTTTTTTTTTGAATGCCACGAGGACACCACCATGGGCATCTCCAACTCTGTCTTTCCGGATGACCTCAAATGAATTTGGGAAAATCTCCGAGTTTTTGATATCTAGGGTTAACCAAGACTCATTCCCCAAAATGATGTCTGGTTTAGCTGAGTCGATAATAGTGTGAAATAAATACCTCTTATTCTTAATTGGCTGACAATTCATAATCAAAATTCTGAGGGGGTGGTTGAGGACCGCTTTTGTGGGCTTCGGTTTAGCTCCTCTTGGTTGCTGCACAATGGGCGATGAAGCTGCAGTGGGTCGATTTTGTTATGGGCCGAATTGTTTTAATATTATTATTTTCTTATCATCATTTCAAGTTTCTAGCGTTTAAAATCTCATCACCCATCGACCTATACTTATTCGTGCATTAATTTTTATCGTACCTGTACCTACCACTTCCTTTTCCGGTCTGTGGCGCTCGAAAACAGGCAAGAAATCCATTTGCCTTATAAAATCGGTCTTATCTGTGGCCTATTGTTGCCTTCAAGGAATGATTCAAGCAGTTTAGAAATCAGATATATCTGTGGTTTAGAGCCGTTTAGAAATAATTGAATATCCTTTCACGCTTTTTCAAGTAAAACTCCTTTTAGTACAGTACACCTTCGGACAAGAAAAGCAGGGTTCCTTGTTATGCTTGCAAAAAGACTGAATCACTTCCATCAAAAAGAAGTCTTCGCTTTAGTACCGTAGTTCACGGGACGGCCCCTGTGTCTCAAGACTTGTTTAGGAATTTGCGGTTCGATAACCAGGCCCTGTCTCTTAAAGTTACGCGCATATGGTTTTGGAGATGAAATAGTCGGTTGGATCGAGGACTTTCTGAAAGATAGGAAACAAAAAGTGAATGTGAATGGCGAGTACTCTGAATGGCAACCAATTACCTCTGGAATTCCTCAGGGATCAGTGCTTGGTCCTGTACTATTCATCATTTACATTAATGACTTGCCTGATAAACTAACATCTATATGTAAGATATTTGCGGACGATAGCAAGATCTATCAAAGAATTGAAGATGTGGCAGATCAGGACACTATTCAGGAGGACTTGTTAGAGATATGTGATTGGAGCGATTTGTGGTTGTTGAGAATATCCATTCCTAAATGTAAAGCTATCCAGTATGGACATGTTAGATACGAGAAAGTTTATCAATTGAGAGATCAAAACAATGACATTTTTGATATTCCTTCGTGTGAAGAAGAGAAAGACCTAGGCATAACATTTGAAAAATCCTTGAAATTTAACAAGCATGTGTTAAATGTTGTGAACAGATGTAAAAAACTAACAGGACTTATTAAAAGGACATTCAGATATATGGATAAACACCTGTTTCTTCAGCTATATAAAACATTGATTAGATCAATTGTGGATTATGGAATTGTAGTCTGGTATCCTTCATCTTAAAAGAACATTCAGCTTATTGAAAATATTCAAAAACGGGCTACGAAAATTGTTCCTGAATTGAAAGACTTGCCATATGAGGAGAGGCTTATAAGCCTCAATCTACCTACATTGTTGTACAGAAGACAGAGATTTGATCTTATTCAGATTTTTAAGATAATCAATGGGTTCGATAACATTGACATTAGTAAATTTTTCACTTTTAACGATAACAACACACGTGGACATTTATTCCGTTTGGAGAAACAGCACATAAGAAAGTCGTTGAGGCTGCATTCCTTTCCAATGAGATGCATAAATGAGTGGAATAACCTCCCAGAAGAAATTGTGTGCAAAACAAGTGTGGACAGTTTTAAGATTGCATTAGACAAATTGTGGTTACACAAGAGATTTGATATCTCATCAATTTACTGACTTTGAAAATATTTAAACCCGGAACCGGACAATGTTAAAGTATAAAGAAGATCGGTGGAGCGTAAAAAGTCAGAGATGACTTACAGTGCTCCGAAGAACACAGTAACAGTAACAGTAACAGTGGAGAAAGATTTTTGAGACTGAGACGCCACCCCAACAGTTTTGAAGAATGAAGACATTTCCACGACAGTTTTGTCCAGTCATATCACTTGTAACTGAGCAATTTAAAAGTCCGTTGGTAAACTGTCCATGTTTCACCTGCATACAATAGTGTTGGCAGCACCACAGCTCTGTAGACTTTCAGTTTTGTGCCAGGTTGGCAAAATGCCGGCAAATATGAGTATTTTCCGGTCCATAGAAATACCAAAACGCACCAAAACACCAAAACGCACCTGTATTTACCAAAACGCACTGCCAATATTGGATTTTTCTATGTAGGGTAGGGTGAATTAGAGGATTAGACACTTAGAAACAAATATATAATATTTATTTAGGATATAAATAAATATAGACGTTTATACATGTTAACATTTGAGCCAGGGCTCAGCAGTTCCTACCAAAACGCTACCAACACGCACTGTCAATATTGTTTTTTCTATGTTGGGTAGGCTGAATTCAGCATTTGTTAAGAGGATTAGACATATAGAAAAAAAAAAAAATAAATATATAAAAATATAATTTAAATATTTAATTGATATTTTAATATACATATTAACATTTGAGCCACGGCACATCTATTCCTACCAAAACGCACTGCCAATATTGGATTTTTCTATGCAGGGTAGAACGAAGACTGGATTTCTATGTAATTGAACCCGGGCACAGCATTTCCTACAATTTACATGTGCGCCCTGCGAAGTACCAGATCTGCCTGCGCATCTATATAGTCTGACCAGAGACTTCTCTAGCTGCATGAAAGCATTTGACCCTTAGCAATCCAAGCATGGAGGACAAACTCGCCCTTAACCCTACCCCGTTTTTATCTTTTATTATTTTTGTATATGACCCACAATGAAACAAGCAAACTCGCCCATAACCCTCGCGCATAACGAAGACTGATTAGACTGTGCACATGCGCAGGTTGACATGAGTCTTCGCAGGGTACACATGTAAATGGTAGGAAATGTTGTGTCCCCGCTCATCTTTATTCGTAGATAAGAGGGTTATTGGTTTCATTTTCATTGTGGGTCATATTCAAAAATAATAAAAGATAAAAACGGGGTAGGTTTATGGGCGAGTTTGCTTGTTGTAGACATTAAAGTTTCTTTCTAGAACTGTGTTGGTCCTGAAAAGGACCTTTATATTAAGTGTCAGGCTAACTGAGGCACTGCGGAACGCCAATCTGATGCGGAAAAAGTATTTCTGAATGCCGTAGTTTTTATTGGTCTCAGTGGGCCCCGACAAGTGGACAAGATCAGGGTCATAGTCCCGGGGCAGTCTGTCATGGAATTTGATGACATTGTTTCTGTACGTCTCGTACATTAGTTGGTTGATTTTTTTCCTGTCGACAGTGTATTTTGATAGCGTTTTGGTAGGAACTGCTGTGCCCTGGCTCAAATGTTAATATTATATCAACTTATCTTTAATTATTTATATATTATATATAGATATATATATATATATTGGTTTCTAAGTATCTAATCCTTTAACAAATGCTGAATTCACCCTACCCTACATTGAAAAATCCAATATTGGCAGTGCGTTTTGGTGTTTTGGTGCGTTTTGGTATTTCTATGGACCCAGTATTTTCCATGCCGGTGGCATTTACCGGCAAATACTGGAAAATACCAGCAGATACTGGAAATTGGAACTTCCCACCTTGGTAATAAAACAAAATCCTACACTCAACAGTTATATATAGATTATTTCAATAATAGAGGTTTAAGTTGACTTACTATTTAATAATACTGATTTAGTTAAACTCTGATATTATTTTATTTGTTACTATCTAATTTGGATTATTTGGTACAATGTTAGAATAAAAAAGGCCTATTTAGTATCTCCCACTGTGCTCATCTGTTTACTGATTGATCACATAAAACATGGTACTATTAATGACATTTGACCCTGTCTATCTTGTGCTCATAAATTAACAATGCCTCCAGAGTTGTTGTTTTAGTAATTTTGCAATTCACTCTAAAACTAAAGTGTTGAACAATAGTAAAATGCTATA
This sequence comes from Lucinisca nassula, assembly GCA_963580285.1. NCBI lineage: Eukaryota > Metazoa > Mollusca > Bivalvia > Lucinida > Lucinidae > Lucinisca > Lucinisca nassula. Next base: position 51,513,793 of record OY757025.1, on the reverse strand, counting down.
AATACCCTAAAATTTGAACACATGGTTTTACCATACAAAGTGTGTTCAAAAGATGCAGATGGATTGGCTAACAGTGCTGAGTCTTATCTTGATCAATACAAATTTAAAACTTAGAACCAGTATGGTAAGAGGCAATAACCAGGTGCACAGGGAATTTCTTCCTGTATTTTTCCACTATTGATTTAAAAAGATACTTTTTTTTGTCTAAATAATTTCAAAATTTTTAGTCTTAGATTCACATTTTTGACTAGTTCAACATACTTATTTTAAATTGAGAAATATTTTATTCTGTAGGTTGATAACCTTACATAAATATTAAATTTAACATTTTTAACTCATTTAGTTTGATTATACTACTTTTAAGTCAATTTGTTAAGATTTCTGCAGTGTTTTAAGGGAAAAAAATTCAATTTGCCAGTATTAGCCAGTTGATGAGTATTTTCCAGTCCGGTAAATACCGCTAAATGCCACTGGTAAATACCAGGGGTGGGATTTTCCGCCCAACCTTGGTTTTGTGTCCAGTCTGATTCCACTTCGATCCCAGACACTACCACGTAGTCGGCCGAATGCTGCACTAGCGTTGGCAATCATGGAATGGAACTCAGTGTGCACGGCTCTTGACAGTGCGCCCCCAAGGTAGGTGAACTTGTCTACCACTTGCAATCTTTGACCTTTCACTGTGATGGTGAGCTCTTTTAAGGCTAACCAGGTGCTGGCTGAAAGACTCTTCAATCTTTTTGATGCTGATTGTAAGATCATAGCTATCACAGGAGACAGATACTTGATCTATACCTTTCTACATCTTCTCGTCTGTAGGAGCACCTTTTGCCATGTCATCAGCAAAGAGGAACTCCTCTAGCACCTCTCACTGCACCTTGGATTTGGTTTGCAACCTTCTGAGATTGAAAAGCTTCCCATCAGAGCGATACCTAATAGGTATGCCATTGTCACCATCCTGGAAAGCATCTGTGAGCATAGCAGAAAACATCATGCCAAACAGTGTTGGGGCTAACACACAGCCTTGCTAGACTCCGTTTGTCACAGGGAATGGATCTGAAAAGTCCCCATCATTTTGGACCCATGCAAGCATAGTGGAACTGTCTCAGCAATGCTATGAAATTGTTTGGACACCCATACTTCACCATGATCTTCTAAAGGCCCTCATAACTGACTGTCAAATATTTGTCGAGGTCAACAATGTTCTTGTTTAGGTCCATGTTCTGTTCCTGGCATTTCTCGTGCAGCTGCTTTGCTGTGAAGATCATGTCAATTCTTCCTCTGTCCTTCCTAAACCCACACTGGCTTTCTGGTAGAAGCCCTGAATGTTCAAGATGTTCATTTAGTCGGTTAAGTAAGACTCTTGCAAGGACTTCCCAGCAATTGACAATAAAAAGATGCCACAGTGATTGTCACAGATCTGGGGGTTCCTTTTCCATTTGAATAGGTGGATAATTGACGCATCCTTGAATTCTTGAGGGATGGTTTCTTTTCCAAACATAATATGAACTAACACTGGTATTCAAGGTAGCAAAATAGAGAAACCTGGTTGGAGATTTGGTGCAGCTTACATGTTCAAAATACATGGCCATGAGCTTTCAGTTTCTAAGACTTTAAAGTACCTAGGCATTCTTTATTTCAGAAACGTCAGGGGAACCCCATTTTGAGGCAACTGTAAAAAGGCAAACAGCAGCCTTGCATTTCTTTGGAAGGAACATAACCAGCTGCTCTGAAGATGTTGACCCTTCTCTTGCTGAATATGGAGCGTGACAGTTCAGTGGTTAGTGTACTTGCCTCTGATGCTAGAGGTCCCGGGTTCGATCCCCGGCAGCGGCGATTAAATTTCGGTGTCCAAACACGCTCCATTGACATCATTTGCAGGGATGAATGTCATAAAGTGCACTGTCCTTCGGATCGGGACGCTAACTGGAGGCCCCCTGTGCAGGGAGAACCATCCCCTGTGCAGGTTAAAGATCCCTACCGTAATTACATGATTACTGTGTAGGCTGTCATCCTGCAAACCTGGAGTGTATGTAATGTACACCTGCGGTAATGGTCAAATGTGACCGACACAGTATCAGTAGACAGACAGAATATTCAGTTTTCCCACACCCATTTCTGACTTTGAACCATTCAGATTACTTAATGTAATTTATTCCTACAAATTCATAAATTGAATGTCAAACTGTAGATTCTGATCAGAGGCTTCTTCAGTAGAAGCTATCTGATCTGGATCTACACTGTTTCCAAAGATAGGGGTTGTCATGAACAGTATGATAGAGTTAAAGCATGATGGTAGAGACCATGATTAGACTTATCCTGGATAAACTGTTACTGCTGTATAATGCTGTTCAGAACTTACGTATCAGGGATACGGACTGTCGCCCAATACGCCTAAGTTTTGGCCTGGGTGCCTATGTTTTGAATAAAAATGCCTATTAACTTTCTGTATAATTTGGATTTATGTCAGTCTGGGCACCCTTAGCAAAATACTTAGTCTTTATCCCTGCGTATTGTCAATCTGACTGGCCTGGGTGGATAATTACTGTGAATACTAGCCAACATTGCACACCATTTTCAAATTTCTTTACCTATTTTTCAGCCATGGGCAAGTTTATGAAGTCAGGCAAGGTAGTTTTGGTGCTTGGTGGTAGATTCGCTGGCCGAAAGGCAGTAGTTGTCAAGGTATGTTGATTGAACCAAATGTGACTTGCATGTATCAAGAAATGTGCATACTGTAATGATCCTAAAGTACTGGGACTGACAGGTCTAATCAAACAGTGCAGACCCAAATCAGATTGCTCCTGAAGGAGCAGTCTGATCACTGATTAGGGTCTATACTGTTTGCCATTCTGTCATTTGCTTGATTGCTAAACAAATTTTAGGAGAATTGCATCAAGTCCACAAGGTGTCCAAATTTTTATTATTTTTACGATACACACATCACATGATATCACCCACATTTCACCAAAACTAGCCCACAAATGCCTCACAAATACAGACATGAATTCCTTTTTGACTGTACTTTAACCCATTTAGTACCGGATACCCCAAAACCGGTATTCGGCAAACAATGCAGGCCCAGATCGGACGGCACAGAGTGTGGCGTCTGATCAGGGCCTGCACTGTTTGCAAAATGTTCCTGCCATTTTCCTAATAAATTTTGAAGAAAACACAACCTTGTACCTCTAAATTTTGAAATGGGCTATGCTATATATAAGGTGGAAGATTCCATTTGGTACAAAAAGGGTTAAATAAAGGTGAAAGTTACAAAGTGAAGTTTACAAGTCTGTACAATATTTTGCTTAGATTTATAAAATATGCTCAAATATAGATTCATTGTAGTTTGATTGTAAGGCTGACACGATTAATCGTATAATCGATAAATCGATCGATAAATTCCACAAAAATGATTATCATTTCTGATTTGCTTTTAATCGATTACTTGATAGGTACAATTTGCTTCCCAAAGTTATGCCTAAAATAGCGGGATGAGTGGCAAACTGTGCAGACCCTGATGAGACGCCGCATTCTGCAGCGTCTCATCTGGGTCTACACAGTTTGCTCAGGCCTGTCTGTTCAAACATACATATGGTAAAGTGCAATAGATGGTAAGAGTCATGTTCAGAAAGCCAGACTGGTAAAATTATGACAAAAACCTTAGCGATTACTAATCGATTATCGATAGCAATGTTAGTACAGATAATCGATTACCTTTTCAGCTAGCCAGCCCTAGTTGATAGTCTATAGGCAAGTACCAGAATAAGAAAAACATTTATAAGTAATGAAGAAAAGAATCTCAAATGATTTTACCCTACCTTTGGTAAGAAGTACAGTAAACTTCCGCTATTAACCCTTGTCCTGCTGAATATTTTAATCTGCCACACCCACTACTGATTATTAACCAATCAGATTACTTCATGCAAATTATTGCAACAAATTCATGAGTAGAATGACAAACAATGAAGATCCTGATCAGATGGCTTCTTCAGAAGCCATCCGATCTGGATCTTCATTGTTTCAAAGATAAGACATATCCGGGCCCAGCAGGACAAGGGTTAAACCACCTAAAATTGACTAAATCTGCTGTTTTTAAAAAGCCTATTGAGAAAGTTTCGGTTATTTTTTGTATTTTTCACACCTAGTGTCTCCTAATAAGAGACCACGTTTTGGACTGTTCAAAAGTGGTCTTAAAGACAGATCACTTGATATAATGTACTCTTTCAATTCACAAACAGAATGGCAAACAGTGACGGTGTAGATCCAGGGTTTTCAATAAGATTTTTCTTAAGATGCCAGTTACCAGTTTGAGGCGGCCAAATTCTAAAATTTCATGAGACTTTAATTTACAAAAATAACATTTGAGCCGACCAGAAAATAAATTGAGGCAGTCATTTTGGCCTCCTGCCACCTCTTAATGAAAACCCTGATCAGATGGCTTCTTCAGAAGCCATATGATCTGGATCTACACTGTGAAGGTAGGGATTGTCATGATCAGTGGGATAAGAGTTAAGGGAATCAAAATCTAAACTGGTACCGGTAAACCGCTTAAGAGGATCTAAGGCTGCCCAGGCAAAGCGGTACGAGTCGCCCGTCCATGCTTATAAATCCTATTGGTTTCCTTGGGCGGCAGGGCTTGAGATGTCATTTCATCTCAATGTCGGGTAAACGTCTCACAAAATTGAAAGCAACGTCTCCAAAATGACCGTTACAGTGTTGATAGGGACGTTAAACCTCAAATCAAACAAAACAAAAACCATATTGATGCTAAATATTGGGACAGACAGGCCTAAGCAAACAGTGCAGACCCAGTTCAGACTGCTCCTGATAAGGTCTACACTATTTGCCATTCTGTCTGCACCTTTTGGACTCTGTGCTGGATCATGAAACAAATTTGTGAAAAGTTTTAGGAGAATTACAACAAGTCTTGAGGTATCCGAATATTTGGGTTTCTCACGGTAATAGAAATAATCTGTTTTGTTTGTTTGATTTGAGGTTTAACATTCCCGTCAACACTATAAAGGTCATTTTGGAGACGTTGCTTCCAAATTTGTGGGACTTTTACCCGACCTTTAGATGAAATGACATCTCAAGCCCAGCCGCCCAATGAAACCAAATGGTTTTATAAGCATGGACAGTCCCGACTCGCACCGCTTTGCCTGGGCAAGCTTAGATCCTCTAAGCAGTTTACCAGTAGTCGTGTGCTAGTCAGTTTCATCTCTGCGTGGAAGCATCATGCAGCCCATCTAGTTCTTCAAGCCCCAATGGGTGGGGGCAGGGGAAATAATGTGATGACTGTAAAACTTTTGTATCACTTCAATATGAATTTCATCATTTCATTGGTCCAGTGGAACTTGGATCAGGTCGGTGCATCCCAAGGAGTGCATCCCAAGGGTTACAGGACCACCTTGTCCAGTTATTTAAAAAGTTAATGTTGAACCCTGTGATGTTTCATTGGACAAGCCATAAGGTCCTTTACAGTGTTGACGGGGACGTTAAACCTCAAATCGAACAAAATATGATCTTATAATTGTAGGAAACTTTCAGTGAAATTCCGCTATTTTTTTTTATTTTTTGGCTTCGGTTTTACGGCCCTTTCAAGATTATTTCACTCATATCGAGCAGATTGTTAAACAGAGGTGGGTGAAAACTGGAGTACCCAGAGAAAAATCACCTGACCTTCCGTTGCAGAACTTTGAGTCTCACATATGACCCGAGCCAGGCTCGAACCACAGCGGTGAAAGACCTAATGTGCTCTTATTCACTAGGCCACAGAGGCCAGTTGAAATTCCGCTATTAAGACCACCTAAAATTAAGACTAATTCTGTTTTAAAAAGATAATTCAGAAGTTGCAGTTGTTTCCTGCATAAATTGTCCTCTGGTCACAGACCACCTTTGGGACTGTTCAAAAGTGATCTTAAAGACCACTTTGTTAACAGTCCCAAAGGTGGTCTTAATATAGGAAATCTACTGTATATTTGAAATATAGAATTGCCTCTTCTATATGAGGTTACCTGTAGTTGTAAGGGTGCTCATTTCTTAGGTTCTGTGTTCCTTGCTGGACATAGTTTAATTTTCTTTTCCAGAACTATGACGATGGTACATCAGACAAGCCATATGGTCATGCACTTGTAGCTGGTATAGAGCGCTACCCTCGCAGGGTGATCCGTAAGATGGGCAAGAAAAAGATCAAGGAGAGGTCCAAGATAAAACCTTTTGTCCGAGTGTATAACTTCAACCACTTGATGCCAACACGGTGAGTTGCATGGTCATTTGTATGCTGGTGGACTCTATATTGCTATATGTTAGACAAGTCCATTTGTCATTTAAGAGGTGGTAGGCCTAATGTTTCGTTTTTATTAGCTCGGCTGTTTTCAAAGAAAACAGAGGTATTGTCATAGCTCTGGCGTTGTCTGCGTCGTCGTCGGGCAAAAACTTGGACATTTTGTAATATCTCAGTCATTACTGAAAATATTTACTTGAAACTTGGACAAGTTGTTCATTATGAAAAGGGCAACTCATACCAATAGGTGGGGTAACCCTCAAAATATTTTTGGCACAGTTATGCCTCTTTTTCGACTTAGAATTTTTGCAGCCGAGCATTGGCACCCACATGCAGTGCTCTTGTTCTGTTTCTGATGGAGAATTCTGTTAGCAAATAGTGCAGGTCCTGATCAGACATTCAGACATTCTGCGGCGTCTGATCTAGACCTGCACTGTTTGCCAAGGTAGCCCTTAAGGGGATTCCCGCATGTAATGGGTTAAACATGGAAACAGATAGTTGAAAGATAATTTTTGTCCTGTCTCCATGAAATCCTATGTTGCGAGTATTCACTTGAACTGCCATGATACGAGTTAATAAGGAAAATTATTAATTGATTATCCTGTATTACACATGGTCAACCAATATTCAAAAATCATCTATCATGTTTTTATGCCCCCGCATCATATGATGCCGGGGGCATATAGTTTTTCGGTTTTCCGTACGTGCGTACATGTGTACGTCCGTCTGTATGTGTGTGTGTACGTACGTACGTACGTACGTGATCCTGTAACCTCAGGTTAAAGTTTTTGTAACAGGTAGAGCCTGAACTTTTAGAACTTATATTTTCCTAACCATTTGATGGAACTGGTTCATCTTTGGTATGATGATAGATATAGGTCCAAAGTTTTATTAAGCAATACCCCCACCCATGCCTGTGACCTCAAGGTCAAGGTCACAGACTTAGAAATTTTCAATGTTAAAGACTCAGGTTAAGGTTTTTGTAACAGGTAGACTTGAACATTTTAGAACTCATATTTTCAAAATCATTTGATGGAATTGGTTCATATTTGGTATGATAATAGATATAGGTCCAAAGTTTTATTCAGCGATACCGCCACCCAAGCTCATGGCCTCAAGGTCAAGGTCATGGACTTAGAAATTTTCCATGTTAAAGACTCCAGTTAAGGTATTTGTACCTGGTAGAACCTGAACTTTTATGATGGCTTTGGTTCATATGATGATAGATATAGGTACAATGTTTTATTCAGCAATACCCCCACCCATGCCCATGAGCTCAAGGTCAAGGTCACAGACTTAAAATTTTTTAATTATCCCCTCGCACAACATAACTCTAGCGTCTGTATTTCTTCACTGATTTCAATATAACTTCACACAAATGTTCCTTATGACAATATCTCGAGCGAGTTTGACTTTCAAGGTCATGACCTCATGGTCAAGGTCACTGTGGCTATTTTTAGAAAAACTTTGTCATCGCTCTAGCGCCTACATTTCTTCACCAATTTCAATATAACTTCACACAAATGTTCCTTATAAAAATATCTCGAGTGACTTCGACTTTCAAGGCCATGACCTCATGGTCAAGGTCACTGTGGCTATTTTTAGAAAAACTTTGTCATCGCTCTAGCGCTTACATTTCTTCACTGATTTCAATATAACTTCACACAAATGATCCTTATGACAATATCTCGAGCCATTTCGACTTTCAAGGTCAAGGTCACTGTGGCTATTTTTAGAAAAACTTTGTCATTGCTCTAGCGCCTGCATTTCTTCACTGGTTTCAAAATAACTTCACACAAATGTTCCTTATGAAAATACCTCGAACGAGTTTCACTTTCAAGGTCAAGGTCACTGTGACTATTTTCAGAAAAACTTTGTCACTGCTCTAGCACTTACATTTTTTCACCAATTTCAATATAACTTCTCACAAATGTTCCTTATGACAAGGTCACACACTTAGAAAAATTTGTTGCAACATGGATTTTTGGGGTGAGGCGGGGCCCTTTGCGGGGGCATCTGTGTTGTCTGGACACATTTTTAGTTAATTGTGTCAATTAATAAAATTGTCATTAATCAAATAATTTCGTATTGGCCCAGTTACAGGTCCACGGTCAGCTGTATTGGCTTCGGCCTCGTGCCAATACAGCAGACCTCGGACCTGTAACTGGGCCAATACGAAATTATTTGATTAATTAATTTAATAACATTATATTATCCTTCATTTATCACCAGATACCCAGCTTTATCTGTCACTATCAGGTTGTGTAACTTTTGGAAATTGAGACACAAGCACCAATCCCACAAAGTAACCTCCTCCTGCATCTTATTCAGTGATAGCGCTATGGCTTAAACACAATTTATTTGCTCTTGGGTCCCAGAACAGTCTTTGGAAAGGGTCATTTATACTGTTTGTTTGTTTGATTTGAGGTTTAATGTCCCCGTCAACACTGTATAAGTAATTTTGGAGATGTCGCTTCTAATTTTGTGGGAATTTTACCCGACATTGAGATGAAATGACATCTCAATCCCTGTCGCCCAATGACAACCAGTAGGGTTTATAAGCATGGACGGTCAGACTCGCACTGCTTGCCTGGGCAGGCTTAGATCCTCTAAGCAGTTTACCAGTACTCGTTTGAGGCCCCCACCCATCGAGGCTTGAAGAAATATATGGGCTGCACGATGCTTCCACGCAGAGCTAACTCCGACCCGCACACGATTACTGGTAAACCGCTTAGAGGATCTAAGCCTGCCCTGGCAAAGCGGTAAACAAACAAGGTTCAAACATATCTTGTTCCATTTGGTGCAGCCCATATTACATGTATTACGAGGTTACAGTTCAACAAATATTAGCAGAGTTTTGCCCCTTTGAAAATTTCTGTAAAATAATTGTTTCCTGCTAATTCTTGCAAATTTTTTGTTTCTTGTTTTTTTAGTTAGACCATGATGTGGAGCAGTGCATATTGTTCCGAGGTTACAGTCCACCAAATATTAGCAGCTATGCCCTTTTGAAAATTTCTGTAGAATCATTGTTTTCTGCTAGTTTCTATAGTTTACATCAAATGAAGCTGAAACTTAGTAAATATTTACACCATGATGTGGAGCAGTGCATATTGTTTTGAGGTTATAGTCTTTCAAGAAGAGTTGTGTCCCTTTGAAAATGCTTTTCTGACTAATTCCTCCTTAAGTTTACATCAAGTCAGTGTGAAACTGAGTAAATAGTTACAGTATGATTGGAGCAGCACATTTATTTTCGAGGTTACAGTTGACCAAATATTAGCAGAATTATTTTACATAGACCTGATTAAGATGGCCCTGCCCATTGGGGCTTGGAGAAATAGAAGGGGCTGCATGATGCTTCCACTCAGAGTTGAAACCGGCCACACATGAGTACTAGTAAACCGCTTAGAAGGTCTAAGCCTGCCCAGGCAAAGTGGTGTGAGTCGGACCATCCATGCATATAAAACCCTGTTGGTTTCATTGGGCGACAGGGATTGAGGTTATAGTCTTTCATTTAGAGTTATGACCCTTTGAAAATGCTCTATGAAAGTGTAGGATGAGTTAGCTGGAAATAAGAAGTTTACAGAAATTTTCAAAGTGGCATAACTCTGCTAATAGTATTTTCAAACGGACAAAGGGAGGAGCGTGGTAGCTCAGTGGTTAGCGCATGTCCCATTGATGCTAGAGGCCCCCGGGTTCGATTCCCGGAAGCGACAATAAAATTGCGGTGTCCAAACATGCTCCACTGGCATCATTTGCAGGGATGAATGCCACAAGAGCACTGTCCTTGGATCGGGAAATTAACTGGAGGCCACCTGTTCAGGGAGACCCATCCCCTGTGCAGGTTAAAGATCTCTACTGTAATTGCATGATTACTAATTGCATGATTACTGTGTTGGCTTTCATCTTGCAAACCTAGAATGTATGTAATGTACACCTGCGAGTAATGGTTAAATGTGACCGATCTTAGTATCAGTAGAAAGAAAGAGATGTTATTTCATCTCAATGTCAGGTAAAAGTCCCACAGAATTGGAAGCAACGTCTCTAAAATGACCTAAATAGTGTTGATGGGGACGTTAAACCTCAAACAAACAAGATCAGATTAAGATGAACTTGTTTTATAGTTAACATGTTTCAATATGTGTGCTGCGCCACTTGACAAGCTTGCAGAGCTCTTGTCTGTATAAATTGAGCCCCGCCAAGTGAATTTGTGTCTTCGAGCATTCCGTCATGACAAATTTTAACTGCGCATGCCCAGCCATTCAGAGGGGCCAGGGATATGGCTTTCTGTCTGAAGGTTCCTCTTGATTCACCGCTTGTATGAGCGAGCAGCGAAGGTTCTGGCGAGACTGTGCGGATGCGCAGGCTTGCCTGAACCTTCACTGCTCGCATAGGCGATAAGTACCAAAATTGCTTGATGGGGCCCAATTATAATCTATACACGATTGTTTTGATATAGACCGGATGTTTATCCAGCAAGATTTCTGCCTTGGACCCATATGGTAGTGTTGAAAAGAAGTTGTGGTGTGTCTTTTGAACATGTTGAACATGTTTCAATATTTTTTTTCAGTTACTCTGTAGATGTAAACTTAGACAAAGCTGCAGTAAATAAAGATGCTTTCAAAGACCCAGCAAGAAAGCGCAAAGCAAAGAGAGAGGTCAAAGCAAAATTTGAAGAAAGGTAGGTCCTTAGATTCACATTGTAAGACAGTAGGCTTGGTTATCGGTGAAAAACAATTTTAGCGTACCTGTGCACAACCGGCCCCCGCCCATAGGGGCTTGAAGAAATATATGGGCTGCATGATGCTTCCACACAGAGCTGAATCTGGCCCTCACACTAGTACTGGTAAACCTCTTAGAGGATCTAAGCCTGTCCAGGAACCGCGGTGCGAGACAGACCGTCCATGCTAAAAAACCCTATTGGTTTCATTTGGCGACAGGGCTTGAGATGTCATTTCATCTCAATGTCGGGTAAATGTCCCACAAAATTGGAAGCAACGTCTCCAAATTGACCTTTACAGGGTTGATGGGGACGTTAAACCTCAATCAAACACAAACAAAACCTGTGCACAACATGCTCAAGATGTGCTATTGTGACCACCCGGTGTCCGTTAATGATACCGGTAGTCGGCAATTACTTTCAATGACCCTCTTTAACTACTGAACCAATTTCCACCAAACTTTACAGAAATGTTTCACTCATGGCCCTTGATATCAAAACTGCTGAAATGGATCTGTGCCAGTGAACAAGATGGCACCAGAGTTAAAAAAAGACAAATCTTAAATGACATAGATCTACTAGGCAAGTACACCATAGGGCCATAACCAGAACTTTGACTCTCCCCATACATAATTTTTTTTGGTGTGGAAAGTGTTTGCATCGGCATCAGCATTGGCTGTTTGAAGCTGTATATCTCCTGAACCAAAAAAGGGATTCTTACCAAACTTGCATGGTTAACTCTTATCATGCTGTTCACGACAACCCCTATCTTTGGAAACAGTGTAGATCCAGATCAGATGGCTTCTAAAGAAGCCATCTGATCTGGATCTACACTGTTTACATTAAGTTTATGGCTTTGTAAGAATAAATTACATCAAGTAATCTGATTGGTTCAAAGTCAGAAATGGGTGTTGCTAAACTGAATATTCAGCAGGATAAGGGTTAATCACTAGAATATACATGTAAGGGAAGAGTAATTGGATTTTGATTGCCTTGACCTCATTTTCAAGGTCACAGGATCCCAAAATGTTCCCACAAATTGGGGCTTTGGGAAATAGATTGGTCTGCATGATGCTTCCACGCAGAGCTGAAACCAATTGCACCTAAGTAAGTAAGTAAGTAGTAGTAAGTAAGTAACGTCTTCATTTGAGGCTTGCACATTCGGGTTTCCCGATCTTCCATGCAGGCCTCACATACATACAACATATAAACAGTGAACCAGTTACAACAAAAATTTCATAACAACAATAAAATAGCTGAGTACTGGTAAACTGCGTAGAAGGTCTAAGCCTGTCCAGGAAAAGTGGTGAGTCCATGCATATAAAAGCTATTGGTTTCATTGGGTGGCAGGGCTTGAGATGTCATTTCATCTCATTGTCTGGTAAAAGTCCCACAAAATTGGATGCAATGTCTCCAAAATGACGTAAATAGTGTTGAGGGGGACATTAAACCTCAAATCAAACTAACACAGGCTCCCAAAAACATGAACTTGTACCCTACCTCATCAATGAATTTGGTAATTGTGGTAAAACTCTGTATAGTGGTCGCAGATCAGATTAGTGACTAGGCGAAGCTAACGTTTGTACCTGCCTTTGGAATGTTCTATTCAGAAAAAGGTAAATCAAGTCACCAGATTGTGTCAATTCAACTGTAACACGAACAAAGCTGTGGCGTATATGGCAATTTGGTCCGCTTGCAGAAAGCATGCAAAAGACACTCTTCCGAATCGCCTGGTGGACTCCGCGAATTTGACATATATTGACAACACCTGAAAAGCTCCACCTAGTCAATCTTAACCTGCGACTGCTATACATAATAATTTGAATAGATTTTTGTTTCATTGGCCTCATTTTCAAGGTGACAGGTTCTTTAAAAGTATCAAATTTTGGTCAAAAATAGCTTGCACTCTACTTCTGAAATTAATTCATAAATTTTGGTCACATTTGGTACTTTAAATGTATGTATAATAGCAACCAACCAAAGCATTGAGTAGATTTTTGTGACAGATTTCTGAATTAGTGCATGAAATTTCTTGATATTGACCTAGAGCAGACAATTTTTCACCAGACACAGTCTGACAGGCAGTCCTTCACATCTCGCTTTAACCCTTATCTTGCTGTTCACGACAACCCCTATCTTTGGAAACAGTGTAGATCCAGATCAGATGGCTTCTGAAGAAGCCATCTGATCAGGATCTACACTGTTTGACATTTAAGTTTATGGCTTTGTATGAATAAATTACATCAAGTAATCTGATTGGTTCAAAGTCAGAAATGGATGTGGCTAAACTGAATATTCAGCAAGAGAAGGGTTAAGCATGGCGCGATATATGAGTCTGGTTTTCTGTCTGTTAGTCCATTTGTCAATCCGTCAACATTTGCAACAACCCTAACTTCACCATGTTCAAGTACATTTCTCAAAAATTACAAGAGCTTCATTAACCCTTTTTGTACCAAATGGAATCTTCCTCCTTATATGTAGCAGGAGTCTATTTTAAAATTTAGGGGTGTCAAGCTATGTTTTGTTCAAAATCTTTTTGGAAACTGGCTAAACTTTTAGCAAACAGTGGAGGCCCTGATCAGACGCCGCGTTCTGCGGCGTCTGATCTGGGCCTGCACTGTTTGCCAGGGTACCCCTTTAGGGGTTTCCCCGCATACAATGGGTTAATGATACTTGGTACAAATTTGCATCTAGGGATGGCAACTATAATGCAAACATCCGTATTTGACTTGATTCATGTTCACTGACTTTGTGGCCCAACAAGTGCGACATAGCGTTTGGGGAAGTCTTGCTTAGTTTAGTTTAAGTATCCCTACGCAGAGCTTTTCCGCAACCTTCACACTATTGTTTTTCGAAAATTTATCAAGAAAATTATAGCCTAAAAATCTGCCCTATACAATCATGTAAAAATGACTGTCAGAGGTCAAAACTGTAGCCAGTATATAATCACAGTGGCAGAAAAAATATAGCCTTGTATCTATACCTTTATGCATTGATGTTAAAAAAAACTACCCAAAACAAGAATTCTAATGAAATTGTGCATGTAACTCGACGTCCGATTGGATAACGTCAAAAATTTGCGACAGTATATATTCTACGATATACTGTCGGAGACAACGTCATCATTTTATGTCGCTTTACATTGGCTGGTATTTGGTTTTACGCAGCTCACTACCTTTGCCGTTTTGAGTAAAAAAGAACATTTTCTAAATGAATAAGTGCATTAGAATAAGGATAACTATTGAAATTTGGCATTTGGGCCGGTTAATCGTCGGTTTTACGGTCGAAAATTCTGTTTTATGTCTCTGCTAGCGCGTCGCCGTAAAACGAAATTTCCGACCACAAAACTGCTGATTTACCTCCCAAAATGACATTTTTGAATACAGTTATCCCCTAACTCAACAACTATTGTTTATGCAGTGATTTGAAAAACTGAAAAAAACATCTTGTAATGATACTGTATGAGTGCTATAAAATTTCTCTTTTCAGATACAAGAGTGGCAAGAACAGATGGTTTTTCCAGAAACTCAGATTTTAATATGTACATAGAATAAAAAAAATAAAAAAGGCTCCTTACCAGGGAAACAGTTGTTGTTTTATTTAATACACCTGTGATGTCAAATTTGAGTCATCTCAGCATATAATCCATAGCAACTATAGTCGATCTTCAATGGCTCGAACACCTTTGGGACCTCAAAAATCTGTTCGAGTCAGGGGTAGTTCGAGCCACTGAGGGTTACTGTCAGGAGGTATAACGAGATACTTTTAGACATCTTTTCGGTGTTCTTTAATGAAAATGTATGTTGTGTATACTCATTAGAATCGCCTCATCGAGGCGATTCTAATGAGTACACACAGCATACATTTGCAAGATAAAAGACTCAATCTCCTTAATTATCCCCCACTATTTCTTATGTAGCGGGTTTCGCTAGGGGCTCAAGAATGAGTTCGACACATCCATGGTAAAAGAGCCATCGGTGTTCGAGCCATCGAAGTTCTACTGTAATAAGATGGCTATTTGGGTGATAATTGAAGGTGTATTTTCCATATTTTGCCATAAAAACCTAGGTTGTGGGTATTCATTAGAATTGTGGGTATTCATTAAAAACAACACAAGAAGGTGATTCTAACTATTACCCACAACAGGTGTTTATGGAGAAATGACAGAACTTATCCTTCTGTTTTCACAAAATACCCAACTTATCCCTATCTGTTTCTTTAACTCTGGGTTGGAGCCTAGTGTACAAGAGTGCTGACTGTTAATCATTAGGTCTCACACCTCCGTGGTTCGAGCCTGGCTTGGTCACGTGAGATACCAAGTTCTGCAACGGAAGGTCAGGTGTTTTATCTCCGGGTACTCTGGTTTTCGTCCACCTCTGATTAAAGATCGGCTCAATGTAAGTTGAAAAGGCTGTAAAACCAAAAAAAAAAAAAAAAAAAAACGTGTTGGAAAACTCAAGTCTGGTTGCAAAACATTTTTTATCCAAACTCTGTTATGTGTGAAGATCTTTCTGCTCAATATTAACCCTTTTTGTACCAAATGGAATCTTCCTCCTCATATAGAGCAGGGGTCCATTTCAAAATTTAGGATTGTCAGGTTGCGTTTCTTCAAAATTTATTTGGAAAATGACTGAACTTTTAGCAAACAGTCGAGGCCCTGATCAGATGCCGCATTCTGCGGCATCTGATCTGGGCCTGTACTGTTTGCCAGTTACCCGTTTTGGGGCTTCCGGTACAAAATGGGTTAAAATGCCAATAGTTGTTGGCATTGAATATGAACAGAACAAATTGCATTCTCCACTGAAAGGAGCATAAGAGAGCTTGCAAATGCAATGTGATGCCTGATTGGATGTCAGAAACTTAAGATGGTATATCTGCCACATATTGTCGGAAACACATCATGTAATGTTGCTTTTTATTGGCTCCAGTTGGTTTTATGCAGCTGACATCTCTTATTATTTTTTTAGTAGAATTGTTGGGTTTTATGGTCAGAAGGTACCGGTAGGTTTTACGGCTCAGCTTCTGCCAGGCCGTTCAACAATTTCTGACCATACATCCATAAAATGACAGTTTTGAATACGGTAACGGTTATCCCCTAAATCATATGATCAGCAGAAATTTCATGCTTAATTGAGTTCAGCATGAAAAAAAAAAAGCTTTATCATATGACGTCGCTTCTGGGAATGAAATAACGCCATGTTGTAAATCCGATTATCCACTTGTGGAATAATTTCCAAATAAATGTGCAAATTGGTTAGATACATAAAGTTACATGTTTTCTCTAACGATGTCGGGTTCACTAATGGCAGAATATTGACATTTTTGTAAAAGAATTGTGAATAAAATTTGTTTTGGATGTCACCTGATAAATAGAATCTTGTATTCGTGTTAATGTTTTATTGAATTTATTAAACTCGTTGAGGAAAAGGGATAAAATGCTTGGCAAGACCTCGCATTTTATCACTTTTCCTCAATTCGTTTAATAAATTCAACAATACATGAACACTAATGCAAGATCTACTAAATAACATTGAGATTAGGTGTTTTTTTTCACTGGGAAATCCAGTTTCTCAGCTTGACCATGTCCTGTATCCAGTGCTGTACCAGAACTTTATAACATTGGCTTGGATCTAAAAGCAAAAACAATTCTGCTCAACGATTGTTTTGTATCCAAACGAAAGTTATCATACACAGAAAAATGAACATTTTTAGCTTGCCTGTGTCACATGCCAACGTCGGTGACTGTATGATGGGTGATCAGGTTGTGGGTTTGAACCACACTAGGTCTGACATTTTTTAGTTGCAATGATTCAAGGAAAGGCAGTTGTCTTTTTCTGTCAAAAGAATGTGCAATGTTTATGCCTACCCAGGAAAAGTCTGGTTAGTAGGTAAAATGACTGGTTTGATATGACCTAAAATGTGTTGATTGGGCCATTAAACGCCAAAACAATCAGATGCCTGTGTCAAAGGCTCTAGAATCTGACAGGATGCTGAACCTTAGCTGCAATAGTGTTAACTGGGTCGTTAAACCAAAATCAGCCGCCAGTGTCAAATGCTGTGTAAGATCCAATAGACAGACCCAGTTTTGACTTTATATTCTGTTGCGCATGTGCAGATTACCTCCCCTAGAGAATCAGCTGTGGCAGGTGAAAAATAATTTTAATATAAACACACTTTTTGCTCGTTTATAATCTGAAAAAATCAAATAAGTGACCAGCAGGACTTATGCGTAAATATTACCAAAACAACCTCAAAATTTCTAGAAATCGTATACATGCTATGTATGTAAAGATACACCTAATTGCAAATTTCTGGCCCCATATCGCATTTCAAACTCAAAGCGGTGCCCTTTGAAAACAATACCTCGAACAAAACGGCATCCTTTCATGCTGCATCCACTGCATGGTTGGCATAAACCCAGGTTTTATGAGTACTGCCCAGGCGGGTAATACCAGGAAAACCCATGGTAATACTGGGTAATACCGGGCAATACTGGTGTCACATTTGTCAGGGTGATAAAAATGTATTAGTTTGACCTGAAAATAATATGAATCAGGACTTAAGTATCAATTGCTAATAAATTCAAAAGTCCCAAATTATTCTATCCAGTTCAAAACTGAAAGTGAAACTTCTGAAAAAGAGTATATTAAAGTATAAAAGTATAATACTAACATTTGCAAAGGCTGTGATCATGCACCTACAGCCAGGGATTACCTGTAATTGCATGACCCGCAGAAAAAGCGACCGACTGAAGTCGGTTGATTTTGTAAGAGTGCCCTAAAATCACTGTGTCATTCTGTCAGTCAGTCTGTCCGTATCCCGTGTTTGAAAATTGGTGATAGTGACTTAACCGCTTGGAATATTTAAACAATTTTGGGCATACTGATAGATATCAATGAGATCTAACCAATAACTTGCAAAATATTACATTCCATTTAGTATAGCCTCGCCGAGGCGAAAAATGTGAAAATTTTCTAACTGCTTCTCCTCGGAAACTGTTGGGCCGATTCAAGTCAAATTTCATATGGAGCCTCTATTGGATGGGGGAAACCAAAATTTGCTCATGGGGTCCAGGTCACATGACCAAAATGGCCGCCAAGCCATATATGGTAAAAACCCTTCAAAAATAGTCTTCTCCAGAACCACTGGGCAGATTTCCACGAAACTTGATAAATAACATCTGGGACGTAGCCCCATCATAAATTGCGAAAATGGTGACCCTGGGTTGACCTTGACCTTTGTGCCTAGGTCAAACTTTGACACGTATGCTTTTGTATTGGAAAAGTGAGAATGCATTTTATCCTGCAAACGATTCAGAATACAGTACTAAAGTATAAGATATATTGTTGCTCCTTACGATAAGGCGCATTTATTGGGGGAACCGTTTTAGGTCCAGGTCACATGACCAAAATGGCCGCCATACCCATATATGGTAACACTCCTAAACCTAAAAGCATCCAGCGGGTCGTGCACTTCAGCTGAAGCACTGGTTATACCTATTGTTAAACCAACAATATAAACCTAATATACCTGTTGGTGAGCAGTTTTTACAAAAATATTACAAATGTACAAGACATGCTTCAAGAACAGTGTCCAGGCCTTGTTCCAGATTTACTGAATTTCATGTTTAATGAAACAAGCCTATCAAAGTCTTTGACAAATGAAACGACCATTAAAAGTGTCTCAACAACTGTTTGTTGGACAAGTGTTGAACGTACTTATGTAGTAAATCCAGTTCTATGTCAGCTGGCACGTAAACTGTTGAGCATACCAACAAGTTCTGCTGCCATAGAGCACATTTTTTCCAACTTTGGTTTGATCCAAACTAAGCTGAGAAATAAACTTGGAATGCAAAAGTGCACCAAATTAGTCTTCTGTTATAGGAAGCTTAGAGGAAAGGAGGAGGTGGAATGGTGACTCATGTAGATGATGCTGACTGTGTTGATGTTTTGATGTTCATAATTTATATGCTTATGCATCACCTGTGAAATCATAAAATAACCATGATAACCTGTTTGTTATGTTCAGCTGTTAATGAAAGTCAAATTTGCATTTATGTTTTACCAATGTATCTGAGTCTGATATAATGCCCTCTTCAATATATGACCGATATATGGCTCTACAATGCATTTAAGAATTTAGAAAACTTAAATTAGCAATAATACAATAAATTCAGTAAACCCATCCCAAAACCATATTACTCGGTATTGCCCAGTATTGCCCAGTTGAGGGAGTATTGCCCAACCCGGGTTTTCCCATGCGGGGTTTTCCCGGGCAGTCAATACTTTGCCAACCTTGGCACCCAGTAACACGAATCACTGTACGCAAAAGGTTCGACTCAGCCAATCTGATTACAGCAAGTCTTAGCACCGCCCATCACGTGTACGTGACATTCATCACTTTAACTGACAGGCTAAACTTACTTGACGTTCAAGACGACCGGCCAGCGTAGCCACTAACCCAAAAAATATAAATAAATAAATAAAAATGGAATGAAACGAAAATCAATCACCGCCTTTTCTTGAATCAGAATATTTAGCGTCGTAAATTGCAGTAATCGGGAGACAGAATTTAATTTAATCTCTGCGCCAGACAACAGCGATGTAATTCTGTCTAATTAGGTAAATATCTAGCCTAAATGCGCTTCATGTTTTAAGATTTTACAGATGAATTTCACAACGAATAGTGGAGACTTAGATCGTTCGGTGCACCCATATAATTAATTTATACATGTAAATCAGTGTTTGTTTACTGTCGTCGACAAATACCTGCTACCTTTTTGGTACATGTGCACCATATCATGTTCCGTTAACTCGACAAGTCAACGGGACAATGAAGGTTACTTGCCGTCGTCATGATTTATGGCTGCTTGACATTTGAGCAATGACTGCCATGCAAACTTATTGACTGACTTATCCCGCCATCCAGTTCAATCACTAGTTTTCACTAGTAAGAAAGAATATGGCGTGTTCCATTAGGATAACGTACCTAAGCAATACAAGGCTTCGTTCCATGGCTCTAGGAATGGCATTTATCGGATGACTAAGTTCTTATTTATCCTCCACACATAGACTGTTGGTACTCGTTAGGACCTCCGTAAGAACCGCCTCATTGAATATGAGGCGGTTCTAACGAGCACCCACATCGGAGTAGAAACATTATGTTAACAAGTCCATGCAATCTATACTCTGGTAAACCCCACTTAATATATGGAAAAGTGGGGTTTACAGAAGTATACATCATTGTCTTATTTCTGCTCCAAAACAGAGATTGTGGATACTCGTCAATATCGCAGTTATAAAGGAGTATTCACAATGTTTTGGGCGGACAATGAGGCGGTTATAACGAGTACCCACAATTTATGTTTTGGGCAGAAATAAGAAAACTATTATCAATTATCACTTGATACATGCCATTTTCTTGACCTTATCTCAAAAAAGGCAAGTCTGCCTAATGATAAGAAAAGTAATGTATATCCGTGTTAACTCCACTTTTTCCCAATATAAAGTGGGGTTTGCCGGGGTTGTTGTTAATGTGGTGTGTAAGTCGGGTACTCCTCAGCAAACGGTAAAAGTGCGTCACTCGGCTGGGGTATTTCCGGCCAATCTTTTCCATCCCCAGCTTATCCGAGCATGAAATGTGAAATGCTGACCTAATCTAGACTGTGTAAAAATATCCTGATAAATCGAGTTGAAATTCAAAGACCTGAAACAGTAATGGCAACTTGCGCACCTTTGACCAATGGCTCATATCAAAGATATTACAATAGGTAGCAGTAAAATGACAAAAGAAATGATAACGCGGATCAGAATCAAAACCGGGTGTTCAAGTGGTAAAAAGCGTTTGATTTATTTCCCAACATTTTTAAACTTCATGCTAAGGTGAGATGGGCACAAAAAAAAACGTCACCTCGCGGCCTTTTAAGTTAGGTTGTTGGTACACGCTGCGATCTTATAACCGGAAACGACAAGCGTGCACTTTCAATAGGTCTTTGAATCATAAATGATAAAATCGTCAAATAAAGTCAACTAAACAAGTGATTTAGTTTTATTTGAAATAATACTATTGTCAAAAAAAAAAGTTATATTCTTTCTACAAAAAAAAAAAAAAAACAACAACCGAAAACATTAATTTAGGTACAATATATAGACAATCAATCATCAAAGCAATCGATCATCTTAAAAAGTTTGATAGGCGCTTCAGAGGAAAATTATTCTAGACGACATTCACCCTGAGCAGACATAATAGACAAAGTGAATCTTTGATGAGACTTAGTAGGTTGGCAGGCTTATCGGAGACTTTGCTGGTCGGAGTATCACTTGGATGAAATTATCATCAGTTGGTGTGGTTCATGTTACACATGTCCCAAGTTGGATCTACCTTTTAGTTTGTCTTTCTTTACTGTGGAAAATTGCTAACGCAAAAGTAAATGCGATTTTTCACATTTTCTTATCCAGTCACGTGCTTAGTTTTATGTAGGCGGTTCTTTGTCGTGTCAGTCAAACTGTGGCGAAATGTTTGGCTAGGCCATTACGATAACACACCCGTGCGAAATAGTGCATTTTCACATCTCCAAAATGACTACTTTTCTGATGAAAATCTGTGCTATTTTTATTATTTTTACTTCAAACATAGGTTGTGAGTGCTTGTTAGAACCGCCTCATTGAGGCGGTTCTAACGCGTACACACAGCCTATGTCTTGGGGCAGAAATAAGAAAAAGAATGTATACCCCCGTAAACCCCAGTTTTCCCTATATAAAGTGGGGCATAGTGGGGTGTTCATTTCACGGACGTGTTCACGTGATGCGGCGGTTCTTTCATGTAGATAAGAGGTAGCGATGACGCTATATTTGGAACATCTTGACAGCTGTGATGTGTTTTGTTTCTTTGAAGTTTACTCTTGACATCATCTAACCGTTGTGACGGAAATCGTACTGGCGGGCTTCTAAATTGCAATTGGGTGTATATAACAATTAAAGGCCCGAAATCAAGTAAAGTTAGATTGAAAAGAAAATCATCTCGAGTACATTTTGCCCACCATAGAGAAGCTCTGGTAGTGCTTAGGACAAAGTGATGGCATGTCTGTAGAATGACAGCCTGTTTCCTGCAGCACTAGCATATGAGCCGGCACATGTAAAAACCTACAATAAAACATTGCAACCATCAAAGATTCAATCAGCCTGTCCTTCCACCCAATATGGCAAGTTGTTTTTCATCTCTTTCTGTGGTAGTTGCAGGCGAATAGTGAAGGCAACGGTGCAGATGCATTATTGCATACCTGTGACATCTTCAGGAGGGAGACGCCCTCATTTTGAAACTTTTTTTTTTTGCCCAATTTGTGCTAAATTTTAGTAAAATTTCGGAGTCTTCCCTCATTTGCACTGAGAATTTCCCTATAGATCCTATACATCTCCCCCATCACAATGGCAAATCTCCCTCATACAATTCAAAAAGTTACCACAGGTATGTTACTGTGTTATTGGTAGTAAAATTCTGCTATTAAGACCACCAAAAATTGAGACTAATACTGCTTTAAAAAGATTATTATAGCCCCCGCTTTGAAAAAGTGGGGACTATATTGGATTTGCCTTGTTCTGTGATTCCGTTATTCATGATAACTCAAAAACCGTTTGAGGTATTTTCATGAAACTTCACACAAATGCAAAGCACAATGAGACGATGTACAGAGTGCATGAACCATAACTCTGGATTACCTACTTTTGGAGTTATTGCCCTCTGAACATTGAAAAATGGCAACTGTACTTCAGGGATTCATGATAACTCAAAAACTGTTTGAGGTATTATCATGAAACTTCACACAAATGTAAAGCACTATGAGAAGATGTGCAGAGCGCACGAACCATAGCTCTGGATTGGCTACTTTTGGAGTAATTGCCCTTTGCACATTGAAAAATGGCAATTTTAACCTTGTCTGTTCCATAACTCAAACATTTTATTTTATTTTTCATGAAACTTCACACAAATGTAAAGCACTATAAGACAATGTGCAGAGCGCATGAACCATAACTCTGGATTGCCTACTTTTGGAATTATTGCCCTTTGAACATTGAAAAATGGCACTTGGAATAAACTCGGTACAGTAATAATTCGTGTCTGATTCTGATAGCCCTATAGGGCTATAGTCAGATCCTTTAGAAAGTTACAGTTATTCTTCGTTTTTCTGCACAAAGTTTCACCTTGTCAGAAACCACCTTTGGAACTGTTCAAACGTCTTTAAGACCACTTTTGAACAATCTCAAATGTGGTCTTAATATAGGAACTTTACTGTATATCTCATCCAGTGTGCATGCCTTATGTGAGCATTTTTATTAGCATGTCTTTGGTAGAATATTGATGACACTTGGCCATGCAAAGCACAAGCCAGTGTTGCATCTGGCAGATCACACAGACTTGCATTAGGTCTCTCTCTGCTGTGGGTTTGAGTCTCGCTCAGGCCACGGGAGATGTTTTGTCTGATGGTTCTTCGGGTACTCCAGTTTCCAGCCACTGATTTAGATAGCAAGTGAAATAATCTTGAAGGGGATAAATTAAATCCCATAGACTTAGCACTGCGTTATCCACAGGACAAGTCCACATTTTGGCTGAGCAAGTTATTTTTTTGCATATTGCTTCTGGTCCGTTCATCTATTATGCTTTTGATGCATAGCATAACTTAAGAACCATGTATGCTAGGGTTTTGATATTTCATATATGGATTTGTCATGGGAAAAAAATATGATGCATATTTTTTTCTTATCTGGATTATGCCCCTTTCAAGAGTCATTGCCCTTTGAACAAATTTTGATAAAATTTTGTCAGTACAATATCTCAAAATTATTGGACATAGAGCATTGAAAGTTGGTGAAAGGATTGATGGTGATGAGTAGATGACCTGAATAAATTTGGACAAAATTCCAAGAAATATTTTGTGAGTTATGGCCTTTTGTCACTTTGGATATTTGTACAGTGTATGCTTTAAGATGCTTATCAGAAGTTTAGAATCATGTATGCTAGGGTTTTGAAATTTCATATGTGAATTCCTCGTGGAAAAGTAGCTGATGCGTATTTTTTTTCTCATCTGGATTATGTCCCTTTCAAGAGTAATTGCCCTTTGAAATTTTTTTATAAGATCTTGTCAACAAAATATTTCAAAAAAAATATTTCAAAGAGATTGGTGGTGTTGAGTAGATGACCTGATTGACTTTTGACTAAATTCCAAAATATGGCCCTTTGGCATCACGAAAACATGCCGATATACTTCTGACACCCTTGAACCCCACTTTTATATAGTAAAACTGGGGTTTCAGGGGGTATACCTTATTTTTCTTATTTCTGCTCTAAAATATAGATTGTTGGTACTCGTTAGAACCGCCTCGATGAGGCGGTTCTACCGAGTGCCCACCATCTATATCTTGAGCAGAAATAAGAAAAAATATCACAGTTTTTCATCTTAAAATCATCATTTTTTCGGCGATAAAAGTGGCAATGTATGTGTATAGGCGTGTTTGCGTAATGATTTGTACATTGTATGCTTTGTGATACATAGCATTTTTTTATCACCCTTGCCTCTCGGGGCTTGGAGAAATAGATTTGGCTGCATAGTGCTTCCACGCAGAGCTGAATCTGACCACACACGAGTACTGGTAAACCTCTTAGAGCGACTAAGCCTGCCCATGCAAAACGGTGTGAGATCGTCCAATGCATATAAGCCTTCTGGTTACATTGGGCGGCAGGGCTTGAGAAGTCATTTCACCTCCATGTCGGGTAAAAGTCCCACAAAATTAGAAGCAAAGTCCCTAAAGTTACCTAAATAGTGTTGACGGGGACGTTAAACTCCAATTCAAACAAACAAAAAAAGCATAACTTTAGAACTATTTTTGCTAGGCTTTTGACATTTCATATATGAATTCCTCGTGAAAAAATAGCTGATGTGTATTTATTTTCAAATCCAGATTATGTCCCTTTCAAGAGTTGCCTTTTGAAATTTTTTTTTGATAAAATCTTGTCAGCAAAATATTTCAAAAGCTAATGGAGCAAGAGCCTTGATAGTTGGTGAATAGATTGGTGGTGTTGAGTAGATGGCCTGATTAACTTTTGACTAAATTCCGAATAATACTTAGTGAGTTATGGCACTTTTCACTTTGGGTATTTGTACATTGTATGCTTTGTGATGCATAGCATAGCTTTAGAACTGTGCATGCTAGGGTTTTGAAATTTCATATGAGCCAGCGCATGACAAAATCTACAAGAAGTCTTGAGCGACCAGCTAAGACTAAGATCAGCCTGCACAATCGCTAAGTCTGATCAGAGTCATCGCTGATCACATGTACCTACTATAGGCTAATATCTTCGCAAAGAGACATAAGCAAAAGGTCTTGTCATAGTGGATGGGTGCGCAGGTTGATTTGAGTCTGCTGGTCGGACCGGTCTTATTGCAGGTTTTGTCATGTGCTGGCTCATATATGAATTCTTCATGGAAAAATAGCTGATGGGTAGTTTTCTTTCCCATCCGGATTATGCCCTTTGCAAGAGTTATTATGTCTCCCCCGAAAAATTTTTTTTCGGAGACATTGTTTTTCCCCTCGCGTCTGTCTGTCCGTCTGTCACAAAATCGTGTCCGCTCTATAAACCCTTCAAGCTATCTTCACAAAACTTCTTATAAATATTAAGCAATATTAGACGAAGTGCAGAGCGCAAGAACTATAACTATGGCGTTTATACCTTTTGAGTTATCTCTCTTGGAAGTTTGTTTGCAAGTATGTATGTATGGGCAAATCATGTTCAGTCAATAACTCTATTTTCAGATGGATTTTGAAATTACTTTGTAGAAATATTAACCACCATGAGCGGATATGGCGCGCATGATGCAGGTCGGTACCTCAAAGGTCAAGTTCAGCCTTAAAGGTCAAAGGACAAAAAAGGGACCTTTTTTCGTGTTTGGTCAATAACTTTCTTATTTTTAGATGGATTTTGAAATTACTTGGCAGAAATGTTAACCACCATGAGACGATGTGTTGTGTGCATGTCCCAGGTTGGTACCTCAAAGGTTAAGGTCATACTTAGAGGTCAAAGATAAAAAAGAGGCACTTGTTTCGTGTTTTATCAATAACTTTCTTATTTTTAGATAGAATTTGAAATTACTCGGCAGAAATGTTAACTATCATGAGACAATGTGTTGCTCGCATGATTCAGGATGGTACCTTAAAGGTCAAGGTCATACAAAGAGGTCAAAGGTCAAAAAAGGGGCCTTTATTGTTTGGTCGATAACTTTATTTTTAGATGGATTTTGAAATTGCTTGGCAGAAATGTTAACCACCATGAGACGATGTGTTGCGCGCATAACCCAGTTTGGTACCTCAAAGGTCAAGGTCATACATAGAGGTTAAATGTAAAAAAGGGGCCTTTTTGTGTTCAGTCAATAACTTTCTTATTTTTCGATGGATTATGAAATTACTTGGCAGAAATGTTAACCACCATGAGACGATGTGTTGCGTGCATGACCCAGGTTGGTACCTGAAAGGTCAATGTCATACTTAAAGGTCAAAGGTCAAAAAGGGGCCTTTTTTCGTGTTTGATCAATAACTTTCTTATTTGTACATTGATTTTGAAATTACTTGGCAGAAATGTTAACCACAATGAGACGATGTGTCTCTTGCATGACTTATGTTGGTACCTCAAAGGTCAAGGTCATACTAAGAGGTCAAAGGTAAAAAAGGGGCCTTTTTTAGTGTTCAGTCAATAACTTTCTTATTCCTGGATAGATTGTGAAATTACTTGGCAAAAATGTTAACCATCATGAGAGATGTGTTGCATGCTAGACCCAGGTCGGTACCTCCAAGGTCAAGGTCATACTAAGAGGTCAAAGGTTAAAAAAGTCTTTTTTGTGTCCAGTCAATAACTTTTTCATTTCTGGATGGACTTTTAAAGTAACCTTGCAGAAATGTTCACCTTCATTAGACGAGTCATGTGCAAGACCAAGGTCCATACCTCCAATGTCAAGGTCATACCTAGAGGCCAAAGGTAAAAAAGGGGCCTTTTTTGTGTACTCTCAATAACTTTCTTATTCTTTGATGGATTATGAAATTACTTGGCAGAAATGTTAACCATTTGAGACAATTTGTTGTACCTCAAAGGTCAAGGCCATACTTAGAGGTCAAAGGTAAAAAAGGGCTTTTTTATGTACGGTCAATAACTTTCTAATTTCTCTATGAACTTTTAAAAGTTACTTTGCAGAAATGTTCATCTCCATTGGATGATGTGTTGCACACAAGACCAAGGTCAATATCTCCAATGTCAAGGTCAAACTTAGAGGTCAACAAGAATTCTGCCGAAGGCTATGTCGCGCCTGTGGGGGTGCAAAGTCACCGAACCATGACTTCTAGGCCAAGATCAAACATAGATGCTTGCATAAAAGGCTTGTACTAAGTATCATTAATGAAGTTCAAATAGTTCTTGAGAAATGAACTTAACCATTAGGGTGAACTCTTGGGTGGTGGCAATATTTTACAAAGTCAGTGAACCATGGAATGTAGATCAAGGTCAAATATGAATGCTTGCATTTAAGTTGCCATCCCGAGATATAAGTTTGTACCAAGTATCATTAATGAAGCTCTTATGGTTTTTGAGAAATTAACTTGACCAGTAGGGTGAACGCTAGGGTGGTCGCAATATTTTACAAAGTCAGTGAACCATGAAATTTATGTCAAGGTCAAATATGGATGCTTGCATTGAAGTTGCCATCCACAGATTCAAGTTTGTACAAAATATCATTAAATAAGCTCTTATAGTTCTTGAGAAATAAACTTGACCATTAGGGTGAACGCTTGGGTGGTCACAATATTTTACAAAGTCAGTGAACCATGAAATGTAGGTTAAGGTGAAATATGGATGCTTGCATGTAAGTTGCCATCCCTAGACACAAGTTTGTATGAAGTATCATTAATGAAGCTCTAATAGTTCTTGAGAAATAAACTTGACCATTAGGGTGAACACTAGGGTGGTCGCAATATTTTAAAAAGTCAGTGAACCATGAAATGTAGGTCAAGTTCAAATATGGGTGGTTGCATGTAAGTTGTCATTCCAAGACACAAGTTTGTTCCAAGTATCATTAATGAAGCTCTTATAGTTCTTGAGAAATAAACTTGACCATTAGGGTGAACGCTAGGGTGGTCGCAAATGTTGACGCCTTGACAAACGGACGGACGAACAAACGAACGGACGGAAAACCAGGCGCCTATATGGCGCCATGCTAATAGAAGGTGCGACAAAAAGGGGGAGACACCTGTGTTTTTGTAGAAAAATTCTAGTTGCCCTCTGAAAACATTTTGATAAAATCTTGTCAGCACACTATCTCAACATTGTATGCTTTGATTGGCCCTCACCCATCGGGGCTTGAAGAAATAGATGGGCTGCATGATGCTTCCACGCAGAGCTGAAACCGACCCGCACACGAGTACTGGTAAACCGCTTAGAGGATCTAAGCCTGCCCAGGCAAAGCGGTGCGAGTCGGCCCGTTCATGCTTATAAACCCTATTGGTTTCATTGGATAACAGGGCTTGAGATGTCATTTCATCTCAAGGTTGGGTAAAAGTCCCACAAAATTGGAAGCAACGTCTCCAAAATGACCTTTACAGTGTTGACGGGGACATTAAACCTCAAACCAAACAAAAATTGTCTGCTTTGTGATACATAGCATAACTTTAGAACTGTGTTTGCTAGGGTTTTGAAATTTCATATGTGAATTCGTCATGGATAAATAGCTGATGTGTATTTATTTTCTAATCCGGATTATGCCCCTTTCAAGAGTTATATCCCTTTGATAAAATCTTGTCAGCAAAATATCTTAAAAGTTATCGGAGCTAGAACCTTGAAAGTTGATGAATAGATTGGTTGTGTTCAGTACACGACCTGATTAACTTTTGACTATATTCCGAATAATACTTAATGAGTTATAGCCCTTTGTCACTATTTGTATTTGTACATTGTATGCCTTGTGTTTAGAACCGTGTATGCTAGGGTTTTGAAATTTCATATATGAATCTCCCTGAAAAAGTAGCTGATGTCAATCACCTGTTGTTGCCTGTTTTGTCGTCTGCCGTTATGGAAAGTCATTTTTGCAACAGTATGGACCCAGATCATCTCTAGGAGCAGTCAGATCTGGGTCCACACTGTTTGCCTGTATGCAAAAATATTTTTAAAAAAGTTTGCAAAAAGATTCAGCAGACGACATAAGCAGAGGACATCTTCAGATGCAGTTTTTCTCAGCGTTTTAAGGATTAACAGGATGACAGTGTAGATTCTGATGAGATGGCTTATTTTGAGCAGTCTCAACTGGATCTGCACTGGTTGCATACATTCAAATGTATGTACCAGTCTACAGGATTGTGAGGATTAAGGAGTAAATAGTTTCATCTACCTCTTATCCTCCTGAATAAATTAATTTAGAGCCAGCCATTCCTGAATTATAACCAATCAGATTTCTTGATGTAATTTACTCATACAGATTCACAGAACTGAATGTCAGTGTAGATACTGATGCCAGAAGCCATCTGGAGACAGTTGTTCAAAACTAACAATGTTTTTAGTTAACATATCGTTAAAACTTTGATTATACTTAAACTTTGCAGAAAAATGTGGGCAGCTTTTTCAAAAGCTGCACACAATTTTTCAGCAAAAAATAATACCAGAGTATTTAGGGGATGACTGTACTGAAAATTGTCATTTGGGGAGGTAAATCGGAGGTTTTACGGTCGGAAATTTCGTTTTACGGCGACGCGTAAGCGGAGCCGTAAAACGTAATTTGCGACCGTAAAACCGACGATTTACCTCCCAAAATGACAATTTGCAATACAGTTATCCCCATTCTAATGCACTTTTTCGGTTGTTAAGCTAAAATCTGTACTATTTTGCGCAAGGCGGCAAGCGCAGTGAGCTGCGTAAAACCAAATGCCAGCGAATGAAAAGCGACGTTACGTGGTGACGTCGGATTTCCGACAGTATATCGTGGAATATACTGTCGCAAATTTTTGACGTTATCCAATCAGACGTCGCGTTACATACGTAAGTGCATTAGAATAGATATTATACTTACTAGAACAGTTGACATTTTGACCATTAATGATCAGCTTGTTTTAAGCTAGTGATGCTTTGAACAACCGGAGAATAGTTTACAGTTTGACCACTAATGATCAGCTTGTTTTAAGCTAGTGATGCTTTGAACAACCGGAGAACAGTTTACAGTTTGACCACTAATGATCAGCTTGTTTAAAGCTATTGATGCTTTGAACAACCGGAGAACAGTTAACAGTTTGACCACTAATGATCAGCTTGTTTTAAGCTAGTGATGCTTTGAACAACCGGAGAAGAGTTAACAGTTTGACCACTAATGATCAGCTTGTTTTAAGCTATTGATGCTTTGAACAACCGGAGAACAGTTTACAGTTTGACCACTAATGATCAGCTTGTTTTAAGCTAGTGATGCTTTGAACAACCGGAGAACAGTTTACAGTTTGACCACTAATGATCAGCTTGTTTTAAGCTAGTGATGCTTTGAACAACCGGAGAACAGTTTACAGTTTGACCACTAATGATCAGCTTGTTTTAAGCTAGTGATGCTTTGAACAACCGGAGAACAGTTTACAGTTTGACCACTAATGATCAGCTTGTTTTAAGCTAGTGATGCTTTGGACAACCGGATAACAGTTAACAGTTTGACCACTAATGATCAGCTTGTTTTAAGCTATTGATGCTTTGAACAACCGGAGAACAGTTAACAGTTTGACCACTAATGATCAGCTTGTTTAAAGCTATTGATGCTTTGAACAACCGGAGAAGAGTTAACAGTTTGACCACTAATGATCAGCTTGTTTAAAACTAGTGATGCTTTGAACAACTGGACCCAGATCTGTACTAACACTGTTAACTCGGTTACCTGTGCATATTCTCTCTCGGCAGGGTTCAAACCAGACTTTGAGGGATTTAGCTTCTAATAGCAAACTGGAGGTCATGTTTGTTTGTTTTGGAGTTTAATGACCCAGTCAACACTATTTAGGTCATTTTTGAGCCGGTCATTTTACCTATCCACACTTTTCCTGGCCAGGTTTGTATGTAAGCGGTTAACCAGAACAGTGCACATGCTTTTGCCAGAAACTGACAACTGCCCTTCTTGAATCAGCGGAAGGTAGAGAATAGCCGCAGAAAAGATTTCATGATCGATCTCCATCAAAGAATGTTGCCGACCCCGGCAGGTATCGAACCCGCGGCCTCCTGATCACCAGTCAGACGTGCATCAGACTGAGCCACCGAAGCCGGCTCAGGAGGTCATGCAAGTTGTGTCTTGTGAAAAAATGGCAGAACATACATCTCTGTCTAGTGTTTCCAATAACACCTTGACTCTTTATCAACAGAACAAATTACTTAAGTTTACGTATGGGTTCAATTCACAAACTGCATGACAGTGTAGATCCTGAGCAGATGGCAAAAGCCATCAGATGACTTCTTGATCAGGATCTACACTGTTTGCAAAAGGGTGTTGTCGTGTATACATGTAAGCCCTATCCTGAATAATTAAGGCAAACCCCCATTCCTGATTATCAACCGACCAAATCACTCGAGTTTATGTTTGGGTTCAATTCACAAACTGCATGATAAATAGCGTAGATCCTGATCCTGATCAACAATGCATAAATGGGGGGGGGGGGGGGGGGGTATATTTCTGTTGAATAATTAAGGCAACCTCATCGCTGATTATCGACCGATCAAATCACTCAAGATTTTGTATGGTTTCAATTCATAAACTGCATGACAAACAGTGTAGAACCTGATCAGATGGCTGCTTGATCAGGATCTTCACTGTTTTCAAAACTGGGGGTTGTCATGTTTATATGCCTTATCCTGCTTAATAATTAAGCCAAACCCATTGCTGATTATCAACCAATCAATTTACAGTATAACTTCGATGGCTCGAACTCCGATGGCTCGTTTACCATGGATGTGTCGAACCCATTCTTGAGCCCCTAGCGAAATCCTCTACATACAGCATAGTGGGGGATAATTCAGGAGTTTTTAGTCTTTTATCTTGCAAGTGTATGCTGTGTGTACTCATTAGAATCGCCTCGATGAGGCGATTCTAATGAGTACATACAGCATATATTTTCATTATAGAACACCGGAAAGATGTCTAAAAGTATCTCATTATGCCTCCTGGCAGTCACCTCAGTGGCTCGAACTACCCCTGTCTCGAACAGATTTTCGAGGTCCCAAAGGTGCTCGAGCCATTGAAGTTCGACTGTACTTGATTCTATGTTTGGGTTTAACTCACACAGTGTAGGTTTCTTACTTGATCAGATGGCTTCTTCAATATCAGGATCTACACTGTTTGCAAGAATGGGGGTTGTCGTGTTCAGCAGGATAAAGGTTATGAGTGCTCCGGGCTCTTAACCTTAATCAATGCTTCTAACTGCTGGGAACCAGTAGGTTTGGTTCCAAAGAAGGACCCAAGTCACATTGTGAGAAAGCGAAATTCTTCCATATAAGGTTTCATGACTCTGTACTTCAGTTATTTCCAAATTTAGATGAACCGTCAACTGCTATTACATAGCCGCAGATACACGACGTAATCGTGACACGACGTAATCGTGATGTCACATCAACGTTGTTACAACGTAATGACGATTATGCAACGTCAGATCTACGTTGGTGCAACGTCGCACCAACGTTGATTTGACGTTGCCCTAGAGACGTGCGCCTGCTGGGTAACTGATTAATGAATGTTGCCTTCTTTCTTGTTAGAAACATGTTATGAGTGAGTGAGTGTTTGAGTTTTATGTCTCACTAACAGCTGAGGTCATATGGAGACGGGAAAACAAACACTTGTTAGAGCCGTTTCATTCAGGCGATTCTAATGAGTACCCACAATATTCCCAGTACAGTAGAACTTCGATGGCTCGAACACCGATGTCTCGTTTACTATGGCTGAGTCGAACCCGTTCTTGATCCCATAGCGAAATCCTCTACATAAGAAATAGTTTGAGATAATTAAGGAGATTTTAGTCTTTTATCTTGCAAATGTATGCTGTGTGTACTCATTAGAATCGCATCGATGAGGCGATTCTAATGAGTACACACAGCATACATATTCATAATAGAACGCCGAAAAGGTGTCTAAAAGTATCTCGTTATGCCTCCTAAGTGAAACCCTCTGTGGCTCGAACTACCCCTGTCTCGAACATATTTTCATGGTCCCAAAGGGGTTCGAGCCATCGACGTTTGACTGTATGTTTAATGGAAAATTAAGCAAAATTATCCGCAAATCCTTCTCCACAGTTCTCCCTATCACAAGCTATGGACATTGATTGTATTGCGGTTTAATGACACACCAACCCTTGTGGGCCATTTAGTGTTATCTCCCAGATAAAGGGAGAAGAGAGACATGAGATTTTGTTTTAGTTGAGGTTTTACGTCCCCGTCAAAACTATTAAGGTCATTTTGGAGATATTGATTCCAATTTTGTGGGACTTTTACCCGACATTGAGATGAAATCTCAAGCCCTACCGCCCATAGAAACCGCTACGGTTTAAGGAGCGGTTCGACTCGCATCACTTTTCCTGGGCAGGCTTAGACCTAAGCTGTTTACCAGTACTGAAGTTCGGTCGGTTTCAGCTCTTCGCGGAAGCACCGTGCAGCCCAATCTATTTCTCCAGGCACCGATGCGTGGGGTGCAGAGACAGGAGATAGCAGAGAAGATGAATGGAAGTGATATGGGAGAAAGAGGAAAATGAATGGAAGTGTAGAAACAGAAGAAATAACAATATTCCCCCTCTACCTTTACTTGCTGCAGGGTCAGCAGGCCTTTCCCAACTGTAACCCAGTATTAGTGGAACGCCCAAGAGAAGCAAGATACACAAAACCTTCACCTCACCTAAACTTCCCCTTCAATCTATGGATATTAAAGTAAAACAGTTCTGAATGGGGTAAAACAAAAATCAGCAAGTCATCGCATGCGATACAAATCCCCTCGCACAAGAGAACTTCGTGTGTGGAAAACACTGAAATGGCAAAAGTCGAACTTGCTTGAGATATTATCATATGCAACAGTTGTGTAAAGTTTGTTTAAAAATCCATCAATAAATGTAGGTTCTAGAGTGATGACAAAATTTCTCTAAAAATAGCCATAGGTACCTTGACTTGAGGCCATGACCGCGAAAGTAGATCTATCATAAGCATCTTTTGTGTGAAGTTATATTAAAATCTGTTAACAAATGTAGGCGGTAGAGCGATGACAAAGTTTTCCTAAAAATAGCCACAGTGACCTTGACCTTGAGGTCATGACCTTGAAAGTCAAAGCAACTCGAGATATTATCATAAGAAACATTTGTGTGAAGTTCTATTAAAATCCATCAATAAATGTAGGCGCTAGAGCGATGACAAAAATTTTCTAAAAATAGCCACAGTGACCTTGACCTTGAAAGTCGAAATAGCTCGAGATATTGTCATAAGGAACATATGTGTGAAGTTATATTGAAATTGGTGAAAAAATGTAAGCGCTAGAGCAATGACAAAGTTTTTCTAAAAACAGCCACAGTGACTTTGACCTTGAAAGTCAAACTCGCTCGAGGGATTGTCATAAGGAACATTTGTGTGAGGTTACATTGAAATCAGTGAAGAAATGTAGTCGCTAGAGCGATGACAAAGTTTTTCTAACAATAGCCACAGTGACCTTGACCTTAAAAGTCGAAATCGCTCGAGATATTGTCATAAGGAACATTTGTGTGAAGTTATACTGAAATCCGTCAAGAAATGTAAGCGCTAGAGCCATGACAAAGTTTTTCTAAAAATAGCCACAGTGACCTTGACCATGAAAGTGGAACTCGCTAGAGATATTGTCCAAAGGAACATTTGTGTGAAGTAATATTGAAATTGGTGAAAAAATGTAAGCGCTGGATCAATGACAAAGTTTTTTTCTAAAAATAGCCACAGTGACCTTGACCTTGAAAGTCGAAATCGCTCGAGATATTGTCATAAGGAGCATTTGTGTGAAGCTATACTGAAATCGGTGAAGAAATGTAGGCGCTGGAGCGATGACAAAGTTTTTCTAAAAATAGCCATTGTGACTATGACCTTGAAAGTCGAAATGGCTTGAGATATTGTCATAAGGAACATGTGTGTGAAGTTATATTCAAATCGGTGAAGAAATGTAAGCGCTAGAGCAATGACAAAGTTTTTCTAAAAATAGCCACAGTGACCTTGACCTTGAAAGTGGAACTCGCAAGAGATATTGTCATAAGGATCATTTGTGTGTCGTTATATTGAAATTGGTGAAGTAATGTAGGCGCTAGAGCGATGACAAAATTTTTCTAAAAAAAAGCTATGTACAGTGACCTTGACCTTGAGGTCATGACCTTGAAATTCGAACTCGCTCGAGATATTGTCATAAGGAACATTTGTGTGAAGTTATACTGAAATCCGTCAAGAAATGTAAGCGCTAGAGCCATGACAAAGTTTTTCTAAAAATAGCCACAGTGACCTTGACCATGAAAGTGGAACTCGCTAGAGATATTGTCATAAGGAACATTTGTGTGAAGTTATATTGAAATTGGTGAAGAAATGTAGAAGCTAGAGCGATGACAAAGTTTTTCTAAAAATAGCCACAGTGACCTTGATCTTGAGGTCATGGCCTTGAAAGTCAAACTCGCTCGAGATATTGTCATCAGGAACATTTGTGTGAAGTTATATTGAAATCAGTGAAGAAATGTAGAGCCATGACAAAGTTTTTCTAAAAATAGCCCCAGTGACCTTGACCTTGAGGCCATGACCTTGAAAGTCGAACTCGCTCGAAATATTTTTTATAAGGAACATTTGTGTGAAGTTATATTGAAATTGGTGAAGAAATGGAGGCGCTAGAGCGATGACAGAGTTTTTATAAAAATAGCCACAGTGACATTGACCTTGAGGTCATGACCTTGAAAGTCGAACCGTTCGAGATTTTTTATAAGAAACATTTGTGTGATGTTATACTGAAATTGGTGAAGAAATGTAGGCGCTAGAGCGATGAAAAAGTTTTTCTAATAATAGCCACAGTGTCCTTGACCTTGAGGTCATGACCTTGAAAGTCAAACTCGCTCGAGATATTGTCATCAGGAACATTTGTGTGAAGTTATATTGAAATCAGTGAAGAAATGTAGAGCCATGACAAAGTTTTTCTAAAAATAGCCACAGTGACCTTGACCTTCAGGTCATGACATTGAAAGTCGAACTCGCTCGAGATATTGCCATAAGGAACATTTGTGTGAAGTTCTATTAAAATTGGTCAAGAAATGTAGGCGCTAGAGCGATGACGTACCGGACAAATGCTATAACCCCCCTCACAACTATGTTGTGCGAGGGGATAAATAAAAAGAATCCTGTGAATTTTTTTCAGGTTTTTAATAGATCATCATCCAAAAGAACTTTTCCAAACAGCCCCAATCTAAAATCTTTTATCACAGATTCAGCAGCCGAATGTAGATCAAGTCTGTATTTTGGAACCTGGTCTTGTTCTGTCACATACACGGCATGCCTTACTTTATGAACCATTTTCTTATGCATAGCAACATGAGACAATAACTCGAGAACATCATCAGTTGGCTGCTTCATATTGTACAAGTCCAAATAGGAAAAGTTCTGATGTACGTTTAGCCAGAATAGAAGATAATCCACAATGTCTTCTTCCCCTACAAGATGTGAGGGGAGACAATCACATAAAGCCAGCCTCATTCCTGTATTAACATCGGGAATTTTCGGGCTAAGAATTCCTGGTGTATCAATAACAAACATGTCTGGGTCATATGACACTCTGACCTTGTTCATTACTGCACGAGTGATACCAGGTCGTGCGCCTACTGGTGCCCCTTTCCTCTTAGTTGTGTATGACTGTCTTAGTTTGTTCAATAGTGTCGACTTCCCGACATTTGGGGCTCCTATCACCATTATATTATATTCATTATCTGCGCTCTTACGGTATCTTGGTCTCTTCTCCATTGCTTCCAACATCATAGGAACAAGTTTCTTTCGAACATGAGGAACAATTTTCTCTGAGCTGCAGTTCATGAAGAGAACATTATCAATTCCATCCAACTTCAGTTGCTGGCGAACCTTTTCCTCAACGGATGGATTAAGATTGGATAGGTCTCTCTTGTTAAGAATTAACAGATGTGGACGTAACTGAAGAATATTTTTCAGGTCCGGATGGCGACCTGAGAAAGGAATACGAGCATCATGTACTTCCAACACTGCATCAGTGAAACGTAAAGCTGAATGGATTTGGTCTAGCCCTCGTTTCATATGTCCTGCAAATAAAGAAATACTTCATCATAATACGGTATTTACACTAACTTAGTAAGTATTCAGACTCCTTAACCATTCTTGTGAATTGCATGGTGAATGAATGTCATCCGACGTGTAACCAGAGCCATACTGATACTGAGTGTTTTAAAATTCTTACAGTCTTTTCTTTAATGGGTATGACAATGACTTTTTTTCTGTTATCACTTGATTGACAGACATACACCAATCAAAACCCTTAGGAAATGAATGCAATTGGTTTTGATGTTCATTGAAGTATGAATATCATCTGGTCACCAGCAAAGTAAGTTTGGGCTTCCTTTGCTTGTGACCAGATATTATACATACTTCAATGAATGTTAAAACTAGAAATGTGTCCAGACGACACAGATGCCCCCGCCAAGGGCCCCGCCTCACCCCGAAAATCCATGTTGCAACAAAATTTTCTATGTGTGTGACCTTTCATCAGGAACATTTTTGAGAAGTTATATTGAAATTGGTGAAAAAATGTAAGCGCTAGAGCAATGACACAGTTTTTCTAAAAATATCCACAGTGACCTTGACCTTGAAAGTCGAACTCGCTCGAGGTATTGTCATAAGGAACATTTGTGTGAAGTTATATTGAAACCAGTGAAGAAATGCAGGCACTAGAGCGATGACAAAGTTTTTCTAAAAATAGCTACAGTGACCTTGACCTTGAAAGTCCAAATGGCTCGAGATATTGTCATAAGGAACATTTGT
This sequence comes from Lucinisca nassula, assembly GCA_963580285.1. Classification (NCBI taxonomy): domain Eukaryota; kingdom Metazoa; phylum Mollusca; class Bivalvia; order Lucinida; family Lucinidae; genus Lucinisca; species Lucinisca nassula. Next base: position 51,475,736 of record OY757025.1, on the reverse strand, counting down.
GTGAAGTTATATTAAAATCGGTGAAGAAATGTAAGCGCTAGAGCGATGACAAAGTTTTTCTAAAAATAGCCACAGTGACCTTGACCTTGAGGCTATGACCTTGAAAGTCGAACTCGCTCGAGATATTTTTATAAGGAACATTTGTGTGAAGTTATATTGAAATTGGTGAAGAAATGTAGGCGCTAGAGCGATGACAAAGTTTTTTTTAAAATAGCCACAGTGACCTTGACCTTGAGGTCATGACCTTGAAAGTCAAACTCGCTCGATATATTGTCATAAGGAATATTTGTGTGAAGTTATATTGAAATCATTGAAGAAATATAGATGCTAGAGCTATGTTGTGCGAGGGGATAATTAAAATTTCTTAAGTCTGTGACCTTGACCTTGAGGTCATAGGCATGGGTGGGGGGTACTGCTTAATAAACATTGTACCTATATGTAGCATCATATGAACCAAAGCCATCATAAAAGTTCTACCAGGTACAAATACCTTAACTGGAGTCTTTAAAAATTTCTAAGTCCATAACCTTGACCTTGAGGCCATGGGCATGGGTGGGGGTATCGCTGAATAAAACTTTGGACCTATATTTATAATCATACCAAATATGAACCAATTCCATCAAATGGTTTGGAAAATATGAGTTCTAAAATTTTCAAGTCTACCTGTTACAAAAACCTTAACCTGAGTCTTTAACATTGAAAATTTCTAAGTCTGTGACCTTGACCTTGAGGTCACAGGCATGGGTGGGGGTATTGCTTAATAAAACTTTGGACCTATATCTATCATCATACCAAAGATGAACCAGTTCCATCACATGGTTAGGAAAATATGAGTTCTAAAAGTTCAGGCTCTACCTGTTACAAAAACTTTAACCTGAGGTTACAGGATCACGTACGTACGTACGTACGTACACACACACGTACAGACGGACGTACACATGTACGCACGTACGCACGTACGGAAAACCGAAAAACTATATGCCCCCGGCATCATATGATGCGGGGGCATAAAAACTTTTCCGTCTATTACTGACAAAAATTCTGGTTGTATGTAGTGTATGTAATATACACCTGCGAGTAATGGCCAAATGTGACCGATCGCAGTATTAGTAGAAAGAAAGAAAGAAAGAAGGCTGAAACAAGAAAACAATTGCACACAGTTTTCCTACTAACAGCGGAAGAGCTTCGCTGACGCCATAATGTCACCATCGTCCAATCACACTGGAGAAAACAATGGTTTATTTTGGAAGACTTGAATAAGCCTGCGCATATGCGCAGTCAGATATTTTTTCTCTGCTGAGGGTATAAGTTTATGTGACGGAGAAATATAGTAGATCATCTCATACATGTAAAAATTTCTTGTCACCGGCTTGACTTTATTCCCGACAAAAAATCTGAAGAGACACTGAAGCGTCAACGAGCAGGTGTGTCCAAAAAAGGGATCAGCCTGCGCATCTGGTATGTTTTCTCTGCTGAGGGTTTTAATTTTACGATACGGAGAAATATAGATCATCTCATACTTGTAAAATTTTCTTGACACCAGCTTAACTTTATTCCCGACAAGAAAATATGAAGAGGCACCGAAGCGTCATCGAGCAAATGTGCCCAGGAAAGACTTGGATCAGCCTGCGCATATGTGCAGTCTGGTATGTTTTCTCTGCTGAAGGTTATAATTTTTATGTGACGGAGAAATATAGTAGATCGACTCATACATGTAAAATCTTCTTGACACCAGCTTAACTTTATTCCCGACAAGAAAATTTGAAGAAGCATTAAAGCGTCATCGAGCATGTGTGCCCAGAGAAGACTTGGATCAGACTTGGATCAGCCTGCGCATGCATATTTTGAACCTTATTTCTCACGGAACAGATGCCACACCAACGTGATATATTCTGTCGAATGTATCGCATCTGTGATGCATCCGTTACCGTAACAAATACGGTCCAACAATGTTTGAATGGGCAGTGTAATTTTATTTGTCAATTTAATTCATAATGACATGATGGAGGAAAAGTAGGCCCCATATGGCTTATCCATCGCCATATACTTCAACACCCTCTCGCGAGTAATATGTGGAGTTGCATGCGCATGTGCAAGAAAAAGTGATAGTTAGAGATAATCAAAGTACTGAAAGTACCGAGAGGTGGGCGAATATGAGATTTTTTTCTAAATAAAACATGAAAAAAAAAAAAAATGACTACAGTCTTTTTACGCTCAGCACATGTAACTGCACTTGAATTTACCATTTTGAGTATTTTTATCTTCAGATGGGCTATTTTAATAATAACTAGAGAAAGCGACCAGTGGGTCACGTATACACCCCCCCCCCCCCCCCCCCCCCCCCCGACCAGCGCCATACTCAGATATATCTTTTGAGCTTGTATGTAACATGAATGAAGATGTCAAGAAGCTATAAGAATCTATAAATGTGCTTGTGAAAGCTAAATCAAACACAAAATTTCTAAATGGACCAGGGGAGTGAGGGCATCAAAGCTACTGAAGGGGTATCAATGTAACTGAAGCAGCAGGATGGGGTATGCATCAATGAAATCTTTGGACTGGTACATTGATGCAAGTATCAACTGAATTTGTCTTAGAGTTTAGAACATACAGGCATCCATAAACTTTGTCATAAAACTTTAACCAAGTGTAAAATTTCTAAGTCTGTGACCAGGTCAAGGTCACTGTGGGGGTGGGACACGCATCAATGAAATCTTTAGACCAGTATGTAACTTTAACTAAATCTATCAAAGGGTTCAGAAACTTTGACGCAAAACTTTAACCAAATGTAAAATTTCTAAGTCTGTGACCTTGACCTCAATGTCACTGTGTGTGTGTGTGGGGGGGGGGGGGGGGGGGGGACATGCATCAATGAAATTTTAGACCAGTATGTAACTTCAGTGTAAGTATCAACTAAATCTATCAAAGGGCTCAAAAGATACAATCTCTTAGAAACTTTGACGCAAAACTTTAACCAAAATGTTAACGGACGGACGGAAAGACGGACGGACGACAGGACTAAAACATTATACCCCCATAGCATACTTCGTATGCCGGGGGTATTATAATAATAATAAAAATAATTATAATATCACATACAGGACACATGTCCAAAGAGGATGACTCTTTTTTTTTTCTAGCTGGAAGAAACTGTTATATATTTATTTATTTATTTACATACATACACCTTCCTGTATCTGAATCAATCTCCTCCGATTTTGCTAACTATCACATATCTATAGAGGTCCACCTACAAATTATAATTCTGCTTATTGAAAACATCAGAAATATCACTCGCGCATCACAGAACTGATGTTTTCAACACAATCTTAGCAAAATGTGTGTTATACGACTTTATGTTTCCAAATTGGTCCCCGTCCATCGGGGCTTGAAGAAATCGATGGGCTGCATGATGCTTCCAAGCAGAACTGAAACCGACCTGCACACGATTATTGGTAACCCGTTTTGAGTATGTAAGTCTGTCCAGGCAAAGCGGTGCGAGTCGGACCACCCATGCTTATAAACCCTATTGGTTTCATTGGGCGGCAGGGCTCGAGATGTCATTTCATCTCAATGTCGGGTAAGAGTCCCACGAAATTGGAAGCAACGTCTCCAAAATGACCTTTACTGTGTTGACGGGGACGTTAAACCTCAATAAAAATCAAACAAAAAAAATATATATGTTTCCAAATAAATTCAAAATACTGAGGGGGATTGATTTATTAGACCTAATACACTTATACTACAGTGTCAACAGTTCTCCAGATCCCTGGGGGTTAAAATGGCTTAGTCGAAAAGGCAGACATACCAAATCCGACGGAGGAAAGGAAAAATAAATAAATAAATAAATAAAAACGTAAATGAATAAACATAAACGAGCCTGTGCATTTTTAGCTCCACTGGCTGTAATGTTATGTTATGGCCCTGTGTCCGTCGTGCGTCCATGCGGTCGTGTGTCCGTGCATTAACTTTTTTCTTTAAACATATTCTCCTTAACTACTTGGCCGATTGTAACCAAACTGTTGGTTGTCTTTTGCTCCGGCATTTCAGTGGTTTCTTGCTGTCGAGTCCTCACCGTTGTTCCATCTCTGTGGTTGTTTGGCTTTTTTGTGTGCAGTGAGATGTTGCACTGATGAGTTAGGAGACCTTCATGCGGACTGAACAAAGTATTTGTCTAAATCGCGACGGAAGTAAGGGCGAAGATTGTGGTCACGTAAAATCGATTTGGGCCTCCAGTGGGGTTCGTTTCGCTGACCGTTCCAAGGCGGTTCTTCTGATTCGCACCGTTTTGCCTGGGCTGGCTTAGATCCTCTAATTGGTTTTCCAGTACTTGTGTGCGTTGGTTTCAGCCATGCGTGGAAGCATCATGCAACCCATCTATTTCTTCAAGCCTCGATGGGCGGGGGTAGCAGGGACGGTGAATTTCAATATTCAAACAACCCTGTTACTGGTTGTAAACGATTGATCTTTATCACCCACATGTTGAATCCGTCAGGGTGGTAATCCTTCGATTCATCTTCACTGTCTCGTCCATGCCCATCGGGGCTTGGAGAAATAGATTGGGCTGCATGGTGCTTCCACGCAGAACTGAAACTGACCACACATGAATATTGGTAATCCGCTTAGAAGGACTAAGATTGCCCAGGCAAAGTGATGTGAGTCAGACCATCAAATGCATATAAGTCTTTTGGTTCCATTAGGCGGCAGGGCTTGAGATGTCATTTTATCTCAATGTTGGGTAAAAGTCACAAAACTGGCCTAAACAGTGTTGACAGGAACATTAAACCACAATTCAACCAATCAACCACTCCTCTTCACAGTCGCATCGTCTGCCTTGCGATTAGCGCAACATGATGCGACCATTGTCAGTTAATTATTTGATTATTAATTGTTTTGGGTTTAATGACACGTCAACCCCAGTTTGTAATTTTGTCTCGTCTCCCAGAGTGTGTGTGTGTGTGTGTGAATTCGGGTTTAACGTCGCTTTCAACAATTTTTCAGTCATATCACGACGGTGTCTGGTTGCGACAGGGAGCTCAATGCTCACGTTTATAGTGCTGCCTCACTGAAGTATCATGTCCCAGACACATTACATGATACCACACCCATTCACATTATCCTGACACTGGATCGACCAGTCCTAGCTCTACCCCGTAAATCTGAGTGCCAAGCGAGGAGCAGCTAGTACCATTTTTAACGACTTTGGTATGTCGCGGCCCGGGATCGAACCCGAGACCTCCCGTTCCCCGGAGCGGACACTCTACCAACTGAGCTATCGGGGCCGGTCGTCTCCCAGAGAAAGGGAGACAAAAATATAGAAGAGATCGTAGGTTAAAGTAAAGGACAGAGAAGAAAATGAATGGAAGTGTAGAAACAGAAGGAATAAGAGCACTCCCCTCTACCTTTACCTGCTGCAAGGATAGCAGGTCTTACCCAATTGTCAGTCACAGTGACGCAAGACTTACGTCACCTTTACCTTACGCTAGGAACGCATTTGAACATGAGAGCAGACCGTGGCTGATCGTGATACCTGAAATTGAAAAATCGTGATTGGATTGCATCCGAGCGCAACGAATCGTACCAGAACGTATCGACTCGTCACCTCGTAGCCAAACCTGAACTTTCAGAGAATATTCCACGACCAGCTACGAATGGCCAATCGTGGCGTTCGTAACGGATCGCACGACAGTGGGAACCTAGCATAAGTTTATAGTAATTAGCCAGCGTGGTCTAAACAACACATTATTAATAAAGACAAAAAATGAGTGTGATAAATACTTTGAACGTTAAATATGTTCTATAAAACTGTTACTGAAACCAAATAATAAATTCCGGTATTCAATGAAGGTCTGTTACCATTAAACCAAGATTCCTATTTTTTTTTTTCTTCTTTTTTCTTTTTTCTCCTATTACTGCTACTCGCTCACATCTGAGCATTACGAGCAGGATTTCCTGGGTGGTAACCAGTACTTTTTTTTAATTATTTTATTTTTTTTGAAGCAATGTGGATGAAGTGCCTTGCTCAAGGACACAACACTTTGGTCAGCGTGAGGCTCGAACCCGGAACCTCTCGATCACAAATCCGATGCGCTACCACTGCACCAAAGCGCTCCTGCACCAAAGCGCTCAAATTTGGTCTGACCAGCTTATCCAGATCAGAATCAGCCTAGCCAAATAGGAATTCTTATTTGGTCTAAACAGAGTTTAGCCAGATCCAGAAACTGGCTAAACTAAATTTTAGTTTAGCCAGATCCAGAATCTGCCTAGGCCAAATAAGAATTCCTATTTGGCCTAGCCAGATTCCGGATCTGGCTAAATTCCTATTTGGACTACGACATATACAAGTATCCGGAAACAAAACAATCAATTAATGTTACGAGGTCTGCTGACAGCCGGCTGGCACCAGACTTTTAGGTCTAGTGACAGCCGGCTGTCACCAGACCTAAAAGTCTGCTGACAGCCAGCAATAATATTTGTTCAATAGTAAGTACATTTGTATTCCTTTTCCGCTTTTAAAATTATTCTTTTTCATCAGATACTATACTACTTTCAAAACTGGGTTATATAATGAAATCAAAGTACTGAAACTACTGAGGAAAGTTGATTTATGAGGATTACTTATTATGATAACAATGTCAGTCGTAGATCAAGCAGTTATCTAGATATTCAAGTTGTTGAGAAGGTCCCAGAATGTTAAAAAATTCGACGAAGAAAAAAAATCATCGATTGTTTAGAGTATAACGACAGGTCAGCCCTTATGGATCATTTTTCGCGTTTCCAAGAGAAAGGGAGAAAAGAGATAGAAGAAATAGTAGAGGGGATGAAAGCGAGGGACAGAGGAGAAACACGAAAATGAATGGAAGTGTAGAAACAGAAAAAATAACAACAACATCACCCCCACCCCCCTCTCTACCGTTACCTGCTGCAAGGACAGCAGGCCTTGCCCAAATGTAAGTCAATATCATCTGGACTCCCCAGTGACACAAGCTGCACATCACCTTTGCCTTACCCAACAGTAGTATGGGCATCACTTGGGCATCATGGACTGCGCATGCGCAGCATTTGTATCACTTCCGGTGAAACGTAAGCGAAACGATTAGATGACGAAACTACCCTAAATATCGGACGAGTGTTCGAATGACGTAACTCGCGGTAATTACGCCGTAAGTATCCTAAATTTTGAGGCGAAAGATGTTCCCGCGGATTGGCAAAGTTCGCCGTCCCTGATCAGGTCGGGGGTGATCGGGGTCTACCCCGTTCGCTCGAGCGATCCTATCCCAATATTTAGGGAGATACTACCCGGTATAGTATTGATGAAATTAAGTCTCTCACCCGCAAACCAATTATCGCCTCGAAAACCGGGAAACAATGGAAGGTGTTGGAAGAGCGCGATTTGATGAACTTCGATTACGAAGAATGGACTGCGTCCCGGGAAAAAAAAAGTTTGGTTCGTTCGATTTGAGGTTTCACGTCCCCGTCAACGCCGTATAGATCATTTTGGGGACGTTGCTCCCAGTCGCGCGAGACCTTTACCGGACATATCTACGACATTTGTATCTCGGAGAATCTTTCTCGGCTACGGAATTTATACGGATATCAGGGGGGCGTAGCCAGAGCAAAAAAAAAAAGTATTGATCAATACAGAGCGAGTTTGGTCATGTCTAAATTATCTCATCTGATTGGTTGGAGCAATGAGTTAAACCTTTCTGCGTGCTGGTCAAGACCTCAGTTTCAAAATGAATTCGTGTTGTAAAGTGTCAAACCACGCGATAGAAAAACATCTTTACTCCGAGAGTATGGGAGCTTATGTCTTTTCAAATAGACGTGTCATGTTTGATAGTATCAAGAAGTGTTTGGATAAGCCTGACAAAAAGAACGTGTGCGGTAAAAGGCTCGAACTCATAAAAACCTTTACTTTTGACATAGGAATTTTGGGATACAGCAGACGAACGAGCAACACCATTAAAGTCGTGTGTACTCAAACCAGGAGAAAAACGCTTGTCATAACCGCTTATCCGATAGTGACATTCATCGAACGTGTTTAGACACGTTGTATCCAATCAGCGACAGCCGTGAAAGAACCAATCGGATTGTACCGCATAAGTATATATACCTCGTTCGCGCGGTACTGTGTCATTCAATAAGGAAACATGGCAAACTACAGATGTCGGTTCAGTCTCGGGAATGATCGTTACGTGGAGGTGCACGAATGGAAGGGCGAGTTACGGGTCGATTTCAGGGAGTGGAAAGACGATAAACCGACTAAGAAAGGAATCAGTCTAAACTTGATGCGGTGGAAGAATTGGCTCGATCAGTTGGAATACGTGGATAAGGCATTAGAAAAGAAACAGGTCTATAGATGTCATCTCGGAGGGAACGTATTCTGTAAGATCGGCGAAAATAGTGTCTGCGTAGATATAAGACAATACTGGAAACCACGGGACGAAGTTGTACCAACGAAAACGGGAATATGCTTGAGGCCATCGGAATTCAATCGTTTGAAAGACTTGTTATCAGAAATAGGAAATACATTGCCCGAACTCAACCCAGTGGTCCCTTGCTTTCTGCAAAGTGACCATTTGAATCAGTTGGGAGCTTTACAGTGCTCAGAGTGCAATCCGAACGATTACCAAAACTGGTGAAGACAGTGACACGAACGAAAGTAAATTGTCATAAACACGAAACAGACGTATACAACGCGTCATAATTATGGAGCATGATTGCGAATACGTGACAGAATATAGAGTGATAGACCCCAAATGACAAATATAAATATGTTTGGTATGGCAATGATGACTTTGGCGTTGTTGGATGAACTGTTGTTATGGCTGAGGTGTTTTCAATTACGACGGGAAGCCAGGGAGGCTGCGGAGCGCTTTATAGAAGCGTTTGAGAGACACGATGACGATGTATCGCACTTATATAGCGTTATATTGTAAATTACATGCATACTTTTTGAATATTTGTTTCAAACTTTATATATCCATTGTTTCCACGTGACACAGTATACACACTTGTTTTCATCGTTTTGTATCCTATAGGTTTAGTATCGTTTTATAGTTTTGTAAGAATATTCGTTTGCCATAGTCTTCGTTAAAATAAAGATGACTGACTGGAAGCAATATTTATCTTCCTTGTATTTTAATCCCAAATCCCCAGGCAGTTACCTAGGGCCGGAGAAACTGTACCAGATCGTCAAAACTCAAGGCCAATTTAAAATTGGCAGGCACCGCATACGCAAATGGCTGCAAGACCAGGAGTCGTATTCCCTGACTAGAGGCGCCAGACGTAAATATACCCGGTCTAGGGTAATTGTGGCTGGCATTGACAGTCAGTGGGATATGGATCTGATGGATATGGTTGACATTTCCAAACAGAATGACGACTATCGATACGTACTGGTCTCCATAGACATTTTCTCTCGTTTTGCTCATTGCCGGCCCGTAAAAAGTAAAAAAGGGGTCGATATTGTCACAGCCCTACAAGTCATTCTTAAAGGACCGAGAAAACCTAACACGATTAGGACTGACCGAGGTATGGAATTCCGTAGTAAAGAGGTCAATACATATTTAAAAAACAAAAACATCCATCATTTTTACGCCCTGAATACGGAGACCAAAGCAAATTACAGCGAACGGTTAATCAAGACTTTAAAACATAAGTTGTTTAGGTATATGATGAAAAATAGAACGCAGCGGTATGTCGACATTCTTCAAGATGTAGTTCACAGCTATAATCAAACCGTACATAGAAGTCTCGGTCAACCCCCGGCTTCCATTTCAAAGGAAAACGAAGGCGAAAGTAGGCTGCAGCAGTATTTATTGAGACAGGCCGGGGACAAATCGAAAAAAAGAAGCAAACGGAAAACCAAAAAGCAGTACAAATTTAAACTCGGTCAAACGGTACGCATATCGCACGTGAGAACTTTATTCGATAGAGAATATTCGCAAAAATGGACTGGCGAAATATTTAAAGTCAGCTCGCGTTTTAGAAGAGAGGGTATCCCGGTTTATAGGCTCGAATCCTGGGATGACGAAAAAGTGGAAGGTACCTTTTATGAACAGGAACTTCAGAAGATTCGCGTGGACGATTCTACCGAATATTACACCCAAGAGATATTAAAAAGACGCGTCCGAAACAAGCGAAAAGAAGTTCTCGTTCGCTGGTTGCACTGGCCCAAGAAATATGACAGCTGGATTCCGGAAGAAGACGTGAAAGACTACTCGTAGTCAGAAATCACGTGAATTTATGTCGGACAAAATAGACATACACACCAATTCGTATTCATTGTTTGACAAGACGCCAAGATGAAAATTACCAACGTGGTATATAGCGCCCAATTAAATTGTCCGATCGACCTGATAGAATTATGTCAACGTATATGGAACGCTCGATATGACCCGAGATCTTTTCCAGGTCTTATATGGCAGCATAGAACTATCGGTGGCAACTGTCTCGTGTTTTCCAGTGGTGCTATCAACTGCAATGGAAGAGCCTCAGACGTAGAAGAGGGACGGAAACGTTTGCGCAGATATGCCAGACAGCTTCAAACACTAGGTTATCCCGCCAGCCTAGGAACGGTTAGGATGTTGACAGCGTCTGCCAGTCACTCTCTTAGCGCTGAATTGGACTTAAAGGCGTTGGCTGAGGAAAGAAGTGTAGTGTACGAGCCAGAGTTGTTTCCGGCTCTAAATTTCAAAATAGATGTCGTAAATTTTTGCTGCTTTCATACCGGTAAAGTGGTAATCACGGGTATCAAATTTATGAATCAAATGGATGACGTGGTTTTACCAACACTGATCGAGCTTGAGCTCTATACTCGTAAGAAGCAGTGACAAGAAACGCCGACTAAAATCATGGAACATTCCAAAGTTTTCCGTTCCATTCGCTATTTAGCGACCTTGAGAGATGCCTTACCCGTGGATCGTAGAACCCTGTTACGAAATATTACTCGATTGCAAATGTCATCCATTAGAGAGGTAGCCAAAAGACTGACCAACGGAACGATCAATCCTCTAAGAAGGGATGCAAGACTCTTCGAAAGGAGAAGGCTCGCGCTAAGAACGTTAGGGTCGAATAGAGTTAGTTTCCAGAGAAAGAAAGCATTGGTAAACAGACATTCGTCGTTCATTCCGTCTATGCTGAGAAGCGTTTACCTGATACAAACCATCGTGGACGAGATCCGAACCACCGCAGAAACATGACAGATTTTTACGCTTATCTCAGTAGCAAAGACTCTTTGGATTTACGTAAGAACAACAACCCTTCCGACTTTTGGATCCAATTTCATAAAACCTATACTCTGGACGGTCACTGGGTGTGCGCTCTCAAACAGATATCTTTGACGTTAAACTTTACGCCTAGATCAAAAAGAATATATCTCTGTTGCGATATCGTGGAGGAATCCTACGTAAGAAACAGAACTATACCGGTGTTGAGAAATATCGAGATCGACAACAGATATAAAAAACTCAAATCTGACAGGTTTGAAGACGCCATCTATCTTCCCGTAAACGTGTCAAACTTGACCGCCCTCAGATTATATCTACTAGACGAGGATTTACAACCCGTCACTTTCGATTCGAACGATCTGCATTGCGTGTTACATTTTAAACAAAATGGGCTCAGTCGAAGTGTACGATATTAAATCGCAAAAATGGGTCCCCTATATACCAGACTATGACAAATGGTACCAACATTTTAAAGACTTGAGCGACGGGTACGTTCAACCCGATCACCTCGGTCGTTACGTGGTGGGCGTGGGTGAAAGAAACAGAAAATTGAAGGAAAGTCAAAGACCCGTGGTAAAATTGGTCAGCCCGGTCGCTCAAGCGGTAGAGATGGCCAAATCCGACATAGAACGTAAGAAAGAAGGTGGTAAGAAGCGTAAGAAGGGAACGGTTGCCAGAAAAGCATTACCCAAAGAATTTAAACGGTACGCTTACAACCCGGAAGATCAAGTTTAACGAACAAAATGGACAATTGTCATCAAGAAAATTTATCGTTATTTTCATTACCACCATCAGATACAGCTTTTCAGTCTAGAGAATGGATCGAATATCGACCTTCAAATCAAGTCACTTCCACCTCAGCGATAGATTTTAACATTCCTCCTCAGTCATCCGCTTACGTCGATCTCAAACACAGCGTGTTAAACGTGAAACTGCGCTTGACAGATGCTCAAGGTGTTCCGGTAAAAGAGGACCGATCTCTCGGACTGATAAACCTTCCATTGCACACGATATTTAGACAGGTAGACGTCACGTTTCAGCAGACATCGCTGTCTCATATCGGAACTAATTACGCTTACAAAAGTTACATAGATACAATTCTTAAAACCAATCAAGCCACGCAGGAAAATATACTGTCCAGTCAGCTTTTTTATAAAGATACGAGATATAACCCAGACGCGGTAAATGCCAGGCTTGGCGGTAACGTGGGACTTTTCGAAAGATACCTCGCAACGAAAGAAGGGAAAATTGTGGATCTGGAAGGCCCATTATTCCTCGATCTGTTTCAACAGCCAAGACTGTTGGTGAATGGCGTCAGTATTGGGATAAAATTGTGGCCGGGTCAGGACGCTTTCAGACTGATGTCCGACAGTCCAGATCCCGACGAAAAAGTTCAGATCTTGGATGTTAGATTTAAACTATGCGTACAGCGTTTAAATGGAGGAGTTTTAGTAGCTCACGAAAAACTCTTTCAAGATCAACCCGCCCTCTACCCGTATCTAAGGTCAGAGATAAAGACTGCCTCCATAGCTCCAGGACAGTACGGATTCAGTGCTGACGACATTTTTCAAGGCCTCGTTCCGAGCAAACTCGTGGTAGGACTGGTGTCTAGCGCGGCGTACACCGGCGATTACAAGAAAAACCCGCTAAACTTTCAACCGTTTGACTGCAGTTCAGTCGGGTTGTACGTCGATGGACAGTCATACCCCTCTCAGCCTTTGCAACCCAATTACAGCGCCGATCAGTTTGTGGACTGTTACAGAACTTTGACGCTCTTCAGAAAAGATATTAACGTGAGTAGAGGCGATTACAAACACGGATACTGTCTCTATGTACTAGACGTAGATCCTTACTATACGTTCAACACTAAAAGAAAAGGTCATTGTCGGCTGGAACTCAAGTTCGCGACACCCTTGCTGGAAAGCGTCACCCTTATCATGTACGCTACATTTCCGGAAATTCTCCACATAAACCAAGCCAGATCCGTGTACTTAAAATGAATAACCTTCAACTACAAAGTATTCTAAGAGGGTACCCCGTCAGAATTTGTTCAGTCGATAATGTTAAAAAGGAGAGATTCGTGATCGCCAATACGGACAAAAGCGGTGGACCGGGCAAGCATTGGGTTGCATTTTACTTTAATGAAAGTGGACACGACGAATTCTTTGATTCTCTCGGTAACACAGCGGAGTACTATAATTTTGGACACGTATTACGGAAACCGTATTTAAGGAACAGAAATCGCTTACAAGACTTTGGTTCTGATACGTGTGGCCAGTACTGTATATATTATGTCGTGTGCCGATATGTCGGAATGTCATTGAAAGATATCGTAAACACGTTTAGCGTGAGAGATTTAGAGATGAATGATAGATTTGTGAGAACATTTGTAAATACAACGCAACTATAATGTAGTTTTACATCGCTTTATTTCAATAAAACTTTTATAACAAAAATATTGTCTTTGTTTTAAAATGATATCCAGTCCACGAATTTATCAGCCTTTGCTTTTTCTGCCTTTTTCTCCCGTTTCCCCGGGGGTGGAGGCGCGAACACGGTTTGGCTCTTTGGCTCGGTCTTCTTTCTCTTCACCATAGCGGGGGGTGGTTTAGTTTCCTCCTTCTGAAAGTGAGAAGATGTCGTTTGCCTTTCTACGGAAGGCTCTCCTTTAACATTCAACATCCTTTTGTATTTATCGTAGGGGACAAGTACTAGCTTTTCCATCTCTATTTGAGTACTGCTCCTAAGTAAGGTACGACTATATTCAGAAGGGTGTAAATAAATCGTTGTTTATCCGAAACGGCCTTTTTCTTGTGATGATAACCAACGGTTCTATCTCCCAACAGGTGTAAAAGGCGTCTCTCGCGTTTAAGCGCTTTTTTCTGTGCCGAGGTCAACTTTATCTTGAATTTCACGACGTTATGCGCTATCTGACTTATCGCTCTCAGTTGCTGTCTGGTAATCGTTCGCAGTAGTACCTTGCGTTGACCCGGTGTAGTTTGGGCAAATAAAAGCAAAAAGTGACGTTCTTGTACGAGTAGCTGAACCATGGTTCCTCTTGTAGGTCTGTTTCTTGTTCTTACATCAGTCGATAAACCACGGGGTCTTCATCCGGGAATATGCGAGTTCTAAGACGATATCTGTTGTCAGCATGAGGACTCATATCTACCACAAAATAGCCGTGTTTTTCGGTGCTGAGAGCATCTTCGTACGCTCGTAAGAATCCTTTCGATTTCCCGGGATGCAGCTGGCGTCCTAGAATTGCGACTTGAGACGCATCTCGTAGATTTTTCAGAAGCACCATATACCACGTGTTTAAAGCTATCGTTCTGGCATGTTTACCTCCCGGATATAAGTTCTGAGTTATCAGTATCACGCTGACGCATTTGTGATGGGTCCCTTGCGTAAATAATAATTCCATGTCTTTGTTGCTCATAACTTGGTGCATTAGATCATCGATGACGATAAGCTTATGACGCTTGTCTTTGGTAAACTCGTCAATTTCTTCGGTAGAGGGTAGACCCCGTTTACTATAAAAATTGGGTATCGTCCGTTCCATGTCGTCGAAGAGATCTTGGTGTATGCCGTAGCAGTATAATACTTGGGTAGGTGGTTCTCTCGTATACATGTATTGCAAATTATTCAGGAACTTGTACACCCACCTCGTTTTACCGCTACCCGTTTGACCACTGATACACATGCTAGAGCAAGGTTCGAAAGGCAGGGTACAGCTCATTTTTTAAGTTTTGGGCTGGGTAAGGCGTAACCTATGCAACTACTCAGGAGGCTTATCCAAAGCTCGGTAGATCCGTTTTGTAAAGACAAATTAACTATAGAGGTGATGATGATGACGTATACAATGATCATCTGGCAAAAGTAGACTATTTCCGCTTTAGGTATACGGGCACCTAACAAGTGCCACCTCTCCGAATTTGATCGATTTTCTTCATCTGATCTGGGTTCATAAATAAATGCTTCCCTTTCGGGTTGATGGGGCTCGTTTGTTTCCATATTCTTACGAGGGGAGTGAAATGAAAATGAAGAATGTCTGTTCTTACTAACATTTATTTGTTCGCAGTTAACTAGTGACGTATATTACAAGGATAGAAATGAAGCATTGGAACGCTTCGATTTATACATTTTTCATAAATACATAGTAAATAAAAAAGTCATATGTTAACAATTGTTATATAACTTACTCATGTTTTCATGTAACAAAGATGTAACTGAGTAACAACGAGATATCCATACCATATACGGTAAATATGTTCTATAAGCAAGGCCTACACCACAGAACTGAAAAAACATGGAGTGCACATAACTTCTGGGCCAGACTAGCTAGTTTCGGCCAATTTGGCCTCATCAATCCTGTTTTAGTGACCACGTCTATTAAGCAAGCAATCTGTCTTAAGCAAGCAGGCGTTTGTTTTCCAAACGGGGTAAACGCAATAAATTTCACCCGTATTAAGCAATCGCCTGTCTTAAGCAAACACATTTCGGTAATCCTTTAAATGTTTGCTTAGTACGGGTTGGACTGTACTGCATACAATGGAAAAAAAAAAATCACTTCAACGAAAAACGAAACGGGTTGATGCAAGAAATTGTTACGACCGTGACAAAACATGAAACAGTCTGTTCAAAAATCGAAACGTGTCCTATGGTAAAACGCGTGTTAAACAACAAAAATACGAACGGTAGTTACAAAAATGTGAACGGTAAATTACAAAAATCAAAACGCCTCTGGTACATTTCCAGAGTGGCTGTTACCAAATATCAAAATCATTCCAAATAATATAAACACTAATAGTCGTATAACTTATATAAATGAAATATACTTTTAAGAAAAGTGTCAATAAAACCATTGACGATCGAACGTCATCACCAGTGACAGTAACAGCACATTGTAAATATCGCATTCTGAATGCAACAATACCGAGATGATATCGACGAAAAATGAGAAGCTTAATACAAGATATTGAAACGACGTTAACAAAAGTTGAAACGGCCTGATGGGGTAAATGCAATAAATTCCACCCGTATCAAGAAATTGCCTGTCTAAAGCAACAGCATTTCGATAATCTCTTAAGTGCTTGCTTAATACGGGTCGGACTGTACTCTATCCAATACAAACAACCACATCAACGAAAAACGAAACGGGTTTGTGCAAGAAATTGAGTCGACCTTGACAAAACATAAAACAGTTTGTTCAAAAATCGAAAAGTGTCCTTTTTTTTTTTTTTGGTTTGGGTTTTACGGCCCTTTCAAGATTATTTCACTCATATCGAGCCAATCGTTAATCATAGGTGGGCGAAAACCGGAGTACCCGGAGAAAAACCACCTGACCTTCCGTTGCAGAACTTGGCGTCTCACATGTGTCCCGAGCGAGGCTCGAACCCACGGCAATGAGAGACCTAATGATCAAGAGTCAGCGCTCTTATCCATTAGGCCACGGAGGCCCGTTCGAAAAGTGTCCTAACACAGTAACATAACACATTGTAAATATAACATTCTGAATGTAACAATACCGAAGTGTTATCGACGAAAAATGAGAAGCTTAATACAAGATATTGAAACGACAGTAAAATAAAACTTCTATTGTATCGATTGTAAATAATGATGTACAAAAATAAAACATTCTGAATGCAACAATACCGAAATATATCGACGAAAAATGAGAAGCTTAATCAAGATATTGAAACGACAGTAAAAAAAAAAAAAAAAAAAAAACTTCTATTGTATCGATTGTAAATAATGATGTACAAAAATGAAAACGTGTTCTACGGTAAAATAGGTGTAAACGTGCAAAAATAACAACGACTGTGACACAAATATAAACATTAATTTCAAAAATCTAAACAGCTCTCACACATTTCCAGCACACCTAACGCAAAAATCAAAACGACCCTTTCTTTTAAAAGCCAAAAGGTACAGTGTCATAGTTTTCCAAACGTCTTCGTTTGGTATAAACCATTTGATAAGTTTTTTCTTCTTTACGATTTATCAATATTCTTTTTCGTTTTTCCCTGCAAATTTTGTTTGGATTAGACACCGTGATATTCGGACAACTTTGAGGACTGGTTACTATTCGTTTGACACTGTCAAAATTTATTAATTGAGAATTAGTGTAATTCAAAGTGAATCCTCTGATTTTACAAATTTCTTTTTTAGTGTTAGTTTTGTAGGCGTAATTTTTTGGCCCCCCAGACACAAACTCTACAATGTGCTCCCCAGTTTGCAATTCATCCGTGAGTTCGCCCAGGTAGTCTCCCAGGGGAGGGTCATACTGACCGGGACGGCTCACGTAAATAACGCTGTCCGTATCGTAATACAGGACCCGTCTGTCTAACTGTTCTAGTACACTGTAAAGTTTGAGTCTGGCCCAGCACGTCGTAAATGTAGCCAAATAGATGTTTGTCTTGTTGTCTTCTGGCTGACAATCTTTCTTATATAACCATTCGATTTGTATGGTGTCATTGGTCAAGATGTGAAAATTAAGAGGTTGTTTCATTGGATCGGTGAATAGCTGGAAGAATAAATTTGCTTCCGTTTCGTGGAAAAATTCTGACTGGCGCATATTTAGCCTCTGTCCAAACTTGCCCCAAAAACTGTTGAGGCATAATTTGGCCAGTTGCCTCAGTCCGGGGTTCTTTACGATGTTTTCCCGATTCAAAGAAACGCCCTCTTTTACGAAATACTGCGAAATGTAGCGTTCCATGTCGTTTTCGTTTTGGATCCAGTCAGGGGGACCGCTGGCTTCTTGTTTAAACTTGAGGAACGTGTTAATATACTGAGCGAACAGTCCCCCTTCTCTGGTTTCAGGGTCGTATTGGGTCGTTTTCTCCCAGTGGTAAACTTCGTATATTTTGGACAGAGTGTACCCTAGTCTAATAGCCGTTTCAATCTCCGGAGTACACCACGTGCCAGTCAACTCTCTTTCCTGATCCGAACAAGCGCAATGATTTTGGTTTTCGGTATCCGCGCAGGTCCTACATAAAGGAAATTTCAGCTTGCCATTGGACCTTGCCATTAAGGTAGCACAGGGTGGTACAACCCTCTAGGAGGGAGTATCTTGACCTTGGCAATGCCGAAATAGTCCTTTATGTCCCCAAAGTCTTTCGTGATGATAGCGGGGTGACCTACGGGATAGCGACTGTACTTATTCACCCAAGGGTACAGACTGGTGAAATCGACATATTTAACGCGTTCGTTTTCGGACGTTTTGTAGTAGAGTTGACTCGCATTGGTGCGACCCCCGAAGAAACTATCTCTAGGATCCAGTCTGTCCATTAAATCTAGTTGATTAATGAAATTTTGGAGGTCAGCGTTTTGTTTTTTCATATTTTGAAATTCGTGTTCCCAAATGCAAACGTATCTCATTCCTAACCGTTCTATATATGCCTTCTTTTTCATGGTCAATGCAAACAATTCTTTAACAGATTGGTTGGTGAGTGGATGGTACGTGTCTTCCCTGTTTTCCGAGAAGCATTCAACACAGCCATGAAACAGACACCCTTGATATTCGTAGGCGGTGTTTGTTTCAGCGCAATATCCGTCCAACTTGTATCGGGTGCCTGGTAAGGTTTTTTCGCCAGTATTCAAAGCGTGTTGAATGCGGACATTGTCGACACGCGACATCCACTCCAACCACTGTATGGACGTTTTACTATATTGATCGTTGTAACCACCGGGAGGGATTTTCGCGATAGGCGTGCTTACGAACTCTTTCGCACCCACTCTCTCCCCTTTCAGTTCGGATTCGTGGACCCATTTGTCGCTTCGGAAAATGAACAGTTTCCCGTCAGACATTTTGGCGGGAATCCATTCATTTTGCCCTTCTATTTTCACCTTCCACTCCTCTTCAATAAACTTTGTTCTGAAAACGTTCATGCATACCGATGCAATTGTAATTGAGTCAAATGGGTCCACGGCCCCGTCCCATTTCTTTTCTAATTTATCTCTATCATTCATGACACCCGTAGCATTCATCAACAACTCTCTAAATTTCAAACACGCCTTTCTCAATATATCAACATCGCTACGACAATACTCTAACATTTCTTTTCTAAAATCAAATACGTCATCCTTTCTATCATTCAACCACTCTAACAATTCCTTTCTCTCTTTCTCACCCATGAAATTGTGTCCGTAATATTTCGCATCCGGGTATGGTCCCACATAATTTTGATTCTCTAAAGTATTAAAATAATGTGGGAACCATCCCTTCTTCAACTCTGTCAGTCCAAACGCATCGGGTAATGACGACAATTTCATGGGCAAGAAGTTGAGACTGTCAATCACCTTGATATGTAAATCTCGCTCCACCGTCATGTACATTATTTTCGAACCGCTATAAATGATTTTATCGGGCCGCATGGATTGGTCTATGAGGTACTCTAACAAAAAGTAACCATCATAGCCTTTCATGTTGTGGGCAATGACTTTGAAGTATTTATGATGGTCGGAAAACAACCATTCGCCAAACTTTTCTGCGGTATCCGCTCCTCGAAAAGTGACCTCCCGAAAACCGCATTTACCGGGACAAGGACCATCGTCTTCGTTGTCATCACATTCCGGGCAACGGGTACCGCATTTTTCGCAAACAGATTTCGGGGTCAAAGGATCATTAATACAATTGGGGCATACGGAATGAGCCACGACAAAGTTTGGCCGATGTGTGGCTTTTCTGCACCACGAGGCGTTACAATGGCGACATTTGGAGCAAGATTTACATAACTGTTCCGATTGACAGTCTTTACAATCATTCTTTTTCAAGGGCTGATAATTCTCACACTCCGCTCTCTCATCCTGGCTACATTCGAAATCGGCGAAAATATATTTTGGAATGAATTCTTCCTTTGCCGATGTAGATCTTAAATAACATAGATGATCGTCCATCACATACTTGTGACAAGAGGAACACAGATGTTCACCGCATTGGTGTTCCTCTGTCTTCCTCTTGTCTTTACGAATAACTTTATAACACACGGGACACTTCCAGTATTTATCGCACTGGGAAGGCCCGCGCGGTTGCCCCTTAGATTTACCTTTTTGATAAACCGGTACTTGTTTATGCTGCACGTAACACGCGTCAGACCGACAGTGCATGTTACAGTCAGGACAAGTGACCGGTTTATCGGTTTTGGGGCAATCGTCTGTCTTACATACTATACAAAACATATCACAATGGTGCTTTTCCCTATCATTAAAATGTTTCAAACAGGTCTGACAAAAGTAGACACTGCAAAAGAAACCGGTAATCGAAGTGATTGAATGAAAGTGGTCATCGTCTACTTGGTAAACGTAAACGCAAGGCCGGTCATCGGTGCTGGGACTGGTAATAAACTTATTACCGAGCCTTGCGCTGACCACCATCACCCTCACTCCGAGTACCGATTCAAATGCCGCTAAATCGTTCAAGCTAGCAGGTCTGTCAAGAGGTACTCCGGCCAGCTGGCTAATGGCTACTGCCAAATCCGTTTGCTCGTGCCTGTCTTTGGCACGAACTTTTTTGTAGAAGTTTTCGGGCACTTTCCTATAATGCAAAATGAGTTCGAGATTTCGTTTCTTCCCTCGGGTTTTAGAAATTTCTGCCCACTCTTCGGGCGTACATTGGTTTAATTTAGCCCAGCTGACCGAAATGGCTCTTGCCAGACACAACTGATCATTATTTACAATCGATACAATAGAAGTTTTTATTTTACATGCATTTGTCTCGCCTTTTAGATTTGTGATCCTTTTTCGGGCACCTCCCTTGGGTAGATCGACGGAACCGATTAAGATGTCGAAACTGTCATCAACGGATAAGTTTTTATTACTGTTGAGGACATTTTCGATGGTTTCCATGACCATGTTCGCGTTGATGTCGTCCCAGGGCTGTAGGGGAACTACGATAGGATCGTGCAATCCTTCGTGTTGAATGATCACGCGACCTAAATCGTTTCCCGCTAACGCGCCCCGGGCTTCATTCAACACTTGGTCGAACATCTCATGCAAACCATCTCTGATGTCCTCCAGTCTTTCTCCGTGATGCTGTTCGTCAATCTTAACCTGGTATCCGCGATCTACCGCTGCATTTTTGGCGTACGTCCTTCTCGATTTCTCTCTAATTTCGTACTTCAGTCCATTGGCTGGTGGTGGGGTGTCGGGTTTGTGAGATGGTCCCGGCTGAGGCTCATCCCCTCTTCCTACCTGTAATTATAAAAATAATAATCGTAATAGTAATAATAATAATAATAACAGTAATAATTATAGCGATAATAATGATAATAATAACAATGACAAAACAACAACAACAACGTCTCCTACTTCTACCCCTACTTCTACAGGTACTACTACTACTACTACTACTACCTCTACTACAAATACTACTATTTTCGACTTCTGTTAATAAAAATAATAACAATAACAAAATATTAAGAATAATGATGGTTATAATAATAGTAATGATAGTAATAATAATAATAACAATGATGATAATAAAACAACAACAATGTATACTACTACTATTTCTAGTGCTACTACTACTACTACTACAACTAATACTACTATTTTCGACTACTGTAAATAAAAATAATAACAATAACAAAATATTAAGAATAATAATGGTTATAAATAATGATTATAATAACAATGCTGATAATAAAACAACGACGTCTACTACTACTATTTCTAGTGCTACTACTAATACTACTACTCCTACTTCTACAGCTACAACTAACACTCCTGCAACTACTTCTACTACTACTACTACTACTACTACTACTTCTACTACTACTACTACTACTACTTCTACAACTACAACTACCACTCCTGCAACTACTACTACTACTACTACTTCTTCAAATACTACTATTTCGACTATTGTAAATAAAAATAATAATAACAATAACAAAATATTAAGAATAATAATGGTTATAAATAATAATAATAATAATGATGATAATAAAACAACAACAACGTCTACTACTACTATTACAACTACTACTATTACTACTACTGTTAATACATATAATGAAAAAAATATTGATAAAATGATGATTACGATGATAATAAAATAATGAGTATTTACCTGCACTACGGAGTTTCCATGCGAATCTTCTCGCTCCCCGCTTATTTCTTTTTGTTCCTCAAACTGGAATGATAATAATGATTGTAATGAACTGACATAACGCATGGCTGAAAATGGATAAAATTATCAGTTTTACAATGGATGCAAGAAAGACATTTTTGAAAACTATGTCTTAACATTAGTGCACATGATTATCGTTAATTAAGATAAAATCGTTGGTTTAATACAATTTTGCTCAGACTTCTTTTAGCAGAAATATGTATGACAGTGGTTAATTTATAGAATTGAATATATTTACCTGTGCCATTTGGCTCAATTCACCGTCTTCAATAACCAACTCCGTAGTGTCCCATTCTTCCATCTGAAAAAATATAACATTTTTACAACAATAACAAAAACGACGACAATTGCTCATCTTGATTAAAGCCCGCTATAAAGAAACAGTTTGTGCATGTAGTGATTAGATTTTTTTTTTTAAACGAAAAGTAAAGAAAAGACCTGATACAATATACCATCTAATATTTTTTATCAGGACGAATGTTTGAAAAAAACAACAACAGTAAAGCGATTTATTAAATAAACAGAAATCGATAGAACCGCCATGTCGAAAGCAGTTCTATCGAGCCCCCACAATCTATGTTTTGAGCAGAAATAAGAAAAATAGCACAATTTTTCATCTTAAAAAATCCATATAAGCAGAAAAAATGTATTTGTATAGGCGTGTTTTTTGTAATGGATTAGATTTTAAATACAGAAAGGACAGGACACCATCTAATATATATATATTTTTTTTTTTTTCAATCAGAACGTGTGTTGTAAATGAAAAGTAATTTATCAAAAGAACAGAAATTTACCCGTATATCCTGACTTAAATCTCCATCTTCAATCACGAGCACTGTCTCATCCCTTTCTTCCATCTGTAATAATAATAATAATAACGATAAAAATAATAATGATAATTATAATAGTGATAAAAATAAAAATATTGTGGGGGCTTGGCGAGACCGTCTCGATGATGCGGTTCTTTCGAGTACCCACAATCTATGTTTAAGATCCGAAATAAGAACAATAATGTATACCCCTACAAATCCCAGTTTTCCTAAATAAAAGCGGGGTTTCAAGGGGTCGAAATTTTCAGGCGTGTTTTCGTGAAACAGAGAAAAGTTAATTAAAATTCTTACCTTTCCCCGACCAAGTCTAAGAGACGCGTTTTTAAATGCATATTAAATACAGTTGAAAGCCATATAGTTTTAACCCGGGAATTTTAACACAATACATTACGAAAACACGTCTATACAATTACACCGCGAATTATAACGCCGAAAAAAAAAAAGAAAAGTAAATTTTAAGATGAAAAAAATATGGAGATTTCTTTATTTTTTGCTAAAACATAGATTGTGGGGGCTTGGTAGGACCGTTTCGATGAGGCGGTTCTATCGAGTATCCACGATCTATGTTTAAGATCCGAAATAAGAAAAATAATGTATACCCCTGCAAAACCCCAGTTTTAGTAAATAAAAGAGGGGGTTTCTAGGGACCGAAATCATTTTGGGCGTGTTTTCGTGATGGAACGTATATGAAACATGGAAAAGATAATTAAAATTCTTACCTGCCCCGACCATTCGCCATCTTCAACACAGGACTGCGCCAGTGTGTCCATTTCGTCATCAAAACTTAAAGCATTTGATGCTTCGTCCATTTCTATTTGTTCTCTTACAAAATCCAGCGCGAGTTCGAAATTAACAACACTTTCCATCTTTATCACTCAACTGCTAAAACGATATTAAAACATTAGGACGGACGTGCGCGTTCTTACGAGGAAGCTGAAATCAAAACGAGGCTATCGTCTCCCATTGGCCGATTTTCGACACATTCGGAATGTTGCTTGGCAACTAGTTTTTGATTATTGATAAACGCCGCCATTATAATGGTCAAGGCGTTGTTATTATGATGTAACGCGGGAACTAATTAAGATGACTTTCTCTGCGACTGCACCTGTCAGTAGTAATATCCTAAATGTTGGGATGGAAGACTGCTGCTACCGTGCAACGTTAAAACAACGTCGTTTCGCTAACACGCGCAACAATTCGCGTTAACGACGGACTGTCTGACCGCCCCCCGCCTATCGGGGCTTGAAGAAAATGATGGGCTGCGTGATGCTTCCACGCAGAGCTGAGTCCGACCACACACGAGTACTGGTAAACCGCTTAGAGGATCTAAGCCTGCCCAGGCAAAGCGGTGCTAGTCGGACCGTCCATGCTTATAAACCCTATTGGTTTCATTGGACGACAGGGCTCGAGATAATCAGAGGTACGCTCCGGACAAGCTTTATATTTCACCCCGTCTCCGCTATGCCCCTTAGTCGTTGGTTGGACATAAAACGGACAAGCGCGTACACACACACACACACACACACACACACACACACACACACACACATGCGTATAAGACGCCGTGGTATACAACGTTGCACCAACGTCGCGTCATCGATTTTTTCCTTTCAGAACCGACTCATTAAGGCGGTTCTATCGAGTACCCACAATGTATGGGTCACGTGTGTGACGCCGAGTTCAGCAACGGAAGGTCAGGATTTTTTTCTCCGGGGCACTCCGGTTTTCGCCCACCTCTGAATAACGATCGACTCGGTATGAGTAAAAAAGTCCCGTCACACCGCGCAGACTTTGCGGACGTATTAAATCTATTTCGTTTGGGTAAAAATATTTCTATGTCGAAAACGGGGCAAAATGATTGATCCGCCCCCCCGCCCATCGGGGGCTTAGAGCCGCGAGTCGGCCCGACCACGCGTATAAACTCTATCGTTTTTATTAGGCGGCAGGGATTGAGATGTCATTTCAGCGCAATGTCGGCTCGGAAGCAACGTCTCCAAAATGACCTAAATTATGTTGACGGGGACGTTAAACCTCAAATCGAACAAACATGTTTGATAAAAACTTTTTTCTCAGCTGCAGCCCATTCAGAAGCGAGCGTGTTTAGAAATTTAAACGATAACATCAGCCTTCTAAACGCTATCTTCCAGCGAGTTTCATTGTTTTCTAGTTTAAAGGCGATAAGCGTTTCGCGCTGAGTGTCGGAGACAATCGATTTGTCAATATCGCAGGACTGCACCGGGTAGTATTACCCTAAATATTGGGACAGAAAAAAACAGTGTAGATCCCGATCACCCTGACCAGGGTCTGCACTGTTTGTCATTCCACTATTCCACCAGAACACGTTTGCTACATCGCTTGAGATCAAACTTTAGGATATTTACGGTGACCTCCCTTCAGGTGCCCCAATTTTTAGGGTAATTACAGCTGATCAAAAATCCTATCATCATTTGCTTCTCATTTTACGCTCCACTCTCATAATGCATACTGGCTACGCCCCCGCGATATCCGTATAAATTCCGTAGCCGAGAAAGATTCTCCGAGATACAAATGTTGTAGATATGTCCGGTAAAGGTCTCGCGCGACTGGAAGCAACGTCCCCAAAATGATCTATACGGCGTTGACGGGGACGTGAAACCTCAAATCGAACAAACAAAACTTTCTTTTCCCGGGACGCAGTCCATTCTTCGTAATCGAAGTTCATCAAATCGCGCTCTTCCAACACCTTCCATTGTTTCCCGGTTTTCGAGGCGATAATTGTTTTGCGGGTGAGAGACTTAATTTCATCGCTACTATACCGGGTAGTATCTCCCTAAATATTGGGATAGGAGAGCTCGAGCGAACGGGGTAGACCCCGATCACCCCCGACCTGATCAGGGACAGCGAACTTTGCCAATCCGCGGGAACATCTTTCGCCTCAAAATTTAGGATACTTACGGCGTAATTACGGTAATTTACGTCATTCGAACACTCGTCCGATATTTAGGGTAGTTTCATCATCTAATCGTTTCGCTTACGTTTCACCGGAAGTTATACAAATGCTGCGCATGCGCAGTTAGTGGGGCTAAAGTGACCCCCTTACTACTACCAAAGAGCGTGTTTAGAAATTTAAACGATAACATCAGCCTTCTAAACGCTATCTTCCAGCGAGTTTCATTGTTTTCTAGTTTAAAGGCGATAAGCGTTTCGCGCTGAGTGTCGGAGACAATCGATTTGTCAATATCGCAGGACTGCACCGGGTAGTATTACCCTAAATATTGGGACAGAAAAAAACAGTGTAGATCCCGATCACCCTGACCAGGGTCTGCACTGTTTGTCATTCCACTATTCCACCAGAACACGTTTGCTACATCGCTTGAGATCAAACTTTAGGATATTTACGGTGACCTCCCTTCAGGTGCCCCAATTTTTAGGGTAATTACAGCTGATCAAAAATCCTATCATCATTTGCTTCTCATTTTACGCTCCACTCTCATAATGCATACTGGCTACGCCCCCGCGATATCCGTATAAATTCCGTAGCCGAGAAAGATTCTCCGAGATACAAATGTTGTAGATATGTCCGGTAAAGGTCTCGCGCGACTGGAAGCAACGTCCCCAAAATGATCTATACGGCGTTGACGGGGACGTGAAACCTCAAATCGAACAAACAAAACTTTCTTTTCCCGGGACGCAGTCCATTCTTCGTAATCGAAGTTCATCAAATCGCGCTCTTCCAACACCTTCCATTGTTTCCCGGTTTTCGAGGCGATAATTGTTTTGCGGGTGAGAGACTTAATTTCATCGCTACTATACCGGGTAGTATCTCCCTAAATATTGGGATAGGAGAGCTCGAGCGAACGGGGTAGACCCCGATCACCCCCGACCTGATCAGGGACAGCGAACTTTGCCAATCCGCGGGAACATCTTTCGCCTCAAAATTTAGGATACTTACGGCGTAATTACGGTAATTTACGTCATTCGAACACTCGTCCGATATTTAGGGTAGTTTCATCATCTAATCGTTTCGCTTACGTTTCACCGGAAGTTATACAAATGCTGCGCATGCGCAGTTAGTGGGGCTAAAGTGACCCCCTTACTACTCCCAACTATCACCACGAAAAAAAGGAAGAAAGGAAGAAAGATAAACGTGTCTGCTAATTTCTTCATGGTAAAACCATAAATTTATAAATTAGCATAGTACATTCTGTGCTTCTATGATCTGCTAATAATCTTATAGAGAAGTTCCCTAGCGGGCACATGCCGTCTTAGCAGCGTCGCATCAACGTCGCGTTGATACGAAGATGCACATATGTTGTGCAGCCACTCGGAGCTATGTTCCTTCTGACATGGGGACTTAAAGAGGAGAATAACTTGACGAAAAACAAAAAGGACATTTTTAAACCATTTGATTTAGACATTATAACCCTGATCATACGCCACGTTTAGCGAACTTCAAACTGTCTACCCAAGGCGAATTAAAATGCGTTTAATCCAACCTGTACACTAACCCATACATGTTTCAATACTGGGACATTCGGAAACACAGATTAGAGGCCACAGAATGTAGCGAATGATCGGCGTCTTCACTGTTTGCTAAAAGTACGGAACTTGATTTAAAACTCACAGCTGAAAGCTTTAAACGACAGAAATTTTGTAATTGGGGCTCTCGAAAGTAGGTGAGAAGCCTCCGTGGTCGAGTGGCTACGCTACTCGCCTTGTAAACCAGGGGTCGCAGGTTCGATTCCGGGCTTCTCCAGACTTTCGGATGTGTCTTTAAACCGAGGTCCCGTCTCCGTATGACCTTAGCTGTTGGTGGGACGTAAAACTGAAACACTCACTCACTCACTCGAAAGTAGGTGAATAACTGTGTTCGTTGTAAAGGGTAGTTTAGTTAGCCACAGATAAGCTAACCCTTTTAACCCTGTAGACCGGTGCAGACGCCGAGGTAGAAATACACTGTATCTATGCAAACCTTATATATCCTGATAAGACGGCACGTAGCTAGCACGTCTCGACAGAATCTGCATGTACAGTGTTTGCCATCATGTCAGTGAACTACTCAGAATCCCTTTCTATAAGAATATATCTAAAGCGAGAAGAGTCCTGTTCAGAAACCCTGGGATGAAAGAATAAATCTAAAACCAGTTGCGGCCCCCGCCCATAGGGGCTTGAAGAAATACGTATATGGGCTGCATGATGCTTCCACACAGAGCTGAATCCAGCCCGCACACTAGTAATGGTAAACCGCTTAGAGGATCTAAGCCTGTCCAGGAACCGCGATGCTAATAAACCCTATTGGTTTCATTGGGTGACGGGGCTTGAGATGTCATTTCATCTCAGTGTTGGGTAAAAGTCCCACAAAATTGGAAGCAACGTTTCAAACATGACCTTTACAGTGTTGACGGGTACGTTAAACCTCAAACCAAACAAACAAACAAACAAACCAGTTGCATAAGCGCGTAGGAAAATAGTCCTAGAGTA
This sequence comes from Lucinisca nassula, assembly GCA_963580285.1. Taxonomy (NCBI): domain Eukaryota; kingdom Metazoa; phylum Mollusca; class Bivalvia; order Lucinida; family Lucinidae; genus Lucinisca; species Lucinisca nassula. Next base: position 51,447,087 of record OY757025.1, on the reverse strand, counting down.
TTGTTTTCTTTTCAGAATTAGTCTTTCTGTGCCAATTTATATTCATTCCGTATAAAGTCTCGAAAAATGAAATATTTTGAAAGACGTTCCGTGCCTGCAAAATTAATTTTCAAGAGTTCCTTTGGAATATTTTATGCAGCGAACGAACAGCGGAAGTGGAGTAACGCGGTCCAGTACCGGAAGTAGAAATGTGTTGACATAGAAACTTGATTTTAAAAATCAACTTTCAAAAAGTTATTTTTAGTTGTGTTTAATTTAGGAAATATTTCATTGAGTGGGGGTTCATCCATATGATATCGGTCTGATCCATGATCTTTTATTAACAGATTCTAAACTTAATGATGAGGCATAGAACTGGCAAGGGTTGGAGATATTTCGTGATAAAATATGTCACTTTATTTGCACTTTGTGAATTTTGCACCTCCCATCTTTGGGAAAAATTACATTGTTTCTCAATCAAGCAACAGAAATATTTGGGAAAAAACATGCTTGTTCTGGTTAAAACTTCTTTTTTATCAGTTTGGTAGTTGTTTGTTTGTTTGATTTGAGGTTTTTACCATCCCCATCAACACTGTATAGATCAATTTGGAGACATTGCTTCCTATTTTGTGGGACTTTTAGCCGACATTGAGATGAAATGACATCTCAAGCCCTGTCACCAAATGAAACCAATAGGGTTTATAAGCATATGGACAGTCTGACTCGCACTGCTTTGCCTGGGCAAGCTTAGATCCTCTAAGCAATTTACCAATACTCGTGTGCGGTTGGTTTCAGCTTTTCAGAAATGCAGTAACTGTTTCCCCAGTCCTAGTGACATAACCATGTACATGTAAGCTTGGTCACAATCCATCCATAGGTTCAGAAGATATAGTGCCTCAAAGAGGCTATGCCTAGTCGCTGATGGCCAACCTCGGTAGCTCAGTCTGATGCGCGTGTGACTGGTATTCGAGATGAGGGTTTGATACCTGCCGGGTTTGGCAACATTCTTTCAGGGAGGTTGATCATAAAATCTTATCTTTGGTCATTCTCTACAGCAAGAAGGGCAGTTGTCAGTTTCTGGCGAAAGAATGTGCACTGTACTGGTTAACCGCTTAAAGGAAAAGTGTAGATAGGTAAAATGACTGGCTCAAAAATGACCTAAAATAGTGCTGACTGGGCTGTCAAACTCCAAAACAAAGCCCCTGCTCATAGGGGCTTAAAGAAATATATGGGCTGCATGTTGCTTCCACGCAGAGCTGAATCCGGCCCACACACTAGTACTGGTAAACTGCTTAGAGGATCTAAGCCTGTCATGGAACCGCGTAGGGAGGCCATGCTAATAAAACCTATTTGTTTCATTGGGCGACAGGGCTTGAGATGTCATTTCATCTCAATGTCGGGTAAAAGTCCCACAAAATTGGAAGCAACGTCTCCAAAATGACCTTTACAGTGTTGACGGGGACGTTAAACCTCAAATCAACCAACCAAAACTCCAAAACAAACCACTGAGTCGCTGACGCCAATGCAAACAGGATCTGCACCTAAAACATGTCTCTCTCCCCTTGTTTTTTTTTTTTAGCTCGCCTGTACGAAGTACATGGAGAGCTATTGTTGTCACCTCGGTTGGCGTTCGCGTGTGCATGTGTGTTTGCAATCCCATCACACTGCGTTAAAGTTTTTCAAATGCTTATATCTCAACAGTCACTCATCACAGACCACTCATATTTGGAAATTAAGTGCCTGGGATGGTCCTCTGATGTTCAAAGAGAACAGACCCCTGGGTTCATGCCCCGGGGTGGGGCTAGGGGTCAAAATCTAGAACACCTGTGTAATTCTGTGTTAAAGTTTTTTAAATGCTAATATCTCAGCAGTCACTCATCACAAAGCATTCATATTTACAACTTGGATACCTGGGGTGTCTTCTGAGATTCCAAGACAACAGACCCCTGGGTTCATGCCTGGGATAGGGGATGGGTTGGGGCTAGGGGTCAAATTCCAGGACACCTTTGTAATTTGTTGTATACCTTTCCATTATACTAACAAGTTATACATGTAGACACAATTGGTTATACATCAGCCAATCAAGTGACATTGGTTCAAGTGTAAAAGGGTGGAGGTCATGGTGACCTACATTTCATGGTCCAGTGATTTTGCCTTACATCTTGAAGTCTATTTGTTGGATTTATGTCATACCTGGGATATTAGTTCCATGTGACTCCACGATTGACCTGAAAATATATCTAAGTCACTGTGACCTATATTTCATGGTTCAGCGATTTTGCCTATTATATCGAATACTATTTGATGGAGAAATGTCATACCTGGGTTATTACATGTAGTTCCATGTGACCTGATAATTGACCGCAAAATACTCAAAGGCAATAAAAAGTATACACTTTTTGATTTAGAATACCGGGTCTGGTATTGCTGTCTCTAATAAAATATGCCTATGTCCGCTTTTCCCAAACGTCCAAGTTTGTAAAACTCCAATTCTTTTCCTGTAACAGTCACCATTATAGAGTTATTGCCCTTAATTGAAAATCAATATTTCCAATAAAATCTCATGTTGTACCCGACATTTAAATCTCTGCACACCGCAAAAGTCATGTACGAATGTTCATCGATAAGACCACATCATTATTTTGCCATTAAACCCAAACAAACAGCTTCAAACTCAATTGGAATTTCTGCCTGTTCCAGATTATCTCCCTTTCAATTTAAATCATAGTGAATTAAATGAGTCTTTTTCTAAGATCATGTAAGAGATATTCATTTGAAACTTTCGCATACTTATTGTTTTGGCCGGCATCTTTATGTTTACACCACAGTAAAACCTCTAAAATTGCACAATGGAAAGTTAATCTTCAATACAAATCCCATAAAAACAAAATGCATTTAATAAAAGGAAGAACGTAAAAGGCGAAAATGCCATTTTCTTGGAGAAAAGGTGTTGCACTTTACCTTGTGTTTAATTACAATATGCGATATATTCTTGCCAATCAGATGCCATTCTTTGAATTTGTTGCATGAAAAATCGTTTATTGAATAACCCTTATTCGAAACACATGTTTATAGGGAAGCTACTCAAGACGAAATATTGGATCAGACCCCCTGTCCCTTTCAAGTGACACAATTTCATTATCCGTTAATCAAATTTAACGGAAAATTGTGCAAATTGTGCGGCAGTGGTTGTTCTTATTTATGATACCCCATATGTAGGTAGAGAGAGAGAGATTGGGACGCAAATTGGCATTCAGTAACCTGTATACTTACTTTTGCCTCGCAGTATATATCTAGGTCATGGTGACCTACATTTCACGGTCCAGTGATTTTGTCTATTATCTTGAATACTATTTGATGGACAAATGTCATACCTGGGTTATTAGTTGCATGTGACCCCATTATTGACCTCAAAATATATCTAGGTCAGTATGACCTATATTTCATGGTTCAGTGATTTTGGGGGAGGGCCGTAACTAATGTTGGCAGAACTTGTGGCCCGACCCTGTTGCTTGATTTATGATGCAATAAAATATGTTTATACTAGTGATTTTGTCTATTATCTTGAATACTATATTTGATAGAGAAATTTCATGCCTGGATTATTAGTTCCATGTGATCCGATAATTTACCTCAAAATATATCCAGGTCAGTGTGACCTATATTTCATGGTTCAGTGATTTTGCCTATTATCTTGAACACTATTTGATGGAGAAATGTCATACCTGGATTATTTATTCCATGTGACCCCATGATTGAGCTTGAATTATATCTAGGTCAGTGTGACCAAAATTTCATGGTTCAGTGATTTTGCCTATTATCTTGAATACTATTTGATGGAGAAATGTCTCACCTGGATTATTAGTTCCATGTGACCCGATGATTGACATAGAAATATATCTAAGTTCCTGTGATCTATTTTCATGATTCAATAATTCTGGAATATATGTTCCATGTTACCTGATTATTGATCTCAAATATATCTAGGTGAGTGTGACCTATATTTCATGGTTCATAAATTTTACCTTACATCTTGAAGTCGCGAAACAGGCGAGCTATGCTGTCATGCGACAGCTCTTGTTTTTGTTTGTTTTGGATTTATGATTATTTCAAGCGAGGTCGGCAAAAACTTGAGCCTTCGCTTGCAGAACTCGGCGTCTCACATGTGACCTGATCCAAGCTCAAACCTCAGCCCACAGCTGTGTGAGACCTAATGATTAAGAGCAAGTGCTCCTCCCCACTATGCCCTGGAGTCTATTTGTTGCTGATGGGGGTGGGGAACAATTCTGGTCAAACTTGGTACAGTTTATCTTGGCAACATAACAAAACCTCAATGAAACTGACTTCATTTTCAAGCCAAATGGTTCATGGGTTCATATTTAAACTTTTCTTGTGAAGGCTATATATATATTCTTAGAAGCTTTATTATATGTAGTTGAAAGCCCCTTGGCCAGGCCCTGTATTTGCTCTTAGGCTAGGTGCTTTTTCGTAGCATGCACTTTAACTTATTCCAGAAGACTTCCCCATTCAGTAAATCACTAGTTGAGTTCCCAATATTACAATTGCAGCATCTGTCTTCTATATCAGCAGATGCAGTGTGTGCCTCTCACTCTTCAACCTGCATAGCAAAACAACCAGTCATGACATTTAAGCCTAAGCTGTGCTTTACCCACAGGTTTGAACATGTAAGTTCTACTGGTGATATGCCTAGAAATATCTTTCTTGCTGCTTACTGATTATGATTTCTAAGTCCACATGAGAAAATATTGCATCCTTCACTGTTCAACAAAGTTCGGCAAGTAGTATAGTATCTCATAAAAGAGGATAATTTTAATATTGCCAAAGAATATGCTTATTATTGAACAAATATAATAGCCGGCTGTCAGCAGACTTTTAGGTCTGGTGACAGCCGGCTGTCACTAGACCTAAAAGTCTGGTGCCAGCCGGCTGTCAGCAGACACTTCCTTAATGTTAATCAGCCATGAGCTTGATTTAACCACACAAAGCACCTATATCTCACAAACCGCAAGACTGACCTGTCAATCTTCTAGCCGTGACTCTCTGATTGGCCGAGGGAGCAATATAGACGACTGTCCTCGCTAGGTTATGCTTAAACAAACCTGGCTGCCATGAAGGCGATCCGTCTGACCTGGCGGATCACAAAAATTTTGGAGCTAGAAAAAGAGAAGTTTTTTTCTTGTTTATTGTTTCTGGTTTCTTGTCTAACCCATATCAGACAAACAAACCAGCAAAATATTATTGCTGGTTATCGTAGATTATTAATTTTTTCATTTGTAGATTAATTTACATTGTTGACATAATTTCCCGCCATTACCACACAAGTGGGTGGGGTAAATTCAAAAATTGAATTATTCTTTGGAGGCTTGCCACATTCATTTTTCTGAAAAGCCGGTGAGTTGTCAGATATTTGAGTGTGTTGAGCTGTATAAAATTTAGAACAGGGTGCTGAATAGTCCTTTGTAGCTGTCAGTACACTGTTTGTTAAAAACTCGGATTCAGAATTGTTACTTTCATTTGGAAGAGCCTTGTGTTATCAGCTTGTCAGCGAGTGTGGACTGTCCGTACAGCTGGCAGACTATCTTGTAGTATTGTTGACTCGAAGTTGCCCTTTATATTAAAATGAAGGTCTCCCTGCTTCCCATGGTCTTGATTCTTTGGTTCACCCTTTGGAAATTAAGTAACAGAACCAAACCGAATGATGGAAATCAGGAATGCAGGATTGCAAAAGAGCAACACTGCGATAAAACTTCTCAGTACTTGGCTGTAACTAGGAAGCTAGGAAACAAACGACGTTCGGAGGGCTTACGCAACTTTAAGTCCTCAGGTGGAACAAATTTGGTCATTCTATTGATCCTGGCCGGAGACATTGAAACTAACCCCGGTCCAAGATTTCGCTGTGGGCTGTGCAAAAAATATTGCAAAGACTCTCAGAAATGGGTAGAATGTGAGGACTGTGAAAAGCATTTTCATGCCTCGTGTTCTGAATTGGATGAAAACCAATTGCTAGAGCTTGAAATTGGAATTGGAACTTGGTATTGCAAAGATTGCAAGACAGACTGTGGCCTTTGCAGTGGTGATGTTCTAAATGAGCATAAGGCAGTTCAGTGTGACCAGTGTGAAATGTGGATTCACACTGATTGCGCTTTCCTTTCAGACGCCGAGTATGGCAAACTGGTTAACTCGAGTTGTTCATGGATATGCCCGAAGTGCGAGTTTTTTAATTTTTCTGACTCGTTCTTCAGCGAACCTATAGAACTGGAAGAAAGAAATAAATTTGAACCTCTGTCAAAGGAGAAAGGAGTTAAATCTCCGACTACTGACATGAGAAAGCCGAATTTTGTAAAAGGTTTGAAACTTTGCAGTATTAACATTAACGGTTTAAGAGGAAAAATACTTGAACTTTTAGCTTTCCTTGATACACACCAACCACATATTGTGGCTATTCAGGAAACAAAGATTGACAGTTCAATTATGACTTCGGAGCTTTTCCCTGAAACTTGCGAATACAGTGTCTACAGAAAAGATAGAAACACTCATGGCGGCGGGGTGATGTTGCTCGTTCACAGAGATATCCCTCATATGCCATTCATGGAACTGGAAAACGATTCAGAATCTGTTTGGGTTAAGGTTTTTGCAAACAAAACTTCCCATTTTATTGCAAGTTGGTATCGACCACCTAACGACACTGTCGAAAACTTCCACTTATTTAAAGATCAGCTTGATCGCATTAAGTCTCATAATAAGGGTAAAAAACTTCCTGCAGTACATGTCTTAGGCGACTTCATCTTCAGAGAGATTGTTTGGCCAGATAGGCTCAGCAAACAAGGCACGATGCTGAGTCCGTCAGAGGGACAGGTGTTGGTCGACATCATGAATGATCATGGCTTGGAACAGGTTGTTGACTTCCCTACTCGAGATAGAAACACTTTGGATTTGATTCTTACAACTTTGCCAGGACAGTTTGGGGATATTCAATCCCCGGACAAACTAAGTGATCATGATATTGTCTCTGGATTTTTGAAAATCTTCATACCACCTATAAAGAAACCTCGTAGAAAGGTGTACTTATATCAAAAGGGCGACTATGAAACTATGAGGAAGGATGCCCTAAAATTTGCAAGAGAGAAATACTTTAATGGTCATTCAGACGCTCGGTCTGTCCAGGAGAACTTTGATTTGATAAAGTCTTTCATTCAAGCTTCGTCCGAAAATCATATCCCCTCCAAAACTAGCAGGTCTGTATCTTCAATTCCTTGGATCACACCAGAAATAAGAAGAAAAATTCGGAGGAGAAATAAGATTCATGCTAAGGCAAAAAAGTCGGGAAGTGGTAAACTCAGAGCAAAATTTGAAAACTTGAGACGAGAAATTAAAAATGACATCAAAAATCAGCATGATCAGTATGTAAATAACTTGGTAGGCGATGTAAAGGCGAATCCCAGAGACTTCTACAGATATATCAATAGCCAGAAGAAAGATAGGCAAGGTATCCCACCCCTTAATAAAAGAGGAGGGAACGGGGTCGCTGAATCGGACTCTGAAAGGGCAGAGGAATTGGTTGGTCAATTCAATGATGCATTTAATAAAACTGAGTTCAACGAGGTTCCATTGACTGGAAGATCGGCCCCTTTCATGGAAAATATTGTTGTATCCTCTGCGGGAGTGATCAAATTACTTAAAGGCTTGAACCCATCTAAAGCTTTAGGGCCTGATGAGCTTCATCCTAGAGTCCTGAAGGAACTAGCAAACGAGTTAGGTCCAGTTTTTGCTCATCTTTTCCAACAATCTATCGATACGGGTGAAATTCCCAAAGAATGGCTCCTAGCGAACATCTGTCCACTTTTCAAAAAAGGGGACAGGGCTCTTGCTCGTAATTATCGCCCGGTGTCACTGACCTGTGTTCTATGTAAATTGCTTGAACACATAGTCTGCTCAAACATCATGGCCCACTTGGATGAACATAAACTTTTGTCAGACAGACAACATGCATTTAGGAAAAGGCATAGTTGCGAAACTCAGTTGAGCACGGTTATTAATGATTGGGCAAAAATCCTGGACAAAGGGGGGCAGGTGGACACATTTATTCTGGACTTTGAGAAGGCTTTTGACACCCCTCCTCATGAACTACTTAAATCCAAATTATTTGGTTATGGAATTGGTGGGAAGACTGTTAAATGGATAGATTCCTTCCTTTGCTACAGAAAACAGCGTGTTGTTGTTTATGGTGAATCTTCAGTATGGGCGCCAGTTTTGTCTGGAGTCCCACAAGGGACCGTTCTTGGTCCTTTATTGTTCTCCCTGTACATCAATGATATTTCCACTGATATTGACTCAGAAATAAGACTGTTCGCAGATGACTGTGTTTGTTACCGGGAAATTAGAGATACAGATGACTCACTGAAACTTCAGGCTGACATAGATAGATTAGGATGTTGGGCCAGAAAATGGGGCATGAGATTTCAACCAGTTAAATGCAATATTATGCAGATAACAAGGAAGAGATCTAATAAAGTTGAGGCTTCTTACACCTTAGAGGGAACGGTCCTCGAAAATGTGAATTCCATTAAATACCTTGGTGTGACAATCACTCACGATTTGAGATGGAACACACACATTAGCAATATGTGTACAAAGGCGAATAGAACACTTGGTTTTCTGAGGCGAAATCTTCATCAGTGTCCTCAGGATGTGAAAGAAACAGCATACAGGGGACTTGTTCGCCCAATCTTGGAATATGGTAGTTGCATCTGGGACCCAAGCGGAGTGGTCCTAAATGAAGAAATTGAAAAAGTTCAGAATAGAGCTGCTAGATTTGTAACTGGAAATTATTGCTTTGAAACTGGGAGCATGACTGGAATTCTAGGAAAATTAAGATGGGAGTCTCTAAAGAAAAGGAGAAGAGACAGTAGGCTCATACTCTTATACAAAGGTCTAAAGGGTGCTGCCAGCATTCCAACAGATGACCTTGTTCCCCCAGCTAGGCATTGTAGAAAACACCATTCAATGACGTTTCAGACCCTTACTGCAAGAACGGATATTTATAAAGAATCGTTTTTCCCCCGAACCATTAGAGATTGGAATGCCCTTCCCGATTCTATTATTTTGACGGCTGAAGGTGCTGAGGATTGTGTAGCTAAGTTTACATCTTTGGTTAGAGCTAGGGACTAACTTCCCATATCACAGGTCCTGGTGTATGAATGTCATTTGACGGGTCACCAGTAACAATTCTGATTCTGATTAACAGTAAACTTTTGATCTGAAAGCGGTAGCTAAATTTGGAGATCAATTGGAGAGCCGCGGTCATCTTTTGATGTGTTTTATGTCATTTTTACAGTGGATTATGGACCCGTCTGGCGAAAAAAAAAATCGCGTTATTAAGAATCCACGGCAGGAAATTTTAAGCATACAAAAGCAAAAACAGGCGTAAAAATACGCTGGATTCGGCGTTTCCGAGAACTCTGGACAAGTATTTATTATTTTAGGTTAACTGTTGCTAACCTTTACCCAAACTAAAACAATATCTTTTGGACCAATAATAATACTAATAGGGGCCGAGTTCGTCAGGGGCCGAGTTTGTCAGGGGACGAGTTTGTCAGGGGACGAGTTTGATAGGGCCGAAATCGTCAGAACTAGATATTCTCACCTGGAAACCAAACCAACGACCTTGGATCTGGTACTGTAAACGTTTTTCTGAAGGTTTTTGTTATTTCAATGAAATATTTTGCCATATTTGCAGGATAACTATATGAAAATCAACGCCAAATTAAAAAGGCCGACTTGGCAGCCATTAATATGAATCTATCTATAAAGCAGCCGTTTCTATTTGTCTAGTCGGATGGCAGTCGTGGAGGGAACAAGCCAGTTCACCGATTAGATAGTTCACCGACATGCATTTTAGAGAGATTAATTAATAATTTGAAGTAAATTCTGGTTATTTGTGAAATAATGACAGTTTGTTTACAGTGTGCAGCTCGTATACTAAACATCTAAGGGGCACGAATCAGGAAGAAAACATGCAGCATTTAGAGGTGTCACTGAACTCTCGGCGTGTGCCATAAAGTTATAAACATAACGGTTATCATATTACTCAATTTTTTATCCTCCATGTGTATTTGTATTTTTACCCCTCAAAGATCAATCAAATACAACGTACCACTTATCCATAATTACCCTTAATTACCTATGATTGCCAATTACCTTCAAACAAATGTGTCGATGAATTGTCTTCAAAAGGTGTCGATGAGTTGTCTTCAATTGTGTCGATGAATCGTCTCCAAAAACCATGTCGATGAGTTGTCTTGTCGATGAATTGTCTCGATTCCATAAAGACACCTTGTACGGCGGGTTACAGAAAGAGCATATGAGAAATACCTAGTCGATATCTTGGGTTTCAACAGTGCAACTGATGATCAAAATATGGATGACCCTCCGAAGGTCAAAACAAGGAAACTTTATATCCTTCTAAAACATTCCAAACAGGACTCAAGTGGCGCGGCCCCTCTGAGAAGAGCAGGACAAACTGTCTCTGCCGAGACGGATAAAGCAAATACCCCGAATACCCAGTTGCAGTCAGTTTTTAGCCATTAAAGCACAGGAAGTCTTAAATCACTTGCCCAGAAGTGAGTGCAGGACTTCAATGGCGCTGGTATTCAATATCTATCTATCTATCTATCTATCTATCTATCTATCTATCTATCTATCTATCTATCTATCTATCTATCTATCTATCTATCTATCTATCTATCTAATCTATCTATCTATCTATCTATCTATCTATCTATCTATCTATCTATCTATACTGAGTCGGTCATACTTGGCCATTACCTCATTTCCTTCAGACCCAGCCCTTACCCCAAAATGCCTGATATCAGCATTCCAACTGAAAACATTGACAAGCTCCATAAAGGCTTGAACTCGCACAAGGTAAATTAAAGCCCATTGTTCTCCAGTCCCTACTTAAGCTTTGAGGTTAGGCTCCTAGTAAATTTATTCTGGCAGACTGGCTGGGATTTCTTTGCGCATATACTTTGCGTAAGTTATTTAAAAAATACATCTTGCAGGTCATTTTCCAGCAGTCATTAATCAGTGGTCAAATCCCATCGGACTGGAAAACGGCCACCCCTCTGTTCAAAAATGGTTACCAAAGCGACCCTGCAAATTATAGGTCCATCTCATTAACTTGTGTTTATTGCAAGTTAATGGGGCATATTATGACATCCAACCTCACAAAGCATCTCAATAAGCATGTCATATTGTACGAACTCCCACATGGGTTTAGGGAAAGGAGGTTCTGTAAAACTCAACTCATCTGACTTCTTAAGGAGCTCGCACGAAACTTATTCTCAGGTCAATAGGCAGACCTGATTCTCCTTGATTTTAGTATGGCATATGACAATGTTAGCCATACTACACTAATCCAAAAACTGCACCACCCTGGCAAAACAGAACCTAAAATGGAGCAAATCCACTCAAATGTAATGTAAATTAGCTTGTTCTAGGAGATGATATTTATAAGCCCCAGGCTTACTGTCAAATCCTATTTGTCAGTTCCAATGTATTTAATTGTATACGATATTTGCTAGAAATAAAATATTGTTTAAACCAAAGCCTTTCTTTTGGGCCGTGCCAAATGCGTAGCCTTAGAAGGGGAAACCTCACCCCATGTCTGGGGTTTCCCAAGGACCAGCCTTGAGACCGACATTGTTTCTCCTATATATAAATGACTTACCTGAGCAGATCAACTTACAGGTCAGGTTTTTCGCAGACGATACTGCAATTTATTTGGCTGTCAAAAGCGAAAATGACTGTAAAACATTGCAGACAGACCTCCAGAAACTTGGAAAAGGAACTGGGAAATGGATTTCAACCCGGGTAAATGCCAGGTCCTGCATATTTCCTGTTCCAGACAAACCATCCCCTGTGCGGGATAAAGATCCCTACCGTAATTATATGATTACTGTGTAGGCTTTCATCCTGCAAAACCTGGAGTGTATGTAATGTACACCTGCGGTAATGGTCAAATGTGACCGACACAGTATCAGTAGAAAGAAAGAAAGAAAGAATCAGAATCAGAATCAGAATTGTTACTGGTGACACGTCAAATGACATTCATACACCAAGAAAGAAAGAAAGAAAGAAAGAAAGAAAGAAAGAAAGAAAGAAAGAGTTGTTGTTAATGGCGAAGCTTCGATGTGGGCTCCAGTTTTGTCTTGTGTCCCACAAGAGGCTGTTTTTAGTCCATTGTTGTTCTTCTTGTTCATTAATGACATTTGCATTGACTTGAACTCAGAAATAGAACTGTTCGCAGATGACTGTGTTTGCTACAGGTCTATAAATTTTGTATAATATTGACATAGCGGACAAGTAAAAACTCTTCACTACTACACATTATAGTGCCACTAAGCAACATTCTCTAAAACACTTCAAACACAGATCCAGATTAGCATTAAGAGCAAATAGTTACAAAGTAATCGTGTAGTGGACATATGGAATAGTCTTTCAGAGTAAAATAGAAGTGGAGGCAATGGTCAGGAATCGATACAATTAACTCACAGCTCCCATCAGAGACATCAAAGGGAAATAAACACAAACATGAAACAACAGACCCTAATGGAAGCATCACTAGCGGAAAGCCAAAAGGACAGTTACTTTCCCACAAAATGGCCAATAGGCTATCCAAAATAAAATAATATAAGCGACACAAACACCCAAATACAAACCATAACAAAAATAAACCGCCGCGGAAGAACAAGTAGTCGCTGCACCCTCCCTCAGTGTATTAAAATTGTTTGAATATTCACTGGAAATGATATCCCCATAAATTAGAACCAGCATGCTATTTAACCATCTCCAGTGCAAGACAGCTATCAAATTGCACATTCAGAAGTCCGATAACTTATTCTGGTGTCGGTTATGATCAGTTATTGCAACGAGATGGAATAGAAAACCTATCTGGTGCTGATGCACGTCTAAATTATTTTAGTAGGTATATGGCAAAGCAGCGCGTCTTAAGTATTTTAGGTGAAATATGGTAGGCAAAATATGCAGCTCCCACGCACAAATCGCGCATATATCATGCGATGTATGAATGAGTGATTTGTGGGAAAATTATTCGCCATAAGTCCTGATTTTCATATAGTTGGTAAAAAGTCGCCAAGCGCCAAAATAGTGCCATATATATTTTTCATGCCAATCGCATTGTTATGGATATTCGTACTGACGGGAATTATGCCATTGATCTGTAGGGAAGTTTCATCATTTTCCCCAAAAGGAAATGCAATTGTAACGGAGATCAATGTTCTGCCGAAATTTGCTGCATGACATTAATTGTGGCTAGTATCTATACTTCTCACAATTTTAGCGAGCTAGCACGGGTATGCATGATTTTCCTGAAGTGTCTATAGATATAAATACCCTGAAAAATTACCGTAACATTAGTAGCAGGTCAAAGGTATAAAAATACCCACAACACTGTGCCGAGCCAAACGCCAAAGCTTTGACGGTATGTCAAATCTATGTTTAGTATTATTTTTTGTATGAACATGCTTGTAGGTTTTGGAGGGGTTTTCTTACTAGTATACCCCAACTTTCTGAATATGTTCTATTAAATGATTATCATTTGGAAGCAAGGAATACACCTCAGAACTGAAAAATATGGAGTGTGCATATTTCTGGGCCAGACTAGTTTCGGCCAATTAGGCCTCATCAGTGACCCTCAAATATTTTCAAAATTCCACAATGGAATCAATGATCCCAAAGGACAAGAAAATATAAACTACACTATGATGTGGGACAGCCGGGGAGACATTTTACGGCCACCACACGTTCGCAGACACCAGAAGCCTATTCTGGATTCACTTTAGAAGCCCCTGTGGTGTAATGATTATACTACTCGCTTTATAAACTAGGGATCGCAGGATCGATCTCGGGCTTCTCCAGAATTCGAACGAGTCTTTAAATCGGGGTCCTGTCTCCGTATGACCCTAGATGTTGGTGAGACGTAAAATTCGGACACTCGCTCATTCTGGATTCATTTAGGCTCTAATAGACCCCTTTTATAAAATATATTTATAAACGTCGGGTCACTTGTTCGATCCATAGCTTTTGACTACCGGTTGTTAGAAAACCGTGGTCCCGTCCCTATATGACATTATGTGTTGAGGGGACGTAAAATTTAAGACAGGTTTAGTCATATCTTCATCATCAGGGCGAACTCTTAGACCAGAGCCTGTCGTGATGATGAACTCCTAGACCAGAGCCTGTCGTGATGATAAACCGTGATGAATTGGTATTGCAAGCATGTTCATGTTGTGTAGAAAGAATTTTGTTCAAGAAGAATCACGAGTTCATTTTTTTGTAATGATGCCGTTTCTGTTTAAGAAATCTGTTTGTATATGTATGTACATGTAAAGAACGTGATTTTGATTTGTGAGTACTGCATTACGAAGGATGATAAGTTTGGGTAATTGGTCGCCACAGTTATAACGGCCTGAGCGGCGCGAATGACGTCAGCAACGTTATCGATATCGCAAAGACGGTTCTGACGTTGTGTCTACCAAATACGGAAATGATTTTAGCTTAGTATTAAACGGCAAACAATGTTGTTCCCTATCAAATACTGACACATGTTGTGTAGAATAGATAAAAAAAATCTTCCTGTTTTTAGTTTCTCTCTGTTGTTAATGTAATGAATTTGTGAATAGCTATATTTGTGAGCCGTGGCGCGGAGAAGGATATGAAATGGAGCTTTTGTTATTTGTTTCCTGTAATTGGCGAATGACCGGGTAGCGCAAAGGTGCGGTCTGTTCAATTGCCTCTTACCTGTGCTGATATAGTGAGTAATTTGATGAGTATTATGCTCAATTATAGTGAGCAGTAATTGATTTCTGTAGTGCTCAGTAAGGGAGCATAATTTTTGAGCATTCTTGTTTCAAACGCTGGGTGCTGATATTTTGTTGCACAGCCAAGTTGAGTTCTGCTGCGCGGTTATTTGTCGCATGCACTGACCGGCCAGTTTGTCGGGTTGGCGCATGCGCAATAACGGTATATGCATATTCAGACTTCTCCAGGGCAGGGATCATGATGTAGTGTATGCGTTTCGGGAGCCGTATTTTAGTTGATTATCGTCATTTGCAGGCATATCACGTCGAGATAACGTGAAGTGACCTGTTACTCCCTGGTCGACAGAGCAAGTAATGGTACGATTCGTATGGTATTCGTGCCCCACAGAGGTGGGCAGAACCAAACTGCGGACCGCCCAGACCAGTGAGATACAATGTGATAAATAGAGGATCTTACATGAGTGTTCATGTATTATTGAATTTATTAAACGAGTTGAGGAAACGGGATAAAATGCGAGGCTTTGCCGAGCATTTTATCCCTTTTCCTCAACGAGTTTAATAAATTCAATATTACATGAGCACGAATGCAAGATTCTATTTATCATATGACATTTAAAACGTATTTAATTCACAATTTTTGTACAAAAATGTCAATATCCCGCCATTAGTAAACGCGACGTCGTTAAGGACATCGTACATGTAACGTTACGGAACGTATCTAGTTAATTTGCATGTTTAATCCACTAGTGGATTATCGAAAATATTACATGGCGTTATTACACTCCCAGACGCGACGTCATATGATAAAAAGAAGTGTCAACATAGTTGACTGTGTTATCGAGATCTCGTATAGTAGTCGCAGATAAGATTGACTAGGCGGAGCTATCGTTTGTAACTGCCATAGGAATATTCCATTAACAAAAAGGTAAACCAAGTCATCGATTGTGTGAATTCAACTGTAACACAAGTATAGCTGTGGCGTATATGACCATTTCGTCCGCTTGTAGAAAGCGTGCGAAAGGCACTCTACCGAATCTTCTGTTGGACTCGGCGAATTTGACATATATTGACAACGCCTGAATAGCCCGGCCTAGTCAATCTTATCTGCGACTACTATACATACTGATTAAATCGTACGGTTTATGATAAGAAGAAGAAAGTGTCAACACAGTTGACTGTGATAAATTCTTCGGTGCACTAGCGTGTCGACATAGTCCACCCCTGGACTTATATTTTTTTTTAAGCCGGCGAGAGTTTTTTTTCCGTTGGTTTATTTTGTGTACTTTGTGTTATTTGCTTCTATATAATTTATCACGTCACCGTCCCGAGCACAAAAGTAGTTTTGCCTTCGGGGCGTGCGTCGAGAAATGTTACAGAAGCAAATAAATGTAGTGTTCAGTGTTGGTATTGTTGTATGTAACAGGTCGACCGTGTGGCTCGGTATCTCAGTCGGTAGAGTGTTCGCACGGTATGCGAGGGGCCCTGGGGTCGAGTCCAGGTCGAGTTATGTTCTTTTTTCCACCCCTGTGACATTTGGTGGCCAGTGTGAGTCCAGCAACGCGTCTGAGAGCATGAAATAGTTTGAAAATAAGTCTTGCAGCCGGACTGGATAGGACATAGAGATTCGGGACGAATCTCATTAGGCAGGGGGAAAATATATCAGGTCGACCATGTGGCTCGGTAGCTCAGTCGGTAGAGTGTTCGCACGGTATGAGGCAGATAGAACTGCTAGATTTGTAACTAGAAATTAGGCCTGCTGCTTTGAAACTGGTTGTATGGCTTGAATACTAGAAAAATAAGATAGGAGTCTCTCAAGAAAAAGCGAAGAGACAGTAGGCATGCCGCCAACACCAGCAGATGACCTTACTCCCTAGCTAGGCGCTGTATAAATTGTCATTTATTGGTATTTCAGACCCTACTACTGGAACTGACATTTAGAAAGAATCCTTCTTCCCTCGGACCATTAGAGATCGGAATGCCTTTCCAGATCATCGAACTTCGATGATCTGGAATGGCATTCCGATCTCTAATGGCATTTCTTCGGCTGAAGGTGCTGAGGATAGCGTAACACAGGTCCTGGTAAATAAATGTCATGTGACGTGTCAGTACTAACAAAACTGATTCTGTCTCTGTGGTGAAGTGGTTAAGCTACTCGCCTCATAATTCCAGGATCGTGGTTTTTGTTTGATTTGAGGTTTAAAGTCCCCGTCAACACTGTAAAGGTCATTTTGGAGACGTTGCTTCCAATTTTGTGGGACTTTTACCCAAAATTGAGATGAAATGACATCTCAAGCCCTGCCGCCCAAAGAAACCAGTAGGGTTTATAAGCATGGACGGGCCGACTCACACCACTTTG
The DNA here is from genome assembly GCA_963580285.1 of Lucinisca nassula. Classification (NCBI taxonomy): domain Eukaryota; kingdom Metazoa; phylum Mollusca; class Bivalvia; order Lucinida; family Lucinidae; genus Lucinisca; species Lucinisca nassula. The sequence continues at coordinate 51,429,891 of OY757025.1, read as the reverse complement.
CCTGGGCAGGCTTAGATCCTCTAAGCTGTTTACCACTGTACTCGTGTGCGGGTCGGTTTCAGCTCTGCGTGGAAGCATCATGCAGCCCATATATTCTTCAAGCCCCTATGGGCGGGGGCCGATCGTGGGTTCACAGACTTTCGAATGAGTCTTTAAACCGAGGTCCCGTTAGTCAGGGACCTTAGTTGTTAGTGTGACTTAAACACACACACACACACACACACACACACACGCACGCACGCACGCACGCACGCACTTATTTTGGTCCAAAACATTGGACTGTGAGTAACCAATGACAAGCATTAATGTTTTTGAGTTGGCATATACGAAAAAATGTGTTTTTGTTTCTTCTAAAATAAATAAAGAAAGAAAGAAAAAGAACACAAACAAAACTATAGAAAAAAGGAAAACCACAAACAGAAACGAAAGCTCTATCTCATCTAGGCATCTCTGAACGTTTTGTAACCGGACAGAATTCTATAGCTGCTTCATCCTGGCATCTGTATGTACTGCGAATCATGGTGACTACAATGTATGGTTTGACATAATCAAATGATAAGAAATAAAATTGCAGTACGGTACAATTTATTTCCAAACAGAAAATCATTGAATCACACGGAAGCAAAGGCAAAGGAAAAAATCTCAAACTGTTGTAATTGTAATATCCATGGAAAGTTTTTTTTTTTGTTGAATGAAGATCTTGGACTTTCCCTGATATAACACCTTTACCTGAAATAAAACAAAACTTAAGTGTGTCATTTCGTATGAAACGAGACTTCGGCGAGTTCGATATATTTTGTATATACATGTACCGCTCATGTGAGATTGTCTCTTATCAACTTTTATTTTCACATAAAACGGACGATACAGGACGTTAACGCAAGTCCGAGAAATGAACAACCCCGTAAACCTTATAGAGAGAACTGGGGTTAACGAGGATATTATTTTTTCTTATTTTTGCTCCAAGAAATAGGTTGTGGGTACTCGTTAGAACCGCCTCAATGAGGCGGTTCTAACGGGCACCTACAACCTATGTTGCGGGCATAAGAGAAATATCACACAAAAAACTTTAGGAGCTATGAATTATAGTTTATCAACGACCTTTGAGAGTTCAACGTTCAAGCCTGCCAAGACTATTCCAAGTTTTAGGGGAAGCAGGTTTTGGATTTCTTTTTTCACAGGATTTTAAAATTACAAATAAGTTTTTTTTTTTTTTTTTTATAATGCCAGTATGTAGAAGACGTGGCCAAGTGGTTTATATGATGCACTACGAATCTCAGTAAAATCATATCGCCCAATGTAACATCCCAACTGAAGGCGACTTAACCTAAAACACAGTCTAGTCCAAAATTAAAAGTGCAGTCACGTCTCACTTCGTTTTGAAAGACTATAATGCACTGTGACACAAGGGTGTGTTATCGTAATGATATTCAATGGCCCTGTAACGTAAAAAAAGTGGACCGTGAAAAAAATGAGACATTTCCGCTACTGCGCATGCGCGTTGCTAAGTGGGCGTTAACCGATTGTTTAAGGCGGGGCTTACACGATAAACAAATCAATAGTCACACTTTCAATCCTCCTTGAATGAACTATTGCCCAGCCTGCCAAAAACATCGAACCAACGTCGGGTCGACAGCGATACGACGTATCAACATCAACGTCGTTTCACTCTCAGCCCCATATTGGCCGGCTATTGCGTAATAGCTGGGAAGTATACGATATACCATGCAATGAAAGTTTCACCTCTGTGACAGTCCGCCCCCGCCCATAGGGGCTTGAAGAAATATATGGGCTGCACGATGCTTCCACGCAGAGCTGAATCCGGCCCGCACATTAGCACTGGTAAGCCGCTTAGAAGATCTAAGCGTGTCCAGGAACCGCGGTGCGAGGCGGACCGTCCATGCTATTAAACCCCATTGGTTTCATTGGGCGACAGGGCTTGAGATGTCATTTCATCTCAATGTCGGGTAAAAGTCCCACAAAATTGGAAGCAACGTCTCCAAAATCACCTTTACAGTGTTGACGGGGACGTTAAACCTCAAATTAAACAAACAAAACCTCTGTGACTGTTACTGACATTTTGCTCTTGAACAGCAGTTGTCAATTTCTGGCGTAAGAATGTGCAGTGTGCTGGTTAACTGCTAACGTATAAGCCTGTCAAGAAAAAGTGTGGATATGTAAACTGACCGGCTCAAAATGACCTGAATTGTGTTGACTGGGCCGTTAAACTCCACTACAAACAAAGAAAAAAGGCTTTGTTTTTTTTTAATTAAAAATCTACCTCTCCCTCTGTTTAGTTTTGTATTACACTTCACTGAGTATTTCTCTAATCCATCTGGGAGAGGAATTATGATTTTGTTACCTCGAAAATTGTGTACCAGGTGCCCAAGAAAAACAAAAACAGTATCGATGCATTTTAAACGTAACATTAACAACGAGAAGACCTGCATATGCTGTAGTATAACGAAACATCCTCACCCTGAGTTATGTAGACGAGCTAAAATGTACACTGACGTGAAAGAAAAATAGATAAGGCACCAATCCGTGAAAAAAGTGGACATCCGTGAAAAAAGTGGACATAAAGAAATACAAAGAAAAGGAATGAAAAAAGAAGATGTGCGTGAAAAGGGTTGAAAAGGTACCTGTCCGTGAAAGAAGAAGATGTGCGTGATAAGGATAATCACGAAGAAAAATGTACACTGACGTGAAAGAAAAATAGATAAGGCACCACTCCGTGAAAAAAGTGGACATTCGTGAAAAAAGTGGACATAAAGAAAAAAAAAAGAAAAGGAATGAAAAAAGAAGATGTGCGTGAAAAGGGTTGAAAAGGTACCTGTCCGTGAAAGCAGAAGATGTGCGTGAAAAGGATAATCACGAAGAAAAATGTACACTGACGTGAAAGAAAAATAGATAAGGCAACAATCCGTGAAAAAAGTGGACATCCGTGAAAAAAGTAGACATAAAGAAATGCAAAATAAAGGAATGAAAAAAGATGTGCGGGAAAAGGGTTGAAAAGGTACCAGTCCGAGAAAGAAGAAAGTGCGCGTGATAAGGATAATCATGAAGAAAAATGTACACTGACGTGGCACAAAAATAGATAGGGCAACAATCCGTGAAAAAAGTGGACATCCGTGAAAAAAGTGGACATAAAGAAATAAAAAGAAAAGCAGTGAGTGAGTTTGAGTTTTACGTCCCACAAACAGCTATGGTCATACGGAGACGGGACCTCGTGACTCATTCGAAAGTCTGGAGAAGCCCGGGATCGATCCTGCGATCCCTGGTTTACAAGGCGAGTAGTACCACGGAGGCTTCTACAAAGAAAAGGAATGAAAAAAAGATGTGCGTGAAAAGGGTTGAAAAGGTACCAGTCCGTGAAAGCAGAAGATGTGCGTGAAAAAGATAATCCTGAAGAAAAATGTACACTGACGTGAAAGAAAAGCAGATAAGGCAACAATCCGTGAAAAAAGTGGACATGCGTAAAAAGTTGACATAAAGAAATGCAAAATAAAGGAATGCAAAAAGATGGATGTTCGTGAAAAGGGTTGAAAAGGTACCAGCCCGAGAAAGGAGAAGATGCGCGTGAAAAGGATAAACACGAAGAAAAATGCAGTCTGACATGGCACAAAAATAGATAGGGCAACAATCCGTGAAAAAAGTGGACATCCGTGAAAAAAGTGGACATAAAGAAATACAAAGAAACTGAGTGAGTGAGTAATAGTTTTACGTCCCTTCAGACAGCTAAGGTCATTCGGAGACGGGACCTCGATCGTGACTCATCCGAAAGTCTGGAGAAGCCCGGGATCGATCCTGCGATCCCTGGTTTACAAGGCGAGTAGCGTAACCACTGCACCACGGAGGCTTCTACACAGAAAAGGAATGAAAAAAGAAGATGTTCGTGAAAAGTGTTGAAAAGGTACCAGTCCGAGAAAGAAGGAGAGGCGCGTGAAAAGGATAATCCCGAAGAAAAATGTACACTGACGTGAAAGAAAAGCAGATAAGGCAACAATCTGTGAAAAAAGTGGACATGCGTGAAAAAAGAGGACATAAAGAAATACAAAGAAAAGGAATGAAATAAGAAGACGTGGGTGAAAAGGGTTGAACAGGTACCAGTCCTTGAAAGAAGAAGATGTGCGTGAAAAGGATAATCACGAAGATAAATGTACACTGACGTGAAAGAAAACTAGATAAGACAATAATCCGTGAAAAAAGTGGACATCCGTGAAAAAAGTGGACATAAAGAAATAAAATGAAAAGGAATGAAAAAAGAAGATGTGCGTGAAAAGGGTTGAAAAGGTACCTGTTCGTGAAAGAAGAAGATGTGCGTGATAAGGATAATCACGAAGAAAAATGTACACTGACGTGAAAGAAAAACAGATAAGGCAACAAACCGTGAAAAAAGTGGACATGCGTGAAAAAAGTGGACATAAACAAATGCAAAATCAAGGAATGAAAAAAGATGGATGTGCGTGAAAAGGGTTGAAAAAGTACCAGTCCGTGAAAGCAGAAGAATAGCGTGAAAAGGATAATCCCAAAGAAAAATGTACACTGACGTGAAAGAAAAATAGATAATGCACAAATCCGTGAAAAAAGTGGACATCCGTGAAAAAAGTGGACATAAAGAAAAACAAAGAAAAGCAGTGTGTGAGTTTTAGTTTTACTCCCACAAACAGCTCAGGTCATACGGAGACGGGACCTCGGTTTAAAGATTCATTCGAAAGTCTGGAGAAGCCCGGGATCGATTCTGCGATCCCTGATTTACAAGGCGAGTAGCGCAACCACTGCACCACGGAGCCTTCTACAAAGAAAATGTATTGAAAAAAGAAGATGTGTGTGAAAAGGGTTGAAAAGGTACCTGTCCGTGATAGAAGATGTGCGTGATAAGGATAATCACGAAGATAAATGTACACTGACGTGAAAGATTAATAGATAAGGCAATAATCCGTGAAAAAAGTGGACATCCGTGAAAAAAGTGGACATAAAGAAATACAAAGAAAAGGAATGAAGAAAAAGATGTGCGTGAAAAGGGTTGAAAAGGTACCTGTCCGTGAAAGAAGAAGTTGCGCCTGATAAGGATAATCAGGAAGAAAAATGTGCACAGATGTGACAGAAAAATTGATAAGGCAACAATCCGTGAAAAAAGTGGACATCCGTGAAAAAAGTGGACATAAAGAAATACAAAGGAAAGGAATGAAAAAAGAAAAGGTGCGTGAAAAGGGTTGAAAAGGTACCTGTCCGTGAAAGCAGAAGATGTCCGTGAAAAGGCTAATCACGAAGAAAAACGTACACTGACGTGGAAGAAAAACAGATAAGGCAACAATCCGTGAAAAAAGTGGACATCCGTGAAAAAAGTGGACATAAAGAAATACAAAGGAAAGGAATGAAAAAAGAAAAGGTGCGTGAAAAGGGTTGAAAAGGTACCTGTCCGTGAAAGCAGAAGATGTCCGTGAAAAGGCTAATCACGAAGAAAAATGTACACTGACGTGAAAGAAAAATAGATAAGGCACCAATCCGTGAAAAAAGTGGACATCCGTGAAAAAAGTGGACATACAGAAATACAAAGAAAAGGAATGAAAAAAGAAGATGTGCGTGAAAAGTGTTGATGAGGTACCTTTCCGTGAAAGAAGAAAATGTGCGTGATAAGGATAATCACGAAGAAAAATGTACACTGACGTGAAAGATAAATAGATAAGGCAACAATCCGTGAACAAAGTGGACATCCGTGAATAAAAGTGGCCATAAAGAAATGCAAAATAAAGGAATGAAAAAAGAAGATGTGCGTGAAAAGGGTTGAAAAGGTACCAACCCGAGAAAGAAGAAGATGTACGTGATAAGGATAATCACGAAGAAAAATGTACACTGACGATCCCTGGTTTACAAGGTGAGTAGCGTAATCACTGCACCACGGAGGCTTCTACAAAGAAAAGGAATGAGAAAGAGAAGATGTGCGTGAAAAGGGTTGAAAAGGTACCAGTCCGCCATGCCCTGTTATGGCGAAAACCTTAAAAAATCTTCATCTCCGGAATCACTTGACTGATTGTCTTGAAACTTGGTTTATAGCTTCAGGTGATTGAGTACTACCAAATTTGCACAGGGCTCAGGGGAGCGACTCGGACCTCATGGGCCTCTTGTTTTTTGTTTTGTGTTGTTTTGCTTTGATTTTTCTGCAGCTTTCCCTCTGTTTCTGTCGAATGAATGTGCACTGTACTGGTCAACCACTGATGTGCATGTCCACCCAAGATAAGATGGCCTGCTCGGTGTTGTCTCAATGGTGTTGGCAACTTCACACAAACTACCGAACAAAAACTCGGACTCCGCCCATCAGGGTTGGCAGAATAGAATGGGCTGCATGATGTTTCCATGCAAGTCTGTAACCACTGGTAAGCCGCTTAAAGGGTCTGAGCTTGCACAGGCAAAGTGGTGCGAGTCAAACCATCCATGCACATTAACCCTATTGGTCTCATTGGGCGGCAGGGCTTAAGATTACATTATATCTCTATGTCGGGTAAAAGTAGCAACGTCCCAAATATGACCTATCTAGTGTTGGTGGGGACGTTAAACATCAAACAAACAAACAAACGAACGAACAAAATTACTAGCAGGTATTTGGTTATCCTGCATTCTCATTGCGTTTTGTCAATAATAAAACAGTGTATACTGCCTTTTTCGGGCCTTCATGGTCTAGTGGGTAAAAGCTTTGACTCTTAATCACCTTGCATGTGTGACGCAAAGTAAAGGTAATATATTTTTCAGGTACTCCAGTTGTCGCCCACCGTTAATTAACGGTCTGCTCGAAAACCAATGAGTCTTAAAACCAGAAAAAATCGCCTGGTTTTACTCATACGTAGTGTATAAGGCCTTAGACGAATTGAACATAACAGCGCAGTAAAAGAAATGTGGCTCGAACAAACAATATGTGAAGAAACCTTGGCAACAGGCGGATTTTAGGCTCTATACAGTGATTCTGAAATGTCTCGAAGAGGGATGGTGAGTTTACCACGGATAATTCGAACTCGTTCTTAGACCATAGAGAATTAATCCCATAGCTTCGAATTCCGTTAGGTTGTCCATATATAAAGAATAGTTCATTTTGTCTAAAAAGGTATGTTGCGTGTAATCACCAGATTCGCCTAAAAATGAGTACTCACAGCATTCCTTTAACCTTAACCCTTTTTGTAACAAATTGAATATTCCTCTTTATATATAGCAGGAGCCCGTTCCAAATTTAGGGGTGACAGGTAGTGTTTTCTTCAACATTCATTTGGAAGATGGCTGAGCTTTTTTCAAACAGTGTAGGCCCCGATCAGATGCCTCGTTCTGATCTGGACCTGCACTGTTTGCCAGGTTACCAGTTTTTGGGTTTCTGTTAACTTAGAGAAGACTGCAAAGATATCCTCCTCTCATCACCATTATATCTCAAGACCAGGGCCCCCGCCCATCGGGGCTTCAGGAAATAGATGAGCTGCATGATGTTTCCACGCAGAGCTGAAACATGCCGCACACACGTACTGGTAAACCGATTAGAGGTTCTAAGCCTGCCCAGGCAAAGCGATGCGAGTCGGTTTCATTGAACGACAGGGCTTGAGATGTCATTTCATCTCAGTATCGGGTAAAAGTCCCACAAAATTGGAAGCGAGGTCTTCAAAGTGACCTATACAGTGTTGACGGGGACGTTAAACCTCAAATCAAACAAACAATGTTATACCTATATTTAAGTTTCCATCTGCAAACGCTGTTACAAGGAGAACTCACCTTAAAGCTCGCTAACAGGGCGAATGGGGGGAGGTAACTGCCAGACTACACGATAATTAAGCAAATAGCAATCCGATAAAATCGTATCTAAGGTAGGCGGAGCAAATGTGTTGCGCATGCGCAGTGGCGGAAATGTCTCATTTTTTCACGGTCCACTTTTTTTACGTTACAGCCCCATTACACTGTCACGCGCGGCGCCGTTACCGTTTTGGTGAGAGCTAGGAACTAATTTCCCAATACACACAGGTCCTGGTGAATGAATGTCCAGCAACAATTCTGCTGAAGGGACGCACTTAAGCGTGTGATCATATGGGGTGGGGTGGGTGGAGAAAGAGAGAGAGAGAGAGAGAGAGAGAGAGAGGGGTTACATATTTCAATTTAACCGCCATGTATCATATATGTCAGTGCGTTCGCTCAGCTCATCAGAACTGTTTCACAGCATTAGTAACGTTGGCAGGTGTACGCTTAACGCCTAGTGATGTTATTGAAACCGACCGCACATGAGTACTGGGAAACCGCTTAGAGGGTCTAAGCCTACCCAGGCAAAGTGGTGCGAGTTGGACCATCAATGCTTGTATTGTTTTGATTGCGCCCTAATGAGACCGATCGTGAGGCCGAGAAAAGCAAAACGTGGAAATAACGTGCGACCAAGAAAAACGGGGGGGGGGGGGAGGGAGTTCAACAACCTTTTCCTAATTAAGATAGTCTTGCACAATGAACCTGTGACGACATTAGCGAAAGACCGTGCATTGTAATTTGGAAACTTTTTAAGCAGCTTCTTGGCGCACTGGACGCGCGTCTTTTTCTGCTCATCTGTCAACAGATGGGGAATCCATCTAGCACAGATCTTTCTCATTTTCAAATCCCGTTTCAGATTTGTATGAGCTGCTCCTAATGAGATGCCAACCATACTAGCTATTTGCCTAGTGGTGTATCGTGCATCGGTAGCAACTATTTCTTTCACTCTAGCAACCATCTTGGCAGATGTTGCTCTTTTCGGCCTACGATCGTGTGGTGCATCTTCTGTTGAGCCTAGCCCACAGCTGAATTTCTTACACCAACGAAAAGCTGTCGGAAAAGACATTTCATTATGCCCATAAACCGAACATATTTTATCAAAAATGTCTTTGTACCGTATATCAACTATACAGCGATTCTTAATATAGGACCGTATTTCAACGGCGTACTCTGACCTTCTTCCAACCATGTTTTGAATAAGTATACAAGAGTAGACAATGTTTATCGAACGATATACATGGTTAAAGTCAAGGTATTTTAACAGTTTTATTATCAATGTATAGGTAAAAAGTTTTTCTACGCTGTGATATTTATTTCCAGGTGATTTTCGCATTAGTGCATGAGAAGACGTTCCACTTGCATTCATATTTGAACAATCCTCGTAGGCCCAGATCATAAGGCTTCTGAAGATCAGGATCTACACTGTTTGCCATGCAGTTTGTGAATTGAACGACTATATAATAATTTGGTGGTTAGTCAGAGATTGGTGCGGCCAAATCAATTTATTCAGCAGGATAAGGATTAAGCTATGATTTTTTATGTTTACATACCCGTATAAAATACATCCGCTATCCGCTATTCCTTTTGCAACAAAGGCAGGGGTACCGTGGATTGAAACAATTGCAATGTAGTGCAAATTCATCCCTCCCACATCGCCTCTTGCATCGACAGCCTAAGAAGAAAATATTAAATGATCTTCAATATTTAAGGGGAATGGGAGAGCCTTCAGGGGAGGCAACTCCTGCAAAAGTATTTTTGTCTCCCATGTCAACAGGGGTCAGCTCTTAAAGAAAAGAATTTGCTGCTGTGGAGCAAATTCTTTCTTTTAAGAGTTGACCCCTTTTTCAGAGGGGCAGGGCTTACAAAAAAAAGCGAACAGGAAGTCCCGAAAGTTGTCTCCCTTTGAAAAAATGGCGGAAAAATCAGCCAGGTGTTCCCATTACCCTTAAGTCGGGCCTGAGATTTATGAATCGTTTTTCATGCTCAACTCTCTGTTGTCATGCTCAACTTTCTTGGGTCCTAATAAATGGAGGCATTTTAAAATTTATGGGCAGGGCAAATAACATTCCTTACTGATTTGTGTATAGGAAACATTATCGCTGATCTGTGTAGGAACATGAGCACAATTTTATAACTTCGAGCACAGATCTCCTGAAAATAGCATCTTATGAAATAATGTGGCATAAAAACAGTGTACCAGACGACATCAAAAACGTTCTTCTTTTTTTTCGGCGAAGAGAGGGTTTAGATATTTTGAGATATAATAATTTCAGTGTTTAAATTTGACAAGACGCAAAGTTCCGCAACGGAAGGTCAGGTGTTTTTTTTTTTTTTTTTTTCTCTCCGGGTACCCCCTTTTCGCTCACCTATGATTAATGATCGGCTCTAAATAAGTGAAATAATCTTGAAAGGGCCCTAAAACAACAACAAAAAATAGTTTGACAAACTACTGTTAATCATCGTTTATGGGCCAGCGCCTCACAAATCCTACAACAAAAACTATACTACCAGCGAAGACTATGATCTGCGCAGGCTGATCAGAGTCTTCGCTGTATGTCCAAAGGGTTTTGTTTGAACTGAGGTTTTACGTCCCCGTCAACACAATTAATTTAGGTCATTTTGGAGACTTTGCTTCAAATTCTGTGGAACTTTTACCCGAC